>CM066321.1:196343349-196943349 GCA_033807775.1 Saussurea involucrata | reverse complement strand
CTCTAGATTCAAATGAATCATGTAAGATGTCAGGAGAATGTGACATATTTGTTTACCACTTCGATTACCTACAACCATATTTGGGAAACTTGTATTAGGTATTAAAGTGCAAATGTTTTCTAAACTCCCTAAATTAATGCATGAGTCAGGGGGAGTAATAGACAAAAGGAGGTGTCTACTAAACATGTACTATTAATGGGTTGTGCTCTTTTCTTCGCCCAAAGTTTTATTTTCCCACTGGGTTTTGTTTATTTGGCGTAAGGTTTTAATGAGGCAAGAACTATGAACCATCACTCATTTGATTCGGCACAAGGGGGAGTGTTGAAGGATATGTGCCATCATCAAAAGGAAGTGATTGAAAGAATATTTTCCTAGTATTAGAATTTACCATAATTAATGTTTCCTTTTCGTTGTAAACTCTCCCTATTTAAAGGGCTTATGATTGAGGAGAATTACGAGACTTCATTCTCTTTTCCTTTAACACAGAACTAGATACATGTCTAAATATGTTAACTCAACTCCGTTACATGTTTTATTTTAGTTATTCTATTCTCATTTTGTGATTTGCTCATATTTGCACATTTGGATGATCTGTTGGATATTTTTTTGGCATTTTTGGTGCGTACCATTATATTGGTGACTTGATGAACAAGATTTTTATACTTAGAGTATATTGGGATGATTATATGGAACTTTGTTCGTATTTTAACATATTTATGCAAAATCACATTTTATGGGTTTATTGACCTAACTTGGAGATTCTATTTGTATGGGTCATTTTCATGTTTATAAATGAAGTTATGAAGTTATGATGTATATTATAAACATGAGATAAGGAAATTATCTTGTTACAGAATTGTTGGACATTTTCCACTTGTGATTTATGAATAAATGGACTTTCCAGGTAGGCAATAGAAAGATTAAGTTTTGAGGTGTTACCTTTGGGGTAAACAATAAGATGTCCGTCGTTTGACGTGTTACCTTAGAGGTAGACACTAAGGGCCTGTTTACTAGCTGCTGACCGGGCTGACTCGGTCAGTAAATCTGACTCGGTCAGCAGTCAGAGCGTTTACCAAATCTCGGATCTGACCGAGAATCTGACCGCATACTGACTGAACCAGCTTCAAAAAGATGCTGACCCGGGTCAGTTTTATGTTTTCAACGGTGATTGCATTGTTGTTGTATCTATGTGGGAGATGTTTCGTTTCAGAATACCCAATATAATTAATGTAAAAAAAAATTAAACCCAGAAGTGCTCTTCTTTTTGTTTGTTTCGCTTCCATTCCATTGAAGAGAATTTGATGGATCCATACAGCAAATAATTTTTTAAACCCAGAAGTGCTCTTCTTTTTGCTTGTTTCGCTTCCATTCCATTGAAGAGAATTTGATGGATCGATTGATGATTTTAAACCCAGAAGTGCTTCTTTATCACCACCAAATGCACATTCAAATGTAACCAAACACATAAATAAAAGAACAATATTTTCGCCTCATATATATATATATAATGTGTGTGTTGAGTATGTGACTATATATATATATATATATATATATATATATATAGAGAGAGAGAGAGAGAGAGAGAGAAAGAGAGAGAGAATGGTTTGGTTGGGGAAGAAGAAGATGTAATGTAAGGGATGAGGGTGTGGATGTTGGTTAAGAAAGAGATATAGTAAAATATATATTTGGTCTTATTACATGATTGGTTCCTACAATTTTAAAATATATATTTGTTCTTAGAGTTGAATTTAATTTCAGAAAGAAAAAAAAGGAAAAAAAAATATTTGTAGGTAAGCACTTACCAAAAACCACTTGGTAAACAATCTTACTCGGAAAGCACTTACCCGGGACAACACTTACCTGGAACAGCACTCTTACCCGGACAGCACTTACCCGAAAAGAGTTGGTAAACGGCCCCTAAGTGTGCAGAACCTTGAGGTGTTATTCACTACAAAACAATTCAGATTTTCAGACGGAAAAATCCGTCGAAAATTCGTCGGAAAAAGCCATTTTCGGCGGATTTTTCGGCGGATACGGTTGCCGGACAAACAGGCGCCGAGACTGACCATTTTCTGCGGATATGGCCGCCGAAAATCCGTCGGAAAAAATAGGCATAATTAACCAAATTTTAATTAACAAAATGATTAAAAAATATATTTTCGGCGGATTTTTCCGTTGGAAATATTTTTTTTATTTTTTTATTTAAACAAGAAATAAAAATATTTTCGGTAAATATATTTTGGCGGATTTGCGGCGAATGTATCCGTCGAAAATGATCATTTTTAATTTTTTTATTTATTTATAGATTTATTTTTTACTTTTTATTTTCTTCGCCAGATATATCCGCCGCAAATCCACTACAAAATTGACCACTATTAACGACATATTCGTTGCCTGTTCGTCGCTAATATTTATTTTTTAATAGATATTTTATATTTATTTTTCGGTATCACGTATATAAAACACATATTAAATAACAAGTTCAATTTTATAACAGTGGTATTCGATCAAAAAATCAATGTTTGTACATAATAATAACTAGCTAGAAGAGGAGGGGATAATATAGCTATCGTATCCTCAAAGCTTTGTAGTCGAGAATTCCATAAAAACCGCCCTCGTCACTCATGTGTACCTATGTCATGATGAAAAAAAATTAATTTTCATTTAAATTTATGAGATTTAAATTTACGACGGATTTTAAAAATTAAATTTTTAAAAACATATTTTCAACGGATATTTAAAAAATAAATTTTCATTTAAATTTATGAGATTTAAATTTCCGACGGATTTTCGGCGGGTTTAAAAAATTAATTTTTAAAATTTTTAAAAACATATTTTCGGCGGATTTTCGACGGAAAATAAAATAATTTTTAATTTCTTGATTAATTTTTAACTAATTAAAAAATTTCCGACGGACCAGAATTAAAAAAATAATTTATATATTCCGCCGAAAATCCGTCGAAAAAATGTCAAGATTTTAAATAATATATATATATATATATATATATATATATATATATATATATATATATATATATATATATATTTGGAATTTTCGGCGGAAGTCAACGGATTTTGACTTTTTTAATTTCCGCCGGAAATCCGTCGAAAATTTTCAGGCGGAAAATCCGCCGGAAATCTCGGTTTGTTTAGTAGTGTCACAAGAATAGACATTATGGACAACTGACTCTTGAGGTGAAACTTGTTAAGTAGTCGTTAGGACACTTGGACTATAAGTCTTGAGGTGTTACGCGACAACGTTGTTAGAGTGACATACTTTTGTGTTCCCGTCACTCTCAATGGATACGGGCCTCCCCCGTTGATTCCATCTAAAATGTCATATTTGGCTTATAAATGGTTTTATCTAATTATATTGCAATTGTCTGCTTTATGCTCACTAGGCTTTTTGGCCTAACACTTGTTTTGGTGTCGACATGTATCTAAGGTTCTAATTTTGTGGTCGCCAAGAAGGTTTGACCGGTCTTTGTAAAAGGAGATTGGGGAACATTTTGAGACGTCATGTTTGAAGCTATTTTGGATTTTGGTGGTTTAGGTGACACCCGATTGTATTTTGTTTCTTCGATAGAATTAGATTAGGAGGTTGTTATCCTCAATCCATTTGTATACAGTTTGTAAATTTATTTGGCGTATTCTAAGTTTTATTTTTGCAAAAGCTTGTATTTTGATATTACATACCATGTTTCGGTTTTTAGCTAGAAATTTTGTAGTCCCATTTTTCGGATGTTATAGTTTGGATAATGACTGTATCTTGAAAATTATGGGTTTTGGAAATGTTTTGCTTTTATAATAAATACATTTCCATTTGGGTAAATCATGATTTAAAGAAAACTCTTTTAGTTATACCTTTTTATAATTAAAGTGTTAACTACTTGAACTCACTAGGCTATAAGCCTAACACATTTTCTTGTCGGCATGCACATTAGGCCCTTGTAAGGAATGGTACTAGCATCACTTGTGAAGAGCTGAGACACGAGAAAGATTTAACTATATGCATGGGGACGCATTCCATGCCTTGGAGATAGTGGATGTTAACTGGTTTTAGTAACACGCGTCTTTAACCTAGACTTTGTGTAAGATTTGGCTTGTTAATTGTTGGTGTTAAATCTTAAAATTCCTTTGTAGATAATCAAATGATGTCCGTTCAAAAAAAAATGATGTCCTTTAGAGAGGAATTTATATTATAGTTGATGTGTTATAAAAGTTTAAACTAGCCAATGTATTCTAGGGTGACACACACACCCACAGACATATAATCAAAGTGAAAACTAATATAATTAATTATTCACTTAATCATGTGTTATTTCATACTTAGAAACAACGCATATGAAAATAAAATGTTGTTTCATAATATGATTATTTTACGTGTATTGTTGATACTTTTTACGTTGTATTTGCAAATGCATTATTAAACAACACATGAGTGGTTATCATGACTTTCAACCTTCTTATGGTTCTTATTAAGATGAGATACATCGAGATAAGATGCAGTGCACCGGATCAATTTCCTTTTAATTCGCAATTCATGAGAAGACATTTGATTAAAGGTGATCAACGGTTCAGATCCACTTAATTTCTCACGTTTCTCACGTTAACCTCAACTTCTCACACGATCCTACGTCTCTCTCTCTCTCTCTCTCTATATATATATATATATATATTCTCTTGGAGGCGAATGATCGTGTGAGAAGTTGAAGTTAACGTAAGAAGCGTTAGAAGTGGATATGAACCGTTGATCATTTTTAATCAAATGTCTTCCCATGAGTTGCGCTTTAAAAAGGAATTGATCAGGTGCATCTTAGAGCATCTTAACTCGGTGCATCTCATCGATCCTAATATGCGTCCATTTTCATACAACGGTGATAACCACTTCTCACGTTCACCTCAACTTCTCAACGGAACTCAACACTTCTGTTTGAGCTACAATACTTGGTTAGAGTTGGTTGAGGTTGAGTGTCTATCGTCCATGTGATGTCGCATGAGGAAGTCAATAATACAAGGAAGATCTTACAGTACATGAAGACACGCGAATCATGCGATCTGAGCTCATATTGGATTTGGTTGGTCGTGGTGATTGCATGCATATAGCTCAAAATTGGGACCAAACGCCTTGTGGCACACAACCTAATTAAGTCGCATTAATTGCTAGGTCATATGAGCGCCTCTAAGAGCATCCACAACAAGGATTTCATAACAATTTCATATGGATTGCAAATGTGACACGTATGATTGCAAAGTTAGAAATTGTAGTGGTTGTGAGTATGATTGCAAAATTAAAAATTGGTTTTGGTAATTTGCAAATGTCAAATCAGTACTTTTTGATGATGTGGCAGTGAATAGTATATGAAATTGTAGGGAATAATTTCTAAATTAAAAATTGTTTTATGTCAAATCATGTTTTGTGATGTTTTGTAGAGAATGTTTATGAAAAAATGTATGAATAATTTTATTTGTTGATATATTTTTTTTGAAAGACAAATATTAAAAAATGCAAAATATAATTTATATTAAAGTACAATAAAATAATTACATATTAAAAAAAATACAAACTTAACATATAAAAATACATCATTGTTCTTTTAGAAGTTCTTCAAGTTGATGTTCGTACAATCTCCGTTGTGGTTCGCTCATTGTTGTGGGATCCATTTCCATCAACGAATCAATGTTTACGGTCAACGAATCATTGTTTACAATTAGATTTGATTGAAGAGATTTGGCAAAGATTTATAGAAGAAGAAAATGACGATTAATGTAATATTTTTACTTTGTATTTTAATTTAATGTTTTATAAATAAAATATTTTATTTAATTGTAGGTTGTTATTTGATTAAAATATAGTTTTTTATGATGAGGTGTCACATTTGCAATTGGGTGAAATTTCATTGTTGTGGTGTATAATTTCAAGATAATTGCAAAGCTGATGTGGCGCTGATGTAGCCCATTTGCAATTGGGATGAAATTTCATTGTTGTGGATGCTCTAACTGGTTTTATTTTCAGTTAAGATTTATTTGTTTGTAATCTTGATCAAACAGACAAACACTATACAACTTTATAGTCAAAATACTGCCCAAACGTGCTATAATCACAATGGCTCATTTTAATGGGTTTTTGTTTACTATTCTTCTCCAACAGCATTGCTATCTTGTTTGTTAAAATAGAGATTTTTGAAAAATCTCTAAATATAAAGAATTATCTATAATTCTCTAAATAAGATTGAAAAATAATTATTTTATTTAACCCACCAATAACATAAATCTTTTATTATTTTATATTAAGTTTTTATTTTAAAGTGTATTGAGAATATAAATTAAAGAATATTATATTAATATAATTTGTGTTAAAATCTCTAAAATAGTAAAAATGTTGTAGATGAATGCAACTTTTTAAAGATTTTAACATTTGATTCTTTATTTTAGAAAAATTATAGAAAACGTCCTTTTAGGTTTTCACGTAAAAGTCTTGATTACATAATCATTACTAATTTAGAAACTTACTTCACTGGATGATTTGTTTCGATTGACTTTGAGGCAAGAAAGTCAAACTCTTAATTTGACTTCTAGACAAGAAAGTTAAATTGGTGTTTTATAGTTTCACAACAACACTTGTGAAACATGAATTGGGTACCTATCGATACAATCAAACCAAGGCCCATCCGACGACGTTTTGATATTCGTGTTACACTTCCAAACAGCACTGTTGCATTTAAACCCACTTCCCAAAGCTATTTGCCAAACCCTATCTCCCTTCTTCATCCTCCCTTTAGCTTCCAAGTAACTAAGCTCATACCACAGTGAAGACGACGACGTATTCCCAAACCTATGCAATGTCATCCTTGATGGCTCCACATCTTCCCATGATAACCCTAATTTTTTCTGCATTTCATTTATCACCCCTCTTCCACCTGCATGCAGACAAAAATGCTCGAATGCTCGCTTGAAATCAGGGATATAAGCTTTCGTATTCTTTCGTTTAAACACTTTTTTTATAGTTAGGGTTTTGAGGAAGAAGAAGAGCTCTCTTATTGGGAGTATTTGTAGGGCAAATGCATGGATATTTGCTCTCAAAGCTTGACCAGCTATGGTGGTCAACTCCTTGGAAAGAGAAATCCCTAATTTACCCTCTGAATCCTCTCTTTCATGTATGCAGTTGTAAGCTTCATCACATGATCCTATGTGGGTTCTTATCACATGTAGTAAAATGTACTTGGATTGTTTTCGAATAGATTTCTTATTCGACAAGAAAACACTTGCACCGCCCATGCGAAAGAGGCAATTGGGTAGAAGCATTGATCGATCTTTTCCGGTGTAGTAGAATAGGGTTATGATCTCAGTGGTGACGATAATGGCGTTCGAATTGCGATGAGTTTTAAGAAGATCATGAGCTAGGTTAACAGATATCAATCCAGCACTACATCCCATTCCAGAAAGATTAAAACTTTTCACATCTTCTCTCATGTTATACTTTTTCAAGATCATGCTTGTTAAAGAAGGAACCGGTGAAAAAACACCACAATTCACAACAAGAATGTCTACCTCAAGTGGGTTGAGGCCGGTTTTGTTAAAAAGCGAATCAAGAGATGAGAAAATGACGAGTTCGGCCTCTTTTCTTGAAGCTTCAAAGGAAGGAGTAGGAGGAAGTTCGCAAATGGCGGGGGGTAAATAAGTCTCTTCGCCTAAACCAGATCGAGCTAGAACTTTCATTTGGAAATCGACACTTTCGGGGTAGGAGCTGAGGTTGATACGCGAGTGTTTGAGGAAGCTGTGGGAGGGCGATCGCAAGGTGTTTGGAGGCTTGCAACAAGTGTAATCGACTAAGTAAGTTGGCGGGTATTTGGAGATGAAAGATAGAGAAAAGATGGTGAAGATGATGATGATGATGATGGAAAATAAAAAGAAGATGATTGTTTCATAAGAAAGAGAATGGAAGAATGAAAGAAGGATGATGATGATCATGATTGCTAGCTATAATTGAACTGAAGGATAGGATAGTTAATGACATTCAAAGTGTTGATGGAAGCTTGGATTTAAAGAAGAGGATGATGCATGGATATATAGATACCAAAGTCCAAAGGTGTGAAAAGCTACAATTATCCAGTGTTTTCTCGAACACTGGATAATTGCCTACAAACTTTTTCCTGGGAAATCAGGGTGATTCGTTGCAAAACCGTCACAAAAGTTGGTGGATAATTTTTTTGTGGGTAATGCAAATCAATGACCAATTATCCTGTGTTTTCTCGAAAAACATCGGATTCTACCAAACTATTGGTATTTCTGAATGATCCATGGATAATCGCCAACGAAAATATCCATGGATAAATTGTGTGGGTAAAACTCGTTTATTTTATAGTCTCGCTATCTTCTAACTTGGGAGGAAATCTCAATACCTTTTATAAACGGACCAGAATAAAGTCTCCATAAAAGAATAAAACCCAATTAATACACCGTTCGTTTATTGTAGTGTCTAAATGGATATTGTTACTACCTCTGAATCTATATTAATATTATTTAATTAGATCATTCAATAATTTATGTGACAAGGAAATGTGTTCAATATTTTATTTAATAATATCTAATACACCGTTCGTTTATTGTAGGTCAGGTATGCTAAAGGAGTTAGAGCATCTTCAACGGAGGTTCTTATAAGAACCTTTTTTTGTACTTTTTTGTGTCATTTCATTTATAACTCATTAAATTGAAATTTTATATAAAAATTCACAATGGTAGTTCTTATAAGAACCTCATTTTTGTGGGTCCGTCCCATATATTTATCAACATAAAAAACTATTATATATTTATAAATAAATATAAAGTATTTAAATTAAATATCAATATAAATGAAGAATATGTCACTTCACACCAAAAATCAAGGTAAGAACCAAGGTTCTTATTTAAGAACCTTGAGGAGGTTGAGTTCTAATAAGAACTCTCCACAATGGTAGTTCTTACAAGCCACTACACTTTTTGCTTGTAACAAAAAGAATGGTCTATGTGAAAAGAACCCAAAAAGAGTAAAAAGGGTCCAAATGCATATTATACTCTTAAATATTCTAAGTATGGAGCTCAAATTCAAATTGGGGAAGATTGTTAGGTCACCGAAGATTTGAAATTGATCCACCGATTTTATTCCTAAAATCCTACTTAGAATTTTTATCCTTGGTTCTTTGTAATGACTTAGACAAAACAGCAAATGATCGGTGAAGTCGAAGACCAACCGAAATGAAGCTTGAAGATGTTCTCATTGTAGAAGTGAAAGATATTCTTTTTATCAATATCAAGTCATTGTCCACCGATGGACTATATAAAAATCGGTGAACACTCTCCCACCGATCTCTCCTATGATCGGTCAGCAAGTCCCACTGATGAGAAGCTCAAATCGGTGGGAACATGGTACTTCTCAGGTTCAGTTCTTTTTATAGATTCTCACCGACCTCAAAATCCAAATCGGTGGAATGTTTCTTGGAAGACAAAAAAAGAAGATCATTTATTAAGGGACAATATCTATTGCCAGGTAAGAGTGACTATTTTTCGTTTTATCCATTATCAGATAAAGTCTCAATCAGCATGGGTATTCTTCCTAGTACCAAGAAAAAAAAGGTGAAAATGACACATCAACTTTTCAGAAGTCAACACCTACATTTGAATCTCTTGATGACAAGTGTCCTAAGCATTTAATGCTTCATGCACTATAAAAAGAGGAAGAAGACATCCATGCAAACCACGCTTTCTTAAGATTTCTCTCAGTGCAAGAATTGCTTCATCTCTTTAAGAACTTTATAGCTTTGATCTTTGTGTGTTTAAAGTTGTTTTGTTATTTCTATTTGCTTTGTGAAAGATTGTTAGAATAGTTCATCTGTTCTTTCCGCAACAATCTATAGTTTCTATGTGTAATTCTTAGTTGAAGTTTTTCAATAAAAGAATTAATTAAGTAATTTTTGAGTATGGTATTCACCCCCCCCCCCCCCCCTTCTACAATACTTGTGCTAGCCATTAGGGACTAACAAGTGGTATCAGAGCATAAAGTTTAACTCATAACTTGATCTGCAATGGCTGCCTCCTCTTCAAACCATGAAATCTCTTTTCAAAACAATTTTTCTGAAAATGGCTCTATAGCCAAACCTCCAAAGTTTAATCCCAATAACTTTTCTCTCTGTAAAAGTCGTATGATGCTATTCATGGAAGGAGTGGATACTAGATATCCATCCATTCTCAAAGAGGCACCCGTTATCCCTAGAGTCTGGGCTCGCTATGAAACGCAGAGGGCTGGAAAAGAAATTGCTGATAAAGATGATTATGATGATTCCTCTGATGAAGAAAAATCCAAAGCTACTGGTCGTTATATTCTAAAAAACCCTAAGAAATACACTGATAAAGAAAAATGTCTGGTTTCTCTTGACTCTAAGGTCAGGGCAATTATTGCTCTCTCTCTTCCTGATGAGGTCTATCACTCTTTAGTAAACTTCGAAACAGCTAAAGAAATGTGGACCACTCTGTATGTTCTGTACGAGGGTACAGAGGAAGTTAAGAAGAGCAAAAAGATTGCTCTCATAAGGAAATATGAGCTCTTTGCTCATGAGAAAGGAGAATCTCTTTCTAGCTATTATAATCGCTTCAACAACCTTCTAAATGATTTGAAGTTACTGGGTAGAGTTTATGATAATGAGGAAGTCTTATGCAAGTTCATGGATTGTCTTCCTGACTTCTGGGAGAACATATGTACTTGTATCAAGACAACCAAGGATCTTGAATACATGCCCTTAACTGTTTTGTATGGAACTCTCTTTAACTTTGAACAAACCAAATTGCACAGGAAGTCTATCATTAAAGAGATAAAGGGCTCTTCTATAGCCCTTGTCAGTGATACTTCCAAGAAAACTCAATGTGTTCCTCGCATCACCTATCCATCATTAGATTCTGACAATGACAGCCAGAATGACACTACCCACCAAACGAAGGCATATCTAAGTGATGTCGATGATGAAGGTGAGGAAACCTCGGTTGAGCAGATAACTGATGAAATGGCTATGATGGCTGGATTCAAGAACAAGTCTCGTCCTTCTAACAAACCTAGAACCTTCAGAAAACCCTTCTCTTCCACAAAAACTCCCACTTCTGACAAGTCAAATGAGGAGTGCTTTAATTGTGGCAAGAAAGAACATTTTGCATCTGAATGCAGAAGTAAACGTGTGGAAAGAACTAGGAACACCTCTTCTGACAGATTTTCTTCTAAATATGAGAAAACCAAAAACAACTCCTCCAAGTCAAACTTTCCTAGAAAAAGTAATCAACCCTCTTCTCTAGAACATCAAGAACGTGCTGAAAAGTACAAAGCTAAGTACAAGAAAGAGAAAGAAAGAAATGAGGGACTTCTCAGAAAAGGAAAGGGACTAATGGCTGAAATCCATGATTGGGGTGATGAGTCAACTTCTGATAGTGACAAAGATTCTCCCAACATGTGTTAGATGGCCATGTCTGAGGAAATAGAAGATTTAGAAAAGGTAGTCTCATCAATGGCTCTGGTGTCAACTGGGTGCTCGACATCATACTCTTAGGTACATTCCTTCAACTCTATGACTGAAACTGAAAAGATCGATGCCTATGAATCTTTGACTAATGATTTTTATAATATCAAAGATGCCAAGAAAATAAAATCTGCTCAAATTAAAAATCTTTCTTCTCAACTTGAAATCTGCATGTCTAAACTTGAAAAGTTTGAGGAGATCAAAGTTGAGCTTGAGGACTTGAAAACCATAAATCATATTATAGCCAAAGAGAAAAACAAAATTTTCAAAAGACTTAAAAGAGAGCAAGAGACTGTCAGAAAATGGACTAGTTCTTCGAAAAATCTCGAGAAAATTTTTCAAGACCAAATTTCTTGTGATAATAAATCTGGTCTAGGTTTTGGAAAAATGGATTTTGAACTTTCTTCTCATGCTCTTGCCTCCACTTCGTGTGCTCCAACAAATCATCATGAACCTTCGGAGTCAAGCTCAAGTGACTCAGTTTCTTTGAACTCAGATGATTTAAATGAAGCTTTAAAATTTGGAATGTTTATAAAAGCCAAAGATTCTTCCTCTAATCAAAACATTGAGACACAAGATTCCAATGATGTTCCAAAACTCATTCATGATCTTTTGAAAGTTTTAACTCTTGATGAAGTCTCTTCTCCTGATCCTACAGATTCTAAGATTTTCAAAAGTGACAAATCCACCAAACATTCTTTGAAAAGAAAATCTCCTGATCTTTCAAAAACCTTTGTTAAGAGCAATGATTCCATTCACACCAAAAGTATTTTGGGTTTTCCTCCTCTAATGTCCAATTTTGGTCCTAAAGCTATCCAAGTTGATGTCAAAGGAAAAGGAAAAGGAAAAGAAAAAGTGCAAAAATCTAAAAAGATGTTTATCTATAGAAAATGTTACAATTGTGGTGACACTTTTCATCTTGCAAAAGACTGTCCCAAGGATAGGATTGACCGAACCAAGCCTAAGAACTGTTCCTCCTCTAACCCAAAAGGACCCACCACCAAATGGGTACCAAGAAACTAATTTATGTGTGCATACAGGTCCATGAGCACCATCAAATATGGTATTTGGATAGTGGGTGCTCACGTCACATGACAGGAAACAAATCTCTACTTATTAACCATGTGTCTGAAAAGGGTCCGTCTATAACTTTTAGAGACAACTCTAGAGGTTACACAAAAGGTTATGGAACTCTCACCAACAAATCTGTTACTTTCAACAAAGTTGCACTTGTTGAAGGCCTCATGCATAATCTCCTAAGTATAAGTCAGCTATGTGATCTAGGATACAAAGTTATCTTTGAACTTTGTAAATGTACAATTGTTGATAAAGATATGAAAGTGGTCCTCTCTGGGAGAAGGAGGGAAAATGTCTACATCATAGACATGGGACAAAGAAATGACTCATCCAATGTATGCTTTGTGTCGGATGACACAGCCAAAAGGATCTGGTTGTGGCATAAACGTGTGTCTCACCTCAACTTCAAAACCCTTCACATCATCTCCAACAAAGATCTGGTGACTGGCATGCCAAAGCCGAATTTCCCAAAAGAAAAGCTATGTGATGCATGTGAGAAAGGGAAGCTCACCAAAACCTCATTCAAGACAAAGCAATGCTCTTCCATCACTCTTCCTCTTCATATGCTGCACATGGATCTATGTGGACCAGTCATCACTCCTACCCTAGGTGGCAAAAAGGTATGTTGGTCCCGAAGGGCTATACAAGTTTGTAGAAGGGGGGGGGGGTGAATACAAACACTAAAATTTTACTTTTCTAAATTGTTTATTGATAAATCATTAACAATTTACAGCTTGTTGCGGAAACAAGATTAAGGATAAACCTAAATCTAAACAAGTTGGAACACTAAGTTTCTTGCACTAAGAAAGAGAAGGAAATTACTAATAATAACCTATCTCAAGATAAGAAGGATGAACTTGTTCAGAGTTAGCAAGTTACTTCAAAATGAAGTGAGTTCTTCTTCTTATATACTGCATGCATTTAATGCATGGCAGTTTACACTTTACACGTGGCAACAACTCATTTGTTGTACGTCATTGACCTTTGTTGACAACCTTAGTAGCCGCATGTTTGAACAATGTAGTATCAGAGTGGTTGTACGATTTCAGACAATAAGGAGGTTCTTTTTCTGACATATCGTACGGAGTCGTGCAAGGGTGGTTAAGACAAAAGTACTTTGTACGGAGGACTTCATGATCAGCTTTTCGTTGATTCAGCGATCTATCATTCTATATCAGCGAATGATAGAGTTCATCGATAGCTGAAGTCTTGTACTTGATACTTCACGTTGTGGACAAATCTGAGTCTTCGCTGATCCGCATCAGTTCATTAGGAGACTTGTCGCTGGTTCTTGAGCTTGATCTTCGACTTCAACGTAGAACCTATGTTGACGTGAAACTTGTCTTCAGAGATCATAAGTAAACAACTAACTTATCAGCGATCACCATAAGGACTGAACAGACTCAAAGTATTATGGTGAACAGTGTTCGCTGAATGTTTAATCTAAAGAGCGAGAGTTCCTATCAGCGGTACTGTAAGATCTTAGTACTTATCAGCGATAGTGAAACTCTGATACATATTGTTTACTTACAATTTTCACTAAGTATATAAGAGAGGGTCATTATCAAATCACTGAGGGTTTGGATCAACAATCTCCCCCTATTTGATTATGACATAGCAACAGAGAAAATTGCTATTTAATGAAAACATAAGGATAAAAAGAACTCATAAAATATTTGTCCCTTTTACTCTTTTTTGGGATCTTTTCTGTACTGATGGAGTAAAGTACATTCGCTGAAATTTTTCTTTAAACTTTGTAAAGATTACAGAGGGAAGTGGAAAAATTACAAGTACAGCGAATACAATTACAAGCACAAAAGAATAACTGATACAATAGAAGAATGAGGCGATCCTATCAGTTTATAAAGGTTCTTCCTTAATGAGAAGTTCATCAAGGGTCTTTGATGTGGGAATCATCCAGTCAGGGACATTTACTCCTCGATTCCTTTTGTTCAGCGCTTCTTCAAAAATCAAGGGTTTAAGATGCCGTGCCTGAATGTCGTTTTTGAAATCACACCAGTAGATGAGATCTTTCAGCTGTTCGATGGGAGTGATGGGAAGTTCAGAGATACGTTGAAAACGCTTTCGTCCATCCCAGTCAATAAAGAATATCCCGTAGGGTTTGCTTAAGACTTTCCCAGGGATGAACGTCTCATCAGGAGGAAGAGATGTGTCAAGTGCAGAAAGGTCAGGTTCTGGACCAAGGACTTCAGCTAGAGAAAAACCAATACCTATTTCGTTTCGTATCTGAGGACCATCTTCTGAAGATTTAGACTTTTTCTTTGCAGAGGCCTTTCTTTTCTGACTTTCGAGAGGAGGAGGAGGAGGAGGAATATCCACACAAGAATAGACTAAGTCGATCTGCTTGTTTATCAGCTTTTCAAAATGATCCTTGTACTTAGACTGAGACTTCTGGATGGCTAATCTGATCTCCAACCATTCAGAGAGACCGTACTGCATGATAGCTTCAGCATAGAATTTTTCGTACTGTCCATTCTCTCTGAATATCTCGACTTCACCGATAGAAACTTTGAGGGTTGATCTTCCAGTGATGAGTACCTTGATTATTCTGGAAGGTCGATGTCTGAAGTGTACCTTTTCTTTGCACCAGGCTAAGGTAGATTGAGACACAGATCTCTTTTCTTCAACGATCTTCTTGGCTTCTTCCCATAGCTGACGTTGAACTTCAATTGGAGCTCTTTTCAGCTTGGGGTCTTTCACCGATTTTTGAGTAAGCTGGATGGCGAGTTCTCTGTCTTTTTTTCAACTTCTCTTCTTTCAGCGATTAAGCGTTCAGCTCTGAGGTGTTCCTTGTATTCCTTTTGAGAAATTCTGAACTTTGGAGGAACGGAAGGAAGTTGATCACGCTTCAGAATGATTCACTGAGCCTCGAACTTCTTTATTATCTCATCTCTTCTTTTCTGCTCCTCTTCACTTGGTTTTTGAGGAACCAAGGAAGGTCTGTTTTTGTGAGAGAGCATATGTTCTTCAGGTTCATCAGTCTCAGAGATCAAATCCAAGACCAGGATTATTTCTTCAGCTTTGGGAGCTGGGATTATTGTTGGTGAAGTCGCAGCTGTAGGAACTTCAGCGATATCCTCAAACAGGGGAGAGGACTAGCTGAAACACAACAATCGTTCGAGTAAGAACTTGGGTAGAATAGGGATAGATAAAGAATGTGGTTGTGTATAGAGGTTTTGTGGAGAGTAGAGCTGATAATATGTATAGAGGAGGGATAAGAGCAAGGAAGATTTAGTGTACCTGACAAACTGGCTTTGGAAGCGAGATCATCAGATTGTCATTGTCTTCAGCGACACCTTTTCCTTTGCCCTTGTCAGCTTCAGACGCTGAAGGCTTTGATTTGGTCCGCTCTCCTGAAGGTTCGTTTATCACGATCCCTTTAAGAACTTTAGACCTCTGAGCAGGCTTGACGATAAAAGAGTCATCATCATCATCATCTTCATCATCATCATTCTTTGGAGAAGAGGATGGTTCATCATCAGATAAGTCGATGGCTTCTTCATCTTCAGCTTCAGACTCAGATTCTTCAGCTTCTTCTTCGAGTTTCTCCCCCTCAGATACAGAGGTAAGCTTCTCGGTTCCCTCAGGGTTTTCATCTCCCTGAGGTCCAGCGGCTGCTTCTTCAATTGTCTTCTCACCCTCTTCAGCAAGGGTAAGGTCTTCAGTCTTCTCCCCCCTGATAGATTCATCATGGGGAAGGTCTTCAGCGCTTTTCTCCCCCTTCCTCATGAGTGGGGGAGGAATGTGATGACTCAGCAACTGGTTTTGGGTCCCTGTCTTCTTGGCCAGGGATCCCCACAAAAATTTCAATCGCTGTTAGTCTGTTTTCTAGACCAGAAATAGCAGGATCGATCTTCACGAGTTCAGCACGATCCGCCGTAGTAAAATGCTCAGGTGCAGGAGCAGGGACGGTCATGTTGTGCAGGATCTGCTGCATTATTGTCTTCATCGAACCTACGTCAGTCTTTACAGAACTAACGTCAATTTTTAAGGAACTTACGTCAGTCTTCAAGGAACTCACGTCGGTCTTTACAGCAGACATATCTCCTTCGAATTTTCCAACCGATGTCTTCAGCGTTGTGACTTTGCTGGACATGGTGTGAACTGATGTTTTGATGGCGAGGTAGTCTGTGTAGATGTCAGCGAGAACTTTGGCAAAGTCGCTGAGAGATTTATCAACCTTCTCCAAGTCAGCTTTGGAGGCATTCTTTTCCACCACTGTTGTCAGCTTTGTAAGATTCTCTCCAGCGTTTGTTACAGCTGAAGAGTTGTCGGAAAGAGTAGTGGTGAGACCTGTTAGCTTCGTCTCTATTGTCTTCAGAGAGGTGTTGATGTCTCCCAAATTAGGACATGTAACATATAAGAACTTGTGAACAAAGGAAAGCTCAGAAGTTTGGGGTTCAGTTACAGTGTATAGGGGTTGGTGTATACCTGCAGGAGGATTGGTGAATTCATCAAAATCTCGGTGTCCTGAGAAAAGCTCCATGTCGTCAGCGAGAGTGCGTGTACGCATGGTCAGCTCTGCAGGTCCTACATCCATCATTCCTTGAAGAGTATTAGCTTTAGCTTCTGGAGGAATGACAGGTGCTTCAGTGACAACTGGAGTAGAGTCCAATTGAGTAGAGGGAGGAGCGAAGGTTGAGAATGTTGGTTGGGTGCGGAGTTCAGCGTTGGATTCGCTGAGAATTACTTCTTCAGTCTGTGGAGAGACTGAAGGAGGTTGGGTAGGTTCCAAGTTTATAACCTCAACGTTTAGAGACGCCGAGGTTGGTATAGAATGGGTAGCTTGTTCAGCTGTGGCAGAGCGTACCACTGAACGTTCCTTCAGCTCTTCGAGATGAGTTGAGGAGTCTTCATCAAGAGATTGCTGGGGTTGCTCCTTGGTTTTCTTAGTTCTTTTGGAAGTAAGTTGGGTATGAGAGTGTTTCCTTTTAAGAGAAGTGTTAGTGTCAATTTTGTATATTGTATTCAAGTTGAGGGGCTTATTCTGAAAATATGTGTCTAGGTATAAATAGCCTAGATGAATTCCTTTTACACAACACTTGAAAGATTCATTCTTAGAACTCACTGTGTATTTTCTCTCTATTTTGTAATATCTTGTTCTTGATGATAATGAGAGATGGACAACACATTGTGTAGATCTTGATTGCATTACTTGGAAATTGGGATTACAAGTGGTATCAGACCCTAGCAGATCGGATTTGTGAAGAATTTGAAAAAAAAATTGGGCATTTTTTGTCATTTTCGAAGTGCATATGGATTCTGAAATTTGAGGCTGTTTTGGATCGAGATATAGGCACAGACTTGTTAGAATTTAGGATCTGGATCAATTCGTGCAAGGATTCGAACTTAAAACAACAAAATCAAGAGATTTGGCAGATTTGGGATTTTCGAAAATAATTACTGTTCAGATCGATTTGACTGATTTCTGTTAGTTTCTTGGTGTTTCTTGCAGAAGTAAAAGTGTTCAGACTGAGCTCGCGATCAACCCTACAAAATTTCAAATCAATTGGAGCTGATTTGAAGATTTTTCGATACTTAGAAAAATTTTCTGTGTAAACTCATAACTGTCGTACGTATCAGTGTTCTTGGTGTTCATAACTGTCGCAAGCTACATAGCTTCATAACTGTCGCACGCTTCTTGCCCGACTACTTCTAGTCGTACAAGTATCATACGACAGTTAGCCCGACTACTTCTAGTCGTACGTGTACCATACGAGAGTTACTGTACACGAGTACTAGTCGCATCTACTTCATACGACAGTTCATCCAAGTCGTATAAACTTCATACGACAGTTGCTCCAAGTCGTACATAGTCGTACGACAGTTACTGTTACTGAAGACTTGTCGTATACGTTCCATACGATAGTTACTGTTTAATCCAACTGTCGCATACGTTTCATACGACAGTCGTACCCAATTGCCCGACAGTTTGCAAATTTTTCTTCACAAGTTCAATTCTGTGTAAAGATCAAGTCAAGTAATTTTTCAAAATGAATCGTAATGATGTCATGAACTCTTTGGGATCCGATACGAGACCTCCCATTTTGATTGAGAAAGAATATGAGCAATGGAAGGAAAGGTTTGAAGACTTTCTTGAACGACAATCGAATGGTGTTCACTTGATAGATTCTCTTAACAATGGTTTGATGCAACCCGTGTATGTAAATGTTCCAGTTCCAACTAATCCAAATGTCACAATGCCTAAGTTGGTCCCTATATCTGAATACAGTGCTGAACAAAAGGCTAGATATGAGGCAGATAGAAAGGCAAGATCTTTTGTGATCATGGGAATCCCTAACGAAGTATTCAACAAGATAGATAGCTACAAAGACACGGCCAACAACATGTGGAGACAATTGGAAAAGATGTTACAAGGGTCAAAGATTGGAAATCAGATGAAAATAACAATATGCATCAACAAGTATGAAGAGTTTAGAGCTAAGGAAGATGAATCGCTTCACGACACATATGACAGATTCATGGTTTTACTTAATGAATTAAGTAAAAACAAAATCAAAAAGGATCTAATCGAATTAAACGTCAAATTTCTTACTTCACTACAACCTGAATGGAAGAGTGTGGCTAGAAAGATGAAACAAAATCCGAGATTATTCGAGATGCCTCTACATGAGTTGTATGAGACAATGTTGCAAGATGAGGAGGAAATAGATGAGACAAAAGAGGAGAAGAATAAGAAAAAGAAGAAAGATTTCTCTCAGGAACCGATTGCACTAAAATCCGAAGTACAACCGAATAACTTTGGTATTGATGAGTCTGGAGTGTTTGATACTGGTTTCAGGGGAAATGTGTCTGATGATGGTGTTGAACTACATCAAGCTTTGGTTCTTCTCACGAGGCATTTTCAAAAGAAGTTTTACAAACCCTCTTCAACTAACAACAATCTGAGGTATACATCCGGTTCGAGAAAGTTAGAGAACAATTATGAAAGGAAACCTTTTGGGGAGCAAAGAGTTGAAAATACTGATAAAAAATTGGAGAAAGCCGAAGGAAAGAAGGTCTATGAGAACTTAGAGAAAAAGGTTGAAGATAAGAAAGCTATGGAGATTCAAAAGTGTTACAACTGTGGTACTCCTAGCCATTATGCAAGAGAATGTAGAAAGAAGGTTGTCAAGAACGCTGAGTACTACAAGCAAAAACTACTTCTTGCACAACAAAGAAAAGATGGAAAAGCTCTCATGGTGGAGGAAGAGTACTTTCTCGACTACTCTGATGATGAAGGAGAAAAGGAAGAGTATGCAAATATGTGCCAAGCTGAGTTTGATGATGATGATGAGGATAAGTCTGACACTTCCTCACAGGTAAATTCCTTTCCTTTTTCTGAATCAGAAAATCAAGAAATAATAAATCTGCGTAATAAACTGAATGATACACTAACTAAATTAGCATGTTCTGAAGAAGAGTGTGCCAATTTATTTAGTAGTTATGAAAAGCTCACACCATATGTTGAAACATTAAAAGAAAATCTACAAAACGAGAGAAAGAAGAATGATGAATTGAAACAAAAGATTGATAATGTTGAATTTGAGATTAAAGAAAAAAATTCTGACTTTAATAATCTCAATGCTCAACATGATCAATTTAAAGCAGAAAAGTTGATTCTTGATTCTAAATTATCTGAATTGAACAAAATAATCAAAGATTTAGAATCTAAGAACAAAGAAAGTGAAATTTCTTTAACAAATCTTTCAGATAAGAATTCAGAGTTATTAGATGAAATCAAAGAATTGGAAAAGAAGATTTATTTGAGAGATCAAACTGATCAAACAATTTTCTTGAATAAACCAAGACTTGTAAACAATGTTAACAAGTATTGGGGACTTGGTTACGAAAACCCAAAGCATTTGGCCAAAGCTAGTTGTGCGTTGCCAACATTGTATAATTTCGAATGCTTGAGATATGCGCGCTATTGGCCTGAATTTGAAATTTTTTGGACTGGTGAAAAGGAAACACAATTAGAGGAACATGGAAAAAGATTTTCAACAACTCATATTCAACTTCCATTTTGCTATACTAATGAGACGGAGAAGATTCTCAAAAATCTAAATAAACCACTTCCAGATAACTATTTTGATATATGTGCTACAAAGCCAGTTACCAACAATCAAGTTGTTGAAACAAAGAAATATGTTCCTACATTAGTTCTTGAAGGGAAAATTGTTGAACTGGAAATCTCTCTTGCAGAACAAAGGATCAAATTTGATTATGAAAATGATCTCCTTTCAACCATTTTCTCAACTACTTTTAAGGAAATATCTTCTAGTTTCAATGATGAAGTGAAAAAGGAAACTGGTAGAATTGAACTTAGTTTGATCAAAAAGTTTTCTGAATCAACGAAGAGTATCTTTGATTCAAAACAAAAGATTGATCGCAAATGTATCAAACTTTCAAAGAAAGTGGTAGATCTTGAGAATATTCTTCTTTCTGAGCATACCAATTTGGAAAATGAGAAAGTCAATTTTGTAAATCAAATCAATTCATTTGAAGTGAAATTGACTGAGTTGTTAAAAACAAAGACTGATTTAGAGATTGTGTTGGAAAATGAAAGAAAGGAATTTGCTTTGAAGAATTGGTTCAATCTTGAAGAAAGCAACTTTCTTAAAGAACAAAATTGTGAACTTTCTCAAAAAGTGATGACATTGGAAAAATATCTGAAAGAAGGAAAACAAAATATAATGTCTGATCTTGATGATACTTTCAATCTTGAAAGAGCACAATTTGAATTCGAAAAAGCAAATTTTGAAAAAGAAAAACAATGTTTTGAGAATGAAAGAAAATCAATCGAAGAAGAAATGGCTTTGCTTTTTCAAGATGTGAATGATTTAGCAAAAGAATTAGAAAAAGAACGAAAAGAAAAAGTTTATAAAAGTTGGAATTCACCAGATTCCAAAGTGGATTTTGAAGTTCACAATGTAGATTCTGATTCTGATTGTGATTTTAATCCAAATGAGAAGGTGTTTGAAACCAAGTCAAAACCAATAGAAAAGGAAAAAGGAAAAGCTTGTGCATTTGATTTCTCAAAGAAACTTCCGGACCATACTGATTTCATTATTTCTGAAGAAAAGAAAACATGTGATAAGAAAGATGATTTGAAAAAGATTTCTAAGATGAATGAATTGAATACCACTCCTGAAACTAAAGTCAATAATTCTTGTATGTGTGGAAAAACCTATGGATCAGATTTTTTGATTCTTGCAAGAAAGAATCTCGAATGTATTCAATGTGGTAGTCATTCATTTCAATCATCTCTAGAAAGTCCTCTTTTGATAACATCTGTTTCTTTTATAAAGAAAGAAAAATTTTCGAGTACTTTCTATAAAGGTGAGTGTTCAAACTCAAAGGATTCACCTTTAGAAGAAGGAAAGAAAAATGAGAAATCAAAGGAATCGCAAATTCCAAGTTCTAAGGTTTCTAATTCTAAATCTTTTGTTATTTCAGATAATTCTGTGAATCTGAAGAAGAAAGCGCAAGAATGGCGGGTAAAGCAAACAACATCTGAATCATCCAAACAAAATGACAAAAACAGTAGTTTTTCAAAGAATAAACCAGTTGGTGCGAGTAATAAAAATACTTTTGTAAAGCCTCACAAAGTATACTCGAAAGACCAGTTGTTGGATTTTAAAAATGGTGAATGTCTTTGTTTTGTTTGTGGATATGAAAGTATGTTTGCTATGCCTGGTTCTTGTTGTTGGGATAATTCTTTCTTTATTCCAAATGTTAAAAGAAAAACGAATTTGAAGAAAAAGAAAAGGACACAAAAGTCTCAATTCAAAGTTCCTCAAGCTAATCAAAAAGGACCCAAAACTCAATGGGTACCTAAAAATGTTTCAACCTGATTGATGCAGAAAAATAAGTTATGGTATTTAGATTCGGGATGTTCGAAGCATATGACAGGACAACGACACATGTTAAAGAATTTTGTGGAGAAAGATCTTGGTCGTGTAAGGTTTGGAAACAATCAGGTTGCTCCTATCAAAGGTTATGGAGATATCATTCAAGATAATCTAACGATTCAAAAGGTCAACTATGTTGAAGGATTAGAGCATAATCTTTTCAGTATAGGTCAGTTTTAAGACAAGGATTTGGAGGTAAATTTCAAGAAGACAAGATGCTGTGTCAAAACCGAGGAAGGAACAGAACTTCTTGTCGGGACTCGCAAATCTAACCTCTACACAATCAACTTGTCAAACATCAAACCAACCACTGAAGTGTGTCTTTTATCCAAAGCTTCCGAAGAACAAAGTTGGCTATGGCACCGAAGGTTATCTCATCTAAATTTTCGATACATTCAAAAGCTGGTTTTAGGAGATTCAGTTCGGGGACTTCCAATTTTGAAATTCAATGTTGAAAATCTATGTGATGCATGTGAGAAAGGAAAGATGAAGAGGGTTCCTCACAAGCCAAAACCGGAACCGACAACGAAGAGTGTACTTGAATTATTGCATGTGGATTTGTGCGGTCCAATGAAGACGGAAAGCATAAGTGGGAGGAAATATGTTTTGGTAATTGTCGATGATTTCTCAAGATACACATGGGTTAAGTTTCTAAGGTCAAAAGATGAAACTTCAGAACTTCTCATTGGTGTAATCAAGGCAGCCCAGAACAACATGCAGATTTCAGTTAAAATAGTGCGTTCGGATAATGGTACAAAATTTAAGAACAGAATCCTAGGTGATTTCTATGAATCAAATGGGATTATACAACAGTTTTCTGCCGCCAGAACTCCTGAACAAAACGGTGTTGTAGAACGACGAGACAGAACGTTAGTCGAGTCTGCGGGAACAATGTTGGCTTATTCTAAGCAACCTCTCTTCTTATGGGCCGAAGCAGTGGCAACCGCATGTTACACACAGAATCGTTCTGTCATACACCGCCGGTTTAATAAAACTCCTTATGAAATAATGAATAACCGGAAACCTAACATAAAACATTTTCGTGTTTTTGATTGTAGGTGTTATGTTCTAAATGACAAAGAACAAAGGAACAAGTTCAGCCCAAAGGCGTTTGATGGTATCTTCGTTGGATACGCTACCTCATCGGCATTATATAGGATATATCTGAAGCAATCCAGGAGTATAATGGAAAGTGTCAATGTCAAATTCGACGAACATCACGAATTGGTTTCTGACCAAAACAGTTCAGAACCCGTTATAACTGGAATATTAGCTTCTGGACACATCAGTTCAGAACCTGGTTCAACTTCAAATCAGGATCAACCTTCTACCTCAAAATCTCAATTAACTGATCTTGATTTATTATTTGATGAATTCTATGGTACTCACAATAATTCTACTAATTCTAACAGGATGGTACAAGCACCTACAATTATTTCCGCTGCATCTACTTCAACACCGGTTGATGTGTCCACTCCTGTTCAGAATGTTCAAGAACCAGAAGTTGTTATTCCACAACAAGAGACTAATAGTACAGTGGAAGGATCAACACAAAATCCAAATTCTTCGGTTATTGAACCAATCAATTCTCAGTCACAACCGGAATCTTCTAGTATTCCTACAGAATTTCCAAGTGTTGAACCACTGGTTTCTCCAACCGAAGAAGAGACGAATGCTACTCTTGAAAATGTTCAAGAATCCTATGCTCCTCATCCTCATACAACCAAGTGGACGAAGGCTCATCCGATTCATCAAATAATCGGTGACCCAAGTTCACCAGTTGAAACTCGTTCATCTGCTCTATGTGCTACTGTAAATGAGTGCATGTTCTCAATGTTCTTAAGTAACATTGTACCACTCACAGTAAAAGAAGCCTTAAATGATCCGGATTGGATTTTAGCAATGCAAGAAGAGCTAAATCAATTCGAAGCGTTAAAGGTATGGAGATTAGTTCCTAGACCAGCCGATAAAAGTATCATTGGAACAAAGTGGGTGTTCAAAAACAAGAAAGATGAAGATGGAATCATAGTTCGTAACAAAGCGAGACTTGTAGCTAAAGGCTATCGACAGCAAGAAGGGATAGATTACGATGAGACTTACGCTCCAGTCGCACGCATTGAAGCAATCAGAATGTTTTTGGCGTATGCGGCATACAAAAACTTTACGGTCTATCAGATGGACGTAAAGACAGCATTTCTTAATGGAATACTAAAAGAGGAGGTATACGTCTCACAACCCGAAGGCTTTGTCGACAAAGAAAATCCAAATCACGTGTACATTTTGGATAAAGCCTTATATGGGTTGAAACAAGCCCCGCGCGCTTGGTATGATGTTCTATCTCAATTTCTACTCGTCTCAGGCTTTGAAAAAGGTAAGGTTGATACGAATTTTTTGTCAAACGTGAAGAAGGTGAGATGGTAATAGTACAAATATACGTAGATGATATTATATTCGGTGCTTCTAACCCTGGTTTATGTACATGGTTCTCTGATCTGATGACTACTAGATTTCAAATGAGTATGATGGGGGAGATTAACTTTTTCCTTGGATTACAGGTCAAACAATTTTCCACGGGGATATTCATCAACCAGTCAAAGTATATATTTGACATTTTGAAGAAATTCAAAATGGAAAATTGTACTTCCATTGGAACACCGATGGCAACACAATCAAAGATAGGTCCGGATCCTCATGGTAAGGAAACTGATATACGACACTATCGAGGTATGGTCGGATCTTTAATGTACTTAACCGCTAGTCGCCCGGATATCATGTTCGCTACTTGTCTTTGTGCTAGATTTCAGGCGAATCCAATGGAATCTCATGTTGGAGCCGTCAAACGTATCTTCCGTTATCTCAAAGGAACACCCTATCTTGGTCTATGGTATCCTAAAGGCACAGGATTTGAACTTACCGCCTACTCCGATGCGGATCATGGTGGTAGTCTATTGGACCGGAAAAGCACATCCGGACACATCCAATTCTTGGGTGATAAGTTGGTAAGTTGGGCATCTAAGAAACAGAATTGCGTGTCACTTTCAACGGCGGAGGCAGAATATGTCGCGGCCGCTAGTTGTTGCTCGCAAGTTATTTGGATGAAAACCCAACTGACGGATTTTGCATGTAAGTATGAAAAGATTCCAATCTATTGTGACAGCAAGTCAACAATAGCAATATCTGTAAATCCGGTTCAACATACGAAAACCAAGCACATAGAAGTACGGTATCATTTCATTAAAGATCACGTCGAAAAAGGTACAATTGAACTCTATTTTGTTTCTACTGAATTTCAACTAGCCGACTTATTTACCAAGGCTTTGGATGAGAAACGCTTCAACTTTCTCGTCTCAAAGCTAGGCATGTTGAATTTAAAAGTTTGATAAATCATAATATTTATTCAATTGTTTGAAAATAATTCTTAGTCATTCAAATATTGATAAATTTGAGTGAAGAATACTTATTTTCATAATATTGAATAATCATTATAATTTGTTCAAATTTTAAATTTCTTTCAGTAGTTTACAAGCTAGTTTTCAATTTTATTCTTTTTACCGTATTTGTTGTTCAATAAATATTACTTGTGCAGTTGTATGTGTGGTTTATAAGTTTAGGGGGAGCTAAATAATTGATGGTGAGCATGTTTCAAGGGGGAGCATAACATAAAGAAAAGGTGTTCGATCTAAACAACAAAGGTATGTGTTCTAACTCAAATGATTTTCGCAAACCCTACTTGGTGAAAATAATTTTGTTAAATCATATGCATCTTTGTAGGGGGAGCAAAAGAAATCTTTGAACACTGATAAGTTTTTAAATCTGAAAATTTTTTATTCTGAAAAGTTCACATTTTGAAAACTTGAAAAAGTTCCAAGTCTGGAAAGTAGTCGTACAAGAGGGATACGACAGTTACTGTTCATACACGACAGTCGCATGACTCGTATACGACAGTTACTGTTCATACACGATAGTCGCATGACTCGTATACGACAGTTACTGTTCATACACGATTGTCGTACGACTCTTATACGAGAGTTACTGTTCCAATACGACAGTCGCACAACTCTTGTCCGACTAGCAATCCTAGTCGTATCAGTTGTGTACGACAGTTACTGTTCCTCAAGGCAAGTCGTACGTGCCTCATCCGACTAGCAATCCTAGTCGTATGAGTTGTGTACGATAGTTACTGTTCCTCAAGGCAAGTCGTAAGTGCCTTATCCGACTAGCAATCCTAGTCGTGTCTTCATTGTACGACAGTTGATTTCACCTTAGTCGGTTCCTGCTTCATACGACTAAGATGAGGTACTCGTATATTGTTTCGTACGACTACCTGCCACGTGTCGGTCAAACTTTGGAC
Source organism: Saussurea involucrata (assembly GCA_033807775.1). NCBI lineage: Eukaryota > Viridiplantae > Streptophyta > Magnoliopsida > Asterales > Asteraceae > Saussurea > Saussurea involucrata. The sequence goes on along the minus strand of CM066321.1, from coordinate 196,916,449 downwards.
CAATCATTTTTTGACACGTGTCACTCTGACCTAAGATCTATATATAGTGCGACTTTTTGAGAGTCTTTTCAATTTGCGACTATCATTTCATCCGACTCTCTCACACTTTAGTATTCGATTCTGAGTTTTTGTTGCTGTTTCATTGATCTTGTGGATTCGAATCGATTCAGGTATCATCTGTTATCATTACTCATCATATTTTATTGTTCATATCATCTGATTTGAGTGTTTGTTAGAAAACTCGAAAAAGGGGTTTTAGAAAACCCTTCAAATCGTGATTTGTTGTTAGAGTTAATAAGAACAGAAGATAGATTAGCACTCCTGGTAGAAAACCGATCATAGGACACTAGTTTGATATGCTTTCATTGAAAATCTTAGGTTTTTGGGTATGACTGTTCATCTTCGTTCGAACACTCATAACCGTCGCATGCTACTGTGTTCATCGAAAATCATAACTGTCGCAAGAAACTGAAACTCATAACTGTCGTACAAAGCTTATCCGACAACTCTTGGTCGTACAGCTTCATACGACAGTTTGTGTCATGCGACTTGGTGTAGCTTCCGACAGTAGCCCATACTTAGGAATTTTTTTTTTGAAAAGTTTTTGGCAAAACACTTCTGATATCCATATGGTCGTACACTGTCAATCATAGATCATGGCACATTTGCAAGAGCAGGGTGACGGTAATTCTTCTGATGAAAACACGGTGATTCCTTTTCACCGTTCGTCACATCCGTCAGTTAATGCCAGAAATTTAGATGATGAACTGATTCTACCAAAAGACAAAAAGGAGTTCAAGCCGAACAATTATACTCTAGATTTCAATATAAAGATGGATTATCAGCTGATTATGGAAATTCTTCAACGTCATCCACTTCGCACGGCTCTTGAAAAGACTATTCAAGTTCCGGAGATTTATTTACAACAAGTGTGGCATAATATTAAGTATGTTACTCGAGAGGATTCATCTGGCCACTTTACTTTGAAAGTAGATCACTTTGAGGCCAAACTTACTTTGAAGAGGTTGCGAAGAGTTCTAGATCTTCCTTATTCTCTGAATTTTGAAGATATGATGTCTGAAGAAGACTTGTGCCGAGATATTATGCTGATGGGTTATAATGATCCACGTCCGCAATTTAGAGTGCTGACTAATACTTCAAAGTTGAAAAGGAACTATCTACCGCCAATCTATTACACACTGTTTAGTGTTGTAAATTGATGTATGACTTCTAAACACACGGGAGTTGATACGGCAAGCATTTCAGTTATCAGAATGTTCCATGCCATTGTATTTGATCGGAAGATTGACTTCGCTATTTCTATCTGGAATGATCTTATTGAGGTTGTCACTGATAAAGCCAAGACTGGAAAAGACAGATCTTTTGTACCATTTCAAAGGTATCTTCAGCTTATTATTCATTCTATTATGGAGACGAATACATCAATACCCAGACGTGCCGGAGCAGCTCTTGGTCCTACAAATTACATGAAGTATCTCCGACTTCCGAAAGGTCTTTCTTTCCCTAATATTATGGTACTACCTGAAGCACTACTCTCATACGCTGACCAAGAGTCACCATACATGAGTGAGTATAGAGAAGAGAATGCACTTATGGCCCGGCCAGATCCGGTAGGGCCTACCCAAGGTGCCATCCAATTAGGTGAGCGTGGTGAGGGTTCTAGTGTTAGAAAGAGAGTTCAGGATACTGGGGTACCTGAACAGGGTGTGTTGAGAGGTAAAAGCGATGTAAGGGGAAAAGGAGATGGGGGTGCTCTTGGTCAGTCGTCCACATCTAAAAAGAAGATTCAGATCTTTGAGGACGATGTTGAGGAAGATCTTGGTTCTGATGATACTGAAGAAGCTTCTGAAGATATTGATGCGGATATTGATGATCCAGCTAATCTGGTTTATAGTTCAGATGATGATGATGCGAATGCTGATGATGAAAAAGAGGATGATAATTCTGATGATGATAACGATGATAACAACAATGATCAACTCATGGAGAATCTGGATACCATGATTGAAAATGTCGTTACTACTAATGCTGGTGGTGATGGAGGAGTAATAAGGGGAAATGAGGGAGTATTAGTTGAAAGAGAAAAACAAGTGAGGTTGAGCGAGAAGGAAAGAAAAAAAGATGGTGAGTGTGAGACAGGATCAATAAAGGTTTTAACTAATGATCCTCCCCAAACCGAGTCTAGCCGGGTAGCCACATCTACTGTCGGTGTGCGTTCGTCGCCACATGACATTGAAGAAGACATAGTCCACCCAGCTATGCAATGCACAACCCCACTCATCCACTCATCAACTTCTTTACAAGTTGATGTTTCATCTTCTCACAGGGGATTAGCACAAACACTATCGGCGACACACTCGGTGTCGACTGGTATTGAAACAGGATGGCAACTGCCCCGGCCACCACCTTCACTTGTTCACAGATCGAGTCTAGAACCTTTCGATTTTACTTCCTTTCCTAGGACACGGAGACCGTTTGTCACTTCATCTATGGTGACACAAAACGTTGGTGTTATGCGTGACCCAACTGGAACGCCTCGAGTGTTGCCGCCATTTGTTGATACTTCACGAGGACTGGGCGGAAGTCCTACCAACGTTAGCACTATGCCAGCGTTGAACGTAGGCCATACAGTGTCTATGACTGCTATGCAAACCAGTAACCTAAGTGGTCTGGGTGTTACCTTGGAACGAGCACGTAGTATTCAGTCTTTGGTGGGTCCTCCTCCTCACAACTATGTATCTAAGAAGTTACTTGAAATGGCCATCCAGTCTCTCTCTAACACTCATAAAGCTCAAGTGTCCGAATTGACTGATATTGTTAAGAAACTGTCTGCCGAAGTACAAACATTTGTTAAAGGAAAGTCTGTTGGTGATTCTTCAGCCGTACCATCCGACACTCAACCAGAATCTCAGCCGAACCCAAAGGTACATCCAACTCTACCTTTACACGAATTGAAATCCCAGTTACTAACCGGATTACTAGAACAAGGCGATGCAAATACTCAAGAAGAAGTAGATATTCTTGGTCTACTTAGACGCCAAACCGAAATACAAGCTACTTTACCAAATTCACTTGATACCCTTCAAAAATCCATATCCAGCCTAACCGATGCTATCTCTTCTGGCTTCACATCACTATCTAATCGAATCAAAGTGGTGGAAGAAAAGTGTGGAATTCAATCCCAAACCACCAAACGAAGGCATGATGATCAAGATCCCGATCATGATCACCATGAGGGGGAGAGAAGTGTAAGACAAAGGGTTGAACAAGGCAGTGGTTCGGGTGTTCATGTTACTGAAAATGTGGAAATTACTGAGGAAACGGGTACCGGTAATGTTGGTGGTACACAAGGGGTTGAAAGTGCTGATGTTGGTGTTCTGGATGATATCAATCCTACGGTTGAAAAGCCTCAAGGATGTGATAACAGAACTGATGAGGAAATTATGGCTGATGATTTCTTACAGGATCTGATTTATATTGATTCGGATGAGGATCAAAATGTGATAAAGATTAAAGAGGAGATGGATGATGTGTTTGATGGTGGAAATGTTCAACCTGATTCTGATTCTGAGAAAGAAAGCAATCTACCTGATCCAGTGATACAAATTCCTGTAATACCTGATCTACCTGAAGGCAAAATCAGAGATGAAGTCTCCAAGGCAGAATTACGTAATCTACAGATGTTAATTGATAAAGAAGCTTTGATTGTCAGACGTGCTCATCGAACAAGGATCATTACTCCATTTCAAGAAGATATAAGGAGTGACTTGTTTGTGAAAAAGGTGCAGCCAATCGACAAGGTAAAGTTGTATTCTATTGAAAAACTTCCACGTCCAAAACAGATTGAATATTTGTATATGATGGGTGATAAAGATCAAAAGCTCAGTGCAGTCAGAACAGATAAAGAGATTGTGAAGCTTGTGAAGATAGAATCGGAAAAGATTCTAAAAGTCTTTTATCCAAGATTCTACGTTCTCAGATCAGATGGAAAAGAGTGGAATTTCTGTGAAGCCGACTTCAAATCCCTAACTTGTGCAGACTTTTTCAGACTGTATGACATTCTTGCCCGGATGCCGAACAAAGATATTACCTACTCTGAAGCCTATCAAGCCTTAAAACGTTCATGAAGAACCTGATCAAGCTTTCATACCTAACTGATTTTCAGATGGCTCTGGAAAGTAATCAAATCAGAGTCAACAAACGAAGGCCAAACAAAGGCTTACCCGACATGCAAGGTATTCCTCTATATACCGTGTTAGAGAAACCAGATTTTGGTGTTGTTTATCATAATGGGCAAAAGAAGAAGAAGTTCTTGAGGTTTATTGAAGTCAATCTATATTCTGATATGACGCTCAGAATGATCAAGATTTTGTTGAATGAAAGGCTAAGATTGGATGAACAAAGAAAGGTACCTCTGAAGGAGAAAGAGATAGTTCTGATTAACAATGCTGTGAAAGCCATTGAAGACAGAATTAATTACAGGGATTCACTCAGGAGATTTGAGATCATCTTTGGGATCAGAAAGAGATACATTCCACCGGAAGAACTTCATGGTTAAAGCTACTGGCTCACTTGAATACAAAGGGGGAGAATGTTAGTGTCAATTTTGTATATTGTATTCAAGTTGAGGGGCTTATTCTAAAAATATGTGTCTAGGTATAAATAGCCTAGATGAATTCCTTTTACACAACACTTGAAAGATTCATTCTTAGAACTCACTATGTATTTTCTCTCTATTTTGTAATATCTTGTTCTTGATGATAATGAGAGATGGACAGCATATTGTGTAGATCTTGATTGCATTACTTGGAAATTGGGATTACAAGAAGGAATGGAGGTTGCAGCCTGGGTATCAGCGGTGGGTTTGTCCGCTGAAGGAGCTGCAGAAGTAGAAGAAGTGGGGTTGAGAAGAGTTAAAAGAGTAGAAAGACGTACCTCGTTTTCCACAGGTTTGAAGTCGAGAACCTTAGGGCCAATCTGAGAGAATTTCAGGTCACCCTCTTTTGGGTAGCTGTTCTTCAGGCCTGTTTGGAAGACGACGTTGATGAATCGAGGATAAGGAACCCATGGAGATCTGTCAGCGGCGGAGTCTACTCTGAGTACCAGATCATCGTCGATTATCGATGCCCAGTCTATATGTAGACCTTTCAGCAAAGCGTACCCCATTGCTTGCTGAGGTTGAGCGGCTTGATCAGAGGAGCCGGTCTTTGCAGTCATGCAGCTGATTAAGTGAGCGAAGATGAAATTTATCTCGCTGGGCATTTTAGATTTCTTGATGAGGGTCAGCTTCTTCTCAGGCTTCTTGTCCCTCCCAGTTTTCCAAACATAGCCCATTGCATCGAAGAATGCAGTGATGGCTTCCCTATCTGAGTGTTTCTTGTGATCAGGGAGGGGAACAAAAGGTTTTTCTTTGGTTGCGATGGGAAGGCTCAGGGCTTTGCGGATAATGGTTGGGGTGATCTTCATTGTGCCATAATCAGTATCACAGAGGATACAGTCGATTGTCTTTGAGGAGTCTTTGGTTGATGGTAGCTGAGAGTGTCTGGCAGAATACCAGAATTGGGATAGCAGTAGCTGATGTGCATGAGGTGTTATGGTCAGGGCTGTAGATAGACAACAGTTTTTCAGGAATTTCGCAGCGTCATCCAGATGTGTGACTTGCTTTCGAGGAGGAAACTCGAGAAGCGCATAGAGGTTATTTGACTTTGTCCAATCCAGTTCTTCAAGAGAGAACTTAACCTGAGGAGCCTTGATGATTTCCAATTCCTCAGTAGTATTATCAGCAGTAGTGTTCTCAGCGATGGTGTTCTTGGCAGAGGAAATGTCAGAAGATGCCATTTCTGTATATCAGTTCAACCAAAGATTAACAAATAAGAATAATCTTAATGTGGAAAGATTTTCCAATAAGATGGTTCGAATTTTGTCCATTTCATTCAGACAAAAATGTCGTAATGAAGATTAGGGTTTTTCTTGTTTTTGAAAAACGAAATGCAAACCCAATGAAAATCTTGTTTTCCAGTTTCTTTTGAGAATAAGGATTCTGGAAAAACGAATGTGTGAAGAACAAGTTTAAGATTCTGCGTTTAAACTTGAAGAACAACCATGAAAGGTTGTGTTCATAAAATCATAAAAGACATGATTTCATTTGAAAAAGTTCTTTTGTTTGATCTTTTAAAAACAAAGAGAAGATCATTAACAAGTTTAAGAAACAGGTAAATAACAGAATTATTAACCTGGTTCGTTGAAGAAGATGAAGTTCTTGAGTTCTTGAAAAACTTGAGAGCACAAATGCAACAGTAATTTTTCTTTGCATGGAGGAGAAGTTTTTCGCGTAAAAGAGAAATATAAACCCAGAATGTGTTTATATAGAGAGGTTAGAGAGAGAGAAAAACTCGAGCGGGAAAGTTTTTCATCATGACACGGACACGTGTTTACATTTGATTGGACGGTAAACGAAACGTGCAAACGTGTGTCAGAAAAAGAACGTGTCGGGGCTTATCCGTTGCAATGACGTCACAAATGTCCTTTCATATTCAGGATGTCTCTGAGGTTTTGAAAACTCAGGGACACTTTTGAAAAAAAATGAAGCACTGAATAGAAATATCAGTTGGTTTTAGAAATTTCAAAGTATCGCTGATAAGGAAGAGATATTCAGCGATGCAATGTATTTTGAAATCTTGCATTTACATGCGATTGTCAGAGAGAAAAACATACCTTAATATCAGCGAATCAAGTTTATTCAGAGAGAAGATGATAGAATGGGTTATACAAGTCGATTTTATCCTATCGCTGATCAAATGTGAATCACTGAAGATTTTACTCTTCAAAGTTCAGCATTCCAAGCTCGCTGATGAGAAAGTTGAATCTTGTCTCATCAAGAGGTTTGGTGAACAGATCAGCTAACAGATAATCAGTTGGGATAAAGTGAAGTTCTATATCACCATTCATCACATGATCTCTGATAAAATGATACCTGATTTCGATGTGTTTTGTCTTTGAGTGTAGCACTGGATTGTTGGCTATAGCGATGGCACTTGTGCTGTCGCAATAGATTGGAATATTTGATAGCTGTAGGTCATAGTCCAGTAGTTGATTTCTCATCCACAAGACCTGAGAACAACAGCTTCCAGTGGCTACATACTCAGCTTCAGCTGTGGAGGTAGACACTGAGTTTTGATTTTTACTTGTGCAACTCACCAGCTTTCCACCCAGGAGCTGACAGCCTCCTGTGGTGCTTTTCCTATCTAATTTGCAACCTGCAAAATCACTATCTGAATAGGCGATTAGATTGAACCCTGAGTCTTTGGGATACCAAAGACCTAGATTCGCAGTACCCTTAAGCTATCGAAAAATTCGCTTTATAGCGGTCATATGAGATATCTTGGGTTCAGCTTGATATCGTGCACACAAACAGGTTGTGTACATAATATCTGGTCGGCTAGCTGTAAGATACAAGAGAGAGCCGATCATCCCACGGTACAGCGTGACATTAACAGGAATACCCTTAGTATCCTTATCTAGTGTCAGCGGTGGTGCCATAGGGGTTTTCATAGCTGAACTTTGAGTTAAGTCGAATTTCTTCAGCATATCTTTAACATATTTTCCTTGATTAATGAAAGTTCCTTTTTCATTTTGCTTTATCTGAAGACCAAGGAAATATGTTAGTTCATCCATCATGCTCATTTTATATTCATCTTTCATTCTATCAGTGAAACGAGTACAAAGATCAGGGTTAGTAGAGCCAAATATAATGTCATCAACATATATCTGAACAAGAATGATATGACCTTTTACTTTCCTGAAAAATAGAGTTTTGTCGATTTTACCTCGCTCAAATTGTTCAATGTGGAGATAAGTAGATAGAGTGTCATACCATGCACGTGGAGCTTGCTTCAAGCCATAAAGTGCCTTATCCAGTTTATAAACATAACCTGGACGCTTAGGATCTGAGAATCCTGAAGGTTGTTCCACATAGACTTCTTCATTCAGCTTTCCATTTAGAAACGCTGACTTAACATCCATCTGATATACTTTGAAGTCTTTGTGTACAGCGTATGCTAAGAATAGACGAATAGATTCTAGTCTTGCCACTGGAGAAAATGTTTCGTCATAATCTATGCCTTCCTCTTGTCTGTATCCCTGAGCAACAAGACGAGCCTTGTTGCGGGTTATAGTTCCATGTTCGTCCAACTTGTTTCGATAGACCCATTTAGTGCCTATCACTGTTTTGTCAGTTGGTCTTCGAACAAGTTTCCAAACTGTTTCTTTCGAATTCAGTCAGCTCTTCTTGCATGGCGCTGACCCAGTTTGGATCTTTGAGGGCATCATCTACTTTCTTTGGTTCAGTCAGAGAAATAAAGTTAACAAATAAACAAATATTACCTGCACTTCGTCGATTCTGAACACCAGCGTTTGGATCACCAAGAATTTGATCGATTGGATGATTTACAGTCCATCGCTGAGCCGGAGCGTGAGACGTTGACTCAACCTGAACTGGAGTAGCTGAAGATGTGGCTTCAGCAACTTCTGGAGTATCAGCTAAGAGAGGAATGGGTGCAGTTGTCATTATATTAACTGATTGCTGAGAAGTAGATGGAATGTCTGAGACATTGGGTTCAGAAGCAGGTATAGTGTTTAAAGGAACATCTGAGACCCATGATGTTTCAGCTTCACTATTCTGCATATTTGGAATGATAGTAGGACTATCATCTTCAACTGTATGAGTATGAGTGGGAATATCTTCTGAATCACCAAGATGAGAAAACATCCATTGATTCAGTTCTTTAGTATCAGCGGACGGTTTAGAGTTCGCTGAACGGGATTCGTCAAACGTGACGTGAATTGTTTCTTCTACAGTTTGTCTTCTTCGATTGAAGACTCTGAAGGCTTTGGAGACTGAGGAGTATCCAAGAAAGATTCCATCATCAGCCTTAGGATCAAACTTTCCAAGGGCATCTCTGTTGTTCAGTATGAAACACTAACATCCAAAGATGTGAAGAAAGCTGATTGAAGGCTTTCTCACATGAAAAAGTTCATAGGCTGTTTTATTGAATCTTTTGACTATCAGCGACCTGTTTTGCGTAAAACAAGCAGTGTTGACAGCTTCTGCCCAAAACTGAGTAGGCAGGTGAGAATCGCTGAGCATTGAGCGTGCAACTTCAATAATTGTTCTATTTCTTCTTTCAGCGACTCCATTTTGTTGCGGTGTTCTCACTGGTGAAAAGTTGTGAGAAATACCCTTACTCTCAAAGAAGGAATCAAGAGAACTGTTTTTGAATTCAGTCCCATGATCACTCCTTATTGAGCGAACGGTCAGGTTGTTCAAGGTTTCCATCTTCCGAACAAAGGTGATGAGTTCTTCAGGGGTGTCACTCTTGGAACGGAGAAACATAACCCATGTATAACGAGAGAAGTCATCAACTATGACTAGTGTATATTTCTTTCCAGCGATGGATTGCTTGTTAACAGGGCCAAACAAATCCATATGGAGAAGTTGCAGAGGAGATGACACTGAGGAGACTTGTTTTGACTTAAAGCTTGCTTTGGTCTGCTTCCCTTTCTCACACGCTGAACATAAAGACTCTTTGGCGTACGAGTGCTGAGGTAGACTAGTGACTAACTCTTTTGAAGAAAGAGTGTTTAGTGTCTTGAAATTCAGATGAGAGAGCCTCTTATGCCATAGCCAATTGACATCAGATGAGGCTTTTGAGAAGAAACAGGAGTTCTCAGTTGTTGTTGAGTCCATGTTTATTACATAAACATTTTCCAAACGATAACCGCTGAGAGCTATCTTCTCCTTTTTGTCAGTGACAAAGCAGGATTCCTTGGTAAAGATTACCTTGTTATCCTTGTCGCAAAGCTGACTGATGCTTAAAAGATTATGCTTCAGCCCTTCAACATATGCGACTCTTCTGGAGGTTGTTGTACCATTAGAGAGTACACCAAACCCTCGGGTATGTCCTTTTCTATTTCCTCCAAAAGTCACAGAGGGACCCTTCTCTTTCTTGTATTCAGCGAGCAGGCTTTTCTTTCCAGTCATGTGTCTAGAGCATCGAGATACCAGATACCCTTCTTAACCTGAATAGCAGATGTTGAAGTAGAGGGAATGTCTGAGCTTTCTTCCTCATATTCAATCTTGGCCATAAGACATAGATTGGATTCATCATCTTCAGAGTCAGATGACGATTCTTCTTCATCAGAGGCAGCCCAATCATAAGCCATCAGGCCTTTGCCTTTCTTCTTAAAGCTTTTCAGCTTCGCATACTTTTCTTTCAGCTTAGCGTATTTGTCATCTTTATTCCTGGGAATAAAGGATTTCTTGGGAAACGCTGAGTTTCTCGAAACTTTCTTAGACCTTCACTCGTTAGCGAAATGTCCTAGCTTTTCGCAGTTAAAACAAGTAGCAGTAGCCTTATCAACAGGGGCTGATGATCTTGGCTTATCAGTAATAGAAAGGGGTTTGTTCTTTCTGAACATTTTCTTTTTGGCGAATCTCCTAAACTTTTTAGTGAGGAGAGCCAAAGATTCATCATCATCTGAAGAGTAAGATTCTGATGACCTTTTAGAGTTACTTTCTAACTCAGAGATAGTGACCAAGGGTCGCTGAGTAAAAGGTTCCTCTGAGATTAAAGCAATAGGGGTGCTTTTGGAATCTTTTACAAGATTCTTCTTAAGATGACTCTATTGCTCATGATTCAGCATCGTGCCATATAAGGTAGCAAGGGTCATTGATCTTAGAACCTTTGACAGCTTGAGACACATAGAATAACTATCCCAGCTTTCAGGTAAACATTCTAAAAACTTTGTCAGCACTTCAAAGTTAGAATATTCCTTACCAACAGTTTTTAGATCTATTAATAAACAGTTAAAACGTTGGTGAACTTCAGAGAGAGTTTCATTCTTACCACATATGACACTTTCGTACTGTCTTACCAGGTTGATTTTTCGAGAGTCCTGGACTTCAGAAGTACATTCATACTGAACACATATTGTATCCCACATAGCTTTTGAGGTTTTCAGGTTCATGATGGAATGGTAGACTTCGTCAGGAAGAGCCATGGATAGTATGGATCTGGGTTTTGTGTCGATAGCCACTTTCTTCTTATCTTCGTCAGTCCACATATGAACTTCCTTGGGTATCAGCCTTTCTGGAATAGCAGGTCTATTCTCAGCTGCTGGTACTGCAACATCAATTCTTACAGGAATATATGGGCCGTTTTCAAGATAGTAAGGCATAGTAGGGTCTACACCTTCTAAGAAGAGAATCATTCTATTTTTCCATAGATTAAAATTATCTCTGGAGAATCTAGGGGGTTTAGCAAGAGAACCATTGTCGATATAGTTTGTGTTGGTGTTGGTGGCAATTTTCAGAAATAGCAAGGAAGAGAAATCTTAGTATAGATTAGATCTTGTTTATTAGATTAAACAAATCCGCTCTGATACCACTTGTTGGTCCCGAAGGGCTATACAAGTTTGTAGAAGGGGGGGGGGGGGTTGAATACAAACACTAAAATTTTACTTTTCTAAATTGTTTATTGATAAATGATTAACAATTTACAGCTTGTTGCGGAAACAAGATTAAGGATAAACCTAAATCTAAACAAGTTGGAACACTAAGTTTCTTGCACTAAGAAAGAGAAGGAAATTACTAATAATAACATATCTCAAGATAAGAAGGATGAACTTGTCCAGAGTTAGCAAGTTACATCAAAATGAAGTGAGTTCTTCTTCTTATATACTGCATGCATTTAATGCATGGAAGTTTACACTTTACACGTGGCAGCAGCTCATTTGTTGTACGTCATTGACCTTTGTTGACAACCTTAGTAGCCGCATGTTTGAACAGTGTAGTATCTGAGTGGTTGTACGATTTCAGACAATAAGGAGGTTCTTTTTCTGACATATCGTACGGAGTCGTGCAAGGGTGGTTAAGACAAAAGTACTTTGTACGGAGGACTTCATGATCAGCTTTTCGTTGATTCAGTGATCTATCATTCTATATCAGCGAATGATAGAGTTCAGCGATAGCCGAAGTCTTGTACTTGATACTTCACGTTGTGGACAAATCTGAGTCTTCGCTGATCCGCATCAGTTCATTAGGAGACTTGTCGCTGGTTCTTGAGCTTGATCTTCGACTTTAGCGTAGAACCTATGTTGACGTGAAACTTGTCTTCAGAGATCATAAGTAAACAACTAACTTATCAGCGATCACCATAAGGACTGAACAAACTCATAGTATTATGGTGAACAGTATTCGCTGAATGTTTAATCTAAAGAGCGAGAGTTCCTATCAGCGGTACTATAAGATCTTAGTACTTATCAGCGATAGTGAAACTCTGATACATATTGTTTACTTACAATTTTCACTAAGTATATAAGAGAGGGTCATTATCAAATCACTGAGGTTTTGGATAAACAAGGTACATTCTTGTTATTATTGATGAATTTACAAGATATACTTGGGTTTCTTTTCTCAGGTATAAAAGTGATGCAACTGAAGAAATCATCAACTTTGTCAAAAAGAATGAAGTTTTAAATGGCCAGCTTGTCCGATCCGTAAGAAGTGACAATGACACTGAATTCAGAAACATTGCCTTGGAAGACATCTTCAACGACAAGGGAATCTCCCAAAATTTCTCAGCTGTCAGAACTCCGCAACAGAATGGAGTTGTAGAAATAAAAAATTGGACTCTATGTGAAGCTGCCAGATCTATGCTAAGTGAATCAAACCTTCCCACCTATTTTTGGGTTGAAGCTGTTAACACTGCTTGCTTTACCCAAAATATGTCGGTGATCTCCAAGAGACATGGTAAAACCCCTTATAAAGTTTTCCATGGCAGAAAACCAAATATAGGATTTCTTCATGTCTTTGGTTATGTGTGCTTCATTCTGAATGATCGTGACAACCTTGGGAAATTTGATCCTAAGGCTGATGAAGGAATCTTTGTTGGATACTCTTTATCCTCTAAAGCATACCGTGTGTACAATCTCAGAAGGAAATGCATTGATGAATCCATTCATGTCAAATTTGATGACCTGAGATCATCATCCCTCTCAAATGATGATGATGAATTACATAGATGGATTTCATCATGCATAGGTGATGCTCCCATAGCAAACCCCACCGATTCATCTTCTATTCCTTTCACCCACTTAGATCCCTCCTCATCCAATCAACAAGTTGGGTCACATTCCACCTTACCAATATCTTCTCCCACCGAAATTGACCCAATCAACCTCACTTCCACCGAAATTAAACCAATTAATGTCTCCACCGACATCCCTAATCCCACTCCTATACACCAAAATCTTCCATCACCCTCTACACAAAATATTCCACCTCCATTATCTCCAACCACCAAATGGCCCAAAGATCACCCCATTGACCAAATCATCGGTGATCAGCAAGTTGGGGTCCAAACTAGAAGAAGCATTGGAAATATTTGTCTCTATGTGAATTTTCTCTCTCTCATAGAACCTAAGAAAATTGAGGAAGCTTTAGCAGATCCATGCTGGATCATAGCCATGCAAGAGGAACTTTCTCATATCGAAAGAAACAAGGTACAGAGATTGGTTCCCAGACCTCCAAAGAAGACAATTATTGGAACCAAGTGGGTCTTCAGGAATAAGATGGATAAAGAAGGTACAGTTGTCAGAAACAAAGCCAGACTGGTTGCTCAAGGATACAGACAGGAAGAAGGAATTGACTATGATGAAACATTTGCTTTTGTTGCTAGACTTGAAGCCATACGGATCTTTCTGGCTCATGCTGCTTACCGAAACATCAGAGTCTTCCAGATGGATGTTAAAAGTGCTCCTCAATGGGGAACTTGCTAAGGAAGTCTATGTGAAACAACCACCTGGATTTGAAGACCCAACACATCCAAACTATGTGTACCGATTGGAAAAGGCTCTCTATGGTCTCAAGCAAGCTCCACGTGCTTGGTATGACACCCTTGCTGACTTTCTTCTGAAGAATGGATATTCCAGAGGTAAAATTGACAACACTCTCTTTATCAAGAAGACCTCAGGTAATCTCATTCTTGTTCAAATTTATGTGGATGACATCATCTTTGGTGCCACTGATGAATCACTGTGTGATGAGTTTGCTTCTCTCATGATGAGTCAATATGAGATGAGCATGATGGGAGAACTTACATTCTTTTTAGGCCTTCAGGTCAAACAAACTTCAGAAGGGATTTTTATAAATCAAAAGAAATATATTCGTGACCTTCTGAAGAAATTTAATTTTGAAAAAGCTCTCCTATGAAAACTCCAATGGCACCACCTTTGAAAATTCATGTTGATCCAGATGGTAAATCTATTGATGTAACGAATTATCGAGGAATGATTGGATCCCATCTTTACTTAATTGCTAGCAGACCTTATATTATGTTTGCTACCTATCTTTGTGCCTGTTATCAAGCCAACCCAAAAGAATCTCATTTGGCTGTTGTAAAATGGATTTTCCGGTATCTGAAAGGTACCTTGCATCTGGGTCTTTGGTATCCCAAAGACTCAGGTTTTGAACTAATTGGGTATTCAGATTATGCAGGTTCCAAAGTTGATAAAAAGAGTACCACAGACAGCTGCCAACTTCTTGGTGGCAAATTAGTTAGTTGGTCCAACAAGAAACAAAACTCAGTCTCAACCTCTACTAGTGAGGCTGAATATGTTGCATTTGGAAGTTGTTGTGCCCAGATCCTGTGGATGAAAAACCAACTAAGGGACTATAATCAAGTCTACTCTCAAGTCCCAATTCTATGTGATAACTCCAGTGCAATATCTATTGCAAACAATCCTATTCTACACTCAAGATCAAAACACATAGACATCAGATATCACTTCATCAGGGATCACATTTCCAAAGGTGACATTGAGCTGCACTTTATTCCTACTGATCTTCAGCTTGTCGATCTGTTCACCAAACCCTTGGATGAAGCCAGGTTCAACTTTCTGCTAGGTGAACTTGACATGTTGTATTTAGATTCATAAAAAAAGGTCGACGTCTCTTCTCACCGATACTTCAATCAAATCGGTGGACTTCTCTCACCGATTCTCCATACCGATGTTCTCTGAACACCCATCTCACCGATATAACCCTTATCGATGAGACTATTCACCGACATCAAATCAACTCATCTCACTGAAGTTTCTCATTTATTAGAAACCCATCGGTGATATCTTACTCACCGAAACATCCACATCTTCTTCACCACCGACATATTCAATCGGTGAGTTCTCAACGTTCACCACTTTCCCACCGACCATCTATCTACACCAATCATCGATAAGCCCTTATCTCACCTACATTCTTTCACCAACGCTCTCATTCCCCTTGGTGGGCTTTCTCTTCACCGATGCCTTTGCACATCGGTGGGCATTCTCTCCACCGACGAGCCTACCCTCATACTATCCTCCTTGACCCTTCACATCGGTGAAACTCTCATCTTGGTGACCTATTCCCTTTGCTCCTTCTCACATCGGTAACTTATTTCACCGACATCCTACCTCATCGATGGAAACTACCCTCTGATACATCCATCGATCCTAAAGTCATTCTTATCTTACACGATGTTCAATGCTTACATCATCCTAAAACCTAAGTGTCAGAGTTCTTTGACTCTTCCCATACCCACTCGCATAACAACCATTTTCAGGCCACATAATTTCCATCTATCATCATTAGCCCTCCAAATCACTATTGACCATTTAATTTCACCCACAAAACCCCTTTGTTTCTTTTTTAACCGTTGCCGCCCAAAACCCTTTCAAATTCCAAACCCCTATATATACCACCCATCTTCTTCATTCTTTCTTTTTCGCAAACCCTAAAACTCCCTCGTTCATCTCTCTCTCTCTCAAATAATGGCATCATCAAAGTCATCCAAAAACCCCAAGATTGTCAAGGAAACTCCTACCTGCTTCGAAGACCTAAAGTTCAATCCTTGCAATCATGTTGCAAGGTTTGAATCTGATCCTGCTCATCTCGAGTTCTCTATTGTCGCCAAATTCTTGAGTCGCTCTCCTCTTCTACATGCCTTCACATACAACCCCAAGATGAGCAAAATTCTCATTGGAAAATTTTGGCTTACTTGCATTTATGACCCTTCCAACGAATCTATCAATGCTTCCATTTTATCTGATGAAGAAGGTGATCACGACCTCACTTTTGGAGTAGACGACGTTCATACTCCTTTGAAGATCCCCACCTTTTCTTGAATACGAAGACATATACGTGGACACTGCCCATGCAGAGGTGGTGAGTGCCATTGGCTACATTCATCAAAGTGCTGACAAACCTTCCAAATCCTCTAAAGGACCTGTTGGTCCCGAAAGGCCTATACAAGTTTGTAGAAGGGGGGATTGAATACAAACACGCTATTTTACTTTTCTAAATTGTTTATTGATAAATCATTAACAATTTACAGCTTGTTGCGGAAACAAGATTAAGGATAAACCTAAATCTAAACAAGTTGGAACACTAAGGTTTCTTGCACTAAGAAAGATATGGAGATTACTAATAAAATCCTATCTTGAGAGAGATTTGAACTTGTCCAGAGTTAGCAAGTTACTTCAAATGAAGTGAGTTCATCTCTTTATATACTGCATGCATTTAATGCAATTCAGTATACGCTTTACACGTGTCATCAGCGGATTGGTTGCATGTCATTGACCTTTGTTGACAACCTTAGTAGCCGCATGAATGAACAGTGTAGTATCAGAGTGGTTGTACGATCTCAGATTTTCGGAGGTTCTTTTCTGACATTTCGTACGGTGGCGTGCAAGGGAGGTTAAGACAAAAGTACTTTGTACGGAGGACTTCATGATCAGCTTTCGTTGATTCAGCGATTATCATTTACTATTCAGCGAATGATAAAGTTCAGCGATAGCTGAAGTCTTGTACTTGATACTTCACGTTGAGTGGACAAATCTGAGTCTTCGCTG
The DNA here is from genome assembly GCA_033807775.1 of Saussurea involucrata. Classification (NCBI taxonomy): domain Eukaryota; kingdom Viridiplantae; phylum Streptophyta; class Magnoliopsida; order Asterales; family Asteraceae; genus Saussurea; species Saussurea involucrata. The sequence continues at coordinate 196,899,481 of CM066321.1, read as the reverse complement.
ATCCGCATCAGTTCATTAGTAGACTTGTCGCTGGTTCTTGAGCTTGATCTTCGACTTCAGCGTAGAACCTTTGTTGACGTGAAACTTGTCTTCAGGGATCATAAGTAAACAACTAACTTATCAGCGATCAACATAAGAACTGAACAGACTCAGCGCATTATGGTGAACAGTGTTCGCTGAATGTTTAATTTAAAGAGCGAGAGTTCCTATCAGCGGTACTGTAAGATCTTAGTACTTATCAGCGATAGTGAAACTCTGATACATATTGTTTACATACAATTTTCACTAAGTATTTAAGAGAGGGTCATTATCAAATCACTGAGGGTTTGGATCAACAATCTCCCCCTATTTGATTATGACATAGCAACAAAGAAAATTGCTATTTAATGAAAACATAAGGATAAAAAGAACTCATAAAATATTTGTCCCTTTTACTGTTTTCTGGGATCTTTTCAGTACTGATGGAGTAAAGTACATTCGCTGAAATCTTTCTTTAAATCTTTGAATCAGGTTACAATGAAGAACAGAAAGATTACAAGTACAAGCGAAATAAATTACAAGTACAGAAGGATAACTGATACAATAGAGAAAAAGGAGATTATATCAGTTTTCAAAAGGTTCTTCCTTAATGAGAAGTTCATCAAGGGTCGTCTTTTCAGTGGGAATCATCCAGTCAGGAACCGTTACACCTTGTTTTCTTTTCTTCAGCGCTTCTTGAAAGATCAAGGGTTTTAGGTGTCGTGCCTGAATGTCCTTTCTGAAGTCACACCAGTAGATAAGATCTCTGAGTTGTTCGATTGGAGTGATTGGGAGCTCAGCGATCCGTTGAAAGCATTTTCGTCCGTCGTAGTCAAGAAAGAATATTCCATAAGGATTACTGATGACTTTACTAGGGACGAAAAGTTCACATGGTGGCAGAGAGATGTCAAGGGCAGATAGATCAGGATCAGGACCAAGTACTTCAGCGCGAGAGAAACCAATTCCAGTTTCATTTCGTATGACAGGTCCTGAATTTGAATCTTGACGTTTCTTCCTTGGAGAACCTCTTTTTCTTTTCGGCTTTAGATCAGGAACAGGAGGAATATCCACACAGGAAGATATCAAGTCGATCTGTCTGTTTATCAGCTTTTCGAAATGATTCTTGTACTTTGATTGTGATGGTTGGATAGCTAACCTCATCTCCACCCATTCAGAGAGACCATACTTTTTTACAGTGTCTGCACGAAAGGTTTCAGATGTGCCATCTTCTCTGAACAGTTTGATGTCAACAATAGGTACTCCGATAGATGTTCTTCCAGAGATGAATACCTTGTTGATCTTCGCTGGACGATATCTGAAGTGAATTTTCTCTTTACACCAGATCAAGGTGGTCTGAGAAACTTCAGTTTTCTTTTCCACGATCTTCTGGGCTTCTTCCCACAGCTTTCGTTGGATTTGAATGGGAACACGCTTCAGCTTGGGGTCTTTGACAGATTCTTGAGTGAGCTTGATGACGTATTCTCTGTCTTTCTCTTCAGCTTCCTTCCTTTCAGCAATGAGGTGTTCAACTCTGAGGTGGTCCTGATATTCAGCTTTTGAAATTCTGAACTTAGGAGGAACTGAAGGCAGCTGATCAGGCCTTAGAATAATTCGCTGATCCTCGAATCGCTTTATTATTTCTTCTCTTCTCTTTTGATCCTCTTCACTCAGCTTTTGAGGAACTGAGGAAGGTCTCTTATTGCGCGAGAGAGGTTGTTCTTCTGGTTCATCAGTCTCAGAGATCAAGTCCAAGACTGGGATTATTTCATCAGCAGCAGCTGGCTTTATTTGTGAAGTCGCAACAGTAGAACCTTCAGCGACATCCTCAAACAGGGGAGAGGACTAGTTGAAAAGCAGCGATCTTACAGATAAGAATTGGGTAGAAGAACTTGGGTAGAAAAGATAGAAAAAATAATGTGGATGTGTATATAGGTTTGGAGAACTTAGTGAGCTGTTGAGAAGTTCAGGGAAGGAAAAAAAATAAAGTTTTAGTTTACCTGACAAACCGGTTTTTCAAAGAGAATCGCTAGATTTTCATCTTTAGAGAGGCCTTTGTCTTTGCTTTTCTCAGCGCCAGAGGCTGAGGGCTTTGTCTTTGTCTTCTCCCCTGATGGTTCTTTTATTGAGATTCCTTTAAGAGCTTTGATCCTTGGGGCAGGTTTGACGATAAAGAAATCATCGTCATCTTCATCATCATCATCATCCTTTCTTGGAGAGAAGGATGGTTTGTCGTCAGGGATGTCGATGTCTTCATCTTCTTCTGCTTCGGAATTCTCAGCATCTTCTTCGAGTTGCTCCCCCTCAGATACAGAGGCGAGCTTCTCGGTTCCCTCAGGGTTTTCATCTCCCTGAGGTCCAGTGGTCAGATCTTCATTCCTCTCTCCCCTGATAGATTCATCATGGGAAAGGTCTTCAGCGCTTTTGTTGTTCAGATCTTCAGCGCTTTTCTCCTTGGAATGTTCAGCGCTCTTCTCCCCCTCTTTTTCATGATGACTGGGGGAGGAATGGGCAGACTTAGCATTGGTGTTATCTCTGTCTTCTGGGCCAGAGATTTTCACACAACCTTCAAGCTTTGCTATTCTGTCTTCTAGGCCAGAGATATCAGGCGTGATTTTCCTCAGCTCTGTGTGATCCTCCTCTGTGAAAGATTCCAGAATAGGGACATGGGCAGGAGCAGGAGCTGGACTATTTGCCTTGTTTACCAGTGTCTCGATCATCGTCTTCATAGAGCTAACATCGGTCTTTACAGAGCCTAAGTCAGTCTTGACCTCTGACATATCACCCTCGAGTTTTTCAACCGATGTCTTCAGCGTTGTTACTTCGCTGGACATGGTCGAAACTGATGTTTTGAGGCTTGTGTAGTCAGTGTAGATGTCACAGAGCACCTTGGCAAAATCGCTGAGCGTCTTATCAAGACTCTTGATGTCTTCAGTGGAAGCTTTCTTCTCCACCACCGTTGTCAGCTTTGTCAAGTTCTCTCCAGCGTTTGTTACAGCTCTTGAGTTGTTGGAGAGTGTGGTGGTGAGACTGGACAGCTTTGTTTCCACGGACTTCAGCGAGGCGTTGATGTCTCCCAAATTAGGACCTGTAACATATAAGTACTTGTGAACAAAGGAAAGCTCAGAAGTTTCAGGTTTAGTTACAGTGTTTAAGGTGGGCTTAGTACCTGCAGGAGGATTGATGAACTCGTCGAAGTTGCAAGTTCCTGAATAGTGTTCCATATCCTCTTCGAAAGTACGGTGAGGTATGGTGAACTCTGCAGGTCCTTTCTTCATCATTTGTTGAGAAGCATCAGCGGCGGCTTCTGGAATGATGGCATCTCCAGTGTTTGCTGGAGGAGTGTCCAAGTGAGTGGAGGGAGAAGCGAAGGTTAAGATTGGGGTTCGGGTTCTGAGTTCAGCGTTGGAATCGCTGACAATTACTTCATCAGTCTTTTGAGAGACTGAGGGAGGTTGGGTAGTTTCCAAGTTTCTAACCTCGGCGTTTGGAGACGCTGAAGTCTGGATTGGAGGGATGGCTTGCACGGGTGTGGCAGAGCGTACCACGGAACTTTCCTTCAGCTCTTCAGAACGAGCTGAGGAGTCTTCAGCATGGAATTGCTGGGGTTGCTCCTTGGTTTTCTTGATCCTTTTTGAATCAAGTTGGGTGTGTGAGGGTTTCCTTTTCTTATAAGGAGAGGATGTTGTGGCCGGGGTATCAGCGATTGGTATTGTCGCTGAAGGAGCCACAGAAAGCGGAGAATTTAGAAGAGAGAGAAGAGTAGAGAGACGTACCTCATTGGCGACAGGCTTGAAGTCGAGAACCTTAGGGCCAATCTGAGAAAGTTTCAGATCACCCTCTTCAGGATAGCTGTCCTTCAGGCCATATTGAAAGATGGCGCTGATGAATCGTGGGTAAGGAACCCATGCTGGTCTGTCAGCGGCAGAATCGACACGTTGAATCAGGTCTTCATAAATAATGGAGGCCCAGTCAATATTTAGACCTTTCAGCAGTGCATATCCCATGGACTGCTGAGGTTGGTCGGCTTGATCAGAAGATCCGGATTTCGCTGTCATGCAGCTGATCAGGTGAGCGAAGATGAAATTCATCTCGCTGGGCATTTTGGATTTCTTTATCAGCGTCAGTTTCTTCTCAGGCTTCTTGTCCCTTCCAATATCCCAGATATAACCCATTGCGTCAAGGAAAGCAATGATTGTTTCTCTGTCAGCATGCTTTTTGTGGTCAGGGAAAGGAATGAAGGGTTTTTCTTTGGAGGCATTTGGGAAGTTTAGGGCTTTGCGGATAATTGCGGGTGTGATCTTGATGGTGCCATACTCAGTATCGCTGAGTATGCAGTCTATGGTTTTGGATGGATCTTTGGCAGAAGGTAGCTCAGTGTGTCTGGCAGAGTACCAGAACTGGGATAAGAGCCGCTGACTAGCAGGAGGTGTTATGGTCAGGGCTGTGTAGATGGGGTTGTTCTTCAGAAAACTTACAGCATCGTCCAGATGTGATACTTGCTTCCGAGGAGGAAACTCGAGAAGAGCTGAGAGGTTGTTGGCCTTAGTCCAATCGAGTTGATCCAGCTCGAACTTCACCTGGGGGGCTTTGAAGATTTCCATTTCCTCAGAGTCAGTGGAGATGGATTCAGCGGTAACATTCAGCTTTGAAGATGCCATATCACTGTATTATCAGTTCAACCAAAGATGTTAACAGATAAGAATTATCTTAATGTGAAAAGAAATTTCCGTTAAGATTTTTCGAATCTTGTCCATTTCATTCAGACAAAAAATGTCTTAATGAAGATTAGGGTTTTTCTTGATTTTAAAAGAAAAGTAAAACCCATAAAATCTTGTATTCCAGTTTCTAAAAGAAAAATGGATACGAATGAAGAACAAGTTTAAGATTTAGATTTAAAACTTGAAGAACAACCATGAAATGGTTGTGTTCATAAAACCATGAAAGAAATGATTTTATTTTAAAAAGTTCTTTTGTTTGATCTTGTTAAAACAAAGAGAAGATCGAAAACAAGTTATACGCATTTGATAAAAAATAAGAACATATTAACCTTGAAGTTGATGAAGAAGATGATGAACAGTTCTTGAGGTTTTTGAGAGCACAAATGCAACAGAGAATTCTTTTCTTGCGGAGAAAGATTGTTCGCGTAAAAGACAAATATAAACCAAGAGTTGTTTATATAGGGATTTTTAGAGAGAGAAAACCTTGAGCGGGAAAAGGTTTTCATCATGACACGGACACGTGTTTGCATTTGATTGGAAGTTTGAACAAAACGTGCAAACGTGTGTCAGAAAGAAATCGTGCCGAGTGTTATCCGTTGCAATGACGTCACAACTGTCCTTTCACATTCTTTTAGGATGTCTCTGAGGTTTTGAAAAACTCAGGGACTCTTTTGAAAAACATGAAGCACTGAATAGAAATATCAGTGAAGGTTTAAGGAATTTTCAAAATATCGCTGTTAAGGAAGAGATATTCAGCGATGCAATTTATTTTGAAATCTTGCATTTACATGCGATTGTCAGGGAGAGAAAACATACCTGGATATCAGTTTAACCAAGTTTATTCAGAGAGAAGATGATGAAATGGATTATAAAAGTTGATTTTATCCCGAAGCCTATACAAGAATGTATAAACGTATCGCTGATAAATGTGAACCGCTGAAGATTTTATCCTTCAAAGTTCAGCATTCCAAGCTCGCTGATGAGAAAGTTGAATCTTGTCTCATCAAGAGGTTTGGTAAACAAATCAGCTAACTGATAATCAGTTTGGATAAAATGAAGTTCTATATCACCATTCATCACATGATCTCTGATAAAATGATATCTGATTTCTATGTGTTTTGTCTTTGAGTGTAGCACTGGATTGTTTGCTATAGCGATGGCACTTGTGCTGTCGCAATAGATTGGAATTTTGGAGAGCTGAAGATCATAGTCTAGTAGCTGATTTCTCATCCACAAGACTTGAGAACAGCAGCTTCCAGCGGCTACATACTCAGCTTCAGCTGTGGAAGTGGACACTGAGTTTTGCTTCTTACTTGTCCAACTTACCAGCTTTCCACCCAGGAGCTGACATCCTCCTGTGGTGCTTTTCCTATCCATTTTGCAACCTGCAAAATCACTGTCTGAATAGGCGGTTAGATCGAATCCTGAATCTTTGGGATACCAAAGACCTAGATTCGCTGTACCCTTAAGATATCGAAAGATTCGCTTTACAGCTTTCATATGGGATATCTTAGGTTCAGCTTGATATCGTGCACACAGACATGTTGCAAAAATAATATCGGGTCGGCTAGCTGTAAGATACAATAGTGAGCCGATCATCCCACGGTACAGCGTGACATTGACAGGAACACCCTTTGTGTCCTTATCAAGTATCAGCGGTGGTGCCATAGGGGTTTTCATAGCTGAACTTTCAGTTAAGTCGAATTTCTTCAGCATATCTTTAACATACTTTCCCTGATTTATAAAAGTTCCTTTTTCAGTTTGCTTAATCTGAAGACCAAGGAAATATGTTAGTTCACCCATCATACTCATTTTATACTCGTCTTTCATTCTATCAGCGAAACGAGTACAAAGCTCAGGGTTAGTAGAACCAAATATAATGTCATCAACATATATTTGAACTAAAATGATATGACCTTTTACTTTTCTAAAAAACAAAGTTTTGTCAATCTTACCTCGCTCAAATTTTTCAATATGGAGATAAGTAGAGAGAGTATCATACCATGCACGTGGAGCTTGCTTTAAGCCATTAAGTGCCTTGTCCAGTTTATAAACATAACCTGGACGCTTAGGATCTGAGAATCCTGGAGGTTGTTCCACATATACTTCTTCATTCAGCTTTCCATTTAGAAACGCTGACTTAACATCCATCTGATGTACAGTGAAGTTTTTGTGTACAGCATATGCTAAGAAAAGACGAATAGATTCAAGTCTTGCTACTGGAGCAAAAGTTTCGTCATAATCTATGCCTTCCTCTTGTCTGTATCCCTGAGCAACAAGACGAGCTTTGTTGCGAGTTACAGTACCATGTTCGTCCAACTTGTTTCGATAGACCCATTTAGTGCCTATCACCGTTTTGTCAGTTGGTCTACGAACAAGTTTCCAAACTTTGTTTCTTTCGAATTCAGTCAGCTCTTCTTGCATAGCGCTGACCCAGTTTGGATCTCTGAGGGCATCATCTATTTTCTTTGGTTCAGTTAGAGAAATAAAGTTAACAAATAAACAAATATTACCTGCACTTCTACGAGTCTGAATACCAGCGTTGGGATCACCAAGAATTTGATCGATTGGGTGATTTACAGTCCATCGCTGAGCCGGAGCATGCGTCGCTGACTCAGTCTGAACTGGAGAAACTGAAGATGAGGCTTCAGCTACTTCTGGATTATCAGCTAAGAGAGGAATGTTTGCGTTTGCCACTTCATTCACTGATTGCTGAGAAATAGATGGAATTTCTGAGACATTTGGATCAACTGCAGGTATAGTGTTTATAGGAACAGCTGAGACCCAAGATGTTTCAGCTTCACTATTTTGCATATTTGGAATGATAGAAGGACCATCATTTTCTACTGTGTGAGCATGAGGAGTGGGAACATCTTCTGAATCACCAAGATGAGAAAACATCCATTGATTCAGTTCTTCTGTATGAGCGTTCGGTTTAGAGTTCGCTGAACGGGATTCGTCAAACGTGACGTGAATAGTTTCTTCTACAGTTTGTCTTCTTCGGTTGAAGACTCTGAAGGCTTTGGAAACTGAGGAGTATCCAAGAAAGATTCCATCATCAGCCTTAGGATCAAACTTTCCAAGGGCATCTCTGTTGTTCAGTATGAAACACTGACATCCAAAGATGTGAAGAAAGCTGATTGAAGGCTTTCTCCCATGAAAGAGTTCGTAGGCTGTCTTTTTGAATCTTTTAACTATCAGCGACCTATTTTGCGTAAAACAAGCAGTGTTGACAGCTTCTGCCCAAAACTGAGTAGGCAGGTGAGAATCGCTGAGCATTGAACGTGCAGCTTCAATAATTGTTATATTTCTTCTTTCAGCGACTCCGTTTTGTTGTGGTGTTCTCACTGACGAAAAGTTGTGAGAAATACCCTTGCTCTCAAGGAAGGAATCAAGAGAACTGTTTTTGAATTCAGTTCCATGATCACTCCTTATTGAGCGAACAGTCATATTGTTCAGAGTTTCCATCTTCCGAACAAAGGTGATGAGTTCTTCAGGGGTGTCACTCTTAGAACGGAGAAACATTACCCATGTGTAACGATAGAATTCATCAACTATGACCAGCGTATATTTCTTTCCAGCGATGGATTGTTTGTTAACGGGGCCAAACAAATCCATATGGAGTAGTTGTAGAGGAGATGACACTGAGGAAACTTGCTTTGACTTAAAGCTTGCCTTGGTCTGCTTCCCTTTTTCACACGCTGAACATAAGGACTCTTTGGCGTATGAATGTTGAGGTAGACCAGTGACTAACTCTTTGGATGAAAGAGTATTCAGTGTCTTGAAGTTGAGATGTGAGAGCCTTTTGTGCCATAGCCAGTTAACATCAGAAGATGCTTTTGAGAAGAAACAGGAGTTCTCAGTGGTTGTTGAGTCCATGTTTATAACGTAAACATTTTCCAAACGATAACCGTTGAGAGCTATCTTCTCCTTTTTGTCAGAGACAAAGCAGGATTCCTTAGTGAAAATCACTTTGTTATCCATGTCGCAAAGCTGACTGATGCTTAGAAGATTATGCTTCAGCCCTTCAACATATGCGACTCTTCTGAAGGATGTTGTACCATTTGAAAGTACACCATACCCTCGGGTATGTCCTTTTCCATTTCCACCAAAAGTCACAGAGGGACCCTTCTCTTCCTTGTAATCAGCGAGCAGGTTTTTCTTTCCAGTCATGTGTCTAGAGCATCCGCTATCGAGATACCAGATACCCTTCTTAACCTGCAATACAAAGGAAGATTAGTTTTGCTTGGGTACCCACTTCACCATGTATACGCGTTTGTCAGTGGAAGTAGTTGGAATGGGTTCAGCAGTCTTCGCAGCATTTGAAGATTCAGCTTTGTCTTTCTTCACTTTGGTCAATTTCTTGACCTCAGCGGTAGGAGTCACCTTGACCTGAATTGCAACAGGTTTGGTCTTCTTGGGTGCTATCTTCACCTTAGCTATCTTATCAGCTTTGGTGGCTGTGGGACACTTACTTGCAATATGATCGGTAAGTCCACAGTGATAACATGTCCTATAACTAAAATTAGTTCTAGGGCCACTTGAGTGCTGAGCTTTTAATTTGGAATTAGAAGTGCCAGCACCAAGTACACTATTGGTTTTTGAAATAGGACGAACATTCAGTTCTTCAGATTTCTTACCAAGGATATCTACTCTGAGTCTAGGAGTAGGTCGTTGAACTGATCCAGAGGTCTGATTTCTAGAACCAGATGAATGAATCACTAAGGCTTTGGAAGCATTCAGCTTAGGTACTAAGGTACCCTTCTGAGGATTTTGATAAATAACAATTCCTTTACCTTTGTCTTTAGAGACAGAGGTAGGTTTTGAATAAACCATTTTCTCCTTACCTTTTGAGGAGGTAGGAGTTTCCTCAGGGATTGGTGTAACCGACGAGGAGTACTGAGATGAAGAAGTGTCAGCTACTGAGGATACGAACGTTCCAAATTTAAGCATTGAACGTTCAGTGGTTGGTATTGGAGTATCATATTTATAACCCAGACCACGTTTATCACTCAGAGGAATCTGAGCCTTAATTATCTCAGTGATCTTTGTTGAAGAATTACACCATCCTTCAACAGTAGCTTGTTCAGCTTTTAATGCAGCGATAGCTTCCGCTCGTTCGATTTTGACTAGCTGATTTAAATGGACTTGATCTTTAAAATCTTCTTCAAATTTAGAAAGCTTTTCTATTTGAAGGTGGCAGTTTTTAAGCTTTTCAGCGAGATCAAGATTTTGGTTTTCAACCACAGCTTTGCCGTTCATGGCTTCGTATAAACTTCTAGTCAGCAGTTCGATTTTACGGAGACTATCAGCTTCATCAATATTTGCAATATTGGTAAAGAAGGAAGGTGATACCTGAATGGCAGATGTTGAAGTGGAGGGGATGTCTGAACTTTCTTCCTCTTCTTCAATCTTGGCCATGAGACATTGATTTGCTTCATCATCTTCAGAATCAGATGATGAGGCTTCTTCATCAGAAGCAGCCCAATCATAGTCAGCCATCAGGCATTTTCCTTTCTTCTTAAAGCTTTTCAGCTTTGCATACTTTTCCTTCAGCTTTGAGTATTTGTCATCTTTATTCCTTGGAACAAAGGATTTCTTTGTAAAAGCTGAAGGTCTCATGATTTTCTTTGACCTGCACTCGTTAGCGAAATGACCTGTCTTTTCGCAGTTGAAACAAGTAGCAGTAGCCTTATCAACAAAAGCTGATGACTTAGGCTTGTCAGCTATAGAAAGAGTTTTGTTCTTTCTAAACATTTTCTTCTTGGCGAATCTCCTGAACTTTTTAGTTAGGAGAGCCAATGATTCATCATCATCTGAAGAATCAGAATCTGATGACCTTTCAGAGTTACTTTCTAACTCAGTGATAGTGACCACGGGTCGTTGAGTAGAAGGTTCCTCTGAGATTAAAGCAATAGGGGTGCTTTTGGAATCTTTTACAAGATTCTTCTTAAGATGGCTAGATTGCTCATGATTCAGCAATGTGCCATATAAGGTAGCGAGTGTCATTGATCTTAGATCTTTTGACAACTTGAGACACATGGAATAATTGTCCCAGCTTTCAGGTAAACATTCTAAAAACTTTGTCAGCACTTCAAAGTTAGAATATTCCTTACCAACCGTTTTAAGATCTATAATTAAGCAATTAAAACGTTGATGAACTTCAGAGAGAGTTTCATTCTTACCAGAAATGAAGCTTTTGTATTGTCTTACCAGGTTGATCTTTCTTGAATCCTGGACTTCAGACGTTCCTTCATACTGAACACATATTTTGTCCCACATGGCTTTTGAGGATTTCAGGTTCATGATGGAATGGTAGACTTCGTCAGGAAGGGCCATGGATAGTATGGATCTGGATTTTGTATCAATAGCCACTTTCTTCTTGTCTTCATCGGTCCACATGTGTATTTCCTTTGGAATCAGCCTTTCAGGAATAGCAGCTCGAGTTGTAGTGGCTGGAACTAAAGGATCAATAGTTACAGGGATGTGTGGGCCGTTTTCAAGATAGTAGGTCATAGTAGGGTCTACACCTTCTAGGAAGAGCATCATCCTATTTTTCCATAAGTTGAAGTTGTCTCTGGAAAATCTAGGGGGTTTTGCAAGAGAACCATTGTCTATATAATTTGTGTTTGTGTGGGATGCCATTTTCAGAAAATAGCAAGGAAGAGAAATATCTTAGATTAGATCTTGTTTATGAGATTAAACAAATCCGCTCTGATACCACTTGTTGGTCCCGAAAGGCCTATACAAGTTTGTAGAAGGGGGGGGGGGGGGGGGGTTGAATACAAACACGCTATTTTACTTTTCTAAATTGTTTATTGATAAATCATTAACAATTTACAGCTTGTTGCGGAAACAAGATTAAGGATAAACCTAAATCTAAACAAGTTGGAACACTAAGGTTTCTTGCACTAAGAAAGATATGGAGATTACTAATAAAATCCTATCTTGAGAGAGATTTAAATTTGTCCAGAGTTAGCAAGTTACTTCAAATGAAGTGAGTTCATCTCTTTATATACTGCATGCATTTAATGCAATTCAGTATACGCTTTACACGTGTCATCAGCGGATTGGTTGCATGTCATTGACCTTTGTTGACAACCTTAGTAGCCGCATGAATGAACAGTGTAGTATCAGAGTGGTTGTACGATCTCAGATTTTCGGAGGTTCTTTTCAGACATTTCGTACGGTGGCGTGCAAGGGAGGTTAAGACAAAAGTACTTTGTACGGAGGACTTCATGATCAGCTTTCGTTGATTCAGCGATTATCATTTACTATTCAGCGAATGATAAAGTTCAGCGATAGCTGAAGTCTTGTACTTGATACTTCACGTTGAGTGGACAAATCTGAGTCTTCGCTGATCCGCATCAGTTCATTAGTAGACTTGTCGCTGGTTCTTGAGCTTGATCTTCGACTTCAGCGTAGAACCTTTGTTGACGTGAAACTTGTCTTCAGGGATCATAAGTAAACAACTAACTTATCAGCGATCAACATAAGGACTGAACAGACTCAGCGCATTATGGTGAACAGTGTTCGCTGAATGTTTAATTTAAAGAGCGAGAGTTCCTATCAGCGGTACTGTAAGATCTTAGTACTTATCAGCGATAGTGAAACTCTGATACATATTGTTTACATACAATTTTCACTAAGTATTTAAGAGAGGGTCATTATCAAATCACTGAGGGTTTGGATCAACAGGACCTAGTACGCTCGTGAGGAGCAAAATGGGAGGTATCTGGAACTTTTTCTTCTCCCATATCATCTACTGTCTATCTAGAAAGAGTAGTGGCCATGACCAATCCCCCTCCTACATTACCTCTCTTGCACATGCCCTTATTTTTCAACGCAAGATTGACTTCGCCCAATACTTTTTCACCGAACTGACTGAGGTGATCAAACACCCGAAGAAATGTCATGTGGCCTACCCGCGGTTCATCTCCATGGTCGTTCAAGACAAGCTTGGTGCTGCTTTGGACGCCGATCGGAAGTCAAAAACTCCCAAATTCGTGTATGACTGGTCCGCTCCCATTGTTGGCCAAAAATCTCTTGATGTAGCCGCTCTTGCTTCCGATCTCCCACTCCGACCAGGTATGATTACTTTCGCTCACTCTCCCGAACTACACTAGGGGGATGCCGAAATCGAAGGGTTTATACACCCGGTGATTCTGGAGGACCTTCCAGCCGTAGTGGCCCCTACTCCCCCTTCCCGAGTTAAGTCGGGTGGCACCAAAAGGAAATCCTCTCAGGCCACCGACACCTCCGTGTCCGCTTCTGGAACTACGCCTCCGAGAGATCCCTCGGAGGTTACCCAAGTTCCCACCCCTTCTTACAAGCGGAGGCACTTTACATCCCCTCTGAGATCTCCTCTAAAGAGGTCTCGGATACCTTCGGCCAAGAGTCATATACCGGCTACCGATTCTCGAAAATCGGTGGCTGAAGTTGTCCCATCCGGGCCAAGGGAATCCGCTATATCCCATACCGACTCCTCCGTTGCCTCTCCAAAGGTTTCAGTTGTATCACAGGAGAACCCACATCTTACCTCATCACCTACTTTCTTGGGTGGTGCAGATGACTTCGGGGTCTCTCCCCTCGAAGGCTCAGATTTCGCACTGCATAGCCTAACACCCGATCATTTTGTGATCGATGATGCACAACCCAATGAGGGTTCGACCGGTCCAGCGGTCGTTCCGGAGGGCTCGGACTTTTTGGACTTCTTACTGCAAGACACAAACTCTCCACAACAAAAGAAAACCACTAATGCCACTGACGCCATGATCACCGATCACCACCATCACTTCACCAAAACATCCCCACCGAAGCGACCCACCCCCCGACGATCTCCCACCCCACCGAAGGAAACATCTACCCACCGACCACCCACCCCACTGAAGAAACCAACCCCTCACCGATCTTCTTCTTCTAAATACAATTCCTCTCCATATCCATCCCCATCACCCCCACGAGTACTGTTCCCCGATCCTTTGTCTGATCAACTGTAAAGCCCGTGTCTCGGTATGGATTTTAATTAATCATTTTCATTTGGTTATTTTATAAATTCCTCTAATCGAAATTTAACGGGTTAGGCGGCAAGGATCTTATTGTTAAAAGTTTGGGTTAGGGGGCTTAAGGTGAAACTACTTGAAAATGTAAGGGACTAATTGTGCCAGCTCTTGAAAGTAGTGCATGGATCGGCCCATGCAATTTTCTTAACCGAGCCCCATTTTTGTTTGGGTTTGTTTTGAGTTCGTGAGGAGAAAGTAAACCCTAAGACCTCACCCCCCTCTCTCGTTTCTCTCAGCCGTAACCCCCCCTGCTGCCACCGAACCACCGTAAACCACCAGCACAGCTGCCGCTAGCGGCTGCCGACGAGAAGAGAAGCAGCGAGAGAGAGAGTTAGAGAGAGAGAGACACGACCGGGAAGAGGACGGAGTCGGGATATCGTCGTTTTGCTGCTGCGTTCTCCTCTAGAGGTAAGGTTCTCTCTTCCGTTTTCTTTCTTTCGCATCGCGTAAAACCATCACGAAACCACCACCATGGCTTCCGCCGCAGCCATGGCTGCCGCCGGTGGATTGCCGCCGTTCACCACCAAGTGGCTGCATCGTGCGTGGGTGGGGATTGCTAGGTCGGATGGGTGTGTGCGACCGAGTCATTTTTGTGGGGTATGTGCGGCCTCGCGGGTTTTAGTGCCGAACCACCACCACCGCCGGTGGTGGCTGCCGCCGCCGCCGTCGACCACCACTGCCGGAGATGGCAGTGGGTGGTGCCGGGTTTTTACAGCCAGTAGTTGTTCAAACTATAAACCGAAAATCGAAGTTATCATTTTATGTGGAATGTATGAATCTGTCACTGTTTTGCGACGGCCATAACGTTTCCGTCGTAGCTCGGATTGAGACGAATCCAGTGCCCACGGTTCACATTCTGTGCCGGGCACACTTTTCGTGTTTTATCGGAAGTCCGGTTCGGTCTCTAGCTAGGCGTAAATTGGCTGTTTATACAGCTGGTCCAGAATTGACAGCTTCGTGTCCTGTTTTTAGAAAATCCATATTAAATTGTAGAAAAATCGTTAGAGCGCGTGCGATATGTCCCTGGAACCCTAAGACATGGGACTTTGTGATTATGGAAAAATATTTCTGGATTTATCAGTTTATAAGGGGTTAAACAGGTCCCAAACAGACCTATGTGTTGAGAGTAAAAACTGGAAAATGTGTTTTATATTTTAGTAGTCGTGGCTTTGGGTTGGGGCGTCACTTTGACATTTGTTAACACTTATTTAGGTGGAAAAAGGTGAGCTGGTGTTGGCCGGTTCGTGTTGCTGTTGAGGACATAAGCTTTGCTTTTGAGGTGAGTTCTCTCACTATATAGGATGAGAATTATATTTGTGTTACTATAGCTCGAGTGTGATAGTTATGATTGTTTGTTGATATTATTGTGTTATGGGGTATATATAGTTGTGTATATATATTGAACTGTGATTGATGTACTTCTTGATGGTTGTTCCAAGAAGTATATGTGTTTGTATAATAAGTTGCGATTATACCTTCTTGATGGTCGTTCCAAGGAGTATAAGGCTTATTGTTAATGGTGATATATCTTCTTGATGGTTGTTCCAAGAAGTATATGTGTTTGTATAATAAGTTGCGATTATACCTTCTTGATGGTCGTTCCAAGGAGTATAAGGCTTATTGTTAATGGTGATATATCTTCTTGATGGTTGTTCCAAGAAGTATATGTGTTTGTATAATAAGTTGCGATTATATCTTCTTGATGGTCGTTCCAAGGAGTATAAGGCTTATTATTAATCGTGATATATTTTCTTGATGGATGTTCCAAGAAAAACATGTGCTGGTAAATTTGGTGTATTTGGTATATATAAATTTGGGTGCAAGACGTGATTGCATGGTATGAGTTGGTTGCGATAACTAGCTGTTTAAGGGTGATGCTGATATAATTGTGATCCTATTTATGGTTTGAATTCACTAAGCTTCGTGCTTACCCCTTCCCAAAATCTTATGATTTCAGGTGCGAGTAGCAGTCGGGCATGACGGTACACACGGGCGCAAGGCGAAGACTGTTTAAGTTAAATTTTTATTAAATGGGGATTTAATTATATAACTTTTCCGCTGCTTAACTTTGTCTAACGGTTTAAATCAACGACGTTTATTTTTATTGTAATGGGATTTGTTAACTTGTGGTTTGATTATTGTGAAATGCATTATTTTTAAAAATTTAAATTCCTTGTAATTTTTGGGACGTTACATCAACCCTCCTCTACAACCATTCCTGACGAAAGGTCACTTCCTCACATACCTCTATCACCCAATGCTCTCCGATTCCAAATTCCTATTGTTGGACCATCCACCACTATAGATATTCGGCTGCCCAATTATCTCATCTCTGAGGTTCAAGAAAGTGCCCGCCAATGTCGGTTAGTTGGCACTCAATTTGAGGCGTTCAAACAAGCCTCCATCTCTATGATTGCTCAGTCAAACGACAGGTTACGGGTCTTAGAAGATCAACACTCTCAGCTAGTTGCCTCTACTCTTCAGTCATTGCTAAGGGAGATCACTGATACTATGACTAGTGTTAGCCAAAAATTGGAGGACTTCACCACCTCCAACTCTCATTTGGCTTTCTCGATCGCTTCACTTAAAGCCTCCTCCGAAGTAAAAGATGTTGAAATCTCTCGGCTTCGTGAATGGGACACTCAACAACAGTCCCTCAACTCTTCCATACTTGGGTCTCTTCAAAGTCTTCATCAGAAGGTCGATTCCCTAAATAACAATCTTGATTGGGATCTCGACCTTGGGGACTACTCGTTCGATAATGTTGATCGCACTTGAATTCGGCAAATTCATCAGCAAGTTAGCAACATTTCCACACACTTAGGTGTCTCCAATTCGGCTGCTGCTGAGGGGGAGAAAAGCCCAACAGAGGCTCCTCGAGTACCTTCTGTTAGGCATGTTGGCAGCAACAGGCCTCCATCAGATTCCACCGACACCTCAACCATAAGCTTCTCTACCAAACCAAAACCTTCCACCATTCGTGTCAAACCATCGGTGGCCAAAGCAACACCGACATCATCACCGATTTCAATCCCATCAATGACACCGACTCCATCACCGACAGAAATCCCTTCGGCAGGCACCCTATCGGTGGTCACTACAAAACCTTCGGCAGATACACTTGTCACCGAAAAAGCGGTGGAAACGTCTCCTATCATCCCATCGGTGGAGGGAACCGGCGCATCAGTTGAGGGGGAGAAAACTGATCCGGACGATGGCTCAAAAGACAAAGGCAAAAAGATTATATCGGCTGAAGATGAGGTACAGAAAGAAAAGAAGAAAAAGGAGTTAGCCAAATATGGAACTCGTCCATCAGATGCACAATCACTAAGACTTAAATCTCCTTCCAGATGAGTTGTCTCTGACTTGGGTCTGTCTCCTCAAGAAATTGAGGAGGCTCGGCTTGCTCAAAAGGCATTGGATGATTCAAAAGCTCTATCTTTGAAAGTTACGAAAGAAGAAGCTGCTAAAGCTAAGTCCACCGATCCCATTCAAGCCCAAAAATCTGAGTTGGGCACGATTGAAGAAGAAAAAGAAGAAGAAATCAAATGGTACAAAAAGGTGATGCACTACCAAACTGATAAGTCTTCGATCTCATATACCAAGATTGCCACCTCTCGAATCACTCCCTCCGATGTCTGTCTCATCATTGAAAGGGAAAATGGGTCTTCAAGAAATATCAAAGATTACCACCTTAAACAATTCGGTCTATCTGAATGGATGGAACTGTCTAAGATGTTGGTAAAATGTGTCAACCCAAAGAAGGACATCTTTATCAAGTACGTCGGTGATCTGATGGAAAAAATGAAGCATATCAAGAAGAAACACAACATTATTCTCTCCTCCGAAGAACGTGCTCGTGTCCGAACTTTAAAAGAAGACACCCGACTTCCCAACACCAAGACAAAATCGGTGAAGGACATTGTGTTCAAAGACATGGCTGCTAAAGGAAGAGTCCCCTATGTGGATAATCTTGATTTATCCATTCCAACCTCCATCTCTTATCCCTCAACCACACTTTGCCTCTCACCAGTTCCAGGTCTTTTCTTCAATGACGCTCTCAACCACCGACGTTTCTTCAGATTTTCCCAGATCCATCTTGCCGACATTGTCCTCCTACATGGCATCTCAAAACTCATGCCATACATTGATGAAGCGCAATCATACTACCAGAACATAACTGCCGGAATCAAGCGCCGTCTTCAAAAGTCAAGAAAGTGATCCAAATGTATGAATTTGTACATGTATTCCTTCTTTTGTTTTTAGATGTATGAAACTTTTTAAATACAAGTACTTTTCTTCATCCTTAGATTATATTTGAATTTCATTGTTGCACATAATTTTTAGTTACTTGTAAATGGGATATACTGAACAAATTCATAAAAGAAAAATAGATCAAAAAGAACAAAAAGAATGGTCTATATGAAAAGAACCCAAAAAAGTAAAAAGGGTCAAAATGCATATTATACTCTTAAATATTCGAAGTATTGTAAAGCCCGTGTCCCGGAAGACATTTTATTTAAATATTTTAAGTTAATTTAATTACGTTATTATCTTCTCTTAACGAATATACTTAACGAGGTTAAGCGTCAAGGACCTAAAACGTTTTATTTCGTGGGGATGATTGGTCATTGGTTAAATCCTAAGTTTCGTTGGGGAAAAACCTTAGTTGTAATCATTTTTGTCAATAAGGGGCTAAAGTATAAAATCTTAAATTAATGGGGTTTAATAATAAAATGTTTTTAAAACCTAGGGACCAAACTTGTATTGTTGTAAGGGTATTAGCATGGGGTCGGCCCATGTGAGGGAACCGACCCCTCATCCTTTCGTTTTTGGTTTCCCGTCGCACACCAACAACAATCAACCCTAAAACTTAGAAACCAAACCCTAATCCCTTTGTGGTGTTCGGCCGTGGAGAGAGAGAGAGAGAGAGAGGGAGAGAGAGAGAGAGAAAACGAGGAGTGAGAGAGGAGGAGAGAAACCAAGAGAGATAGAGCGGCGAGAAGAGAGAGAGAGGGAGTTCGCCGGAAAGTGTGGAGGTCGCCGCCGTCGTTGTCGTGTCCGCCGGAGAAGAAGAGTGAAGGTGTCGGGTTCGTCGTTGTGTCGTCATCGAGGTAAGGTTTCACTCGACGTTTCTTTTCTTTTCGTTTTCGTCACCGGAGGACCACCGCCGGCCGCCGCTGCCGCTGCCGCGCCGCCACTGTGGTGGCTGGGTGTCGGGTGGCGGTGATGGTGTGAGTCGTTGGTGCACGCGGTAGGGTGATCGAGAGGGTAGTGGTCTCGCGGTGGTTTGCGGGTTGTTTTATTTCCTCGTCGATGAACCGCCGCCGGCCGCCGTCGACGACCACCACTGCCGGAGGGCAGAGGGTAGTGCGTGGCCATGTCTTATTA
The DNA here is from genome assembly GCA_033807775.1 of Saussurea involucrata. Taxonomy (NCBI): domain Eukaryota; kingdom Viridiplantae; phylum Streptophyta; class Magnoliopsida; order Asterales; family Asteraceae; genus Saussurea; species Saussurea involucrata. The sequence goes on along the minus strand of CM066321.1, from coordinate 196,880,292 downwards.
ATAATCACCGTAGAATCCGTTAAGCCTTGACTTAATCGTTTAAGCCGTTTCGTTAAAACCGTCGTTTTTATAATCATCAATTCATGTGGAAAATGGTGCAGCCACTGTTTTTACGACGGCTATAACTTTTCCGTCGTAACCCCGTTTGAGCCGAAACTGGCGCCCACGGTTCAAGTTCAGGGTCGGGCACGTTTTCCGTGTTTTAGCGGAAAACTGGTTCGGTCTCTAGCTGGGCGAAAAAGTGGTCGCAAGTTCGGTGTTTCGTCATTTTATGCGTAAAATTCTGGAATCTGCCACTGTTTTGTGTAAACCATAACTTTCTGCTCGTAACTCGGTTTGGGGTGAAACCGGTGTCAACAGTTCCCTTTTTGAGTCTAGAAACTTTTCTTTGTTTTGTGCAAAACCCAGTTCGGGACGTAGCATGGGTCGATTTGTCGTTTTATACTGAAAGGTGCTGAATTTCGCTGTTCCGGAATCTGTTTTTGTAAAATCCGTAGTAAATTGTAGAAAAATCGTTAGGAGGCGTATAATATGTCCTTGGAACCCTAACTCAGAGTACTTTCTGGTCATGAAATAATATTGGGAATTTTCTGGGTTTAAAGGGGTCGAAACAGGTCCCGAACAGACCTGTTTAGTGAGAACGGAAAATAGTTTTAGTGACGGTTTAAGCGTGTGTCGTGTCATAGAGTCCGGGTCTTGTATTGACACGTTTTAACATGCATTTAGGTGCTGGGAAGTGACCGTAATTGTGAAGCTTGAATTGTGTTATTAAGCTGGGCGCGCATTCGAGGTGAGTTCTCTCACTGTGTAGTTAGGGGTTGTATGCATGTCATAATAGTTTGTATGTACTACTGTCTTTGTGGTGTGAACTAGTTGTTTGTGGTGTGTAATATTTGATTGGTTTGAATGCTTGGTATAAATGTGTTATATTACAATTCGGTGGGACCGAGGCCTCGATGGTACTGAGGTGTTGGTTACATTACAATTCGGTGGGACCGAGGCCTCGATGGTACTGAGGTGTTGGGTATATTACAATTCGGTGGGACCGAGGCCTCGATGGTACTGAGGTGTTGGATACATTACAATTCGGTGGGACCGAGGCCTCGATGGTACTGAGGTGTTGGATACATAATTACTTGTAGGCGTTTACTCGTTTTATGTAACTGTGATGTTGTTGCTTATGTGCGGATAGGGGTGATGTGTATATAATTCCTATCTGCGCATGTGTTGGATTTCACTAAGCTTCGTGCTTACCCTTTCCCAATAAACTGTGGTTTCAGGTCCGAGCGGCTTCAAGGCGTGACGAGTACACACTGGCGCGCGAGGAGAGCTGGTTGCTTTATGATTTTTAAACGTTTATTCCGCTGGTTTTATTTTATAAAGATATTAATTATGTGTTTGCAAACGAAACGTTGGGATCATTTAATGAGTTGTTATCAATGAATTGTTAATTTAAAAATTTAAATTTGCTTGTAATTTTCGGGACGTTACAACTTGGTATCAGAGCACGGCTTGAGTGAATCAAACGCATTTCGGTGTGTTTGATCTCAAGTTTGCGGCTATAAAAATTTTCTTTAAAGTTATTTGGGAAATAAAAAGAAGGAAAAATCCGTTTGAGAAACGGTGATCGGAGGCGCAGTGTGTACAGTCAGCCGGAGCCAAAGGGGAAAGGTACAGTACTTAGTGTTTTATTGCTTTCTAGATCATAGAGTATGCATGCTAGATTGCCTGTTGTGGACACTATGTTGTATGTTGAGCTACTTGCTATTAGGAATTTATGCTAATTATGATAGGTTACTAAGTGGATGCCCTCTAGGTTGTATGCAGTAAGAGATTTATAGCCTTAGAATATTCGATTTAGTTCTATTGCGCAGCTCTTGTTTGAGTCCAACCGTTCTAGGATAGAGTCTTGTATTCGACTGTCTATTTGTTTCGCACTGCATATAATCGGGTATTCGCGAGGTCACCCGTTATAATTAGTAGGGATTCGGTAGTAGCAAGGGTGGTGGGATAAGAGGAAGTTCCTAGAGAGCTGGGAAGGGTGTTTATGTATGAGTACGTGTGCTAGATTGCTTTCTAGAACATAGGAGTATGTATGCTAAATTTCTTGGTGCTTGTTACACTGTAATGCATGTCTGCTGCTTGCTATTAGGGATTTGGCAGTAGCAACGGTAGTGGTTTGGATGGAATTCCTAGGGAGCTAGGAAGAGTGTGTACATATGCCGGTGCGGGCATATGTGTATAGTTTCGGTGAGAAACTACTTGGACCCCTTGGGATGGAACTCGGAACGGGCGATGATAGGTGTGGATGGTAGTAGTAGAGCTCCTACTACCGGAAGCACAGGATCAATGCTCGAGTCGGGGAAGTCACGAGGAATCCAAGGAGTTGAGCGTGAGTGTTGTTAGTATGAGTTATTATGTGCTAATAACGCGTTGTATTGTCTACCCAGAATAGCCATCACAAGGAGGAACAACTATAGTAAACCTACTAGTACAGGTGTGTACTCGAAGTGTTTTGAGGTGATGATCATTGGGGGTAGTGATGAAGGTCCTAAACTAGTAGTCGTTGGAATAGAAAGACGATTCTAATAGTAGTCACTTGGAGTGACGATAAGGATGATATTTGTTGTAAGCAGATCATTTCGGGCCAAGATGGAAGATTGTGCTAGAGTCACAGGCTCATAGAGCCGACTTTGATTTGAGGAAAACCCGTAAGATGATTTGATGTGATTTCCCAACTTTCCTTAAGAGGTTTAAATGTCTGGATGATAATAGTAGACCGGAGAGTTTCGGAGTAGTAGGGGTCGAGACGTTGAATGCCGAATGAGTCATGCACGAAGTTATTTTGAAAATAAGATTGCATTAACAAATTCTTGTGTTTCAAATCTTTGTATGGACGGTGTTTAGGAATTTTGGGAACTGCTCAGCACACGCACAAGATTTTGAAATATGGTTTTGAAAGTGTATGAAATCGTTTTATCACGGGAATGCAAACTTTGTTAGAATTTGTCTCATTTTCGTTATTTTTCCAACGGTTCTTTCGGGTACGATGTTATCCGTGTTTTGTGGTGGTTAAGATGTTGGGTAAGTGACTACGGATTGAGACTCTAACATTGGAACTCCTCCACATGTGTTAGAGTTGAGGCGGAAAAGTTACATTCCACGATGTCTGTATAAAGGCTATTTTGGTGATTTGTTTAAAATGAGTTGGGAATTCTAGTGTCGCTTAACTTTTTGTTCGAGAGGTTGTATTACTAAGTGTTTTATTGCAAATAGTTCGATGTGTGGATTGATTCATGCGTGACATAAGTGAGGCATGGAGGAATTTTGGTAACTTTTCATAAGGAGTTGTTTAGTGCGCTTGTTAGTCAGCTAAAGGTTTTATTGACATTTTTATGAAAATGCGATTTATCGACTTAGGGGTATGCATACTGGGGTAACCTTTGTTCTCGACATTTTGATAAACGAGTCGTGCATGAAAATGTTTTAGTTCCTTTTTGTCGAAATGAAAGACCATTTGATCCAATGAGTGTTTTACTGTTGTGAATATCGTGCATTCGATTGCAATGTGTTATATTTTGGAAATATAAATGCGTAGATTTTGACATTCGGTTAATTTAGAATTACCGATCATTTTTTTTTTTTTTTGGGAAATTAAAAACTTTTGCTTTGGAGGAAACGAGTATTTTGAGCATTTTCGATAAATACATTTTTAAACTATAATGTTTTGACGTTATATGTCCCAAGTACGAAACTTGAGGAAGTGTTACAAGCTTGCATGCCTGCCCCCAGTTTGAGATTTTATGAGGTTCTAGTCGATATTTCCAATTATTAGAGGCGGACTGGTTTCTGTCTTCAAGTTTGCAACTTACGCGAGACAGTCGTGTTTTAACAAAAATATATTTGTAAACCGTGTCATCGTTTTGTGTGACTAGCTGACGCGTGAAAATTTGTGGCGAACCCTGTGCCACGTCATTTTATGATTAAAAAGAATAATTTTTGAATCAAATGTCGTGAAACTTATTCTGAATTATGTGCACGCCTTTGTCGGACCCTGTTTAAGGTCAGGCGGTTACTTTGAGTGCATGCCATGAGTCAATCCATACTGGAATCGAGGCGGTTCATTTTTATTTATTACGCTTTGCTTTTGTGTGAGTAAACTGAACTGCAATGGAACGATTTTCGACATGATTTTCCTATGTGGGACGAGCGTGTCCATTTTTGTGTAACTACAGACTTGGTAATAGTAGTTTTATTGCTTACGATCTTTTTGAGATGAAAATCCTGGTGTTGAAAATATTTTGTAAATGATTTTGTAAACCATTTGGGGAAATGTGCTTTTAAGTGTCATGTATCATTTCGAGAATTTCTAGGGTGTGAGTCCTTTTGGAAAACTCTTTTGTTTAACCCGTATTGAGTCTGAGACTAAGGTTGATTTCAGAGTATTGCTTGCTTAAACTTTGTTTAAACGCATTTTCCGACCTATGGGTCTAGCAAGCGTGGAGCATTTTGCTCGTTTTGACTTGGAGTTAGTCATGGGCCAATTGCCCGGTTTTAATGGCTCGTTGTGGAGTCTAGTTGATGAGTTGTTTTTGTCGCACCGTTTGGCATTCTTTGCACGTTGAGTGTTTACATGTTTGGGTGAGTGAGTCAATCCGGAATAGGCATGTTGTTGGTAGGCTGTTTGCTTTGGATCCTTAGACACGTTAGTCAGTCGTTGGTAATGATCGGTTGGGTATCTCGGGGTGGGACCCCGGTATTCATGTGTTTTAACCTAGACTTTCCAGTAGGTACTAGGAGGATATAGTTGTGGGCACTTACCTGGGAGGTAGTTCCGGTGTGTTGGGTCTTGAGGCGTTACCTGGGAGGTAGACGTCAGGGTGTATCCTCGGTTCAGATAAATTAGCTTTGTAGAGCGAGTGTGGAGGATAAGTAGACGGTGGAAGGTTGAGTATTCCACGCGTGTTGGTATTATAGGCCGAATGGTATCGATTAAGGGAATGATGCCCTTTGTATTAAAGAGAATAAATGCGTAGAACCTTTTGAGGTAAGTGGTATATTTAGGTGTAGACTTTTGGGCTTGAGGCCAAACACCTTTGGTGTAATCGGAGGATTGTAGCCGATTTTAAGATAATCATGGTGATGGTAGTAGTAACCCTGAAATGATCACTTGTGATGAATGGTTATGGTAGAATGACTTACGTGTGTGTTAGTTGATTTGGTTGTGGGGGATATCTATTTGAGTTAGTGTCTAGGATAATACCACGCTTATGGGATTTATTGTAATCGGTTGGACCGATGTTCGGCGGATGGCCGATGTTTGTGGCGGATGGCCGATGTTTGTTATTGTAATCGGTTGGACCGATGTTCGGCGGGTGGCCGATGTTTGTTATTGTAATCGGATGGACCGATGTTCGGCAGGGGGTCGATGTTTTGTTAATATAATTTATTGAAAATCTTTGGAGTCTATTAGAATTCGTGGAAGTTAATCAACAGTTAGGGGTAGGAATGATCGTAGTCGAGTATCCTGTAGGGTATACTGTGAGCAGCTTTAGAATGGTTAGAGCTTGAAGTTTGACTCGGGATACATAGAATGTCTAAGGTTGGGGAACAACCGAAGTCGCTTGGCTAAGAACGATTCCCGTTGTTGGAGTGTTCTGGAAGGAGTTTTGTTGGTAAGCAAAGTATTAGAGAAATTTTTGACGGGGTGAGAAATTTAGGTTTCAGTTAGTGGAAGTCCAGTGGCAACACCGAAGGGGTTCCAAGTGGACTTGGAAACCCGAGGCTGAGATGCGGGAGAATTATCTAGAGCTATTCACGGGCATAGACTTCGAGGACAAAGTCTAATTCAAGTGGGGGAGAGTTGTAAAGCCCGTGTCCCGGAAGACATTTTATTTAAATATTTTAAGTTAATTTAATTACGTTATTATCTTCTCTTAACGAATATACTTAACGAGGTTAAGCGTCAAGGACCTAAAACGTTTTATTTCGTGGGGATGATTGGTCATTGGTTAAATCCTAAGTTTCGTTGGGGAAAAACCTTAGTTGTAATCATTTTTGTCAATAAGGGGCTAAAGTATAAAATCTTAAATTAATGGGGTTTAATAATAAAATGTTTTTAAAACCTAGGGACCAAACTTGTATTGTTGTAAGGGTATTAGCATGGGGTCGGCCCATGTGAGGGAACCGACCCCTCATCCTTTCGTTTTTGCTTTCCCGTCGCACACCAACAACAATCAACCCCAAAACTTAGAAACCAAACCCTAATCCCTTTGTGGTGTTCGGCCGTGGAGAGAGAGAGAGAGAGAGAGAGAGAGAGAGAGAGAGAGAGAGAGAGAGAGAGAAAACGAGGAGTGAGAGAGGAGGAGAGAAACCAAGAGAGATAGAGCGGCGAGAAGAGAGAGAGAGAGGGAGTTCGCCGGAAAGTGTGGAGGTCGCCGCCGTCGTTGTCGTGTCCGCCGGAGAAGAAGAGTGAAGGTGTCGGGTTTGTCGTTGTGTCGTCATCGAGGTAAGGTTTCACTCGACGTTTCTTTTCTTTTCGTTTTCGTCACCGGAGGACCACCGCCGGCCGCCACTGCCGCGCCGCCACTGTGGTGGCTGGGTGTCGGGTGGCGGTGATGGTGTGAGTCGTTGGTGCACGCGGTAGGGTGATCGAGAGGGTAGTGGTCTCGCGGTGGTTTACGGGTTGTTTTATTTCCTCGTCGATGAACCGCCGCCGGCCGCCGTCGACGACCACCACTGCCGGAGGGCAGAGGGTTTAGTGCGTGGCCATGTCTTATTAATAATCACCGTAGAATCCGTTAAGCCTTGACTTAATCGTTTAAGCCGTTTCGTTAAAACCGTCGTTTTTATAATCATCAATTCATGTGGAAAATGGTGCAGCCACTGTTTTTACGACGGCTATAACTTTTCCGTCGTAACCCCGTTTGAGCCGAAACTGGCGCCCACGGTTCAAGTTCAGGGTCGGGCACGTTTTCCGTGTTTTAGCGGAAAACTGGTTCGGTCTCTAGCTGGGCGAAAAAGTGGTCGCAAGTTCGGTGTTTCGTCATTTTATGCGTAAAATTCTGGAATCTGCCACTGTTTTGTGTAAACCATAACTTTCTGCTCGTAACTCGGTTTGGGGTGAAACCGGTGTCAAAAGTTCCCTTTTTGAGTCTAGAAACTTTTCTGTGTTTTGTGCAAAATCCAGTTCGGGACGTAGCATGGGTCGATTTGTCGTTTTATACTGAAAGGTGCTGAATTTCGCTGTTCCGGAATCTGTTTTTGTAAAATCCGTAGTAAATTGTAGAAAAATCGTTAGGAGGCGTATAATATGTCCTTGGAACCCTAACTCAGAGTACTTTCTGGTCATGAAATAATATTGGGAATTTTCTGGGTTTAAAGGGGTCGAAACAGGTCCCGAACAGACCTGTTTAGTGAGAACGGAAAATAGTTTTAGTGACGGTTTAAGCGTGTGTCGTGTCATAGAGTCCGGGTCTTGTATTGACACGTTTTAACATGCATTTAGGTGCTGGGAAGTGACCGTAATTGTGAAGCTTGAATTGTGTTATTAAGCTGGGCGCGCATTCGAGGTGAGTTCTCTCACTGTGTAGTTAGGGGTTGTATGCATGTCATAATAGTTTGTATGTACTACTGTGTTTGTGGTGTGAACTAGTTGTTTGTGGTGTGTAATATTTGATTGGTTTGAATGCTTGGTATAAATGTGTTACATTACAATTCGGTGGGACCGAGGCCTCGATGGTACTGAGGTGTTGGTTACATTACAATTCGGTGGGACCGAGGCCTCGATGGTACTGAGGTGTTGGGTACATTACAATTCGGTGGGACCGAGGCCTCGATGGTACTGAGGTGTTGGATACATTACAATTCGGTGGGACCGAGGCCTCGATGGTACTGAGGTGTTGGATACATAATTACTTGTAGGCGTTTACTCGTTTTATGTAACTGTGATGTTGTTGCTTATGTGCGGATAGGGGTGATGTGTATATAATTCCTATCTGCGCATGTGTTGGATTTCACTAAGCTTCGTGCTTACCCTTTCCCAATAAACTGTGGTTTCAGGTCCGAGCGGCTTCAAGGCGTGACGAGTACACACTGGCGCGCGAGGAGAGCTGGTTGCTTTATGATTTTTAAACGTTTATTCCGCTGGTTTTATTTTATAAAGATATTAATTATGTGTTTGCAAACGAAACGTTGGGATCATTTAATGAGTTGTTATCAATGAATTGTTAATTTAAAATTTTAAATTTGCTTGTAATTTTCGGGACGTTACAACTTGGTATCAGAGCACGGCTTGAGTGAATCAAACGCATTTCGGTGTGTTTGATCTCAAGTTTGCGGCTATAAAAATTTTCTTTAAAGTTATTTGGGAAATAAAAAGAAGGAAAAATCCGTTTGAGAAACGGTGATCGGAGGCGCAGTGTGTACAGTCAGCCGGAGCCAAAGGGGAAAGGTACAGTACTTAGTGTTTTATTGCTTTCTAGATCATAGAGTATGCATGCTAGATTGCCTGTTGTGGACACTATGTTGTATGTTGAGCTACTTGCTATTAGGAATTTATGCTAATTATGATAGGTTACTAAGTGGATGCCCTCTAGGTTGTATGCAGTAAGAGATTTATAGCCTTAGAATATTCGATTTAGTTCTATTGCACAGCTCTTGTTTGAGTCCAACCGTTCTAGGATAGAGTCTTGTATTCGACTGTCTATTTGTTTCGCACTGCATATAATCGGGTATTCGCGAGGTCACCCGTTATAATTAGTAGGGATTCGGTAGTAGCAAGGGTGGTGGGATAAGAGGAAGTTCCTAGAGAGCTGGGAAGGGTGTTTATGTATGAGTACGTGTGCTAGATTGCTTTCTAGAACATAGGAGTATGTATGCTAAATTTCTTGGTGCTTGTTACACTGTAATGCATGTTTGCTGCTTGCTATTAGGGATTTGGCAGTAGCAAGGGTAGTGGTTTGGATGGATTCCTAGGGAGCTAGGAAGAGTGTGTACATATGCCGGTGCGGGCATATGTGTATAGTTTCGGTGAGAAACTACTTGGACCCCTTGGGATGGAACTCGGAACGGGCGATGATAGGTGTGGATGGTAGTAGTAGAGCTCCTACTACCGGAAGCACAGGATCAATGCTCGAGTCGGGGAAGTCACGAGGAATCCAAGGAGTTGAGCGTGAGTGTTGTTAGTATGAGTTATTATGTGCTAATAACGCGTTGTATTGTCTACCCAGAATAGCCATCACAAGGAGGAACAACTATAGTAAACCTACTAGTACAGGTGTGTACTCGAAGTGTTTTGAGGTGATGATCGTTGGGGGTAGTGATGAAGGTCCTAAACTAGTAGTCGTTGGAATAGAAAGACGATTCTAATAGTAGTCACTTGGAGTGACGATAAGGATGATATTTGTTGTAAGCAGATCATTTCGGGCCAAGATGGAAGATTGTGCTAGAGTCATAGGCTCATAGAGCCGACTTTGATTTGAGGAAAACCCGTAAGATGATTTGATGTGATTTCCCAACTTTCCTTAAGAGGTTTAAATGTCTGGATGATAATAGTAGACCGGAGAGTTTCGGAGTAGTAGGGGTCGAGACGTTGAATGCCGAATGAGTCATGCACGAAGTTATTTTGAAAATAAGATTGCATTAACAAATTCTTGTGTTTCAAATCTTTGTATGGACGGTGTTTAGGAATTTTGGGAACTGCTGAGCACACGCACAAGATTTTGAAATATGGTTTTGAAAGTGTATGAAATCGTTTTATCACGGGAATGCAAACTTTGTTAGAATTTGTCTCATTTTCGTTATTTTTCCAACGGTTCTTTCGGGTACGATGTTATCCGTGTTTTGTGGTGGTTAAGATGTTGGGTAAGTGACTACGGATTGAGACTCTAACATTGGAACTCCTCCACATGTGTTAGAGTTGAGGCGGAAAAGTTACATTCCACGATGTCTGTATAAAGGCTATTTTGGTGATTTGTTTAAAATGAGTTGGGAATTCTAGTGTCGCTTAACTTTTTGTTCGAGAGGTTGTATTACTAAGTGTTTTATTGCAAATAGTTCGATGTGTAGATTGATTCATGCGTGACATAAGTGAGGCATGGAGGAATTTTGGTAACTTTTCATAAGGAGTTGTTTAGTGCGCTTGTTAGTCAGCTAAAGGTTTTATTGACATTTTTATGAAAATGCGATTTATCGACTTAGGGGTATGCATACTGGGGTAACCTTTGTTCTCGACATTTTGATAAACGAGTCGTGCATGAAAATGTTTTAGTTCCTTTTTGTCGAAATGAAAGACCATTTGATCCAATGAGTGTTTTAATGTTGTGAATATCGTGCATTCGATTGCAATGTGTTATATTTTGGAAATATAAATGCGTAGATTTTGACATTCGGTTAATTTAGAATTACCGATCATTTTTTTTTTGGGAAATTAAAAACTTTTGCTTTGGAGGAAACGAGTATTTTGAGCATTTTCGATAAATACATTTTTAAACTATAATGTTTTGACGTTATATGTCCCAAGTACGAAACTTGAGGAAGTGTTACAAGCTTGCATGCCTGCCCCCAGTTTGAGATTTTATGAGGTTCTAGTCGATATTTCCAATTATTAGAGGCGGACTGGTTTCTGTCTTCAAGTTTGCAACTTACGCGAGACAGTCGTGTTTTAACAAAAATATATTTGTAAACCGTGTCATCGTTTTGTGTGACTAGCTGACGCGTGAAAATTTGTGGCGAACCCTGTGCCACGTCATTTTATGATTAAAAAGAATAATTTTTGAATCAAATGTCGTGAAACTTATTCTGAATTATGTGCACGCCTTTGTCGGACCCTGTTTAAGGTCAGGCGGTTACTTTGAGTGCATGCCATGAGTCAATCCATACTGGAATCGAGGCGGTTCATTTTTATTTATTACGCTTTGCTTTTGTGTGAGTAAACTGAACTGCAATGGAACGATTTTCGACATGATTTTCCTATGTGGGACGAGCGTGTCCATTTTTGTGTAACTACAGACTTGGTAATAGTAGTTTTATTGCTTACGATCTTTTTGAGATGAAAATCCTGGTGTTGAAAATATTTTGTAAATGATTTTGTAAACCATTTGGGGAAATGTGCTTTTAAGTGTCATGTATCATTTCGAGAATTTCTAGGGTGTGAGTCCTTTTGGAAAACTCTTTTGTTTAACCCGTATTGAGTCTGAGACTAAGGTTGATTTCAGAGTATTGCTTGCTTAAACTTTGTTTAAACGCATTTTCCGACCTATGGGTCTAGCAAGCGTGGAGCATTTTGCTCGGTTTTGACTTGGAGTTAGTCATGGGCCAATTGCCCGGTTTTAATGGCTCGTTGTGGAGTCTAGTTGATGAGTTGTTTTTGTCGCACCGTTTGGCATTCTTTGCACGTTGAGTGTTTACATGTTTGGGTGAGTGAGTCAATCCGGAATAGGCATGTTGTTGGTAGGCTGTTTGCTTTGGATCCTTAGACACGTTAGTCAGTCGTTGGTAATGATCGGTTGGGTATCTCGGGGTGGGACCCCGGTATTCATGTGTTTTAACCTAGACTTTCCAGTAGGTACTAGGAGGATATAGTTGTGGGCACTTACCTGGGAGGTAGTTCCGGTGTGCTGGGTCTTGAGGCGTTACCTGGGAGGTAGACGTCAGGGTGTATCCTCGGTTCAGATAAATTAGCTTTGTAGAGCGAGTGTGGAGGATAAGTAGACGGTGGAAGGTTGAGTATTCCACGCGTGTTGGTATTATAGGCCGAATGGTATCGATTAAGGGAATGATGCCCTTTGTATTAAAGAGAATAAATGCGTAGAACCTTTTGAGGTAAGTGGTATATTTAGGTGTAGACTTTTGGGCTTGAGGCCAAACACCTTTGGTGTAATCGGAGGATTGTAGCCGATTTTAAGATAATCATGGTGATGGTAGTAGTAACCCTGAAATGATCACTTGTGATGAATGGTTATGGTAGAATGACTTACGTGTGTGTTAGTTGATTTGGTTGTGGGGGATATCTATTTGAGTTAGTGTCTAGGATAATACCACGCTTATGGGATTTATTGTAATCGGTTGGACCGATGTTCGGCGGATGGCCGATGTTTGTTATTGTAATCGGTTGGACCGATGTTCGGCGGGTGGCCGATGTTTGTTATTGTAATCGGTTGGACCGATGTTCGGCGGGTGGCCGATGTTTGTTATTGTAATCGGATGGACCGATGTTCGGCGGGTGGCCGATGTTTGTTATTGTAATCGGTTGGACCGATGTTCGGCAGGGGGTCGATGTTTTGTTAATATAATTTATTGAAAATCTTTGGAGTCTATTAGAATTCGTGGAAGTTAATCAACAGTTAGGGGTAGGAATGATCGTAGTCGAGTATCCTGTAGGGTATACTGTGAGCAGCTTTAGAATGGTTAGAGCTTGAAGTTTGACTCGGGATACATAGAATGTCTAAGGTTGGGGAACAACCGAAGTCGCTTGGCTAAGAACGATTCCCGTTGTTGGAGTGTTCTGGAAGGAGTTTTGTTGGTAAGCAAAGTATTAGAGAAATTTTTGACGGGGTGAGAAATTTAGGTTTCAGTTAGTGGAAGTCCAGTGGCAACACCGAAGGGGTTCCAAGTGGACTTGGAAACCCGAGGCTGAGATGCGGGAGAATTATCTAGAGCTATTCACGGGCATAGACTTCGAGGACGAAGTCTAATTCAAGTGGGGGAGAGTTGTAAAGCCCGTGTCCCGGAAGACATTTTATTTAAATATTTTAAGTTAATTTAATTACGTTATTATCTTCTCTTAACGAATATACTTAACGAGGTTAAGCGTCAAGGACCTAAAACGTTTTATTTCGTGGGGATGATTGGTCATTGGTTAAATCCTAAGTTTCGTTGGGGAAAAACCTTAGTTGTAATCATTTTTGTCAATAAGGGGCTAAAGTATAAAATCTTAAATTAATGGGGTTTAATAATAAAATGTTTTTAAAACCTAGGGACCAAACTTGTATTGTTGTAAGGGTATTAGCATGGGGTCGGCCCATGTGAGGGAACCGACCCCTCATCCTTTCGTTTTTGGTTTCCCGTCGCACACCAACAACAATCAACCCCAAAACTTAGAAACCAAACCCTAATCCCTTTGTGGTGTTCGGCCGTGGAGAGAAAGAGAGAGAGAGAGAGAGAGAGAGAGAGAGAGAGAGAGAGAGAAAACGAGGAGTGAGAGAGGAGGAGAGAAACCAAGAGAGATAGAGCGGCGAGAAGAGAGAGAGAGAGGGAGTTCGCCGGAAAGTGTGGAGGTCGCCGCCGTCGTTGTCGTGTCCGCCGGAGAAGAAGAGTGAAGGTGTCGGGTTCGTCGTTGTGTCGTCATCGAGGTAAGGTTTCACTCGACGTTTCTTTTCTTTTCGTTTTCGTCACCGGAGGACCACCGCCGGCCGCCGCTGCCGCGCCGCCACTGTGGTGGCTGGGTGTCGGGTGGCGGTGATGGTGTGAGTCGTTGGTGCACGCGGTAGGGTGATCGAGAGGGTAGTGGTCTCGCGGTGGTTTGCGGGTTGTTTTATTTCCTCGTCGATGAACCGCCGTCGGCCGCCGTCGACGACCACCACTGCCGGAGGGCAGAGGGTAGTGCGTGGCCATGTCTTATTAATAATCACCGTAGAATCCGGTAAGCCTTGACTTAGTCGTTTAAGCCGTTTCGTTAAAACCGTCGTTTTTATAATCATCAATTCATGTGGAAAATGGTGCAGCCACTGTTTTTACGACGGCTATAACTTTTCCGTCGTAACCCCGTTTGAGCCGAAACTGGCGCCCACGGTTCAAGTTCAGGGTCGGGCACGTTTTCCGTGTTTTAACGGAAAACTGGTTCGGTCTCTAGCTGGGCGAAAAAGTGGTCGCAAGTTCGGTGTTTCGTCATTTTATGCGTAAAATTCTGGAATCTGCCACTGTTTTGTGTAAACCATAACTTTCTGCTCGTAACTCGGTTTGGGGTGAAACCGGTGTCAAAAGTTCCCTTTTTGAGTCTAGAAACTTTTCTGTGTTTTGTGCAAAATCCAGTTCGGGACGTAGCATGGGTCGATTTGTCGTTTTATACTGAAAGGTGCTGAATTTCGCTGTTCCGGAATCTGTTTTTGTAAAATCCGTAGTAAATTGTAGAAAAATCGTTAGGAGGCGTATAATATGTCCTTGGAACCCTAACTCAGAGTACTTTCTGGTCATGAAATAATATTGGGAATTTTCTGGGTTTAAAGGGGTCGAAACAGGTCCCGAACAGACCTGTTTAGTGAGAACGGAAAATAGTTTTAGTGACGGTTTAAGCGTGTGTCGTGTCATAGAGTCCGGGTCTTGTATTGACACGTTTTAACATGCATTTATGTGCTGGGAAGTGACCGTAATTGTGAAGCTTGAATTGTGTTATTAAGCTGGGCGCGCATTCGAGGTGAGTTCTCTCACTGTGTAGTTAGGGGTTGTATGCATGTCATAATAGTTTGTATGTACTACTGTGTTTGTGGTGTGAACTAGTTGTTTGTGGTGTGTAATATTTGATTGGTTTGAATGCTTGGTATAAATGTGTTACATTACAATTCGGTGGGACTGAGGCCTCGATGGTACTGAGGTGTTGGTTACATTACAATTCGGTGGGACCGAGGCCTCGATGGTACTGAGGTGTTGGGTACATTACAATTCGGTGGGACCGAGGCCTCGATGGTACTGAGGTGTTGGATACATTACAATTCGGTGGGACCGAGGCCTCGATGGTACTGAGGTGTTGGATACATAATTACTTGTAGGCGTTTACTCGTTTTATGTAACTGTGATGTTGTTGCTTATGTGCGGATAGGGGTGATGTGTATATAATTCCTATCTGCGCATGTGTTGGATTTCACTAAGCTTCGTGCTTACCCTTTCCCAATAAACTGTGGTTTCAGGTCCGAGCGGCTTCAAGGCGTGACGAGTACACACTGGCGCGCGAGGAGAGCTGGTTGCTTTATGATTTTTAAACGTTTATTCCGCTGGTTTTATTTTATAAAGATATTAATTATGTGTTTGCAAACGAAACGTTGGGATCATTTAATGAGTTGTTATCAATGAATTGTTAATTTAAAATTTTAAATTTGCTTGTAATTTTCGGGACGTTACATCTGATCTGACGGTAAACCTTCTATCCAAATTTCAACTCGACCCTTTAATGAAAAGCTGAATAACCTTAGTTTGATTGCGTTCTCCTCCATCCCATTAATTTTGAAGGTGCTGCAAATCCTCTCGAATGCACGGAGGTGTGCATGAGGATCTTCGGTCGGTGCTCCTCCATATTGGTTTTTTTGCACCATTACGATGGTGCTCGGCTTTATCTCGAAGTAGTTAGCCGCGGTGGTAGGAGGTTGGATCCCTATACGTGCGGCTGCCACATTTGGATTGGCAAATGACCGCATAGGTACCCTCTCCGGAGGTGGTGGTGGATCATTGCGTGGAGGTCTCTCGTTGACAGGTCTCTCGTCACCCATTTGTAATTGTCGCTTAGCTTTGGTCTCTTGACGTAGGCGACGAGCGGTTCTTTCAATCTCCGGATCGAATTCTTCAATCTCTTTCCCTTGGGTCGTCCTTGGCATAAACCAAGTGGTACCTGAAACGAAAGAAAGCAAAGTCAGTAATCCAAAAACTGAAAGTGATAAGGTAAAATAACAAAAATAAAAATGTTCAATCTAATAGCGCGTATAGCTGGTAGTGCTATTAGTTACAACCAGTTCCCCGGCAACGGCGCCAAAAACTTGACACGAGGTTTTCACACCCCGAGAATCTTACCGCAAGTGTACGGGTCGAAGTCAAGTAATAGTACTTAGAGAAGTACGAGTATCGAATCACGGGGAACTAGGAACTAAATATCACAATTACTATAATTGCTATTAACTGAACTATCGAATTTGGAAGGTTGGTTTTAAACTACTTAATTGCAATAAGTAAACAAATCAAACACAAGACAACTCAGAAACAGCTTTGGAAACTTTGATAGAGAGAAAAGTTGAGGGTTGGAAGTCCTCAGGTTCTACACATGCAAACAATTGACTCAAAACAGTTACCAGTTAATCCCCTTAATGATTCCCAAATCTTTTAAGATCACTGTCGTTCTCTTTCGAACAACAACGGGTTTTATTTTGAAAAGGATAAGTTCAATCTCTCGATCTCACCTATGGATTCCAAAACACATTAAGTACACGATTTAAATTTAAATTGGCTAGATTTTATCTCTCGACATCAACCTAACGGTTTAATTGGGACTAAAGCTTACTCGGTATATCTCTATCACCTTTCGGACTTTAGGTATGCAATTCCTAATTCTAAATAGCAATTAATTCTCCCGAACTCAGTTACTAACAACAAATCAATTGTAAATTGGCCAAATTCACAAAAGCATTAAGAACAAAATCACATACTCCATTAATTAGGGAAAACTGATAAAAGTTCAATTCAATTCGTCACATGCTTACAAACCGAATTCATTCCAACCCCCAACACGAACCGGTTAGTTCATGTCGGTGGTGGATTCAAACACAAGAGAAAAAGATGTAAAAGTGTATGTAAACATGATTAATCGTGAAAGATGAAATCGTAATAAAAGTGATGATAACTCCCTCCTCTCGTGTTCGTCTCTACGTTCCGTGATGAATGTCTCATTGATCGGCTCTCTAACGTGGCTTCGAGGACTCCGAAAAATCGCCCAGAATCGCCCCTCCGCTGCTCCCGATCGTCTGCCGTCTGAATGATATCGAAAAGTGACCTAAAACCCGAAATAAAATACTGATTTTCGCGAAACAGTGGGTTACGCGACTTGCCACGCGACTTGCAAGTCGCGGGCTAAGCCGCGCGTATGGTTTTTGCAGCGTGGGTCGTCGTCTGGTTCGCGGTTCGGGTCCTGGTTCGGTCGCGGGTCTTGGGCTTGACTTTTGGGCTTCCGTTAGGCTTCGTTTTGGCTCTTTTTAGCTTCTTTTCTCGATGATTGCCGCCTCTTAGATAACCTGTATAATTCACTAGATAAACCGTAAAATATACGCCTTTTTACTTGAACACAAGCCAATCTCATTGGTTTGAGAACTTAAAATAACGCCAAAAAGTGGCGTTATCAAAGTCAACAGTTGCAATTTGGTTGATTCACTCATTTTGTCTTTCACTTGAAAGAGAGTGTGTCTATGTGTATTTTCCAATACATAGATCACTATGTCATGACCATGGTGTCCCACGTGGTCATGCCGAAACATATATGTGTCATTGTCCAAAAGTTCTTTGATGGTGACAAAATGTGATTTAATGACATAGATAATCCATTAATTTGATACATTAATTTATCTAATATATGTTTCTTTCATATCATTAGAGTTGATGTACATATACCCATTTCCATTCTTATAATATGATTTCTCGTTGATACGAATATCTTAACAAGGTTCCTATTAATATAGTGTTTTAGTGATTGGTCTTGTGTCATTAAGAAACAAGTGACAGTCCATCGTCTAAGTGTTTGAAGGAATTAAAATAATTAATTCAATTAAAATAATCTATTTTTTAGGATTGTATGAGATGCCACAAAAACAATCAAGTTCTCCTCGATACATTCCTACATGGAACGAAGAACGTTGAGAGTTTTGCATTTGTTTTTTGATGTGATCATTTACATCTCTAATGGTTATAAACTGAGGTGTATATATACACAAATGCAATTAATTTGATAGTTAAAATATATTTAAATAAACTTATACTTAACCAATCTTAGATATGACATAGCTCATTTATAACTTGTTCCATTTTCTATTAGGAGTTCGTTTCCGACTCTTGCCATGAATTTGACCCTTTCCACAACCTTGTCCATGTGGTACATAATTGGCATATGTGTGAGGATCAATATGTTTAATTCACTATCCTTTAGAGTTCTTTCCACCTCAAACGCTTACCTTGTTAACCTCAAGAATTTTCTTTATCCGAGTATTGTCTAGCGTTGTTAAAAAAAACATTGTTACATCTCTTAGCCACTTACATTAAGTTAATGAGTTTGTTAAAGGTTATATTGCAGCTTATACTGTTTCATTAGTATGATTGGTGATATAGGAAATATGTTATGATTCGCATAATCCTTTGTGTGTTCCTTGCCACAAAGATTGAGATGCATTTTGAGACATGACATTTCTTTGTCAAAATCAGTTACCTTCTTGTAATCAAGTAAGTAGGTTTCTTTCCACTGTATGATTAGTTTGAGAAATATATGGTACTGAATATTCCCAAATTTCTTTTTTGGGACTACCCACGGTTCTTGGAGGTTTCTAGTTATTTTCTCTGAAAGTTGTGACTGATGTATCGTCTCAAAAATTTTAAAGTATTTAATTGTATCTTAACATCTAGTGTTTTTTTTCTTTAGGGTCAAAATGGTTCGATGATTTTTGCGTATTTTCTTATGTTTTTCCGAACCTATCTTATGGTAATCAAGTACTTTTGATTCAAAGATGTCGTAGAAAATGGAGAACATATTATTTTCTAAAATAGTGAATTATGGTTTATACTTATTATGTTATGCATGAAATTTCATTATCATAATAGTATTGGATTTTTGTATGCTTACATTTTGTTGATAATACTTCATCAATATATCAATTTGTGAATAGAGACCACTCAATCTATTGGATCTTTAGGTAGTAGGGGGATCATGTGGATTACTTAAGTCCCTACAAACCTTAGGGTTATTTACACCCGTTTGACAAAATCCAATTGATATATTGTGATTTATTTAATTTGGAGATAACATTGTTAATTATAGAGGTTTTGGCATGAGGCCAAAATGAGTACGAGTTTGGCTTATAAAGCCAACTTCAATGTTTCAATACCTTAATAGTATTTTAAGAGATTTTGTCATTATACAAATAAATATGGGTTTTGACATAAAGCCAACTTTAAACTTTTAACTTCTTAATAGTATTTTTAGAGCTTTTGGTAAAAGACCAGAAAATATGGGGGTTGGAAGTGTAACTTCCAATAAATAATTATAAAGTTGAGAGTATTAATAAGATAAGCATTTTAATATTATGTGAAAAAGATCAATTTAAGAAGCTAAATAAACATTTGAATTAACGTTATCATATCAAAGAACAATATATTAATCCAATTTAAATAGTCTAAATCAAATTAGTGTGCCAAATAAATAAATATCATTGACATAGTTATATAAATCAAATAAACATGTCAATATTGTAAACTAATTAAACCTACCAAAATAAATAACAAATTTAGTACAAATTAACTTATCTAAACAAAGCTAAAAATAGCTAAAAATACAATGATCCAAAATAAATAACAACCGGTTGGTCCAAATTAATCAACTAATTAAAAGAAATCCATAGATAAATTTAATTTGATCGTGTATATTTTTTTTATGGTTCCCTATTAACTAGTATGGTGGTCAAATACATTCCAGTACGATCATGATATTTTATTTATTTAAGATTTTTTTTATTTATGGCAAGAAAATAAAAATAATCACATAATTATTAAATTAAAAATTCATTGAAATCACAATAAAATCTAATAAATTCACATAATCTTGTTTTCCATGGAAAGAAAAATAAACATTTTCATTTATTATTGGTAAAAGAAATTTTCACTCTACGAAGAGACCTTAATTTACTAAAATATTTTATATATAAGATTGTATGTTTATATACATATATATAAACAAATAATAATAATAAATAAATAATATTATTATTAGGTTTTAGTTTTACAGTGAAGGTCATTTATAGCTACTAGGAATGCATATAAAAAAACAGTGACAATTGTATAAACTCAAACATTAATATAGATGATAACACTTTATATATTTATGTTTTTTTAATAATCAAGATCACATAAGGGCATATTTACTCATTAGATTGTTATGACAAACAAAACGTACAAAAAAAACAAGATTAGAAATTGTATTTTCTTTTAAAAGGGAATCCAATGCATAATCAAGTAGATGGAAAATTAACAACAATGTTATTATGGATGAGAAACATTTATCAGGCTTGGTTAATATTAATCCATACACAAAAAACGTGAATTCATATAAAGATGTTTACTTGGATTGTAAAAGCATTCTAGACTGATTGATGAAGTTGGAGCCCAAAAAATCTATCCATGAACTGATTGAGCGTTCGTGCTGATAACGTGTTAAAGGAAAAGAGAATAGAACAATGGTAATAGAGAGAATGAAGTCTCGTAATTCTCATTAATCATAAGCCCTTTAAATAGGGAGGAGTTTACAACGAAAAGGAAACATTAATTATGGTAAATTCTAATACTAGAAAAATATTCTTTCAATCACTTCCTTTTTATGATGGCACATATCCTTCAACATATTGTAGGTTTTTTGAGAAACCTAGAAAACGGTAAAACTCTAAAAAATAGAAAAGATGAAGTTGGATGTTGACGAGACTTTTAAAATCTTAATGCTTTGTAGTCTTTAGATGCTTGGAAAAGATGGAATAATGCACTTAAATATTTCCCAGTCGCATTAATAAAGTGAGCAGAGAGTTTGAAAATGAGAAATAAGGTTTAAACTTAAAAGAGCATAAAGAAATCGAGTATATGCAGCAAACAGGTCACACGCGACCTAAGATCGCACAGAAATCAAACCAACAGGTCAATTTTCTGCTTGGTTTTCAAATGTGGGTAACAAAATTCATGAATTGGGATGGGAGCCCATGTGCTTAATTTGACCCAATTACCTTTGGTACGTAGGTAAGGATGTCCTTCGCCCAACGTATTAGCCCATCCATTTTTGCCAACTAAATAATTCAAAAAACAAATTAAGAGTAAATTTCATTTTTGGTCCCTGTGGTATGTTGTTTTTCTCACTTTTGGTCTCTATAAAATTTTTATTGCAAAAAAAACCCTATGGTATGCAAAAGTGCTCGGTTTTGGTCTCTCAAAACTAACACCGTTAGGTTGCCTCCGTTAAAGCCCCTCATGTGACTTGCACATGAGGGCATTTTAGTCCTTTTACTATATTTCTTTTGTTTTTCACTAAAGACAAAAAACCACAGGGACCAAAATTACAAATTACTCAAAATACTTAAAACAAAACATTATATATATATATGAGGCCATTCAAATGAGAACTAATTAGTTTGTGAGAACTGTAAAAACCAATCTCAGTCAATCATTTAATATATATATATATATATATATATATTAAATGACTAGTTGTATACCCGCCACAATGCGGCGAGATGCAAATGATTTTGAAGTTTTTGTAGTTTTGTTAGAAAAGATTTGAAGGCATTACAACTCAACTCATTTTTGAAGAGCCAACACTTTCGGTTGTTTTTTCGCATGTTTTTTAGAAGTTGCATACACCTTAACTATATCAATAGAAAAACAATATATAAAACAAATTATTTTTAATGATTAAATGTTTGGACAACATCTAAACGAACACAATGTAATTCCATGACTTGTAAAAAAAATTAAAAACATTGTTCAAGAATGACATTTTTCATCATTGGAATCAAAATATCACCATAATGAAACATTGAGGTCATCATTCACTGACCACAAACCCCTTGTTTCATGAAATTAATAAGTCATGACCACCTTCATGATCTATATATAACTCAGTATCAATCACCTTAATAACATGTGTGTTAGCATGAAAATCTAGTCAACTCCAACCTAAATCATCTTTAAGCAAAACCCTTCGCTATGAATAAGATAGCCACCGCTAATAAGCAACTGCACACAAATTGAGTAAATGTAAATGCACAATGTAATCACATCTAGGGTACACTTGCAAAGTGTGCATTTTTTCCCTAAAATTTTAGAATACCGAATTTGATGCTTGTGTTACAGCCTTCTATTTCACTCCCATGGCCCAACCATATCCGGTAACCCAAGCTTCCTAGAGGTTGGGGGTTCCAACCTCACCAACGGTGAGGAAAAAGCTTCATTTGCCATATACTTAAAAAGAGAGACTTCATCAAAATGAGAAAGAAAACTAACCTTAAAAAGTCATGTAGAGCCATGGTTGCAAATTTAAAAGACAGGACATGTTGGTTTCCTTCCACACACTATCTGTGCAAATCAATAAAATTTTCATGCAGTCATGCTTCAATCACAAGACCACAGAATGCATGGGTTTAAAATATAAATATTCAGGTTTAGTAGAAACATCGAGCTTATTGACAACAGCCACAGTTTTACCTTTGTTTAAGTTTGCAAAACAAAATCTTCCATATGAACCTTAGATAGCACTGTCTATACAGAAACCGAAACTAAAGAAGAAGAACACAAATTACACCTCAAGCAAACTAATTACTTGCTCACATACCTTTTAGATTATTGAAATGATGAATCATAACACAAACTTAAAGGCTATTACTATACTATTTCCTACAGTAAGTCATGACTATATAAAAAAACCTAGGAAGCATGGTAGTTTTTAGTCCTGTTAACTACTTTTTGATTACATAAATCAAATCCAAATAACATATGAGATTAATCAAAATGAGTAGCATTTGCAATATCAAGTGAAATATTAGATTAAAAGCAAAAATCCAAATAACATATCAGATTAATCAACATGACATGGATTTAATGACAGAAACTGCAAAATAAAACAACACATAGTAATAGAAAATACAACATTCGAACCGATGCTGTACCCGGTCACCCCCATTTGTCCTGGGCTGTATTAGTAGTTTTTTTGTGTGACTTAAATGGTGATTGAATCATTGAATTCTCCATTCTCATCAATCTCTCTAACACAAACTCCCTTCTAGAAAGTCGAATGTCCTAATGTGACAACCTCATGTAAAACATTTCAAGCAACAATGCTCTTTATCTGGGATGTAAAAATGGTGTGCTTACTATGATGATAATTTCTACCGGAAAAACCATGAACTCAAATATTTAGATCTATAAATGCAGGAGGCTGACTCGTTGCTAAAAGCTAGCTTAAATCATACCTCTTTGAATCCATCCAAACAAGGATTTCTTGGTTTGTTGTCGATTTTAAAAATGAATGATAGTAGGTAAAGGCCTACAAGCATGAAAGAATATTTTGCACCTCTAATGCGTACCATCATCTTTTTGGCTGTCTGATTCAATTTAGTTTGGCTTCTGATGTGATGTTTGTTCACCATGGTACCACACTAACTGACCTAAAAATCATGTGTATTAAACAACCATTAGCAGAACTTGTCCAAATAAATGGTAACCAAAATATTTACCAACCTAACTACCAACAAAATTGTCGCAGATTACAAAGTAGGAATCCATGGAATTACATGTTGGAGATAAGACACGAAGATGCAAAATTAATGAGGGAAAAACTTACCTGTGTACCAATCGATCATACCCAAATTGTGAACCCAAACCCAAATCAAAATCAAAATCCAAATCAAAAGAGAAGCAGATCAAGTTGCACGAAAATCTGTATTTTTATGGGTTGAAGTTGCTCAAAGTAGTCATAATCGATTGCAATTCTACACAAACTCTATATTTTTATGCAGAAAACTTCAAAAAAATTCCACCCAACCCGTGATGGTTCATTGGTTCATAAAGTTGAATCGATTTGTTGCATCCCACACTTTACCAAACAATCCCAGGTCAAATCGAACAAACAAAAACCCAAATTGTGAACCTAAACCCAAATCAGAAACAAAATAAAAAATGTAGGAGTTAAGGTTTTTACCTAAAATCAAAATCGAAGAGAAGGAGAAGTGATGTTTGTTGAAGATCTGTGCGATGTTTTGAAAAATTCTCTGAATCCATGGTCTTGATTTATATGCATCCAGTAGAAAGCGTCTGATGGTAAAGAAAAAGTACTGAAGGTATGGTTGTAGGTATGGATGCAATCGTGAAGCAGAAACTCGGTATGGTGACTGGTGAGGGGCGTTTGTGTGTGCCGTGTGCGTGTGGAGAGGTAGATGAAAGAAATCGGTATGGGTGTGTATCTGAAAAAGAAATCGGTATGGTGCATGTGGAGAGGTAGAAGAATAAATGCATTGAATGTTTGTACCTTAGGCATCTTAAGTTGTAATTTAAGAGATTTTGGAATTTATGCATTAAATTGTTGTATGTTTGGCTTTAAAAGTTGTACTTAAGACATTTTGCTAGCATACATATATACGTAGTATAGATTGGCTGAGATTGGTTCTTACAGTTCTCACAAACTAATTAGTTCTCATTTGATTACACCCATATATATATATATATATATATATATATATTACACACTGGATATCAAACAACAAAATCACTACCGCCGTCTCCATCACCGACTACCCAATTACCGGCCATCTCCATCGCCGATGATCCCATCTCTCTCCGGCAACTCACTCCTCCACCGCTACCCTCCTTCCATTTTTTTCCGGTCGCATCCTGCCACCAATCTTATCATCTCCATCTTTCCATCAAAGAACCCTAAAACTCATAAAATCACGACTCCAAAACCCAATTTTCTTTTCCCTAATTGTAATTGGAATTTCAATTCCATCCCCTGTTTCACCAAGAAAAAACCCCAATTTCAATTCCATCCAATCCTCAAACTCAATCTCCAATCTCTCTCTTCCCTTTTCGTGGGTTTTCCATATCCCTTTTCTTCATTTACTTCTGAATCGAAAATACCCTCCAGTAAAATCAACCTAGAGACGATTGTAGTTTCCAATGATTTTCACTCTTGAGGTGTGTTTCGAAACACCCCAAAAATCATACTCAAAGGCAAAGGGGACTTCATGGAAGGAGTTAGTTATGTAATAGAATAAAATTTGTGAGCTCCAGGGGATGTTTACCCATTTCTATGAGCTAGTGGACCTGATTGCAAGATTGTGGGTGTATTTGGAAGGAGAAAACCCAGAAATATATTAAGTTGTGGCTGTATTTGGGAGGAGAAAACCCAGAAACAGGTCATCTCTTTGTCTCAGAAGAAAACCCAGAAACAGATTAAGTTGTGGGTGTATTTAGAAGGAGAAAACCCAGAAATATATATATATATATATATATACTACCTTAATATTGGTTTTGGTCAAAACTCTTAATTACAATCCTTGAAGCATAATGTACAACAATTTTAAGCACATATTTGAAAAATCTCTTAAGTACACTATATAAGGCATTGTGTACAACAATTTCAAGCACACAATTGAAAGGGTTTAAAATCGGTCAACACTACATACCCAACAGAGACACTGCATCCCTTTACTTTTTCCCATCGATCCCTTCTGCTTCTAATTTCAGGTCTTCTCTCTTATCACAAACCTGTTTCCATTTCTCCCAAGAATGCTTTATTCGTGTTTCTTCCTGCTACATGCTCTTTAATCACCAAAATGGAAAATCTAATATAAAGTTTCTCCATCTGGCTCCCAATTTTCCATGAGGTATGCTTTGATTTCTCCTGTATAAATCAGATCCTATGTGAATCACAATTTGTACACAACTTTTTCAAAAACCTACCGAATTCTTTGAGGTATGCTATCATTTCTCTATCGATTTCACATTTTGGGATAAATTTGTTTTTGAGTCAAGATTTCTGTAAGAACGATTACAGCTAAAAAGGCTCTCTCTCTCTCTCTCTATCTCTTATGGTTAGGTTGAACCCTAATTCTATATTCAATTTCAAATAAAAAAATATCTGATTTAGAGTTATTTTTAGAGTTTGCATATTTTCGGTCTGCCTTCCCCTTTCATCGTGTGACTTTACTTGTTGTCTTTTTATTTTGCAGAAAAAATTGGTTGATGAAGTTGGATAGAGCTATGGATAGTGGAGCTTCAAGGGTAATCAATTTCACTTTTTAGAGAATTAATTGGGTTAACATTATTTCAGTTTTCCATTAGTATTAGTTAGGTGATTTTTTTGTTTTACAGAATTAATTTAGGTTTCTTATCATGTGATAGAGTTGGGGGGATGAGGTGCTCAAATCTTTTGAGGTCTATTGTCTCTTCTTTCAATCTTGCTACTCCTTATAGAAATGTTATTAGATTTGTTATTTTTATTTTCTTTCTCCATTTCTGATAGTACGTAAGGCATTGTCAACAGTTAATTGAAAGGTTTGGCACATCCATTAATATTAGGAAAATGTGTTATAGATTTACTTTTTTAAAATATGAGTTGGTTTTTAATTCCCACATAGATTGTTTTAGAACAAAGTTGGCTATCCTACCCTTAATTTCTAGAAATTGAGAATATATGAAGATGTTGGTCTGTTTCTCAATAAATCCCTTGAGCACATCATAAGTAGTTATTATTTGTTGCTCTTCATATATCAATGTTTGAAAGGTTGGAATTATAGAAACGAATATTAGTTGCTTCATGAATGATTAGTTTACAGTGAAATGTGCAAACTTGTTGTGGCATTTTGTTTCCATCACATTGTAAAACCAGGGAACCTTGACTTTGATTCTTTTTATTTTTTGTAAGTATGAAGTCTTGAATATGATATGGGTTCCGTCAACATTTGTTCTTCCGAAATCCAAAGGATGAAAGATCCATTGCTTTTTTGGTGCTTGAAGTTTATGGCATACATAACTAAACATCAGCATCTAAAGTGGCTGTTTTAACAGCAGCTAAATGGGTTGTTTTGTGGCTAAAATTCAGCAGCTAAAGGGGGCTGTTTTGTGGCTGAAAAAATCAGCAGCAATAGGTTGTTTAGATGCAGTTTCGAGACTGTTTTAAGCCATGTTTAGAGGTTATTTGGATATGTCCTAGGGGTTGTTTAGAGATGTTAATAGTATCATACCGGTGAGCATAGCAAGAACCAAAAATCTTATTCGGTGAGGGAGAAAAGTAATAGCCCATATGGTAATTGATGTTGGTGATTTTTTGTTGGAATGCATTTGGAAAAAAAGACCTGTTAATCTCTTTTTTCGTATTATGCCAAGCAGCAAGAAAAAACTACATGTTTGACATTTATTTAGCTACACTTTTTGTTTCAAGCCAATTATTGTTTATGATGGAAACTACATGTTTTTACTTCGTTTTTTGGAACAACCAAAGCTATTTAATAACTGCATCTTTTGATTGAAGCAGCAGCCTTAGAATAGACGGTCAAATCACTATTTCTATTGGTCGTTACTCCCATTTCTTTTGCAAGTAAAATGGTCCTTTTTTGTATCCATGTTGAAGGTGCCCTCATGTGACTCGCACTACTACCGACTAATTTGTTACATGATGTGAAAGTACTTTAGCAATTTGGGACAAATCAACAATAAATCACGAAGACCAATAAATTTGGGACGAACGGAAATCGTAGGAATTCTGCAAACTGAAGAAAACAAAACGTTCTGGAAGTCGAGATAGGGTATTTGAATTAAGCGATAGTTTGAGGTAATTTTACTTTGCCATCAGTTAATATTTAGTAGTTGTAGAACAGTGGCTCAAAGGCCAGTGATTTGGCCAAACATGCCATACGCTCGATGACAAAAACTCAACATTCGAGTTTAACCCATCGTGATAAACACATTGCAAAAAGGAGCTAATTCGGTCAAAAAATTGACCTATGTTGCCCCAAAGTTTGGCAAAAAACCAATGCTAATGGTTGCCTGCTTACAAGTATGTGAATGCAATATCCTATATGTATATGTGCTATTTCAAATGATTTTTTTTCCGTCTACATTTTTAATTTAGTGGATTGATTAACATATGTTTGTTTCATAATGTGGAACAATAAATAGAACTACAAAGTTTACTTGAACCGAGCATGTGAAACAAATATCTATTACTACCTTAATATTGGTTTTAACATATGTTCGGTTAACAGGTTTTATTACTGTCCAAGTTCCATCATATTTTATTGATGTAGTTCTAGATTCCAGTTGCCCCTAAAGTGCACTTTTTGATGATGAATTGATTGCATCATAAGCGACCATTCTTTAATCCATTTAACAAATAGATGATAATGAGTACGGTAATTAAGCAATGATTAGAAGATATTACATGTTCAAGTAATCAGAGATGGTTTCTAACTCGATCATTTTTGTATTTCATTTTTTACACTCCCAGAATTGTAAAGAAGTTCAGAAGTTATCCCGCTTATCATGATAATATTTTACATCAGATTAAAACCTAGCTTATCTTTGTGTGTTGCATAAAAATGGACTGTAATGATGTTGGGTATCTGAAATAGGTAATATATACGTGTTTCTTGTAGGCATGTGATTTTGACTAATGAATTCCCAGCATCCCAGAAGAGCTACTTCTTACTTCTAACGTAAGAGGATTCAACTTAATTGGTCGGATCTATGTTATATGTAGATTCTAAAACTTGAAATTGATTTCTTTTTGGGACATCCAAATTAGTTGCAACTTGTTTTGGATCTTTAATTAGTTCCCGAGTGAAAAAATTGAGATATACAACCAAGGCAGAAAACAGTTTCCAATTCAGCTTAGCTTTTCTATGACAATCAATAAAAGGTGTTAGTGAAGCCTGCAAAAAAATTCAATCGTGCTAGAGTCCACACCTCAAACGTCGTCTATCAAGAAGTTTTACGTGATGAATAAGGTATAATCAACAAGTGTATTATTACACATTTTGTACCATATATTTCTATTAAAATCATTGCGTGTTTTTTGCAGGAAATTCGCCGGATGAGTGCATCACGAAAACTAAACAGCTTTCTGGATATACGGTTGAGCATTATTTACAAATGATTGTATTTCTTTGTTCAATCAAGATTTTCAAGTTTTGTAATAGGTTTTGAGTTTATGGGTTTAGAAGCCTAATACGTTATTTTCCATTCGATCTTGCTAATAAACAATATTAACCTTCAACTTTATATATTAGTTGACTTTCAAATTAACCACGCAAACTCATGAAATAAAATCGAAAGTAATAACGAAATATGATTCATGGTTAAACTAATGTTTCGGAATTGTGATTCATCCGCGCTGCATCGCGCGGGTACACCACTAGTATATATATATATATGAGAAAACTCTATTTTTGGTCCCTGAGGTTTAGTGATTTTTTTGAAACCGATCCCCATGGTTTCATAAGTCAAGTTTTGGTCACTAAGGTTTTGATTTTGATCTGGATTTGGGGTCTCGTCCTTAACCCCGTTAATTGGTGGCGTTAGAGGCAGGGGCATAATGGTCATTTCACATTTCCCAAAAACAAATTCCCTCTTATTTTAACCCGCCATATTCTTCTTCTTCTTCACTTCATTCTTCTGTGATCTTTCTGTTTCTTCCTTCTTCCTCCTCCTTTCACGATTCAACCTCAAAATCTGGTAACAATCATGGTGTTATGTTATTGTGGAGGTGAAGCAGCTGTGAGAACCTCATGGACCACTGCAAATCCTGGTAGAAGGTTCTACACTTGTGGAAGAATGGTACACTGCTACGATTCTTCTTCTTCAACAATCATGGTGTAAAGTAATCATGTTTAGCTAATAACATTTAGTTTTTCATGTTAACAGGGCCAATGTTCTTTTTTTGGGTGGTTTGATCCACCTATTTGTTCAAGGTCCATTGATATCATTCCTGGGCTAATCAAAGCCAAAAACAAAGCTGAAGAATGTGTCAGAGAGAAAAAGAAGGAAATCTTGAAGTTGAATCTGCTCTTGGTCATGAGTTGAAGTTTTTTTGTGTATTTCATGCATTTAGCCTTGAGTTGATCTGTTTTGTGTATTGGTTATCTTTTGTAATCATCTCCTGTTTATCAGGTGTGTTGGTAGTATTTGTAATGACATCCTAGTTGTTAGAATAGTAATGTTTGGTGGTTTGATCCCTCTGTTTTTTGTAGTATTTGTAATGACATCCCTATGTTTTAATAGTAATGTTTGGTGGTTTGATCCCTCTGTTTTTTGCACATTTGATGATAACAGAACTGTAACCTATGTTGTGTACCTGTTTGTTGATCCAAAAACAAGATAACACATCACATAACATGATACAGATAACAGAGAGTAAAACTCTACTTTTGGTACACAACATTGTTGAAAGCATACCTGTTTTGGTACACATTGTAACATAAATGTAACCTGTTTTGGTACACAACATAACAGAAATGTAACCTCTGTTTTGGTACACAACATAACAGAAAAGTAACCTCTGTTTTGGTACACAACATAACAGAAATGTAACCTGTTTTGGTACACATACAATTCCAAAGAGTAAACACAAAAACAAACCTGTATTCAATACCATACCAAACCATAGATTAAGTAAACATAAAACAAACCTGTTTTGGTACACATACAATTCCAAGAGTAAACATAAAACTAATTGTTTTCAACTAACAACAAACCACAAACCACAGATTAAGTAATTGTTTTCTGCCAACCACAAACCACAGATTAACTAATTGTTTTCAACCATATACAAACCACATATTAGCTAATTGTCCTCATTGTCCTCCTTGTCCTTTACAAGTCCTGGAATTGTGCCCTTGATTCTTACACTTATCACAAGTCACAGTCTTCCCTTTCCTAGGAAGTTTACCAGTGTCCCCACTCCTCTGAGACAACTCCTCATTTGTCTTCCTTCTCTTCTTCTTTGGTCTCCCAATCTGTTTATGGTGAGTTGGAGGGAGTAAAGTTGTTGCCCAGTCACCTTTCTCCCATAGCAGGCTTCCATTGATTGGCTCAATCTTGAAGCTATATATTTCCCTCCATGTGCTTACTTTGTACACATCCTCAGCCCAATCTTCAGGTAACACATTGTTACCATTTGCTGCCATGTCCCAGTTTGTAGCCACAGCATGCTTGCATGGAATTCCAGTTAACTCCCACTTCCTACATGAACATGTCCTTTCTCTCACATCTACTATACATTGGTCATTCCAAGGGCCAGAAACCTATAATTCAGTAAATACCATTAAAACAAAGCATAATATATAGTAAATACCATTAAATCAAAACATAAAAACCTATGATTTAATATACATACCTGGTACCTATCTCCTCCACTAAACAAGACTTGATATTTGGAGGCCTCTTTCTTGGCAGTCTCCAAGATTTTGTTTGCTGTTGGGGTAAGTGGGCCATCACAACTGTCTATGACTTTGCATACATTCACTATCCTCTTCATTAGATACACTCTAATGTATTCCAAACATGAATAAATTGGTTTATCCCTAGCATCAACAATTTGTCTATTGAATACCTCACACATGTTATTCAATAACACATCAGAGTGACACCTACCTGTTACCAAAGTATAAACAGGTTGAAATATGTTTACCAAAGTATAAACAGGTTGAAATATGTTTACCAAAGTATAAACAGGTTGAAATATGTTTACCAAAGTATAAACAGGTTGAAATATGTTTACCAAAGTATAAACAGGTTGAAATATGTTACCTGTGAAGTGTGCTCTGCTCCAGGATTGAGGAGGGATGTTGTTCAAATATTCAAAGCAGTCTGAATTGAACATTCTCAAACTTTCCATTGCAGTCTTAAATTGTGGGACAGTGGGGGCTGTTGCACATTGCCATAAATGATCCTTGTATGCTTTCCCTTTCCACACAAGTTTCATGTTTTCATGAATATGCCTAAGACAATATCTATGCTCAGCAGAAGGGGACAATTTGGCAATTGCTGGAAGAATGCCCTATTTTCAAAATAATGTAACAATAACAATACAATTCAATTACAAAACAATAACAATTCAATTGAAAACCACAAACAGAGAAAATAAGTTCATACCTTTTGTCTGTCACTAATGAAAGTGAAGTTGGAATTTGTTTGAAGATCAAGGTCATCTCCAAGGCATTCTAAGAACCACATCCATGAACTTGTATTCTCAGCCTCTACTATGGCATACGCCACTGGATATATGCCCTGATTTGGGTCTATGCCCACTGCTGTTAGAATTTGCCCTGGAAATGGACCTTTCATAAAAGTACCATCTACTCCCAACAGATCCCTTCTACCTGCCCTGAATCCTCTCTTCAAAGAACCTAAACATATGTATACCCTTTTGAATTTCCTGGTGTTACTAGCTGGATTCGGTTCTTGCTCAACTTCAATCTTAATTGTTGTGTCAGGGTTGCATCTTTTTACCTCTGCCAGGTAATCCCTCAGGTGTTGGTATTGTGCCCCATAGTCTCCCCATAACTTCTTCATCGCCATCTGTTTTGCCCTCATTGCCTTGCCAGGTGACACAAAGATCTCAAATTTCTCTGATAAGTGGGATTGAATTGCCTTCAATGGCATATTAGGATCTACCTTGATCTGCTCTGTTATGTGCTTTGAGAGAAATTGTGCAGTGGCCAAACCAACCTCCCTCGTTTGGAAGCATTTATGGGTGTCAAAATAGGTTTTCACAGTCCAGGTTTCTTCATTTTCTGCACATGATGCATACTGTTAAGTGCATTTTATGCACCTAACTTTGTATATAATAGTTGCATTTTCGTTCTATTTTTAGTGTTTAGTTTAGCCTTTTCATGCATTGTTATTCACTTCTCCTTACTTTCCTTAATCACGGTTAGAAATTCTTTTGGGAATGGTTTTTATGATTTTGGCATTTCTTTTGTGCAGATTATGCGTAGCTTGAAAGATGAGATGGGCGGAGGCATGCTCGTGAAGAAGAAAGAAAGAAAAGATGAAGTGTACGTGGGCGAGGAATCGAAGAGCGAAGGAAAGAAGATGAAAGGACGCGAAGAAAACACCTGAATTGATGCTGATGCTGAAAGTTTCTGCGGTACTTTCACGGGCGCAAAGGAATCTCCCCGGCCGTGAAAGTCAATTTGGCTTTTAATTTCCTGGGTCTTTTTCCACTTTGGGCTTTTGGGCTTTTTAGGTTTATGCTTTAAGTATATTAGGCCATTTCTTTTAGAATTAGACACACTTTTATCACACGACATTTTTAGTTTCTCTTGGGAAGTTTCTCTCAACTTTGAACGACTTCATTGAAGAATTTGGAGAAGAAGATGAACTTGCAACAAGCTTAGGCCATTGGAATCCGACTTGCTACTGGGTTTCATACTAGAATCTTCTTCTCTATCTTCTTAAGTCTTTTAGTTGTTGAATTCTTGTTTCTTCCTTTGGTTGAAAACAATATTTTGTTCATCAATCGTTCATGTTCGTAATTGAAGTATTAGATTTAACTTTCCTTCATCTCTCTTGTGTTTATTGTATTTTCTCTACTCTCTTGTATCTCTATTCCTTCTCTTTCTACCCTAATTTTTACTCTTAGTTTAAAATTCTGCACTTTGTTAAATTTCTGCACTTAGTTTTAGGTTAATTAATTTTCTGCACATGTTTATTTAATAGTTTAATGTTCATCTTTCAATTGTTAGTGTTTAATTGTTGTTAGATTGAGTCTAATGTAGATTCTTTGTTAGTCTAGGTTTAATTTTGGTTTTAATTTTGTTAGAGTCTAATTAAGTAATTTGTGTTAGTTTCGTTTAAAGAATTCGTTTAATTGGGTAATCATCGCCTTAGGATTGAAGTTTTGGTATTGATCAATTGTTCTTAAAACGGATGTTGAGTTTTAATCCATTTCAATTGTAACGAAAGTTGAATTGATTTAATTGGGTTTTAATAAATCATCTAGTTAATTCGATAGGTTTTTGATAAAAACGAAAGTTTAGTCTTCACTTGAGTCGAATTGATCAATGACAACGGTCCTAACATGTGAATAGCTAGGGACGTTGATTGGGAAATACACTCGTTTTAAATCTTAATGTTTCTTTCCAATGTATATGTGTTGCGAGAGTAAATACATATCTTGGTTAGAAAAGCTTTCTCACCTCGAGAGAGGGTTGAAGTATTTTTGGAAAAATGAGTTCTCACCATTACCAAGATCCGAGGTTGATATTACCCAATGCTCATAATTTTAGTCGTCTTTTATCTTATTTAGTTTTAGTCTTAATTGCTTCTTATTGTTTCTCTTTCCCTTAAGCTCTTTTATTTTAAGTTCATTTAGGTAAAAATCAAATCAATTTATCTGATTCGCATAACTAGCCATGATTATTAAGTAGTTAGTGTTTAGACCGTCACCTCCCTGTGATCGACCCGTATGCTACACTTCCCGTACGCTTGCGGTATAAATTTAAAACACATCAAGTTTTTGGCGCCGTTGCCGGGGAGGCGACTAGCCTAGCATTAACTTATTTTTGATCTACTAGTCTATGTCTTTACCCCATTTCTTTTTATGTTTTCATTTCGTCATCTCATCTTTTATTTTGTTTAACCGTGTGCTTGAAGTTTTTGTTTGTGTAGTTTGGCCAACTTGCAGACGGGATGAAAAGTCACGATTGACGAAAAAGGCGGTGAGTGACGGGCCATCGAGATGTTTGTTTGGTGAGATCGAGATATTATTACCTTTAGAAATGATGAGTGATTCTATCGGTATCTCATAAATTCCTTCTCGTGTGCTATTTTTATTATTCTCTCGGTTCGGTATTTTTTTATGTCAAGCCGGACATCACCGATCCGTCTTTCTCTATCCCTTGTTTAATTCTCGGCTATGGTAACGTAACTTGTTATACAACGAATACACATCGATCATACGGTGTCTTTTGTGTTTACGCAACCCATACAAATCGGTGAACAAATAAGTCAATCCTTTGA
The DNA here is from genome assembly GCA_033807775.1 of Saussurea involucrata. Taxonomy (NCBI): domain Eukaryota; kingdom Viridiplantae; phylum Streptophyta; class Magnoliopsida; order Asterales; family Asteraceae; genus Saussurea; species Saussurea involucrata. The sequence goes on along the minus strand of CM066321.1, from coordinate 196,845,786 downwards.
CTTTCACTGATTTGTACACTCTTTACTCCCTAATAGTATAATTCTTCGTCAAGCTCGCGACGATAAACGAGTAATTTTTTCCCTTCTCCTTTTGTTCAATTCTCCATCGAAAGTCAAACTCGCGACTTAAAACGAGTCTCCGTTTTTCCTCTTTGTTCTACAATAATTTTTCGGTTTTTCGGGCTTCAAAGGCTTGAAAATCGACCCCCAAAAGTGTTTTATACCATTTATAAATATGTGTATAGGTGTATATATATATATTTTCTAATTTTATCGTGTGTTTAAAGTTCTGTTCAAACTCCCCGCCCGTGAACGTTTCTTCCCGGGAGTGAAAATAGCATCATTTGAAAAGAAATATTTTCTGTCCAAACTCCCCGCCAGTGAAGAAATCTCCCCGGCCGGGGAGGGCCAAACTCCCCGGGAGTGAAAAAATCACCCCGGGCGTGAACACAACACAGCAGCTTCAACTCCTTCCACCTTCTTTCTTTTTACTTTCCTTAAAATAAAAAAATAAAAACAAAATAAAAACAAAATATAATTTTTTTTTTGAAAACACAACAAGAGAAACCCTAATTTTACCCTCTCCTCTCCATCTCTCCTTCTCGTCAACCACCCTTCGCCGGCGCCTCCACCGCCGTGAGCGCCCCCTCCGTCACCATCTTCTTCCAGTCGCCATCACCCTCTCCTCCATTCTCCTCTCGTCTCTCTCCTCTCGATCTCCTGTAACGCTACCCACCGTCGCCACCAATACCGCCGACAGCCGGCGTTTCCACTCCGTTCCACAACCGCCGTCAACCGCCACCACCGAACACCGTGGTTGACCTCCGTCGCCATCCTCCTTCTCGCCCTCCTCCAGTAACCTCCGCCTCCCTCTCGATCGTACACCAACAGACGCAGGTGTTGTTCTTCCAATCGTGTAACCAGCAGCCGCACACCAGTTTTTGACCACGACCGTGTCTGCTTTTCAGCATAAATTTGGGTACAATCCTTCCTTAATTTTCTGTTTTGAATTATTAGGTTGTGTTTGGTTCAATGTTGCTTATTTGTTTACTTGATAGTTTCGATTTCTTGTGGCTCAATTTCAAGCACTATATCTTGCTCGATTTACCCAAATTGCTTGATTGAGTTGCTTATCGTGCTTTAACTAATCTGATCGCGTGACTGTGATTTTCTTCATCGAAGTTTTAAAGTGCATAGAGTACTTGATTGGACTGCTTGTGGGTTGTGTCTCTTATGTGTTTAATTGTTGCACATTTGTTTGACTAGATTTTCCTTTTTGGTGTGTTGTCATAGATCGTGCTGTCACCACTGGGCGGACATAGGTTGTGTACACTTTGCATCTTATAATTTTGCACTCACACACCACGCCACACACCCATGGCTTCCACAAGTCGTCCAAAGCGAAAACGCCCTAGTCGGACGCGGCGGGATGAGGTTGCTCAGCCTAACGTTGTCCTGCCGCCAATGTCATGTCCCACCTGAACTTGATATCTACATATTCAAGTTCACCTCTCCTAAACCGACCAAGTTTTGCAACTTGGAGACCCTATGCACACTAGAGATCCGTCAAGATGTTATCTCTATTTTTTGGAAGGCTCGGGTGGCATAGGTCTTTGGACCTTAATGCTCTCTTTTATCGTGCCTTTGACACTCGAGTTTCTCTTCACAATGGAGGTCAACTCGACATGTGGTATTAACCTTCCCCTATTCAACGCAAATCAACACCGAATCTTAAAGCACTACTATAGCGAGCACGATCTCCCTCCTTTTTCCCCGTGATTATTTTCTTTTTCTTATACACCCTATTCCGAGCATTGAGGACAATGCTCCTTTTCGCTTGTGGGTAGGTGTTTTCCGTTTCTTTTTCTTTTTCCATTTTCTTTGCATATAAAAAAATTCAAAAAAAAATCGCATAAAAAAATCCAAAAAGATTTTTGATTTCTCTTTGTTGTGTTAAGATTCGTAGTACACCATATCTCATCTCACATGATTTAGTTGCTTGATTCACTAATTGCACATCAACTTTTTTGCCATTATGTTGAATAAATTCTCTTTTTTGTTAGGGATAATGTTACCTTAGTTGTCACTTGCACACACCGTTGAGCATGTCGTTCCACGCAGTCTTTTAGGACTAGTTTGCATACCATAGCCCCCCTACATTACAACAAAGTGACTATTATGGATGGATTTACCTAGTGAGATTTTGGACCTTTTGGATTGACATATATATAATCAATCCCACTTTCTCATTTCTTGTGTGTTACCTCCCGTCGAGGTGTAGTTCTAGACTTTTGAATGGTTTCTCGTCCAACTTTACCATAAATATACATAGAGGCCTTCATTTCATGAAAATTAAATCCCGAAAAATTCAAAAAAAAATATATATTTTCCCTTTGTAACCCATTTTGAGCCTATACACTAACCCTTCTTTTGTACACCTATAAACCCCAAAACAAAAAAAGCACATTGTTGAAGTCTTCGAAAAGATGGATGGATTTGGTATCTAGCTTAGAAATAAACACAAGCAAAGCTTGTGGGTAGTTCCTTGAGCCCCTAAAACAAGCATATAGCTTGTGGGTTCACAAAATAAAAAAAAAAAAGAGCAAAAACAAATAAGCCTTCAATCCATAAAAAACATAAAGAAAAGAAGTCTTATGTGCATACAAAAAAAAACCTTAAACCGTTAAAGCCTCCAAAACCAATAAACAAGCCTAATCCTACCTTTAACCCCTAACCGTACCCCAAAGTCCTCGTTGCACGTATTATTATGGTAAACTCTTGGACTTGAGAATAAATTCAATTGTGTCAAGATTGCATTCATTTGTTTCGATCGGGAAGGATTTGAGCGTATACACGTCCCTATACACACTTGAGAGCTTAGAGCGACACCGTGAGCATCCATCTATATAGATCACCATCCCTTTTCCCTAGCGACTATGGTATGTTTGCGAAATCTTTTTAGGTTGCGATGTTTTGCGATATGCTTGATTGGTATTTGTTGGTTTGACACTTTGGTAATCATAGGTTCCTAATTGCTTTTACTCTAATCAACATGTGGCATTTGGTTGTTTGTCTGTGATATGTGATCTTAAATGCTTAATTATGTTAGTGAGATTGTGGGTTAACTCGGCTTGACATCTTCAAGGGTCTTCGTTCATTTTCTTTTCTTTTATTTGTTTCTCACCCGAATAAAATTCTATTTCTTTCTTGGGGACAAGAAAGTTTAGCTTGTGGGTAGTTTGTTAAGTGCATTTTATGCACCTAACTTTGTATATAATAGTTGCATTTTCGTTCTATTTTTAGTGTTTAGTTTAGCCTTTTCATGCATTGTTATTCACTTCTCCTTACTTTCCTTAATCACGGTTAGAAATTCTTTTGTGAATGGTTTTTATGATTTTGGCATTTCTTTTGTGCAGATTATGCGTAGCTTGAAAGATGAGATGGGCGGAGGCATGCTCGTGAAGAAGAAAGAAAGAAAAGATGAAGTGTACGTGGGCGAGGAAGCGAAGAGCGAAGGAAAGAAGATGAAAGGACGCGAAGAAAACACCTGAATTGATGCTGATGCTGAAAGTTTCTGCGGTACTTTCACGGGCGCGAAGGAATCTCCCCGGCCGTGAAAGTCAATTTGGCTTTTAATTTCCTGGGTCTTTTTCCACTTTGGGCTTTTGGGCTTTTTAGGTTTATGCTTTAAGTATATTAGGCCATTTCTTTTAGAATTAGACACACTTTTATCACACGACATTTTTAGTTTCTCTTGGGAAGTTTCTCTCAACTTTGAACGACTTCATTGAAGAATTTGGAGAAGAAGATGAACTTGCAACAAGCTTAGGCCATTGGAATCCGACTTGCTACCGGGTTTCATACTAGTATCTTCTTCTCTATCTTCTTAAGTCTTTTAGTTGTTGAATTCTTGTTTCTTCCTTTGGTTGAAAACAATATTTTGTTCATCAATCGTTCATGTTCGTAATTGAAGTATTAGATTTAACTTTCCTTCATCTCTCTTGTGTTTATTGTATTTTCTCTACTCTCTTGTATCTCTATTCCTTCTCTTTCTACCCTAATTTTTACTCTTAGTTTAAAATTCTGCACTTTGTTAAATTTCTGCACTTAGTTTTAGGTTAATTAATTTTCTGCACATGTTTATTTAATAGTTTAATGTTCATCTTTCAATTGTTAGTGTTTAATTGTTGTTAGATTGAGTCTAATGTAGATTCTTTGTTAGTCTAGGTTTAATTTTGGTTTTAATTTTGTTAGAGTCTAATTAAGTAATTTGTGTTAGTTTCGTTTAAAGAATTCGTTTAATTGGGTAATCATCGCCTTAGGATTGAAGTTTTGGTATTGATCAATTGTTCTTAAAACGGATGTTGAGTTTTAATCCATTTCAATTGTAACGAAAGTTGAATTGATTTAATTGGGTTTTAATAAATCATCTAGTTAATTCGATAGGTTTTTGATAAAAACGAAAGTTTAGTCTTCACTTGAGTCGAATTGATCAATGACAACGGTCCTAACATGTGAATAGCTAGGGACGTTGATTGGGAAATACACTCGTTTTAAATCTTAATGTTTCTTTCCAATGTATATGTGTTGCGAGAGTAAATACATATCTTGGTTAGAAAAGCTTTCTCACCTCGAGAGAGGGTTGAAGTATTTTTGGAAAAATGAGTTCTCACCATTACCAAGATCCGAGGTTGATATTACCCAATGCTCATAATTTTAGTCGTCTTTTATCTTATTTAGTTTTAGTCTTAATTGCTTCTTATTGTTTCTCTTTCCCTTAATCTCTTTTATTTTAAGTTCATTTAGGTAAAAATCAAATCAATTTATCTGATTCGCATAACTAGCCATGATTATTAAGTAGTTAGTGTTTAGACCGTCACCTCCCTGTGATCGACCCGTATGCTACACTTCCCGTACGCTTGCGGTATAAATTTAAAACACATCACATACAAAACCCATTTACAACAGGGCCCATTGGACTTTCTCCAAGCACTCTTTCTTCCCTTACTAGGCCCACTGGACTCCTTTACATTTGGCATTGATCCCCTACAGACGGCCCTAACTCTTACAGCATCATTTCGGATCACCACTATGTCCCTTCTAGTCTGAATTGAATGCTGCTTGATTAGGTTGAGAATGGTTGTTTTATTACCAAATGTCTGGCCTAGATAGAAGACAACCTCCTTACACTGTATTTGGGCCCTACATTTGCACAAACTGCCATTTTCATCCCCTGAATTAAAATCATCAACCTCAAAAGGATCAATATCACCTTCCACATTCACACTATCACTTCCCTCTCCATTTACACCAATCCAATCCACATAACCATCTACATAATCCTCCGGGTCATCATCTATACCAAATTCCTCATCATAGTCATTACTATTATGGCTCTCTATATCATCATGGTTGTTACTTCCCTGGATCATGTCCAAGTCCAAATCCAAACATTGGTCCAAGTCCAACCCATTGTCCAAACATTGGTTCAAGTCCAACCCATTGTCCAACCGTACTACTGCTTCCTGTTCTGGTACATCTGACTCTAACCCAATGAAAGGATCAAAGCTATGAATTATATGATCCATGCTTTGATTTGGGGTTGACAGGTTAGTCCTACCATGTTCCACAAATACATCAATAAGTTTAATAGCAGGGGCATATTGTAAGAGGTTTAACACATCCTGGTAACTACCTAATCCTCTTAACCCAGTATCCATATCACCTTCAGGAATCAAGAAATGGTAAAATTTGATTTCATGTCTATCATACCCTAATTTCATCACCATTAAATGAAACTCCTCTACATTTAATCCTTCTGTGTTAACCAAATCAACATAATCAGTCTTACCATTCTCGTATCTCCTTCCAGGAATGCTTGTAAAGCAACCTCCATGGTTCATCCTTACTGTAAACAATGTTGGGTATAGCTCTGTATGGAAAAATCAACAAAATAATTAGGTATGAAGAATGTGCAGTCCCAAAAATGGAAAAACATAAATGCATGTGAGCTTACCATATACATCACTTGGGTCAAATCCTTCGGCCAAATCCCTCCTTAATATCCATCCAGGTTTTTCCATCGTATCTTGAGCAGGGAACGATTTTGGTCGATAAAGGAGATTTTTGATCGAGAAAGGAAGAATTTTGATCGATGAGTGTGACTCAACACAGTGAAGAAACTGAGGTTTGAACTCTCAGTGAAGACGAAGAGATTAGTCGTTAGAGGGAATTTGTTTTTGGGAAATGTGAAATGACCATTATGCCCCTGCCTCTAACGCCACCAATTAACGGGGTTAAGGACGAGACCCCAAATCCAGATCAAAATCAAAACCTCAGGGACCAAAACTTGACTTATGAAACCATGGGGATCGGTTTCAAAAAAATCACTAAACCTCAGGGACCAAAAATAGAGTTTTCTCTCTCTCTCTCTCTCTCTCTCTATATATATATATATATATATATATATATATATATATATTATTCTTATTATTTTAAGTAAACTGCAATTTTGGTCCCTGTGATTTATTATTTTTAGTGAAAAACAAAAAAAGTAAGTAAAGAGACTAAAATACCCTCATGTGCAAGTCACATGGGTGATTTAACAGAGACAACTTGACGGTGTTAGTCTTTAGGGACCAAAACCTGAGCACTTTTGCATACCACAGGGTTTTTCTTGCAATAAAAATTTTCTATGGACCAAAAGTGAGAAAAACAACATACTACAGGGACCAAAAATGCAATTTACTCAAAAATTAATTAATAAAAAAACTTAATCTATACAACTAATTTATTAATTAATTTTTTTTAATTAAAATAAAAAATCCATTAAATTAATTATAAGGAGGCTTTCCATTAATAATAAAAAAAACATAGACCTTATAATTAATTAATATAAGTGAATTGCATTTTTGGTCTCTGTGGTTATCTGATTTATTTGAAAGAGGGACCTAAACTTCAGTATCTCAAGAAGTGGTCCCTCAGTTTCCGTATTTGCTCCAAAATCAGGACCCCAACACTAACACCGTTTATTTGCTCCGTTAGTGCCAGGGGTAAATTCGTCCATACCCCTTTCAGGTACTTCATTTAAAGAAACTCTATACCCACATGTACCAAAAATGCAATTTACTATTTGTTATATTTTGATTTCAAAGTTCCATTTCATACCCCTGTAATTATTTATTTAGTTTACTTTATGCCTTTTACTTTTCTAATTTTAATTTTACACTTTTATTATATTAACACATATAATCGTATATTAACTAAAATACGTTAAAAACACGTTTTAATTTTAACAAGTTACACCATTATAATCGTCTCATCGATACCTTCGAAATGAGCCCAATATTGATGTTTTTGGATTTAATTATGTTAAAAAATACGGTTTAACATATCATATTAACATACATAATTATTTTAAAATATGTTAAGGAATTCGATAAATATATATACGTTTTAAAAAAATCGTTTTAAATAATACTTTTTAACATATGACATTAACATACATAATTACGTTAAAATATGTTAAGGAGTTCGATAAATATATATACGTTTTAAAAAAATCGTTTTAAAAATACGTTTTAACATATCACATTAACATACATAATTACGTTAAATATGTTAAGGAGTTCGATATATATATATATATATATATATACGTTTTAAAAAATACGTTTTAACATATCACATTAACATACATAATTACGTTAAAATATGTTAAGGAGTTCGATAAATATATATACGTTTTAAAAAAATCGTTTTAAAAAATACGTTTTAACATATCACATTAACATACATAATTACGTTAAAATATGTTAAGGAGTTCGATAAATATATATACGTTTTAAAAAAAATCGTTTTAAAAAATACGTTTTAACATATCACATTAACATACATAATTACGTTAAAATATGTTAAGGAGTTCGATATATATATATATATATATATATATATATATATATATATATATATATGTTTTAAAAAATACGTTTTAACATATCACATTAACATACATAATTACGTTAAAATATGTTAAGGAGATCGATAAATATATATACGTTTTAAAAAATACGTTTTAACTTATCACATTAACATACATAATTACGTTAAAATATGTTAAGAAGTTCGATAAATATATATACGTTTTAAAAAAATCGTTTTAAAAAATACGTTTTAACATACATAATTACGTTAAAATATGTTAAGGAGTTCGATTTATATATATATATATATATATATATATATATATATATATATATATATATATATACGTTTTAAAAAATCGTTTTGACGTAACAAGTCACGTTTTAAAAAATCGTTGTAACAAGCCAATTATGCAATGGAGCGAGACGTATAATCCAAATAATTTGACGATTTAATCACTTAAATAAAAAAATCAATATTGGGCTCATTTCGAATGTATCGAAGAGACGAGTACAATGGTGTAACTTGTTAAAATTAAAACGTATTTTTTTAACGTATTTTAGTTAATATACGATTATATGTGTTAATACGATGAAGGTGTAAAATTAAATTTAGAAAAGTAAAAGGTATAAAGTAAACAATGTAAATAATTACAGGGGTATGAAATGTAACTTTGAAATCAAAATATAACAAATAGTAAATTGCATTTTTGGTACCTGTGGTTATAGAGTTTCTTTAAAAGGAGTACCTAAAAGGGGTATGGACGAAATTACCCCTGGCACTAACGGAGCAAATAAACGGTGTTAGTGTTGGGGTCCTGATTTTGGAGCAAAATTGGAAACTGAGGGACCACTTATTGAGATATTGAAGTTTAGGTCCCTCTTTCAAAGAAATACTATAACAACAGGGACCAAAAATGCAATTCACTCTTAATATAATAAGACATAATTTATATAGTTAAATAAATAACGCTTTTAATTAATTACAATATAAAACACGCCCATATAACTAGGAGTTTACTTAACTAAAATTTCCGTGGAAATGATTTCGTCCTTGAAATCTCGTCCTAAATGAACAAATGAGGAAATTGCATCGGGATCTTTGACGGGGTTTCTTTGGCTTCCTTTCTAAAATGGCATTGGGTTCTTCTACACAACGATTTCCTTCGTCCACACGAATTTCTGAAAAAGGAATAACACTTTCTTCTTCCGTCAAACACTTTCGTAAATAACACACGTGAAAAGTATTGAGTTCCTTCCATTTCTTGTGGTAAGTCCAATTTATATGTTTAGAACCAGACTCGATCTAAAATGGTGAAAGACCCAAGGAAATGTAGACTAAGCTTACCACGCTTTCCGAATTGAATAATTCCTTTCCATGGGGACACCTTCAACATTACTCCACTCGGAACTCGGTTGACCTTCGCTTCTTGTCGACATAACTCTTTAGTCGATCTTGAGTCATTTTCAAGTGCTCTCGAATGGTTTTTGCTTTACCCACTGTATCTTGAACGATCTCGGTCCCGACGATCTGTTTCTCTCACGCTTCAAGCCAACATACGGGAGTTCTACACTTTCTGGCCATGCAAGGCCTCAAAGGGTGCCAATCAGATGCTAGAGTGATAACTATTATTATAGGCAAACTCCATCAACGATCGGTGAGATTCCCAGTTACCACCAAAGTCGATGATGCAGGACTGAAGATGTCTTCTAATGTTTGAACGATTCTTTCACTTTGGCCAACTTTATCTTTGTGCCCATCTCTTTGGTAGGTCGTCCCAAAATTTGGAAGTGAAACGGCTATCCCAATCTAATTTTCAATGGAGTAAGCCAAAGCGAGTGAAGGGGGTCTAGTTGCATACCCCTATCATCTTATTGTTCTATTCGTTGCGGTAGGTGAAGTCGTATTTGTTACCAGCCATTTTGTTTAATGCCAAGATTGAGAGAAACCGGACAATTAAGTGACATGATATATAAACCTTGTATATATATATATATATCTTTATTTTAGATGTTTACAATTACTAGTTTTTAGAATTTACAATTGGGACCCTACACTGCAAAATATGATTTTATCTTTATTTTAGATGTTTAATGCTTAAAAACTCCCAAAAAAAACTCATAATTGACGAGTTCATATGTTCAATTCCTACTGGATACAGTTTAATGGAACCCTCCAACAAGTCTATTAATGGAATTAGCTCCAATGAAACCCTCCAATAAGCATATTAGAATTAGCTTTGTATCAATGAAATCTCATCAACCATGAACTTCATATAAATCATTGTTTAAAGTGTTCTCTTGATTTTTGGAACTTGTCGTTACTCGTTAGTCCAATAATTTTGCAAAAATATATATACACGGCAAAAAAAAAAGATTTCACACATACAAACTATATTTTCGGCAATACTCGGAATAAAATATCAAATGTAAGCTACATTCGGATTTATTGGCAATTGCCAAACATGTATATGTTGACAAGAGATGAAAGAAAAATCTACGTTTTAGAAAGAATTCGGTCTAAGGGGTTGTTGACGAGTGCATAGTAGATTTTCAATAAATACCTATACAAATATTGTGAGTTTGTGACTTGTGTAGGTAGAATTGGAAGCGAATTAGAACATGAACGTGATGTACAAATCCCAAAAACCCTACTTACGAGTGAGATATGTGGTTTGGTTTGTATTCCAAAGGTGCTGTGAATTCAAGAACTTTTAAACAAGAACTATGAATGCAGTGGTCGTGAATAGGGTCGTCATGCTCTCAAGGACACTGAAAGATTTATCTGATTATTAACTTTAAGACCCCATAAGATTAGTGAAGTGCAGTGGTCGTGAATAGGGTTGTCATGCACTCAAGGACACTGGAAGGTTTATCTGATCGTTAACTTCAAGGTGCATGTAAGCCTCGGTTATAAAAAAAGTACATCCAATTTGCAAATTCCCCCTCTAGAACGAAAACTTATCATATAACCTGAGATGTGAAGCCAAGATAACATGAGATGTGAAGCCAAGATGCTTTTTCGGCAGCAGCAAACAGAAACATACATAAAGATCCCATCTTTACACAGATCAGCTAACCCAAAGGATATACTTTTACACCCAACCCCTATGTTTGAACTCGCTAACAGAGAATGTTAATGGCGTGGAGGTCCTCGGTGGTGGTCGTAAGATCCCCAACCACCACCACCACCACCACCACCATATACATCACCATATCCACCACCTGGATACCTCATATCAGGGCTTCCGCTTAACATTCCATACCCCCCACCACCTGGATTCAATACATTCATAATCAATACTTAAATCATATTAAATTACCATACTCATTTAAGCATGCTTTCATGATCTTGATATTCCCCCAAGGGCTTTTAAGGCATTTTCAATAATCATATATCGCACCCGGAGGTAGGTCTCGTGGGTGGTTGCAATCTTCATGAGACGTAGGAACATATAGGGGCTGTTTGGCAGTTGCTGAATGGTTTGGTGCAAAATGATTAAGTGGCAATAATGATTAAAAGGCTCTTATGATATAGTGCAAAATGAAATATGGTTGTTTGGTAATTGTTAAGAATTAAATCGCGGCACTGAATGGTTAAGGGAGACCCAAGATACAAAATCCTTCAGAGGGTTTTAGAACCATTAAGAGGCAGACTTTGTTTTTGCCAAACAAGATTTACCTTTTAGCTGAGTCAGAGGTTACCTCTTAATGGAACTATTAAGAGGTAAACAAACAGCCCCTATAGTGTGTGTGTGGGTGGGTGGGTGCATAGAGGGATTACGTACCAAGGCCACGTGTTCTCATCTGCTCCCCTCGAAGCTTCTCTATTTCACGAGCCATTGAAATAAGATTCTTTTCCATTGCTTCCTTCTGAATCATATGTTCCTCATTTGCTTTCTTCATCATTTCATAATCTCTCCTACATACCCAATCAGACGCAGATCAATAAATATCTTCAACCAAATAATTATCATCATATAAAATAAGATAAATATTAATTCGTACCTCATCTCGCCAAGGTCTTTCCTCATTCCATCAATATCAGCCTTAACAGCCACCACCTGCTCATTTTCAGCCTTCAATCTACCACTATCCTTGGTCAGATTCAGCACTTGATTCGACAATTCTTGCCTTAACGAGTTCAGTTTCTGAGCTTCACCTCTTAACTGACCCACATCCATCCTCAGAGGCTCGGTTTCACGAAGCTCAGCCTCAAGCTTCATTCCTCGGTCAATTAAATCACGGGCCCTTGCATCTTTGTCGGCATGCAATTTGGGAATGATTTGAGCAAGTCTATGAATCTCGTCTTTGACCACGGTCAACTCCCTCTGAAGAATAACGTTTTCTTCAACCACGTGTCCGTTTTCAGCCACAATCCGTTGTATATCTCGATGTTGGAGCTCAAGTTCATCTTCAAGAGCGGCAGGGTGAGGAGGGAGGGGCCCGGGTCCGCGGTGCACAACAGGCATTGGGCCATCACGGGGACCACGAGGCAGACGATTCCTTCCAGACATTTTGATGATCAGGGATACCTAAACAATCTACTATAGAAATAGAAAATAGATTCAAGCTGTGTAGTAAGCAAATAGAAAAATGAAGTACAATAATCAATTGTTCAGTAGAACAATTATCTTGATTCATAAAACTCAAAATTATAAGAAAAGAAAAAAAACTCACCCATTCAAGCATACACATATATATATGGGTGGTAACCGCAGAAATTATAGTAGAAAACTAGTGAACAGGCATGGATTATGCATATGCTCATATATATATAGGGTCTCCTTCTTTTGTTAACTTTTTCATGATGTGCATATATGCACATCGGGCATTGCATATATGCACATATTACAATTGCCTGATGTGCATATATGCACTGGTTAACAAAAGAAGGAGCCCCTATATATATATATATATATATATATATATATATATATATATATGGTCAGGTTAAGGGGAAAACCTCAAATAAATGGAAAACTGAGGAACACCCTAGTGCATACCAGTAATATGTAACAAGCACACATGCATAAAAACCAAAAAGACAACTTAATTTATTTGTATGCATACCGTCCAGATGAAGGGTTAGCAGGTGTTCCCAGTTTTCCATTTTTCTGAGGTTTTCCCTTAACCTCCCCCCCCCCCCCCCCCCCCTCTCTCTCTCTCTCTCTCTATATATATATATATATATATATATAACTCACCTGTTCAGCCAATTACTTTAATCTTGTACAAATGCTTTTTAATTTATGTAAATTTCAAGCAAACATATCCATCTTAATGGGTTCTACTTAAAATGTAAATACCCATGATATTGATGCTAATTCCAGTAACTCCCTATACAAGACTTCCAACTTCTGCTAACGTCTATTTATCTATTTTGTGTGAGTCCAAACCAACTGGAAGTAATTCTCACTCGTTTGGTCTCCTTTTAGCACCATTTCAGATTTATTTGTGTGCAGTAAGTACATCACGTTAACATCCAAATTTCAGTTCAATCATTCTGCCAAGTAGTTTGCTCAACTGCACAAAATTCTTTACTAAGAACCATTCAAATCATCCTAATTTCTTTCGTTCCAGTAAACATGTTTTCCCATGATTGCGGAGTCTGTGCTCTGTAGTCTATACTCTATACTGTTAAAACAAGAAAGTCAATCCCACGGAATGGATTCCCTGTTATCATTTTGGTCAAGTGTTCTACATCTTAACCTATTGGCTACATATTTCTTTACAAATACTCATAATGTCCTTGCTTAATAATCATAAACCCCGAGTTCTGGATAAATTTAAAAAAAAATCAGTATCAAATTAAAAAGTTACATTTAAACTGCCACTACCATATCTGACACACTTGATTCATTTTTCATAATCTTGTTAAACAAAGCTAAGGGGCTGTTTGTTTTTTTTAACAAAACCTCTTAATACCTCTGAAATTAGACGAGGTAATTTAATGTCTTATAACCTCTTAAAGCACCACCTCTTACTGATCAGAAGTAAAATAAGACTTCGGACTTCAGACCTCTTAAAAAACAAACACCACCTAAGTTTGTGTAATGTGTAAAATTGTTTAGCTACCGCCTACCACCAAGAAATAACTAATCATGCTTCAATTATGCACCTCATTCTAATCATCACTTAATCTTAAGCTGGAATCACCATAGAAATGCATTATCAGTAACAAACTAATGCCAAGAAACAACTTTCCTGAGTGCATACATCAACCAATGATCCAAAAAACAAACAATTGAGAATTTGAATCATGAGCAATACCAAGAATTTAATCAAGACAAACGTTAAAAGGCAAATTTGCTTCAAATACAACAAAAACACACTCAAACAACTCAATTTCAAAAAAAAAGGGTAAGAAAACATCGTTTCAGGCGCATCAAGAATGTGGGCTTTGCAAGTTCAATTGTATAACTGAAGGAAATTACAACACATAGTAGTACCTAAGAAAAGAATTTTACCTTGAATTGAAAAAGGTGGAAGGATTTGAAGGAGGGATCGAAAACTTCACCCAAAGAAACCCTATACGACGTACGGTAGGTTACAAGAGAAATGGGAAATTAATTAAAATACCCTTAGTTGACTCAAAATTAATGGAAATGCCCTGTCTCTCTCCAAATTGGCTAAAATGCCCTGGAAATCCGTGGCCCAACCCGTGGCCCACGGACATTTGCCCAAAAGTCGAATTTGACCTCCAATCTGTGGCCCACGGACAATTGACCCGTGACCCACGGAAATCTGCTGGCACGTGATCCATATTTGTTTTTTTTGCAGTTTTTGGCATGCATTCCACAAGATAAAGGGTACGTTTTTTTTTGGCATGCATTCCACAATTGTATGGTTAGAATCACATCCCTTTTATATCTATAAAATCAGTAAGCCCTAAGCCATTTCAATTACATCTCATTTCATCTCTTCACCATTTAAATCACATCTCTGAATGTTTTCATCATTTGAATCATTTTCTTTCTACTGAAAAATGAGTTCACATGTTGAAAAAGCTAAGCTATATTTTTGTTTCGATGGCGAATGGGTGCAACATAACGATGTGTGGGATTTTGCTTATAAATCTAAGCATGGTGTGAAACTGAAAGTAAACATTACACATCAAAAGTTGCTTGCTTATGCCATTGAAAAATGTGGTATTGACTCGGCTGTTGGTGAAACCAAGTTAGTGTACATGAATGATGGCTCAATCTTCGAGTTAACCGACGATGAACATGTTTCTGATTTTATGCAATTTGCAGTCGAGTCAGACAGACCTCCAGCTCTTTTTGTGTATGTCGTTCCATCGATGTGCAACGAAGGTGATGACGAAGGTGAGGATGAAGGTGATGACGAAACCCATGTCGGTGAGTGTTCTCAATTTGAGGCGTCATATGACGAAACAAATAATCTGGATCATACATATGGTCTTAATGACTGTTATACCGAATTTGTTCCGGAGACGCAAGGATTAGAAGAAGAAGAAGAAGTAGAAGACGAAGGAAGACGGTTTTTTGGAGTTGCTGATGACGAAGCCCATGTTTTCACATTGGGTATATCTGATTTTGACCACTCAGATACCGATAATGATGAGGAATATGTCCCTAGTAATAAATCATTTGGTTAATTAAATGATTATATTGATATGCCTTCTACCCTTCGAACCTCAGAGACCTCTACACCAACCTACGAACCTGCACCTTATAATCGTAGTTCAAGGATACGCGAAGGTCAGATGTTTGAAACAAAGGATGAAATGGTTATACAGCTCGGCATTAAGTGCATTGAAGAGGGTTTTGAGAGAAAAGTTAAGAAATCTGACAAAGAAAGATATGTGGCTGTATGTGCAATAAAGAATTGTAATTGGCGTTTTACAGCGAGATCCGTGGGCGCTAAAGGAGGGATGTTTCACGTTACAAAGTTGCACGACGTACACACTTGTTCCAGGACGCAACTGAATCCCAACCACCGACAAGCCGACAAAAATACTTTGGGCCATATGCTCAAAGGAAAATTTCTTGATGCTAGTAGGGCATTTCGGCCAAAGGACATCATGAACGATATAAACGACCAGTACGGGATCACTATCGGTTACCACCAAAGTTGGCGTGCGCGATGTAGGGCTCTACTACTGGTGAGGGGCACTCCTAAGGAGTCGTATGAACGACTCCCTACATATTTATATAATCTGAAGTTGAATAATCCAGGTACACGCACCAGAATACGGACAGATTCAAAGGGACGTTTTGAGTTGTGTTTTGCTGCCCTTGGAGGCGGTACATATATAAATACGTCATATGTACTAATATTATAAACTATAGCATTTACTGATGGAAACCACCAACATTTTTGCAGATCATAACCTTTTTGACAAATCTTCGTCATGTCGTTGTGATAGACGCTACCCATTTAAAGGGACGTTACTTGGGTATGATGTTTTTGGCTGTTGCCATGGACGGAAATCAAAACATTGTGCCCATTGGTTTTGGAGTAGGAAAGTCCGAGACCGGGGAGGAGTGGGGTTGGTTTTTGTCCATGTTGAGAGAATGTATCGGAGAGCCGACAGGGTTAGTGTTTATGTCCGATAGGGCTCCGGCCATAAGCGCTGCAATTTCCGCCGTGTACCCAAATACCCCTCATGCCCTATGTTGTCGACATTTGGAGATGAACGTGAAGAGCAAGGACAAACGTATTACGACGTACAACACGGCCTACTGGAAGACATGCAAGGCGTACACGGTTCGGGAGTTTGACCGTTACATGAATGCATTACGAATTAGTGTACCAAATGGAGTTAAAGTTATGGACGATGCTGGTAAGGAGAGGTGGTCAAGGGCCCATTTTCCTAGTGCACGATATAACATTATGACCTCCAACAGTGTAGAGTCGGTGAATGCACTCTCTCGTTTTGCTCGTAGATTACCGATTGTGCAGCTTATGGAGTACTTTCGCACCTTTCAACAAGAGTGGTACTATCTTCGACGACTAAAGGGAGGTTGATAAAGTCTAAAAATTGGAACCTATATGTATATATATATATATATATATATATATATAAGTTTTGTGATGTTTATAAATCTTAATATAATTAACACATATAATTGTAGACCAAATGCGTAGCAGAGTCACACCAGAGGCGGAGAAGGTGCTTCTCAGAAGGGCCGGAAAGTCTGCCACTTGGAGGGTTTTCGGCATTGGACATGACAAGTACCAGGTTCGGGATCACCGTTTGGACGCGACTATCGATATGATCAACCATGAATGTACATGCCTGCAATGGCAAGGTTCTGGGTTGCCGTGCGGTCATGCCATCGCTGCTGCAAGACAAATGGGTCGCAGAGATTGCAGTGATTTAGCTATAAGTTACTTCACGTCCGAAAATTACCGAGCTACATATCGGGAGTTAATTCATCCAGCTGGACCCCCTGAATCATGGGTAGTGCCACACCACCCCCTTCCGCCATGCTATCCACCGTTAATAACAAAGAAACGTGCTGGGAGACCATCAAAGAATGATCGACGTCCATCTCGGGGGGAAGGTCCGATACAGAGAAATTGTGCTAGGTGTGGATTAGTAGGACATACTCGTGCAGATTGTCCAAATCCTGCACCTTCAAGCGTGCCTCATAATAGAAGTTCAAGTAGCCAAAGCTATTGGTCGCGGGGCCCATCGGAGCTAGAACCACATGGAACGCTTAGATCTGATACGCTTGACTTGAACATTGATTTCCATTGATTGTAACGACTTTTGTAATTATGTTCACGCGCTGAAGAATGATTTCCATTGATTGTAACGACTTTTGTTATTATTTCACGCGCTGAAGATTGATTTTCATTTATTGAACATTGATTTCCATTGATTTCCATTTAAAGTAAAGAAACAACAGTTGGGATAAATCTGATGATCTAATGCATGAAAACAAAAGAAGCAACAAAAAAGAAATCTGATGATCTAATGCATGGAAACAAAAGAAGCAACAAAAGAGAAATCTGATGATCTAATGCATGACAACAAAAGAAGCAACACTTGGGAGAAATCTGATGACCTAGTGCGGGTAGATTTCCTGGCATCGGATGATCCGCTCAGACTTTCCGTTGATCATCTGCTCCAGGCCGGTGTAGTTCTCTTTGATCTCTCTCACCGTAATTGCCTCTTCAGAGATCTCTTGTTGGAGGAATGCAATCTGGGCCTCCAACTCTTTTAGCTCCCGCTTCCTTTGAGCTATCAGCTTCTCTTTCTCTAGTTGGATTTCCCTGTTTTTCCGCCATATCTCTTTGACCCTGTCGATGTCGGCGTTCGCTTCCTGACAGGACTTGCACCTTATGAAGTCGTCGTTCGCGTCCAGCTTGGGAGACCACATTGGTGGTTCAGCGAAGTGATGTGTGTAAATGTATGACTCCAATGCATACTCCCATTGTTCTACCTCCTCATCTGTTATTGGCCAATCAGCCCGGGTTCTCCCAAACTGTGACCATTCTTCCGTTGTTTCTGGGACCTTCCAGTTTCTTCTTTGACTTCCATCATTCAACTCTTGCTGCTCGGCGGAACGTGAAGTTCCGGCCCCATTCGCTGACTTCTTCTTGTTAGACCTGGAACCTCCAACCATTGTGTTGAACGAAAGCTATCAAATGTTTGTAAACGGTGTAAGTTGTAGGAAGTTGTGAATTACTTCTTCAACACACCACTTATTTATAGTCGCAAGAGTTGTTGTCCTATAATAAAGCTGCTGACAGTCTGAAAAGTTGATGACAATATTCGTCTGAAAAGCTGCTGACAAGATTCGTCTGAAAAGCATCTCTGCATTGACAAGCCTGAAAGCTGCTGACAGTCTGAAAAGTTGATGACAGGATTCGTATAAAAAGCAAACACGTTTACAGGGGGTTGTCCAAAAAGTTGATGACAGGATTCACAACACCACACAACATTAAAAATAGTCTGAAAAGTGGTTCATATTAAAAATACAACCCATACATGTTATACAAGAAATAAAAAAAAATAAACTACTTATCGTTTAAAGGGGGTTGTCCGAAAAAATAAAAGGTTTCCGCCATATGGTGTCGCCACTTCATGGCCTCATCTACGACGGCATCTGAAGCACATGCTGGGAGTCGCTCGTCAATCAACGCTGATAGGTTACTACATACCCACACACCGCAATCCCCAAGGAGTCCAGACTGTTGTGGTGCATTATCTGCATGCACCCATTTGAAGTCGTCGCTCATGTCCTTTCGCCGTGTGTCGTGGATGAGCTGAAATAACTTTCTCAACCGCTTTGTAAAGATTGACAAGGTTTGTTTCAATATTAACTCGAATAGGGAAATCTTAAGGCTGTCGTATATAACCATGACCATTTCATTAAGCTCAAAAACCACGAGCACCCAATGATGGGGTGGAATGCAGATAGGGATGTACACCTGAAATATTACAATAACAAGCAAATAGTTAGCAATAAACAAGTTAAATAAAATAGATGTAAATTCATTTCCATACCCGGTCAAGGTTCCTCCAATGCGGGTCAATGGGATTTAACTTAGAATTGCACATCTTGTACACGGCCCTCGCATCTTGTTTCTCCTGCACCATCAGTTCGAAGAAATTTGATGTCATCACCCCCCACCTCGCTGATGTAGAGCGACTTTCTTGGATCAAGCTGACCCAAGCGTCGATGTGCTATACACAAAAATTAGATGGTTAGACCTATAACTAAAAAATATTTTATTATATTACTTTATGGATAGGTTAAACAAGTTAAATACTAACCGTGTCCTCAAAATTCCCATCGCTCTCTAACCCCAACAGAGTTGCAAAAAAGTCATGTCCGATGGGGAGTACCTGATAGAATGGTAATACCATTACGGGGATTTGCTTATTTATACATTGGATGACGATTTCGCTAGCCGGAATGCGCCTTTCGATATTAGAAGAAGGCACGTAAGACCCAGGCACGGTGGACTTCATCTTACCTTTTCCAATTGCCTTAGTCCGTGCCTTCGTCTTTTTGACAGGGATTGGTGTGGTCGGCCCCTGTTCTGTATATGGATGACGCTTAAATATTCCAAATAACTTGGTCCTTTTCCGTTGTGGTGAAGCCGCGACCATCGTGGGTCGCGGTATGTTTGTTTGTGCATCCACCTCCATCGCGTCATCACTCGAACTCGATGGATCACTGAAGTGATCTCCAATCATATCAGACCCGCGAATTCCTGACCCCATTGCCTGGAAGGGCTCAACCCGCGAATACTCCACATTTTGACCAAAAATTTGGTCCATCAAACCGCTGCCCAACTGGGTTGGATGGATGGGCTAAAAAATTACTATTGTTAATTTTAAGTATACTTTTGTCAAGTACGTAATTAAACCAAAACTATTAAAAAAACTTACATTTTGAATGTACCCCGACGACCCTAGCATCATGTAGCCTGGCGGTGTATCGTAGCTCGTCGCTAGTTGAGGTACGTAACAGTCCGCCCCTGACGTCCGAAACTGGGTGACATTGTTCATTATAAGATTATTTCAAACATAATAAGGAAAAAAAATATAATGAGAAGTGGTGGTTATTTACATTCTGCGGGGTAAACGTCGACGTAGTGGCAAACGTCTCCGGTGCAGCCTGCGTGTGTCCAGTTGGGACGTAGGCCGGTTGAGGGATCGACATCTAATACAAGTATAGAACATAATATCAATACACAAAGTAAAACATCTATGGGGAAAAATTATGTTAAACACTAACGTGAACGGCGTTAAACTGTGAACAAATATCCTCGTGTTTCTCGTGCTCCTCGCGTACGTAGCGGCCATGCGCTGACAGCTCCTCGCGTACGTAGCGGCCCAGCGCTGTCAGCTCGTCCTACTTCGCTTGATATGGGTCAGGATGTGACATACCATCATGGGAGTAGCAAGGGGGCGGGGGCGCCTCATATGGGTCGTTAACCCCAACATGATGTTGAGGTTGCGCGTCATATGGGTCGTTAACCCCAACATGATGTTGAGGTTGCGCGTCATCTTCGTCATCTTCGCCATCTTCGTCATCTTCGTCATCTTCGTCATCCTCGACGGGAGAGGACCGTCGTGACCTCTTCGCCGACCTTTCCACAGATCTCCGAATGAAGGCGAGACTCTCGCTAAACCAGGGTTGAGCCAGCTCGGCATCCGTAGGCTCAAGCTCACCAAGCGGCGGACGCGATGACTAAATAAATTGAAAACCATGATAGAATTAATATGCAGGACTAAAACTATAAAATAGTAAAATAACTTACATTTACTGAGTTGAACACGGCAAGGCAAGTAGTCTTGTTCATTGATGCAGCCCGGTCCCAACGGGTTCCTCTAATAAACCTATCGCTACGCAGAATAAAATTTCCTTGGGCAACAGGAAACATCTCTACGATCCATATCTGGAATTACACAACAAGTACGTATAAAAAGGCAACCTCAAACGAATTATAATTTATGTTATACTACTTATCTAACCTTAAAAGCGTATACAAAGCCGGACAAAGTCATCTTGGAATGCTTGTCTTTGCGTCGCACGATGGCAAGGTGCAATTGTTTAAATGTATGGGTCCAGATGTAGCTACCCCACGGAAAACTGCTACATGTATCCAAGTCCTCGACGGCTCTAAGGACTGTCTCAGAAACGATCGAATATAGCTCACGACCCATAAACATGACCTCTACCATCAGCACTATACACACACGGATAATAACGTCGTCTGAATAATCTCCAAGACCTCGCTTAACCCGCTTAACCACCATGTCAATCTTCAAGTCCTCCGGATTGGTTCCGGGCCAAACCCTACTAACGAACCCGTCAGTTGGTAGGGGAGGAAGAGAGGGTTCTGGTCCGAAACGGAATCCTGTCAGAAGACAGAACTCAGCACTCCCAAAGTGCATGTGACGTCCATACACATCAAAATACATCACGTAATGATCTGCGTTTCGCACAATGACCTCCCTTTGCAAAAACATGTGAACCAGCGTCGGGTGGCCATCAGTCATGGTAACGTGGAGCCATGGACCGAAAGGTGTGAGCTGAAATCTTGAGATCAATTCCCGTCCAATTAGATTGCCCATATGGGTTTTAATTTCTTTTGCAAATGACAGGCGACACTTGAGCGTCAAGTCTGTATAGTAAAAATCCTCCTACATGGTAATGAAAAGGTAAGGGACCAAATCGTATTTATGCAAACTTAAGGGACCTCATTTGTCATTATGAAAAGTTGAAGGATCTTAGTTTAAATTATGCAACCTTAAGTTGTATTTATGCAAACTTAAGGACCTAATTTGTCATTATGCAAAGTTCAAGGACCTAAGTTGTAATTTGCAAACTTAAGGGACCAAAATCGTATTTATATAAACTTAAGAGGCCTAATTCGTAATTATGCAAACTTCACGGACCTAAGTTGTGTTTTGGGCAAACTTAAAAGGCCTAATTCGTAATTATGCAAACTTCACGGACCTAAGTTGTAATTTGGGCAAACTTAAGGGACCTAAATTATAAATAACATCATATATCTAACAAACATTTTTTTAAAAATCATCATATGGCTAACAAACATTTTTATAAAAAAACAGGCTCTAATCTAACAAACATTTTTTTAAAAATCATCATATATCTAACAAACATTTTTATAAAAAAAACAGGCTCTAATCTAACATTTTTATAAAAAAAATACATTTTTGCAGAAAAACCAATTTTATAAAAAAAAACAGGCTCTAATCTAACATTTTTATAAAAAAAATACATTTTTGCAGAAAAAACAATTTTATAAAAAAACAGGTTCTAATCTAACAAGCATTTTTTTGAAAATCATCATATGTCTAACAAACAGGCTCTAATCTAACAAACATTTTTTTTAAATCATCATATACCTAACAAACATTTTTATAAAAAAAAAACAGGCTCTAATCTAACATTTTTATAAAAAAATACATTTTTGCAGAAAAAACAATTTTATAAAAAAAACAGGCTCTAATCTAACAAGCATTTTTTTGAAAATCATCATATGTCTAACAAACATGCTCTAATCTAACAAACATTTTTTTAAAAATCATCATATATCTAACAAACATTTTTATAAAAAAAACAGGCTCTAATCTAACAAATATATAACACAGTTTAAACATATTTTAATAAAAACACCCTATATATAACACAATGACGTTATGAAACTTAACTTATATATTCGAATAAATATATCAAACACATTTTATTATTATAACACATAAATACAACAACGAGGTTTCAAAACTTACCTTACGAGCCATCACGTTCACGTTGTTTAAATGCGTGCACCACACGACTATGATGAGAGAGTGAGAGTGAGAGTGAGAGTGAGAGTTGTGTGTTTTTTTCTAGTGGTCCCCTCTTCAATTTATAATGGCCACGGATTGATTTAATGGTGTGGGTGGGGTAGGTGGGACGAACACGGATTAGGGTTTCCAGCCCCAATCCCGTGGGCCACGGACTGCAGCTTGGCCACGGATTAGGGTTTCCAGATTATTTCCGTGGGCCACGGGTCAATTGTCCGTGGGCCACGGGTCAATTGTCCGTGTGCCACGGATTGGAGGTCAAATTCGAATTTTGGGCAAATGTCCGTGTGCCACGGGTTGGGCCACGGATTTCCAGGGCATTTTAGCCAATTTGGAGAGAGATGGGGCATTTCCATTAATTTTGAGTCAACTAAGGGTATTTTAATTAATTTCCCAAGAGAAATTAGTTAAATGGTTTTTTATTTATTTATTTGTATGGGCTTATTTAAGGAAATTAATTAAAATACCCTTAGTTGACTCATAATTCTTGGAAATGCCCCATCTCTCTTCAAATTGACAAAAATGCCCTGGAAATCCGTGGCCCAACCCGTAGCCCACGGTCATTTGACAAAAAGTCGATTTTGACCCTCAATCCATGGCCCACGGACATTTGACCCGTGGCCCACGGAAATCTGCTGGAAACCCTAATCCGTGGCCAAAGCTACAGTCCGTGGCCCACGGGATTGGGGCTGGAAACCCTAATCCGTGTTCGGCCCACCTACCCCACCCACACCATTAAATCTGTGGCCATTATAAATTGAAGAGGGGACCACTAGAAAACACACAACTCTCACTCTCACTCTCACTCTCTCATCATAGTCGTGTGGTGCACACATTTAAACAACGTGAACGTGATGGCTTGTAACGTGATGGCTCGTAAGGTAAGTTTTGAAACCTCGTTGTTGTATTTATGTGTTATAATAATAAAATGTGTTTGATATATTTATTCGAATATGTAAGTTAAGTTTCATAACGTCATTGTGTTATATATAGCGTGTTTTTATTAAAATATGTTTAAACTGTGTTATATATTTGTTAGATTAGAGTCTGTTTTTTTTATAAAAATGTTTGTTAGATATATGATGATTTTTAAAAAAATGTTTGTTAGATCAGAGCCTGTTTTTTTTTATAAAATTGTTTTTTCTGCAAAAATGTTAGATTAGAGCCTGTTTTTTTTATAAAAATGTTTGTTAGATATATGATGATTTTTTAAAAAATGTTTGTTAGATTAGAGCCTGTTTGTTAGACATATGATAATTTTCAAAAAAATGCTTGTTAGATTAGAGCCTGTTTTTTTTATAAAATTGTTTTTTCTGCAAAAATGTATTTTTTTATAAAAATGTTAGATTAGAGCATGTTTTTTTATAAAAATGTTTGTTAGATATATGATGATTTTTAAAAAAATGTTTGTTAGATTAGAGCCTGTTTTTTTTATAAAAATGTTTGTTAGACATATGATGATTTTTAAAAAAATGTTTGTTAGATATATGATGTTATTTATAATTTAGGTCCCTTAAGTTTGCCCAAATTACAACTTAGGTCCGTGAAGTTTGCATAATTACGAATTAGGCTTTTTAAGTTTGCCCAAAACACAACTTAGGTCCGTGAAGTTTGCATAATTACGAATTAGGCCTCTTAAGTTTGCATAAATACGATTTTGGTCCCTTAAGTTTGCAAATTACAACTTAGGTCCCTTAAGGTTGCATAATTTAAACTAAGATCCTTCAACTTTTCATAATGACAAATGAGGTCCCTTAAGTTTGCATAAATACGATTTGGTCCCTTACCTTTTCATTACCATGTAGGAGGATTTTTACTATACGGACTTGACGCTCAAGTGTCGCCTGTCATTTGCAAAAGAAATTAAAACCCATATGGGCAATCTAACTGGACGGGAATTGATCTCAAGATTTCAGCTCACACCTTTCGGTCCATGGCTCCACGTTACCATGACTGATGGCCACCCGACGCTGGTTCACATGTTTTTGCAAAGGGAGGTCATTGTGCGAACGCAGATCATTACGTGATGTATTTTGATGTGTATGGACGTCACATGCACTTTGGGAGTGCTGAGTTCTGTCTTCTGACAGGACTCCATTTCGGACCAGAACCCTCTCTTCCTCCCCTACCAACTGACGGGTTCGTTAGTAGGGTTTGGCCCGGAACCAATCCAGAGGACTTGAAGATTGACATGGTGGTTCAGCGGGTTAAGCGAGGTCTTGGAGATTATTCAGACGACGATATTATCCGTGTGTGTATAGTGCTGATGGTAGAGGTCATGTTTATGGGTCGTGAGCTATATTCGATCGTTTCTGAGACAGTCCTTAGAGCCGTCGAGGACTTGGATACACGTAGCAGTTTTTCGTGGGGTAGCTACATCTGGACCCATACATTTAAACAATTGCACCTTGCCATCGTGCGACGCAAAGACAAGCATTCCAAGATGACTTTGTCCGGCTTTGTATACGCTTTTAAGGTTAGATAAGTAGTATAACATAAATTATAATTCGATTGAGGTTGCCTTTTTATACGTACTTGTTGTGTAATTCCAGATATGGATCGTAGAGATATTTCCTGTTGCCCAAGAAAATTTTATTCTGCGCAGCGATAGGTTTATTAGAGGAACCCGTTGGGACCGGGCTGCATCAATGAACAAGACTACTTGCCTTGCTGTGTTCAACTCAGTAAATGTAAGTTATTTTACTATTTTATAATTTTAGTCCTGCATATTAATTCTATCATGGTTTTCATCTTATTTAGGCATCGCGTCCGCCGCTTGGTGAGCTTGAGCCTACGGATGCCGAGCTGGCTCAACCCTGGTTTAGCGAGAGTCTTGCCTTCATTCGGAGATCTGTGGAAAGGTCGACGAAGAGGTCACGACGGTCCTCTCCCGACGAGGATGACGAAGATGACGCACAACCTCAACATCATGTTAGGGTTAACGACCCATATGACGCGCAACCTCAACATCATGTTGGGGTTAACGACCCATATGAGGCGCCCCCGCCCCCTTGCTACTCCCATGATGGTATGTCACATCCTGACCCATATCAAGCGAAGTGGGACGAGCTGACAGCGCTGGGCCGCTACGTACGTGAGGAACTGTCAGCGCATGGCCGCTACGTACGCGAGGAGCACGAGAAACACGAGAAACGACTAAAAGTTGTCGAGGATATTTGTTCACAGTTTAACGCCGTTCACGTTAGTGTTTAACATAATTTTTCCCCATAGATGTTTTACTTTGTGTATTGATATTATGTTCTATACTTGTATTAGATGTCGATCCCTCAACCGTCCTACGTCCCAACTGGACACACGCAGGCTGCACCGGAGACGTTTGCCACTACGTCGACGTTTACCCCGCAGAATGTAAATAACCACCACTTCTCATTATATTTTTTTCCTTATTATGTTTGAAATAATCTTATAATGAACAATGTCACCCAGTTTCGGACGTCAGGGGCGGACTGTTACGTACCTCAAATAGCGACGAGCTACGATACACCGCCAGGCTACATGATGTCAGGGTCGTCGGGGTACATTCAAAATGTAAGTTTTTTTAATAGTTTTGGTTTAATTACGTACTTGACAAAAGTATACATAAAATTAACAATAGTAATTTTTTTAGCCCATCCATCCAACCCAGTTGGGCAGCGGTTTGATGGACCAAATTTTTGGTCAAAATGTGGAGTATTCGCGGGTTGAGCCCTTCCAGGCAATGGGGTCAGGAATTCGCGGGTCTGATATGATTGGAGATCACTTCAGTGATCCATCGAGTTCGAGTGATGACGCGATGGAGGTGGATGCACAAACAAACATACCGCGACCCACGATGGTCGCGACTTCACTACAACGGAAAAGGACCAAGTTATTTGGAATATTTAAGCGTCATCCATATACAGAACAGGGGCCGACCACACCAATCCCTGTCAAAAAGACGAAGGCACGGACTAAGGCAATTGGAAAAGGTAAGATGAAGTCCACCGTGCCTGGGTCTTACGTGCCTTCTTCTAATATCGAAAGGCGCATTCCGGCTAGCGAAATCGTCATCCAATGTATAAATAAGCAAATCCCCGTAATGGTATTACCATTCTATCAGGTACTCCCCATCAGAAATGACCTTTTTGCAACTCTGTTGGGGTTAGAGAGCGATGGGAATTTTGAGGACACGGTTAGTATTTAACTTGTTTAACCTATCCATAAAGTAATATAATAAAATATTTTTTAGTTATAGGTCTAACCATCTAATTTTTGTGTATAGCACATCGACGCTTGGGTCAGCCTGATCCAAGAAAGTCGCTCTACATCAGCGAGGTGGGGGGTGATGACATCAAATTTCTTCGAACTGATGGTGCAGGAGAAACAAGATGCGAGGGCCGTGTACAAGATGTGCAATGCTAAGTTAAATCCCTTTGACCCGCATTGGAGGAACCTTGACCGGGTATGGAAATGAATTTACATCTATTTTATTTAACTTGTTTATTGCTAACTATTTGCTTGTTATTGTAATATTTCAGGTGTACATCCCTATCTGCATTCCACCCCATCATTGGGTGCTCGGAGTTTTTGAGCTTAATGAAATGGTCATGGTTATATACGACAGCCTTAAGATTTCCCTATTCGAGTTAATATTGAAACAAACCTTGTCAATCTTTACAAAGCGGTTGAGAAAGTTATTTTAGCTCATCCACGACACACGGCGAAAGGACATGAGCGACGACTTCAAATGGGTGCATGCAGATAATGCACCACAACAGTCTGGACTCCTTGGGGATTGCGGTGTGTTGGTATGTAGTAACCTATCAGCGTTGATTGACGAGCGACTCCCAGCATGTGCTCCAGATGCCGTCGCAGATGAGGCCATGAAGTGGCGACACCATATGGCGGAAACCTTTTATTTTTTCGGACAACCCCCTGTAGACGATGAGTAGTTTATTTTTTGTTTATTTCTTGTATAACATGTATGGGTTGTATTTTTAATATGAACCACTTTTCAGACTATTTTAATGTTGTGTGGTGTTGTGAATCCTGTCATCAACTTTTCGGACAACCCCCTGTAAACGTGTTTGCTTTTTATACGAATCCTGTCATCAACTTTTCAGACTGTCAGCAGCTTTCAGACTTGTCAATGCAGAGATGCTTTTCAGACGAATCTTGTCAGCAGCTTTTCAGACGAATCTTGTCATCAACTTTTCAGACTGTCAACAGCTTTTTGCTTTTCAGACGAATCTTGTCATCAACTTTTCAGACTGTCAGCAGCTTTATTATAGGGCAACAACTCTTGCGACTATAAATAAGTGGTATGTTGAAGAAGTAATTCACAACTTCCTACAACTTACACCGTTTACAAACATTTGATAGCTTTCGTTCAACACAATGGTTGGAGGTTCCAGGTCTAACAAGAAGAAGTCAGCGAATGGGGCCGGAACTTCACGTTCCGCCGAGCAGCAAGAGTTGAATGATGGAAGTCAAAGAAGAAACTGGAAGGTCCCAGAAACAACGGAAGAATGGTCACAGTTTGGGAGAACCAAGGCTGATTGGCCAATAACAGATGAGGAGGTAGAACAATGGGAGTATGCATTGGAGTCATACGTTTACACACATCACTTCGCTGAACCACCAATGTGGTCTCCTAAGCTGGACGCGAACGACGACTTCATAAGGTGCAAGTCCTGTCAGGAAGCGAACGCCGACATCGACAGGGTCAAAGAGATATGGCGGAAAAACAGGGAAATCCAACTAGAGAAAGAGAAGCTGATAGCTCAAAGGAAGCGGGAGCTGAAAGAGTTGGAGGCCCGGATTGCATTCCTCCAACAAGAGATATCTGAAGAGGCGATTACGGTGAGAGAGATCAAAGAGAACTACACCGGCCTGGAGCAGATGATCAACGAAAAGTCTGAGCGAATCATCCGATGCCAGGAAATCTACCCGCACTAGGTCATCAGATTTCTCCCAATTGTTGCTTCTTTTGTTTTCATGCATTAGATCATCAGATTTCTCTTTTGTTGCTTCTTTTGTTTTCATGCATTAGATCATCAGATTTCTCTTTTGTTGCTTCTTTTGTTTTCATGCATTAGATCATCAGATTTATCCCAACTGTTGTTTCTTTACTGTAAATGGAAATCAATGGAAATCAATCTTCAGCGCGTGAACATAATAACAAAAGTCGTTACAATCAATGGAAATCAATATTCAGCGCGTGAAATAATAACAAAAGTCGTTACAATCAATGGAAATCATTCTTCAGCGCGTGAAATAATAACAAAAGTCGTTACAATCAATGGAAATCAATCTTCAGCGCGTGAAATAATAACAAAAGTCGTTACAATCAATGGAAATCATTCTTCAGCGCGTGAACATAATTACAAAAGTTGTTACAATCAATGAAAATCAATGTTCAAGTCAAGAGTATCAGATCTAAGCGTTCCATGTGGTTCTAGCTCCGATGGGCCCCGCGACCAATAGCTTTGGCTACTTGAACTTCTATTCTGGGGCACGCTTGAAGGTGCAGGATTTGGACAATCTCCACGAGTATGTCCTACTAATCCCACACCTAGCACAATTTCTCTGTATTGGACCTTCCCCCCGAGATGGACGTCGATCATTCTTTGATGGTCTCCCAGCACGTTTCTTTGTTATTAACGGTGGATAGCATGGCGGAAGGGGGTGGTGTGGCACTACCCATGATTCAGGGGGTCCAGCTGGATGAATTAACTCCCGATATGTAGCTCGGTAATTTTTGGACGTGAAGTAACTTATAGCTAAATCACTGCAATCTCTGCGACCCATATGTCTTGCAGCAGCGATGGCATGACCGCACGGCAACCCAGAACCTTGCCATTGCAGGCATGTACATTCATGGTTGATCATATCGACAGTCGCGTCCAAACGGTGATCCCGAACCTGGTACTTGTCATGTCCAATGCCGAAAACCCTCCAAGTGGCAGACTTTCCGGCCCTTCTGAGAAGCACCTTCTCCGCCTCTGGTGTGACTCTGCTACGCATTTGATCTACAATTATATGTGTTAATTATGTTAAGATTTATAAACATCACAAAACTTATATATATATATATATATATATATATATATATATATACATATAGGTTCCAATTTTTAGACTTTATCAACCTCCCTTTAGTCGTCGAAGATAGTACCACTCTTGTTGAAAGGTGCGAAAGTACTCCATAAGCTGCACAATCGGTAATCTACGAGCAAAACGAGAGAGTGCATTCACCGACTCTACACTGTTGGAGGTCATAATGTTATATCGTGCACCAGGAAAATGGGCCCTTGACCACCTCTCCTTACCAGCATCGTCCATAACTTTAACTCCATTTGGTACACTAATTCGTAATGCATTCATGTAACGGTCAAACTCCCGAACCGTGTACGCCTTGCATGCCTTCCAGTAGGCCGTGTTGTACGTCGTAATACGTTTGTCCTTGCTCTTCACGTTCATCTCCAAATGCCGGCAACATAGGGCATGAGGGGTATTTGGGTACACGGCGGAAATTGCAGCGCTTATGGCCGGAGCCCTGTCGGACATAAACACTAACCCTGTCGGCTCTCCGATACATTCTCTCAACATGGACAAAAACCAACCCCACTCCTCCCCGGTCTCGGACTTTCCTACTCCGAAACCAATGGGCAGAATGTTTTGATTTCCGTCCATGGCAACAGCCAAAAACATCATACCCAAGTAACGTCCCTTTAAATGGGCAGCGTCTATCACAACGACACGATGAAGATTTGTCAAAAAGGTTCTGATCTGCAAAAATGTTGGTGGTTTCCATCAGTAAATGCTATAGTTTATAATATTAGTACATATGACGTATTTATATATGTACCGCAACTCCAAGGGCAGCAAAACACAACTCAAAACGTCCCTTTGAATCTGTCCGTATTCTGGTGCGTGTACCTGGATTATTCAACTTCAGATTATATAAATATGTAGGGAGTCGTTCATACGACTCCTTAGGAGTGCCCCTCACCAGTAGTAGAGCCCTACATCGCGCACGCCAACTTTGGTGGTAACCGATAGTGATCCCGTACTGGTCGTTTATATCGTTCATGATGTCCTTTGGCCGAAATGCCCTACTAGCATCAAGAAATTTTCCTTTGAGCATATGGCCCAAAGTCTTTTTGTCGGCTTGTCGGTGGTTGGGATTCAGTTGCGTCCTGGAACAAGTGTGTACGTCGTGCAACTTTGTAACGTGAAACATCCCTCCTTTAGCGCCCACGGATCTCGCTGTAAAACGCCAATTACAATTCTTTATTGCACATACAGCCACATATCTTTCTTTGTCAGATTTCTTAACTTTTCTCTCAAAACCCTCTTCAATGCACTTAATGCCGAGCTGAATAACCATTTCATCCTTTGTTTCAAACATCTGACCTTCGCGTATCCTTGAACTACGATTATAAGGTGCAGGTTCGTAGGTTGGTGTAGAGGTCTCTGAGGTTCGAAGGGTAGAAGGCATATCAAAATAATCATTTAATTCACCAAATGATTTATTACTAGGGACATATTCCTCATCATTATCGGTATCTGAGTGGTCAAAACCAGATATACCCACTGTGAAAACATGGGCTTCGTCATCAGCAACTCCAAAAAACCGTCTTCCTTCGTCTTCTACTTCTTCTTCTTCTTCTACTTCTTCTTCTTCTTCTAATCCTTGCGTCTCCGGAACAAATTCGGTATAACAGTCATTAAGACCATATGTATGATCCGGATTATTTGTTTCGTCATATGACGCCTCAAATTGAGAACACTCACCGACATGGGTTTCGTCATCACCTTCATCCTCACCTTCGTCATCACCTTCATCCTCACCTTCGTCATCACCTTCATCCTCACCTTCGTCATCACCTTCGTTGCACATCGATGGAACGACATACACAAAAAGAGCTGGAGGTCTGTCTGACTCGACTGCAAATTGCATAAAATCAGAAACATGTTCATCGTTGGTTAACTCGAAGATTGAGCCATCATTCATGTACACTAACTTGGTTTCACCAACAGCCGAGTCAATACCACATTTTTCAATGGCATAAGCAAGCAACTTTTGATGTGTAATGTTTACTTTCAGTTTCACATCATGCTTAGATTTATAAGCAAAATCCCACACATCGTTATGTTGCACCCATTCACCATCGAAACAAAAATATAGCTTAGCTTTTTCAACATGTGAACTCATTTTTCAGTAGAAAGAAAATGATTCAAATGATGAAAACATTCAGAGATGTGATTTAAATGGTGAAGAGATGAAATGAGATGTAATTGAAATGGCTTAGGGCTTACTGATTTTATAGATATAAAAGGGATGTGATTCTAACCATACAATTGTGGAATGCATGCCAAAAAAACGTACACTTTATCTTGTAGAATGCATGCCAAAAACTGCAAAAAACCAAATATGGATCACGTGATAACAGATTTCCGTGGGCCACGGGTCAAATGTCCGTGGGTCACAGATTTCCGTGGGCCACGGGACAAATGTCCGTGGGCCACGGGTCAAATGTCCGTGGGCCACGGATTGAGGGTCAAAATCGACTTTTTGATATAAGACCGTGGGCCACGGGTTGGACCACGGATTTCCAGGGCATTTTTGTCAATTTGGAGAGAGATGGGGCATTTCCATGAATTATGAGTCAACTAAGGGTATTTTAATTAATTTCCCGCTTATTTAAGTATCTGGACTAATAAGCTTTCAAGCCTTTTACATTTTCTTAATCATTTAGTTCAATGTTGTGGTATTTATTTATCTTAATTTGAAGTTGAGAACTTAAAATGTTAATTATGTTTTTATTTTATCTTTTTTTCTTTTATTTGATGCAAATTGAATATCCAACTACTACAAATAATTTTTTATTAAATAAAATATATATGTGAATTTATTTAATTTTTTTATCTACAAAGACATAATTTGAACAATTTCTTTGGAATTATCAAGTTATGTCTGAAAAGAAGTCTTTTGTAATACATAACTATTTAAGGTCTTTTATAATATAATATAGAATCGTACTTATTTATTATATTTTATATCAAAAAAATTTAATAATGAACTTATTTTGAAAATATTGACGAGAAGATTATAAATTATAATATATAACAGACTGACGCATTTTAGTTAATATATAATTATGTATTTTCAATATGATATAAGTATAAAATGAAAACGTAAAGAATATAAAGAGTAAACTAAGAATTTTGTCCATGTAGTTTGAGAAATATTGCGATTTTCGCCTTAAATTGCAATTTTCATTCATATATTTTATAATCTATCGTCATTTTCACCGCAAACACTAAATATGTTAAAAAATCTTTCAATAATTTAGGGATATTTCAGTCATTTTTATTTATTTTTCTTTTTTGGTTTAATAAAATATATTTTTAGGTTTCATTTATGATATTCTAGTCATTTTGATTTAACTAGTTGAGTATCCGTGCAATGCGGCGGGAGCCACATAAGTAAACGATTTTGATGGACGTTTTTAGCGATTTTAGCCAAATTAATTGTTTTTATATTCATGTAATCACATTAATTGTTTTTATTAAATTATA
Organism: Saussurea involucrata; assembly: GCA_033807775.1. NCBI lineage: Eukaryota > Viridiplantae > Streptophyta > Magnoliopsida > Asterales > Asteraceae > Saussurea > Saussurea involucrata. The sequence continues at coordinate 196,811,991 of CM066321.1, read as the reverse complement.
GTGTATTATATGAATTTTTTTAACTTCTATAAACCGTTTTTTCGATTTTTTTCATGTTCATAAACTGTTTGTTTGAGTTTTATAAATTATTTTTTCAAAAACTTCAAGATTTTTATGTTTCATAAATCGTTTTTCGAAATTTTCAAGTTTCGTAAATGATTTAATAATATGTTTGTTGGATTTTTAATTTTAATATATCTTTCTCTAACATGAATAATCATATTTTTTTCAAAATAATTATATATTTTTCAGGCTTAAATAAAGGAAGAAATGGAATTTAATTAATGTTTTAAATAAAAAAAGATTTGAGTTTAAGTTGTTAGAGAGATAGAAAAAGATAATTATAACAATTAATTTTCAGTTTTATTAAAAATAATAATAGAAAAAGCTAAATCAGCATGCTTAAATAAAGGAAGAAAAGGAATATAATTAATTTTTTAAATAAAAAAAAAATTTAAGATTTTAAGACTTTTAGTCTATATGCTTTATAAGATAGTATAGATATAGATAAATGCATATAGTTTTTGATTAAAAAAATACATATTAAAATATATTATTTTATTATTGTTTATGATAAAATAATTAAATATTTTTAATACAAGTGATTTTTTTATATTTTGACCACTATAGTTTTAGTTTCTTATAAGTTCGATTTCTACCACTAACTTCGTTCAATTGCAAGTTGTTAAGTGTCATTCACATAAGAGTATTTAAAAAAAATCTTCCTTAGAAATCCAATGATTATATTTTTTTAGAACCACACAATGAACTATTTTTATTAAATAAATGTATGTAATTTTATTAATAAGACGTACTATTGTTTGGTCGCATAAGTGTACGTCTTATATAAATATGTTTCAATAAGTTTTTAGACATCTTTTAAAAAATTCTTAATGTAAAGTGTACAATTAATTTTTTATATGACGTCTTATAAAAAATGTAATTTTTCATACATCATAAATTCATAATGACCAAAAATATGAATAAAAATGTCAGAAATATATATAATTATTTATCTAAACAATAACAAAGTAATATCATTTTTAGTATGTAATATCTCTTATATCAAAAAATATATATTTTTATTTAATAAAAAAGACTTAAACAACAAAAAGGAAACCAAAAATGATATTCAATAAACCAGAAAAAAAATCAAAAAATCAAAAATACCTCTAATTTAATGGAGGATTTTTAATAGATTTAGCTTCAACGATGAAAACAACAATACATTACAAACCGAAATGAAAACAATAATAAATTACAAAATTGTTAGTCTCAGTCATCGGATTCGTAAATAATACAAATAGATATATGACCAAAACACTTAGGGGCTGTTTGTTTTTAAGAATTCATCACTTATTTAGTATTTAACACTTTTTCGGTCAGATGTCAAGCAAATCAGCTTGTTTGTTTTTTCCTTTAACAAAGACCCACTTAACACTTAAATGCCACTGACTGATAAAGTGACTAGGGTATCACTTTTTTCACTTATTTTCAGTCGCCTCCATCTCAAATCTCTCTCTCTCTCTCTCTCTCTCTCTCTCTCTCTCTCTCTCTCTCTCTCTCGTGTGGCGACTCAAGAACCATCTCCATCTCCAATCAATCGAGCTCCATCTCCTTCTCCAATCGTGCAATCGATTTCTGGTATGTTGAGATCCCTGGTTCGTTTTTTTGGTGCTCGAATTTTGGTTTTTGCTGCAAGATTTTCGCTCGATTTTATGGTTTTTGGTTTTTTTGGCGCTCGATTTTTGGTTTTTGCTGCAAGATTTCTGCTCGATTTTTTGGTTTTTGGTTCTTTTGGTGCTCGATCTTTTTGGCAGAAATAATCTGCTCGTTTTTTTGGCAGAAATAATCGATTTCTGCAGATCGATTTTTTGGTTTTTGGTTCGTTTTTTGGGTCGATTTGCAGATATCAACAAATAATCTGCAGAAATCGATCTGCAGAAAGCCATTTGCAGAAATCGATTTGCTTAATGCTTATATTATCTGTTAATCCCAAAAATCGCCCAGAAAGATAACTTAAGGTTGATTGTGGAGCTTAACAACTAAAGAATAGGAATCTTTCGGCAAAGCGTACGACAAAGACGGAAAAAGTAAATAAGACAAAGATTTTGGTGACGCAGGAAAAACCTCAACGAGGAAAAAACCCGCGGACGACTATGGATGTCGTCGCTGCACTATGATCGCCACAGGGGCGATGTCCTTAGGTTTCAGGTGTCGAGAGTACAGAGATTACAATACAAATGAAAGAAAGACTTTAAATGTAAAGTAACAAGTGTATACAATGTAAAAACTGGTGCGTCGTGTGTAAAAACATGTGTCGTGAGTGAAAGTCGTGCATCGAGAGCGATCTTTTGAGAGAGAATTCTTTGCTTCGAGTGTTCTTCAGAGTTCAGATGTTTCAGGATATCAGGTGATGTCCGCAAATGAGGGTGGAATCCTTGTACTTATAGTCTTCGAATGCCTTTATTGACTCCATAAAAGCTTCGTGTAACAGTTGCAACGGACGCGGAGTTTAATGCTGTTAATGGCCTTCGTCGGTTATAGCCGTTGGTCATCAATGACATTGACCCTGCATTAAACAGTGAAAAGGTAACAGCAATATCGCATGTTAGTCGGTCGAGGTCGTGAGGTTCCATACGACGGTCGTGTGTCGTGAGTAACTTTCGATTTCAACTTTGGTCAAAGGATAAAGTTTTTATGATTTAACCTTATTATGGAAAAGTGTAATAAATGTTTTCCTTACTCTGGTCGTGGTCGAGACTGGCGAAATTTTACCCAAACAGTTTGCCCCCAAAATTTAAAAATAGAGTGGCAAATTCGAATTTTAAATTTTGTCAGTCGGACAACTAGGGTCGTGACACGTGTCGAAAGTCACTTCAATTTCCTTGGAACTGGATCGGTCCAATTCCAACTAAAGAGGAAGTCGAAAAGGGGATAAGATCGTGACGTCACGCTGATGCACGATTATGCTAAACAACTGTCAATCGCCAGGTGTCGACGATCCGTGTGTGCATACGAAAAGGTAAGGGTACGTGTCGATCATCGAGGGACTCGACCTGACACGATCGTTTACATAAATAGAGACCCACGATGGATCTTTTCCATTTTACGTTTGCAGAGAGTTTTAAGAGTGAGATTACTTCCCGATTTATTGCTGTTCTTCAGCGATTCATTTCCAAACCTGCCAGATTTTGATTAGAGTTAGAGTTTTCGAGGATTTAGAGCTCCTATATAAGGTACGATCTCTTCATCTTTTGCAAGTCTACTTAATAGGGTTTAGAAATGTCGACTGAGCCTGTAAGTTCTATTCGAGATCAAGAAGATCTTGACGACCTTAGGAAATTGGCAAAAATCCCTGCGGGGATTAAACTGATTAGGGCAGGTCAGACTCGACCAGATATGTGTCCAGAGGGATTCGTTTTCATATACGAATACCCTTTTAAGATAGGTTTCGAATGGCCTTATTCACCTCTATCCAAGGCATTCATGCTTGAGTTCGACTTAGCACCGGGTCAATTAATGACCCAATTCTGGCAAGTCGTACAAGTGATTGAGCGCCTTACCAAAAACTGGGAGTCTCCCATGAATGTGCGCGACCTCCTCTTGGATTATCAAGTCAAGAAGGACGGATGTCATCGCTATAGCCTATTTTCTAGGCATATGGGCGATCGTACCTTGGTCTTGAAGACGACTGTCAATGACCGCAAGTGGAAGACCAGGTACGCGTTTATGCGTAAACCGACGCTCGACTCTGAGAGTGGCTGGATTAGGACCAGTTGGAATATGTCGGGTGAGTTTTTCTAGTTTTTTGTCGCGTGATGTGTGTTAATTTCAACTAATTTTTAACTCGTCTTCTATGTGTCGATATATATTAAGTTTGAGGACGTGAAGCCCTACGCCAACTCTCAAGCAAAGATCGACGCGTTCTTGGATTTCAGTGTTGTTAAGCGATCATTTTTCACACGACATCCGGTGGACGACGACGACGAAGACTTGGTGTATCTAGGAGAGAATAGAGGAGAAAAACGTGAGGAGGAGGAGGAAGAAGAGGAGACGGAGGAGAGAGAGGAAGAGTCAAGATAAGGAGAAGAAGAAATGACCGGTAAGTGTTTTATTCATTTCTATTCGACCTCGATCTTTTCTCATCGTGTAACGTTTTTCCCTAAGTTGTTTCCAGGAGAATCTCAAGGAAAGGTGCCGACTGCCAGTGCCAATAGGGCAGCTCAACTTGTGCTCTCTCGTAAGGGCAAGGAAAAGAGTCAAAAGACCTCGACCACTGGGTCTAAGGTTCCAAAGAAGACGAGGATGACGATCCCGAGGGAATTGTCTTCAAGAGCTGATGACTCGTCGAGAGTCGTCACGCCTCAGAAGGCGAAGGTATCGGTCGCATCGCATGCGAAGACGAAGACGTCTCTTGGTGCAATTGATGCAACACCTATCAGTTTGGCGCCTCCGGCGAAAACGACGAAGTCTCCGTCTACCACGTCGACCCCTTCATCGACCGACAACGGCAAGGGCCATGCGACGAGAGAGGATAAGGTCACGACGGTCAACTTTACGTTTCCGTCAGACTTTATGGCTACCAATGTCCTGGACGGGACGGATCTGTTTCCTCATCTGGGGAAGTATCTGCTCCCTTCTTTCAAGGAGCGTTTCGAGGGATTCCCGATCGAGGAGACGGGATCTCACGTTGCCGGACTGGCATTTCTGGTAAGTTTTTCTTTCAAAACTTGTGTTATTTTATCGTTGTTTGACTTTGTCGAATGTTTACTAACGTGTGTCTTATGTTTTACAGGCATTCCAGTCTTCCCTTGCCTTGCGCGCTGAAACAGAGAAGATAAGGGGTATGGTGTCCTCTGCTCACGAGAGGGGTAACGCGGTATTGGACAGGGGGAAGGTCGCCTTAGAGCGAGAAGATGCAATGTCCAAACGTCTCGATGAGGCCCTGAAAGAGTTAGAAGTCGTCGGACGTGCAAAGGACGAGGCAAACCACTGTCTGAAGCAGTCTTTGTCCATGATCGCCGATCAAAGGGATGAGCTGGACAGGACTAAGGAATCCTTGGCTGCGAATGAAAAAGAAGCTGAGGATTCACAGTCTAGGGTGGCGGAGCTGGAAAAGGAGGTAAATGAGCTCAAGGACGAAGCTAAGTCCGTCTTTGCCTTGGCTCGATTCACCGCTCGGGCGGCGATTATGAGGCGACACTTATCGGGGAAGAATCCCCTTGCCTCAGCGTCGGAGGAACTTACCTTCTATCTGAGGGAGGTCGGATCTGCAAGAGATCTCGACTCGGATGACGAGAATGAGGTCGAGGAGGAGGAGATCGAAGAAAGCTCAAAGGGCGAGGCCTCGGGCAAGGATGCGACTGACGATCCTCCTCAGATTTAAAAAATTCTTTGTCTCTTATTTTTATCACTCGACTGTTAGGGGTCGAGTTATTTGAATGTACCTGACCGTTTGATGAAATGAAATTTACATTTCCTTTGAATTTGCATATTATGTTATTGTCAATCGATAAACAAACATCGAGCACAATACTGAGTGTACGAGAATAAACATAAGTCGTATATATAACAAGCGTAGGTACTTGCGACAAAGGCGTTTATTGAAATACAACGATTAGAACATGAATCGTAAGATTTTGATATTTTAAATCGTGTAAGCAAACATACGTATATGCGTTCAAAGCATACATTCAGAACATGAAATTTTTCTAAGTTAAAACACTTAGATCGTGGGTCGATCGCACAATTAAATAGTGCGGTGAATCTGAATCATACGTCCATGCGACCAGATAATCAAGTCATATAGTAGACCCGATTACTTATGCCATGCGACCCTGAGAAAGTATACTGATGTCATGTGATAGACTTAGTAACTTATGTCGTGCGATCCTGCGATAAAACAACGTCATAAGTTGGTCGTTGGCTAACCAACGACCCTCCGATGCTTAAGTCAGTGATTATTGTAATGAAAATAAAAATTTGTATAAGAGAAAAGGGTTTAGAAGAAATACCTTTTCAAATGCGTCGCATTCCAGCTACGTGGGATATCTTGATTGTCGAGGTTTTGGAGTCGATAGGCTCCTTTACCTACGACTTCGGAGATACGATAAGGACCTTCCCACTTAATGGAAAGCTTACCTGCATTAAGCTCTTGAGTGCTTTGGAACACTCGACGCAAGACATAGTCGCCTTCTTGAAAGACTTTAGCTTTGACATTTTTATTGAAATGTCGCTCGACCGCTTGCCTTTGCGATGCCATCCTGATCAGTGCTGATTCTCTGAGCTCTTCAAGGGCGTCGAGGTCATAACTTAAATCAACCAGGTTGTGGTCGACGGAAGTATGCCTCGAGGTTGGGAGCTGGACCTCGACCGGCAAGACTGCTTCGCAACCATAGACCAATGAGAAAGGGGTTTGTCCTGTGGATGGGCGAGGTGTCGTGCGATTCGCCCACAGTATCGATGGGAGTTCTTCGACCCACTTTCCCTTTGCAGCTTTTAACCTTTTCTTAATTGAAGCAATGATGGTCTTATTGCTCGATTCAGCAAGTCCATTTGCCTGGGGATACTTGGGTGTCGAGGTCGTCAGTTTGATGCTGCGGTCCTCACAGAACTGTCGAGTCCTGTTGCTTATGAACTGGGATCCATTATCGCAGACAATTTCGGATGGGATCCCAAACCTGCATATAATGTTAGTTTGGATAAAAGAGACGACTTCCTTGTCCCAAACTTGGGAAAAGGCAGCTGCTTCTACCCATTTGGAAAAGTAATCTGTAAGTACAAGGAGAAAAACCTTTTGTCCTGGGGCAGGTGGTAGCTTGCCGACAATATCCATTCCCCATCTCATAAAGGGCCATGGGATCATTGTCGAATGCAAAGGTTCAGAAGGTTTGTGAGACGTACCTGAATGTCGCTGACAAGGGTCACAGTTCTGGACGTACCTGATGGCGTCTTGTCGCAGTGTTGGCCAAAAGTAGCCCTGTTGAGAGATACGATTAGCCAAACTACGACCTCCTGAGTGATTGCCACACTCCCCATCGTGCATTTCTTGAAGGATCTTCTGAACTTGATTCTTGCTTGGAATGCATCTCAGGTTTAAGCCTGTTGATGATCGTCGATAGAGTCTATCTCTGATCAGGACATACCTAGATGCTTTGAATCTGATCTTTCGAGCTTCCATCTTATCTTCTGGGAGTTGGTCGTGCATAAGGAAATTTCTGATGTCGCACGACCAATCATCTTCTTGGATTTCGATCTGGACGACATCATCATTTTCGATGGACGACGTCGCTAGGTGGATCATAGGAATACTGTCGAATATTGGTTCGACTAAAGCAGACCCAAGGTTTGCTAGAGCGTCGGCTTGAGTATTCTGATCCCTTGGAATCTGTTCAATGGAAAACGATTTGAATTTCTCTGATTTTTCTTTTGCTACCTTTAGGTACGCTGTCATCTTTGAATCTTTGGCCACTAATTCTCCATTCATCTGGTTCACGACCAGAAGAGAATCGCTTTTGACATGTAGCGCAGTTACCCCTGAGTCGTGGCCCATATTCATTCCCACGATCAGGGCTTCGTACTCTGCTTCGTTGTTGGTGGTTTTGAAATCGCATCGAACGGAATACACCACCTTGCCCCCCCTGTGGCGACTTTAAGACGACGCCTAGTCCTGAGCCTCTTACGTTGGATGATCCGTTGACATGTAAAGTCCATGGTATGTCGTCGTAATTCGCCACAGTAGACACTTCGAGCTTTGCTTCTTTTTCCAACTCAGGACTAAAGTCGGCGATGAAGTCGGCCAATGCTTGTGACTTGATGGCCATTCTGGGTTTGAAATCGATGTCGTAACTACTGAGATATATGCTCCATTTGGCCAATCGACCTGTCAACTCAGGTTTCCTCAAGACAGACTTACGAGGAAAGTTAGTCACGACAGTAATAGGATGCGATTCGAAATAATGTCGCAATTTCTTTGCGGCTGTAACAAGCGACAAGAGTAGTTTTTCCATTGAGGAATACCTGGTTTCGGCGTCCAAGAGAGATTTACTTACATAGTAGATCGGCAGTTGCTGTTTTTCATCTTCCCGTGTGAGGACGGCGCTTACTTCATTTGGACTGATAGCTAAATATAGCTGCAAGACCTCATGATCGCGAGGCTTCGATAGCAAAGGCGGTGACGCCATATATTCTTTCAATTTTTGCAGTGCTTGCTCATGATCGTCGGTCCAATCGACACCTTTGTTTTTCCTGAGGACATTGTAAAATAAATGACATCTGTCTGAGGATCGAGAGACAAACCTATTCAGAGCTGCCACTCGACCAGTGAGCCTTTGGACCTCTTTGAAATTTCTAGGAGACTTGATCTCGATGATAGCTTTGATTTGGTCGGAATTAGCCTCGATTCCTCGACGAGTGACCATGTAGCCCAGGAATTTCCCGGCACTGACACCAAAGGAACACTTCGTCGGGTTGAGCTTCATGCTATACTTCCGAAGGATGTCGAACGACTGCCTCAAATGTTCGACGTGGTCGACTGCTAGATTCGACTTGACAGGCATGTCGTCGATATAGACTTCCATCGTGTCGCCAAGATGATCCTTGATTATCTTATTTACTAGACGCTGGTAGGTAGAACCTGCATTTTTTAGTCCAAAAGGCATGACCTTATAACAGTAAATACCTCGGTCTGTCATGAAGGCAGTTTTCTCCTGATCCTCGACGTGCATCAGGATCTGATTATATCCAGAATAAGCATCCATGAACATCAACAGTTCATGTCCTGCTGTCGCGTCGACCATGGCATCGATGTGTGGCAACGGGAATGGGTGTTTTGGATAGGCTTTGTTGAGATCTGTAAAATCGATACAGACCCTCCATTTGCCATTTTTCTTCTGAACGACCACGACATTCGCAAGCCAGTCGGGGTACTTTACTTCTCGAATTTTTCCTGTCTTGAGGAGGTTGTCGACCTCGTCATTTATCACCTTACTCCTTTCAGGAGCAAATTTCTGCCGCTTTTGCTTGATAGGTTTAAATAACGGGTCGACATTGAGCTTATGGGAAATGACGCCAGGGGCTATGCCGACCATGTCTTCGTGCGACCAGGCAAAACAATCGGCATGTTCCAGCAAGAAAGATATTAGCTTGTCTTTTAAGCAGGGATCGAGGGATGATCCTACAAGGACTTTCTGGTCAGGCTTGCTCTGGTCCAAGATGACTTCCTCCAGGCGATAGTCGTCGACCGCCTCAGGTGCATCATGTAACACCCGGAAAATCCTTGTAAGTAATAATAGTCCTAATATTCCTTTATATTTTGACTTCTTAGATTATAATTGAATTCCTAAGTAATTTCCGTGATTTTACTTGTTATTTGATAACTTCCGATAGAAATCAGTAAGTTTATTCCTTAAGGAAATTAATGAAAAATAGATGATAAAGTTAAATATTAGATTTTATGGATTAGTTGGATGGGTAATTTGAATACGAGTCCAACGGTACTTTCCGGGGTAAAAACCGAGTTCTAACGAAGAAGTTACGGCCAAATTAGTGGAAAATGAGAAACAAGCAAACAGAGGTTGGCGCCGATGCATCGGCGCGGGTGATCGGCGCCGAGCACCTGACGTGCTAAAAGGGGATTAAACCCACCTCTTGACCCTTAGTCATTTATCCTTTTCATTTAGAGTTCTCAAATCAGATTTTGGCTCTCTACTCCTCAGACGATTTCCATCTAAGCTTAAGGTAAACTCTTATCTTTCAATCATAATCAAATACAAACAATTAGTAGATGAATCTTACCCATTTAAACTTGAATTAGGGCATTTCATCTTCATTTCATCTTGTTGGAGTGATTGGGTTCAAGTATTCAAGTTAGGGTGATAACAATTGAAGATTTGAGGTGAGTAACTTGTATCTAATTGATTGTATTATACTTATCTACCATTCTTTATCTCGATTTTGGTATTGTTAATGAGAAATCTTGATTTATAAGCTTTTAATGGTTAAGAGGGAACAAGAAGAGTTCAAGTAAGTTATGGTGGATTAATTGTGTTTTATTTCTTAGAATGCCATGGTAAATGTTAGTGTTAAAGGTTTGGGTTTGATTTTACATCATTGGTATATGATTATGATGATGGCTTAATATATGTCTTAATGAAGCAAAGATGGCTTAATGGTCAATATGGACTTATTATTGAATTGTAAACATGGATGTTTATTATTGATATTATATAGAATGTGAATTGATACATATGGATGTATATGAACTACATGGAAGTAGTATTGATAATGTTAAATGGTTGGACCATTGTTAAGTGCTAAATATGCTTGGAATATTATTTGGATTAACATATTTGGTATTCACATAATTGGAGGAGCACCTAGTAGGCATTGGAGGATATATTCTTACACACCGTGGGGTAAGTGTAATTGATTCATACCTCGGATACCGTGGGGTTTTCCGTTGTGTTATGCCTTGTGACAATACCGTGGGGTACCGATCAAGGTATATCTTCGATTATGATGTAACTGGGTAGCGATATGGACCTTCTCCATGGAATCCAATTTGTGAATGTATCTAATTGTTATTCCTACATGCTATGATTATGCTCTATGTGCTATGTGTAAACCTCACTTAGGCTTTAAAAGCCTAACACTTGTTATGTGTTTTATGTGTTACTAATATTAGTGGTTCCAGACACAAGAAGGTCTAGAACGGGGTTGTGAGCATGGGATCATTGTTGGAGAGTTAAGGATTGGAAGATTGATGATAGAACTTTCCGACATCCTTTGATATTTGATTGCTATAGTAGTGATCAAATAAGCTAGTGGTCCATTAGTAGTTATAATTAACTAAATCTTTGTAATAATGGTTATGTAATGATAATTATGTATACTTTTACTTTAGTAATGAGTACCACTCTTCCGTTTTATGGAAGTTTTTGTTAACCCCTGTTTTGGGGTGTTACACATCCTGTGCATTCTCAAATTCTTCAGGCATCTGGGCAATGATCTGCTCTTGGTTTCCGTCACCTGCCATTTTCCTCAAAGAGAAAAGAGAGGAAACTCAAGGAAAACGTTAGCAAGGCGCACGTTTGTCGAAGATTTTCTCTAGATGGGGCCCCACGGTGGGCGTCAAACTGTTAATGCCAAAAATCATCCAGAAGGATAACTTAAGGTTGATTGTGGAGCTTAACAACTAAAGAATAGAAATCTTTCGGCAAAGCGTACGACAAAGACGGAAAAAGTAAATAAGACAAAGATTTTAGTGACGTGGGAAAAACCTCAACGAGGAAAAAACCCACGAACGACTATGGATGTCGTCGTTGCACTATGATTGCCAAACATGGGCGATGTCCTTAGGTTTCAGATGTGGAGAGTACAGAGATTACAATACAAATGAAAGAAAGACTTTAAATGTAAAGTAACAAGTGTATCAAATGTAAAAACTGGTGCGTCGTGTGTAAAAACAATGTGTCGTGAGTGAAAGTCGTGCGTCGAGAGCGATCTTTTGAGAGAGAATTCTTTGCTTCGAGTGTTCTTCAGAGTTCGAATGTTTCAGGATATCAGGTGATGTCCGCAAATGAGGGTGGAATCCTTGTACTTATAGTCTTTGAATGCCTTTATTGACTCCATAAAAGCTTCGTGTAACAGTTGTAACGGACGCTGAGTTTAATGCTATTAATGGCCTTCGTCGGTTATAGCCGTTGGTCATCAATGACATTGACCCTGCATTAAACAGTGAAAAAGTAACAGCAATATCGCATGTTAGTCGGTCGAGGTCGTGAGGTTCCATACGACGGTCGTGTGTCGTGAGTAACTTTCGATTTCAACTTTGGTCAAAGGATAAAGTTTTTATGATTTAACCTTATTATGGAAAAGTGTAATAAATGTTTTCCTTACTCTGGTCGTGGTCGAGACTAGCGAAATTTTACCCAAACATTATCCTTTAAATTTGACAATTTACACATAATCCTAAGTGTTAGTATAATAATATTGATAGTGTTTGTAGTGAAATTGTATTGCAATATGTCATAGGCAATTTGTGTGGGTTGTTTGTGGTTGGTAGCAAGGCATAGGAACTCATACGGGGCTGCAGGTTTGCAACCATGTTTGATGTAGGTTTGCAAACAGTGGTGATGCAACCAACATTTGTGTTAGTTTTGGTCGATGTTGGTGCTGTCTGTAATACCCAAGTCTTTTCTGAAGGAAAGATAAGTTGGTTGGGGGAATGATGAGATATTGTTCTTTAGGGGCCAAAAGTGTAATTTAGGAGGAGAGTATAAAACTCTCAATTTTGGGCACAAAACCCTAGGTGAATGTATTTCTTCTTGTGGCGGCTTGAGTGAGAGAGCAGAGAAAGGAGTAAGCAACTACAATCTGCAATTAGGAAGAAGAAGTGGAAAATTGGAGTCCGGTTCTGCATTGATTTTTACCAGGTAATCTCAGAATTCAATCCTTGTACCTATTTTTTTACTGCTGGAGTCGGATTGTTTGGGGTTTTGTGGTTAAAAAGTAGTAAATGATGCTCTTAGGGGGAAATTAGGCATCATCTTTGTGTTTAAGCAACAAAGGGTTTGTAAGGAAAGAGTTAAGTATGGTTACAATGTCATTTTATCGCGAAATCGATTTGGATGAGGGTTTGAAAGTAGATTCGTATCCCAATCTTTCACAGACCTCGCGTCCGGGAAGTTTGTGCAGATGCCCGGACAAAGTATCCGGTAAGGGTACTCGGACCCCAATGTCCGAAGGTGTCCGTATGGCGTAGCTGTCCGGATAGCATAGTCGACCGGATAGGGTAGTGTCCGGATAGGGTAGTTATCCAGATAGGTAGTCGTCCGGATAGCATAGTTGCCCGGGAAGGGAAGTCCGGATAGTATGGTATCCGGTAAGTAGCATCCGGAAAGTTTGGTGTCCGGAAAGTTAGTATCCGGTCAGCTTATTTCTTTCATCCACTTATTCAGGTATCCCAATTGAAGGTCAGAAGTTAAGAAAGAAAAGTTGTTAAGAGCACCAGGTGAGTTTATCTAACTAAAAAATGCGTGTTTTAAAACGCGTTTTCCGAGTAAGTAAATGAGTAGAAATGCCATGTTTTATCACATGATTTTGTTTGTATGAAAGTCTATTTGAGATGTATGCATACATTGTTGTTAGATGTAAATCGGCTAAGTCGGGGGGTGTGGCCCGCCAGTGCTCATACCGAGGTGTGTGTCCCGTTTATGCCATGGGAGGTGTGACCCAGTAAGGCAGTGTGAGACTGACACGTTGTCACTTCCGAGTGACTTCAGTGTGCCATTTACATGAGTAGAGTTATCTGAATGTTTTGTTTAAAGTTGTTATACATGAAAGTTACGAATTGCTTTAAATCTATGTTATCGAACTTTTGTTAATTGAGGGAGCTCACTAGACCTCATGGTCTAACCCTCGCATTTTCCAAACTAAACCTTTTCAGGGAAGCAGATAGTAGGGAGCTTTGGTAAGAATCAAGAGAAGAATTAGAGACCGGACGCTTCTAGAGATAGCGTTCACTTCTATTTTATAGACTTTATTTTATTCTCAGTTGTGAATAGGTTGTTTCCTCCAACCTAGTTTTGAGACAGATGTATTGAAAATTTTGAGACTGGTTTTGGGATATTATATTTTTTTTATGAATGCTATGCTTTATTTTTGGTTTGGGTTGTTACAATTGGTATCAGAGTCGTAGTTTAATGGATTCAGGTGACCGGACGGGCCTAGACTTAAACTGTGGAAGTAGAAATCACAACTGAGAATCAGGAATGCGCTAGGAAGGCACTATAATCGGAATAAGACTAATATGGTAGAGAGGACAACCATGTAAAGTAGATTCGGGATTACACCTAGCCAGTGTAATTGCGAATTTACAGGTACATGTATGTGCTTAAATTGCCTAATTATTCTGAGCAGTAGTCTTAAGTAATTCATTTTGGTATGTTTCAGTAATCTAGTATGTCTGAAAGAACCTTGAGGAGTAGATCTATGCCAGTGGTGGGTACAAATCCTGTTGCAGGAGAGATTCGCATGGAGGAAATCTTTGAGGAGGAACCGGTGAATCCTCCTAGACGAGAAACCACCCGCGGAAGGGGCGGAGCCGAGGGAGGGGACGAGGTAGACCGCCGTTGCGAGCTGAATCTCAGGCGGTTGGGGCTGGAGTGGCAACCCGAGGAGGGAAAAAGATGCCAACCACCCGTCGAACTAAAAGTGTGGGAGAGCCTGAAGTGCGTGAGCCCTTGCATCAAGAAAGTACCGCATCGGTAGGCGGAGGGAGTCAGTCGGACAGCTCGAGGAGAAACCAGAACAAAGCTTTTGTGACTGAGGAGAAGTTTACGACTGAGATGGGTAAATTACAGGAGACCTTGCAAGCGTTGTTGGAAAATCAGATCAAGACTACGTCAGAGGGACGGACGTTAAGTGAGAATGTGACCAGGACTGAGGCATCTGGCCTACCTCCGACGGTGGTGGGAGATCATTCATTATCAACTCCGCTTGTGGCTAACGAACCAAAGACAACTAAAGGGTGTACCTTTAAGACTTTTGCGTCGTGCAAACCTCCATCTTTCAATGGGGAACGCAATTCAGTTTTAGCTCTGAGGTGAATACGCGAGATGGAGTTAGCTTTCGACACGAGCAAGTGTGCTGAGGAAGACAAAGTGTTGTTTGCCATGTCTATGCTGAAGGCAGATGCTATTTTCCGGTGAGATGTCGAGACGGGAGGTAGGGGTTCGAAGGTCGCAAAAACAACTACATGGGAACTGTTTACTAAAAGATTCAAAGCTCAGTTCTGCCCAGTGGCGACCGTTAAGAAGCTCGAGTAGGAATTTCTGGGATTAGAGCAAGGGACGATGTCGGTACAAGAATATACGTCAAAGTTTATTGAGAAAGCCTGGTTTGCCGAAATGTATGTGCCTACTGAGGAGAGGCGCATAGAGAGATACATCTGGGGACTGAAGAGCGGGGTGAGGGAGTTGGTGCAGGTGAAAGATCCAGTTACTTTTCAGGCTGCGGTAGATACTGCAGAGCTCACAGAAAAAGAGAAGAATAGGCAGATGACGGAGAGAGTTGGAGACAAGCGGAATTGGGAAGGACCGAACCGTGATATTAAGAGGCCGAGTGCGCCCAAACCCGAGCTGTGGGCGGGGTTCAGATCAGGAGTGAGATCGTGCGGCAAGTGTAATCGGATGCATAAGGGGGAGTGTTTGGTGGATAAGGAAGGATGTTTCAAGTATGGGAAGACGGGACCATATGGCACGAGATTGCCGTAGTCCGAGATCGTGTTATCAGTGCGGATCGCCAGACCATGTCAAGTTGGACTGTCCTCAGTTGAAGAGGGGGTTTGCTGGGGGTTATGGCGGAAATAGTGGAGGAAGAGACGGGGATAGAAAGGTGGAGCCTACTCGCGCGAAGGCGAGAGATTTCCATATGTCGGCAGAGGAGGCGGTGAATACGCCTGATGTGGTGACAGGTACTTTCCCTATTGACTCGACTTTTGCTAGAGTATTGTTTGATTCGGGCGCAAATCGTTTGTTTGTGTCGCCTAATTTTATTCAGAAATTGCAAGTGAAACCCAAGAGGTTAAACTTTGGGTTTGAGGTAGAAGTAGCAGATGATAGTCGAGTCTGGGTGAAATAGGTCTATGAGGGGTGTAGCATTGATGTTGATGGTCACTTGTTCCATTTGCGTTTGTACCCTATGGGAATGGGGGAGTTTGATGTGGTTTTAGGGATGGATTGGTTAGCGGATAATGACGCTAACATAATGTGTAATAAGAAGTTGATTCGTATCACCTTTCCTGATAAGAAGGAAATAGTAATCTATGGGGATCGTCGAGATAGGAAGTCGTGTTTGATATTTATGGTGAAAGCTAGGCGTTGTTTGGGGAAGGGATGTCTGGGGTATTTAGCTTACGTGCTAGATGCTAAGAAAGAGAAGAAGGGAGTCGGGGATGTGCCTATAGTAAGAGAGTACCTGGAAGTGTTTCCGGATGACTTGGCGAGTCTGCCACTAGATCGTCAAGTAGAGTTTAGAATAGATTTGATGCCTGGGGCGGCACCGATTGCACGTGCGCCCTATCGCCTGGCACCAGCAGAAATGAAGTAGATGATGACGCAGCTGCAAGAGCTACTCGACAAGGGTTTCATTCGTCTGAGCTCATCGCCTTGGGGAGCACCGGTACTATTTGTAAAGAAGAAGGACTGGTCTATGCGGATGTGCATAGATTACCGTGAGCTCAACAAGGTGACAGTGAAGAACAAGTACCCGCTTCCGAGGATTGATGACCTCTTCGACCAGTTGCAAGGTGCGAGCTATTTCTCGAAGATAGACTTAAGATCGGGCTACCATCAGCTGAAAGTGAGAGAGGAAGACGTGCCCAAGACAGCCTTTCGTACAAGATATGGACACTACGAGTTTTTAGTTATGCCCTTTGGCCTGACTAATGCCCCAACAGTGTTCATGGACTTGATGAACAGGGTGTGTAGTTCGTTGCTGGACAAGTGTGTAATCGATTTCATCGACGATATCCTGATCTACTCACGGACCCGAAAAGATCACGAGGAGCACCTTCGGACGGTGTTGGAATTGTTAAAACGGGAGAAGTTGTACGCTATGTTTTTGAAGTGCGAGTTCTAGTTGAGAGAGGTTCAGTTTCGGGGTCACGTAGTGTCGGCGGAGGGTATCAAAGTAGACCCTGCCAAGATCGAAGCAATTAAGGATTGGGAGCCGCCAAAGTCACCGTCGAAAGTAAGAAGTTTTCTTGGGTTGGCGGGCTACTATCGGAAGTTCATTCAGGACTTCTCTCGAATAGCCACACCGTTGACCACGTTGACGAGGAAGAATGTCAAGTTCGTTTGGACCGAGGCTCTGGAGGCCGCGTTTGAGAAGTTGAAGGAAATCCTGAGCAGCGCCCCAATCCTGTCGTTACCAGATGGATCTGAAGGATTTATAATTTACAACGATGCTTCCAAGCTGGGGTTAGGGTGTGTACTGATGCAGAATGGGAAGGTGATTGCCTACACATCTCGATAGTTGAAAGATCATGAGAGAGACTACCCTACTCACGACATGGAATTGGAGATTGTGGTGTTCACTTTAAAGATATGGCGACACTACTTGTATGGAGTGAAGTGTCAGATCTACACCGACCACAAGAGTCTTAAGCACCTTTTCGATCAGAAGGAATTGAACATGAGACAGAGGAGTTGGATGGAACTGTTGAACGACTACGACTGCGAAATCCTTTACCACCCGGGTAAAGCGAATGTGGTAGCTGACGTGTTGAGTCGGAAAGAGCGAGGAGAATCGACCAAAGTGGTGGCCTTCAGGGTCGAGGCGACTTCGAGTCTCCTGGACGAGGTCAAGAAGTCTCAAGAGGAGGCGTTGTTAGAAGATAATATAAAGAGTGAAAGGATTGTTGGGATTACGTCATTGTTCAGTGTCAACAGTGGTGGGTTGAGGTGTATGAAGGACCGGGTGTGGGTTCCCAAGTTGGGGAACTTGAGAGTAAGCATTTTGGAAGAAGCGCATAAGTCACGATATTATATGCACCCGGGGACGAATAAGATGTATCGAGACTTACGACAGTTTTACTGGTGGCCAGGAATGAAGAAGGATATCTCTCACTTTGTGGAACGATGTGTGACGTGTTTAAAGGTTAAAGTAGAGCATCAACGACCGTATGGGGAACTTCAGTCTACGGAGATACCAGTGTGCAAATAGGACAACATCACCATGGATTTTGTTACAAAGTTACCAAGGACTCCGAAGGGTAACAATGCGATATGGGTGATTGTGGATAGTCTCACCAAGTCCGCGCATTTACTACCAATCAGGGAGTCGGATCCGTTGGAGAAGTTAGCTCGGTTGTACATTAATGAGATTGTGTCAAGGCACGGGGTGCCACGATCTATCGTGGCCGATCGTGATAGCCGCTTTACGTCGTCGTTTTGGAGAAGTCTTCAGCGAGAGTTGGGTTCACAAGTGAAGTTGAGCACATCATATTATCCCCAAACGGATGGCCAGAGCGAAAGGACTATTCAAACGTTAGAGGATATGCTCCGAGCCTGTGTAATTGATTTCAAGGGTTCTTGGGAAGTACACCTACCTTTGATAGAGTTCTCGTATAACAACAGTTACCATGCGAGCATCCAGGCAACACCATTCGAAGCCTTGTATGGACGGAAGTGTCGTACGCCGTTGTGTTGGAATGAGGTGGGAGAAAGGCAATTAGCAGGTCCAGAAATTATGCAAATGACTGCGGATAAGATAGATCTAATCCGTGAGAAAATGAGGATCGCGCAAGATCAGAAAAGCAAGTATGCAAACAGAAGAAGGAAGCCTATCGAATTTCAAGTGGGTGACAAAGTAATGCTAAAAGTCTCGCCTTGGAAAGGAGTAGTGCGATTCGGGAAGAAAGGAAAGTTGAGACCAAGATATGTGGGGCCTTTCGTCATTATTGAGCGAGTTGGAGCAGTGGCTTACAAATTAGACTTACCAGAAGAATTAAAGGGAGTTCATCCAACGTTTCATGTCTCGAACCTAAAGAAGTGTTTGGTAGAAACATATGTGGCCATTCCATTGGAAGATATCAGTGTCGATGAGAGACTGTCGTACATAGAGGAACCAGTTGAGATTGTGGATAGCAAGATCCGAAAGTTAAGAAACAAAGAGATCAGGCTAGTAAAGGTCCAGTGGCGGTTTCATAAAGGTCAAGAGGCGACGTGGGAAGTAGAAGCGGACATGAGGTCCAAATACCCTCATCTTTCGGCAATGGAATTCCGGGGACGGAATTCTTTTGAGGGGGAGGTATTGTAATACCCAAGTCTTTACCAGGTAATCTCATATTTCAATCCTTGTACCTAGTTTTTACTGTTGGAGTCGGATTGTTTGGGGTTTTGTGGTTAAAAAGTAGTAAATGATTCTCTAAGGGGGAAATTAGGCATCATCTTTGTGTTTAAGCAGCAAAGGGTTTGTAAGGAAAGAGTTAAGTATGGTTACAATGTCATTTTATCGCGAAATCGATTTGGCTGAGGGTTTGAAAGTAGATTCGTATCCCAAAATGTCACAGACCTCGCGTCTGGGAAGTTTGTGCAGATGCCCGGACAAAGTATCCGGTAAGGGTACCCGGACCCCAGTATCCAAAGGTGTCCGTATGGCGTAGCTGTCCGGATAGCATTCTCGTTCGGATAGGGTAGTTGTCCGGATAGGTAGTCGTCCGGATAACATAGTTGTCCGGGAAGGGAAGTCCGGATAGTATGGTATCCGGTAAGTAGCATCCGAAAAGTTTGGTGTCCGGAAAGTTAGTATCCGGACAACTTATTTCTTTCATTCACTTATTCAGGTATCCCAATTGAAGGTCAGAAGTTAAGAAAGAAAAGTTGTTAAGAGCACCAGGTGAGTTTTTCTAACTAAAAATGTGTGTTTTAAAACGTGTTTTCCGAGTAAGTAAATGAGTAGAAATGCCATGTTTTATCACATGATTTTGTTTGTATGAAATTCTATTTGAGATGTATGCATACATTGTTGTTAGATGTAAATCGGCTAAGTCGGGGGGTGTGGCCCGCCAGTGCTTATACCAGGGTGTGTGTCCCGTTTATGCCATGTGAGGTGTGACCCAGTAAGGCAGTGTGAGACTAACACGTTCTCACTTCCGAGTGACTTCAGTGTGCCATTTACATGAGTAGAGTTATCTGAAAGTTTTGTTTAAAGTTGTTATATATGAAAGTTACGAACTGCTTTAAATCTATGTTATCGAACTGTTGTTAGTTGAGGGAGCTCACTAGAAATCATGGTCTGACCTTCACATTTTCCAAACTAAACATTTTCAGGGAAGCAGATAGTAGGGAGCTCCGGTAAGAATCAAGAGAAGAATTAGAGACCAAACGCTTCTAAAGAGAGCGTTCACTTCCATTTTATAGACTTTATTTTACTCTCAGTTGTGAATTGGTTGTTTCTGCCAACCTAGTTTTGAGACAGATGTATTGAAAATTTTGAGACGGGTTTTGGGATATTATATATTTTTTTATGAATGCTATGCTTTATTTTTGGTTTGTGTTGTTACACTGTCGTATGTTTGATATTTGTGTTTTATAAAAGGTGCTTATTTATACTTATTTGCAAGTTATTAATATGTTAAGATGAGAGATGTATCAAAACAAAAAGTAAGCAAGTTATTAATATGTTAATATGCTTATTTGGACTTGCATCTTTACAAAGGGAGAGATCTATCAATACAAAACCCAAAGTAAACAAGTTATTAATATTTTAAGATGCTTATTTGGATTTATTTGCATCTTTACAAAGTGAGAGATGTATCTATACAAAACCCAAATTAAGCAAGTTATTAATACATTACTTGGAAATTAACAAAGTGATAGATGTATCATTACAAAACCCGAAGAGGTTCACTCGCATGGGAGTACCGCTGACCAAACATATATGGCTAGTTTAAGAGAAGAAATTGCGACATAATTGATGCAAAACGGAAACTGATTTAAATTGTTATGAGAGTTTGTTCGTGTTTTCTATTGTATTTGAACCAATTAACGCATTTCAATTGTTATGAAGAGTAATTTTAGTATTATAATTTAATTTAATTCAACGGTATCACATTTTCAGAGATAAAATGATGTATTCAGATGTTTTCAGATTTCAGCTTACAAAAACAAACAGTCTTTCTGATTCAGATTTCAGATTTCAGCACCACCACTTAAAAATCAGAAGTGAAATCAGTGTTCAGACTTCAGCACCACTTAAAAAACAAACGCCACCTTAGAACCCTATTCTTATACTTTGCCTTGAAAAGAGTATATACGATAAGTATCATCAATCTGATATAACTCAAATAAGTCATCATCCAAACACTTAGAATAGAATAGAACAATGTCTTCAATATGGTTCATCAGATCAATGACAAAGAATATCTCAATTGATCAGAGTTTGATCTATATGTGGCATTTCATATAGAATCCGATAAAGAGAAATTCGTTTCGCTCACTTATCGGATCCTTAAATCCTCATGAAATACTAAGTCATTGGTATCCGACAAATTCTTCTACTTTTTGGAAAATAAAATTTATTTGAAAAATCCAATAAACTCATTGGATCAAAAATGATTCTCTTTTCTTTTGGAAAAAAAACAAGCATTGATGTATTTTTAATCTTTCCCGACACCAAATCCTTCATGCTCTCTTTCTCCAAATATCATCATCTTGGTGATTTGACAGCAGAAGGACATGGTTGGAGTAGGAGTGTAAATGAGACGAAACAACTCGCGAGCTACTCGAGATCGACTCGTTCAATACTCGACTCGAATAGGCTGAATTCAAAGTTGAGCTCGACTCGACATACTAACGAGTTAAATTAAACAACCTGATACTCGACTCGATAAGCTCGTTAGATTTTACATCTTTAAAAAATAAGTTATTAAATAACATTTTACATATTTTAGTAAACATCAAGAAAGTGGACAAGCATCATGGTTTCAGTTTTCATAAATACTATTCTCTTCATTTTTCCTAACTCCTCTTTATCTCCCAATCTATATACCTATATAAACCACCACCACAAGGAATGAGGTGGAAGCTCTAAACATGATAATCACTCCTTTCTTTTTTTCTCAATCTATGGTATTTTCCCCATTTCCATCATTCTATGTTATTTACCAATATGTATTTCTAACTCTACGTGTCCTTTCAAATGTCATCGTACTTTGATTTACTTACTTTATGATAATAATTTCAAAGGTCTTCACTAATTTTTCAAGGTGCAACAAGAATGTTGGTTCTTGACATACAATTGCAACCGTTGATCTCCATACTTCTTGACATACAAGATGGTTACTCTTCTCACACTGCTAAGTTATTTTCAGCTTTCTGAGGTTAGTTATGTATAATAAAAATATCTTTTGTAATAAAAGATCCACGAGTTGTATCGTAATTGTGATATAGAAATACCTTGATTAATTATAGTTACTTTGTTGTTGGGTATTGGTTTTATATTGATTAGATATGTTATTGTAAATGTGATTGTAAAAATTTGTTGGTTGTTAGGAATTCGAAGTTGTATCTAGACCTACAACGTAGTGATTTGTGGTTGGCGATGAATATCTTGGGCTAAGGGGAAATTAATGGATCGATCAATAAGTTGTTTGCATAAGTTTCGGCCAAGAGATCGGTTGTGGCTCATGTCAAGTACCGGAAACAAGGACTCATTCAATGATGGTGTGGATTCAATGTATGAAGAGGTCTCAAATACAACTTACCTTTACAAGGAACAAACAAAATAAATTGTCTATGGCATTATAGATCGCAAATTTGAAAATTTTGACATTAAATCTAGGTCTAAACAATATTTTGTTTTCCTAAATGTTTTGTATTTGACAATATTTTTTATGGAGATGAAGTTAGAATATTCATTTAGTAACTTTCAATAAGGATTCAAGGCCATGTGCACATTGTAAAAAAGAAAAAGAAAAATATTTATGTCATTGTTTGGAAATTTTATTGGATCCATATTTGGAAATGTGTACAATTTTTTGGCATATCTATTTGTAATAGTAAATGAATTCGAACAAGAAAGACAATAAAATAAGTTTAGAACTTTTCTCAAACAAGTTTCAAAATATTATATCTAAGGAGAAACCAAGGTTGATGACATGGGTTCTTCTATAAGCTAGAAACTCATTTATCTTTTTTCTCCTTCATCCTCCTCTTAATCCTTTTTTCCCTAATTACTCACATTAATTTCCCATCAACATTGATTGTCCATTATGTTTGTATTTAATATTGTTCTCTTCATTTTCCTTAACTCCTCTTTATCTCCCAATCTATATACCTATATAGAGGTGGAAGCTCTAAACATGATAATCACTCCTTTCTTTTTTTCTCAATCTATGGTATTTTCCCCATTTCCATCATTCTATGTTATTTACCAATATGTATTTCTAACTCTACGTGTCCTTTCAAATGTCATCGTACTTTGATTTACCTACTCTATGATAATAAGTTCAAAGGTCTTCACTAATTTTTCAAGGTGCAACAAGAATGTTGGTTCTTGATATACAATTGCAACCGTTGATCTCTGTAATAACAAAGCCTCAAGTTTTAAAGAAACTTAAGAAATGTGGGAGTAAGGTGGAATTTTGTAAATAGAGGGGCCTGGGTGTAATTTCATTAAAAGGTATATAACCCACAACCTTGGCACAAAACCCTAGAAGTGACCATTTCCTACTTGGCGGCTGTGTGAGAGTTGAGAAGAGAAGAAACAATTTGCAACCTGCGTTTGGAAGGAAAAGAGGAGGTTTATTGTTAGGGTCAAAATCAGGTTGAATAGAAGTTCAAGGACTAAACGGTTATTTATTATTTTGAGTATTGTTGATCCAAACCCTCAGTGATTTGATAATGACCCTCTCTTAAAACACTTAGTGAAAATTGTAAGTAAACAATATGTATTAGAGTTTCTCTATCGCTGATAAGTACTAAGACTTTACAGTACCGCTGATAGGAACTCTCGCTTTTTAAGTTTAAAGTTCAGCAAACATTATTCATCCAGTAGCTCTGAGCCTGTTCAGTCTCTGTGATAATCGCTGATAAGTTAGTTGTTTACTTATGATCCCTGAAGACAAGTTTCACGTCAACATATGTTCTATGCTGAAGTCGAAGATCAAGCTCAAGAATAACGACAAGTCTACTAATGAACTGATGCGGATATCAGCGAAGCCAAGATTTGTCCACTCAACGTGAAGTTACAAGTAGAAGACTTCAGCAATCGCTGAGCTTTATCATTCGCTGATAAAGTACTAATTCAACGAAAGCTGATCATGAAGTCTTCCTCTACAAGTTATTTTTGTCTTTCCCCCCTTGCACGTCTCCGTACGAAATGTCAGAACGGATATCCCTTCTGTCTAGAATCGTACAATAAACTATGATTCTACACTGTGCACCATGCGGCTACTAAGGTTGTCTACAAAGGTCAATGACATGCAACCACTCAGCTGCTGCCACGTGTAAAGCAATACTGCCATGCATTAAATGCATGCAGTATATAAGAAGAACCCTACTTCAGAAATGAAGAGTGCTCAGCCATCTTCTTATTCTTCCTTACTACTGTGTGTTAGGTTATTACTCGTAATTTCCTTATCTCCTTTCTATCTTTATTCTAGTGCAAGAAACTTAGTGTTCTTAATTTGTTTAGATTAGGATTAGTCCTTAATCTTGTTCCGCAACAAGTTGTAAATTGTCTTGATTTATCAATAAACAATTTAGAAAAGTAAAAATCGTGTGTTTGTATTCAACCCCCCCCCCCCCCCCCTTCTACAAACTTGTATAACCCTTCGGGACCAACAAGTGGTATCAGAGCAGATTTGTTTAATCTCATAAACAAGATCTTATCTATACTAATCTTTTCTCTTCCTTGCTATTTCTTAAAATGGCTACCAACACAAACACTAACTATATTGACAACGGTTCTCTTGCAAAACCCCCTAGATTCTCCAGAGATAACTTTAATCAATGGAAAAATAGGATAATTCTCTTCTTAGAAGGTGTAGACCCAACTATACCTTATTACATCGAAAATGGTCCATATATTCCTATAAGAATTGATCATGAAGTTCCAGCCGCTGAGAATAGAGCAGCTATTCCAGAAAGGTTGGTTCCCAAGGAAATTCATATGTGGACTGATGAAGATAAGAAGAAAGTGGCTCTTGACACCAAAGCCAGATCCATACTTTCCATGGCTCTTCCTGACGAAGTCTACCATTCCGTCATGAACCTGAAAACCTCAAAGGCCATGTGGGACACAATCTGTGTTCAGTATGAAGGTGTTGGACATAGTGTCCAGAGTCATTAACTATTGGTAATATTTCTAATAATAGCAGGGTCCTTTTGGGTTGCCCTTAAGACCCAAATAACAATCAGAAGAATGAAAGGGAGTTAAAGTAGTTAGTTTATTAATTTGTCATTTGATGATAAATTAATTATAAACTACAATATAGTTAATTGGATTAATTATAGGGACTAAATGATAATTGGTTAAAAGAGTTTTTTAACAAGCTTATCGTTTCAAGGGGGCTAGGTGTAAATAAAGGGATTATAAATAAACTACTAGGGATCAAACCCTAAAGAGTTTTTTGATCAATCTCTCTCTCTCTCTCTATTGAGGCCGTAACCTCCCCTCTCCTCCCTCCCAAAATCGTAAACCCTAAATAAGGGTTTAGGATTTAAAGCTTCAATCTTGATTGTTGGTTTGGTGTTCTTAAGTGTGAGCCACTAGAGGGATTCACACTATTGGTCCTTGACATCCAAGAAGCAAGAACAAGGTTAATCCATCTTTGTGTTTTCGACAATCACAAGAAACAAGTAAGTGTTCTTGATTTTTTCTATTGTAGTTAATCATCTAGAACGTATGCATCTTTATAAGTTGTTTGTTTGTATTGCCATGGATGATTCAATTTTAAATATGCTTCCGTTGCCTATATCATGTGGTAGTACGGTTTAACAAAACCTTTCAGTGGTATCAGAGCCAAAGTTCTTAGATTTTAGCTCAATAGCATAAAATTCGTATTGAATTTTCTGGAAAAACACAACGATCCGTTTTACCTATTCCCGGAGTTTGAACCGTCGGATCGTCGTGGGTTTTGGACAGTAGTTTCACGACATTCTGTGTTACCTTCTGAACGGTTGGATTAATCGTTTGAGGTCCAGAAGGCACCTGTTTTATTTTCGAAATAGTGCAGTAAGTTTGTGGCCATTGAATTGCTTAATCCCTAAGTTAGGGTTTCATGGTCATAACCTCAAAAGCTATAATTTTGGAAACTGATTTTTTTTTTTGCTTGCATGAAAAAGTTTCTATTTTTAGCGATTAAAGTTTTATTGGTATCCCTAAAGGGTATAGGGTAGTAGTCGTTTTTTATGCATGTTATACCATAATTGTGTATGGCGTAGTAGTCGTTTTTTTGCATGTTATACCATAATTGTGTATGACTAGTTTCCTAACTTGCCTAAGGAAAAACACAACAATAATAAGCTTTGGAAAATATTGAATGGATAATCTTAAATTGAATAGATAATCCTAATTATGTATGGCTAGTTTCCTAACTTGCCTAAGAAAACACATCAATAATAAGCTATGGCAAATATCGAATGGATAATCTTGAATTGAATAAGATAATCTTAAATACCTTCTTACAATAAGCAAATATATTCAAGTTTGAATAAATATTGTAAGATAAACATTGACATTATTTATATAGTGAATATAATTTATATGTCAAATATTCACATTAATTATTAGCATGTGTCCTCACATGTTTAATTGGAATCAAATATGGAAACAATTATATTAATTGTTAAATATGTGCTCACATGGTTAATTAGAATTAATTGGATAATCATAATTTTAAATTGTTTAAAATTCCATTCAATTTTTATATATATATTAGACCTTAATTATATATATATGATTAAATAATACATTGATAGTCAAACCGAGACTAGGCGTACTCACTAAAAACACTCTAAGGGGGTTTAAGGAGGTTACCTATAATATGGTTACCGAATGAGTCAAGGGTTTTTAAAACGCCATGCGTTACCAAACTCACCGCCTCTTGTGTGGACTAGTGGAATTACCGAAAAGGTTTGATAGGTCAATGTGACAAGTTAAAAGTATTAACTATGAAGTATAAAACGAAAATCCCGTTTAAGATATACTAAGAAATGTGAAAGTCGTATGCTATCCATGATGAAGAACACACATAATCTTATAGTTTGTTAACGGAGCGTGTGCGGTTTGCCGGCACGTTAATGTGAAACTATAGTTGAAAATGATGTGGCGCTCGTGATTCTCAAGCGTACTTGAGCCGAGGGGTCCATGTGTTTTTCCATGGTCGATTCACTATCTTGTTTGTGATCCTCGGCATCCCAGTCACAAAAGGAAGATAATCATAATCGAGATTAACATGCCATTGACATAAGTCAATGAATCTCAAAAGACCTAGGAGTTTCATCATGAATGAAATTAACAAATAGCATTTGTTTAACTAAATAACCTTGTGATGTGATTACGGCATCCCTTTTCACATCATAAGATAAAATATGGATCCTAGCCTTGTTAAATATTTTTGGAAAATTATTTTAAGGGTTAAATATCAAACTAACGAAAAATCTATATCTACAGATGGCTGAAAATAATCCTCCTCCTCCTTCTCACTCAACATCCAACCTTACGTTACTCTCTATCCTAAGTAAAGATAAGCTAACTGGGCCAAACTACTTGGATTAGATTCGTGCCTTGAGAATTGCCTTGAGGTACGAAGACAAAGTGTATTTGCTCGACGAGGATCTTCCTATACTTAATGATGATGCAAGCCCTGAAGCAGTAACTGAATACAATAAGCAATTCGCGGAATCCACAAAAGTCGCGTGTCTCATGTTGGCGTCCATGTCCCCGGAACTTCAAAAGAGTTTCGAGAACATGGGGGCGTTTGAACTAAATGAGCAGCTTCGTGAAATATTTCAGGAGCAAGCGAGGCAAGAAAGGTTCCAAGTCGTAAAATTGCTTATGAAATGTAAGCAACAGGACGGTGCCCCTGTATGTGCGCATGTGCAAAAGATGAAAGCGTACATTGACAGTTTAGGCAATCTAGGTGTCGATTTCCCAAGAGAGCTTGCCATTGACATGGTGCTAAACTCTCTTAGTGGGGCAGATAAACAGTTCATAGTGAACTTCAATATGAATAATATGGACAAGACCTTGATGGAGCTCCATGGCATGTTGAGATCTGCTGAAGCAAGTATGGGTAAGACCCAAAGTGGTCACTCAACTGCTCCCGTCCTGGCCATTAGGGAAGGTGGCTATAAGAAGAAGAAAGTTTCTCATCCCAAAGGGAAGGGAAAGGCTAAAGTTGTTCCACGCAACCAAGGCCTTAAGAGAAAAGATGATTCTTCTGACATACCACCCATAAGTGACCCTAAAGAGGCTATATGCTTTTACAGTCAAGGAAAGGGCCATTGGAAGAGAAGCTGCCCAAAATATCTGGAGGACTTGAAAATGAACAAGGTCAAAGGGTGTGGCACCTCAGGTATTTTTACAATTGAACTCCATAGTACTTCGATTTCTAACTCTTGGGTCCTTGATACGGGATGTGGTACTCACATTTGCTCTAATTTTCAGGGACTAAAGGGAAGTAGGACGTTGAAGCATGGGGAGCTGAATCTGATCATGGGAAACAGGATGACTGCCGCTGTTACCAAGATTGGAGATTTTGAGCTCGTGCTTAGTAGTGGTTTTTCAATAAAGTTATTAGATTGTTGCTACTCGCCAGAAATGGCTCGAAACATTATTTCTTTTCATGCATTGTACAAGGATGGTTTTGAATTTCAATTTGATAATAATGATGGTTGCATTTTGGTTTATAAACATGGTTGTTTTTATTTCAAAGCCTCTCCTTGTAATGGTGTGTATGAAAGCGTGATTTGTGTTGGTAGAAATAATAATAACTTAACTCTAAATGTTGGTTCCTCCAATAGTGAATTGGATAAATCATCGTTATGGCATCATCGTCTTGGCCACATAAACAAGAAACGTATCGCCAAGCTCCAATCGGACGGGGTCTTGGAACCATTTGACTTAAAGTCTGATGAAGTATGCAAGTCTTGTTTACTTGGCAAGATGACGAAAGCACCTTTCAAAGGAAAAATGGAAAGGGGTAAGGATCTGTTGGACTTAATCCACACAGATGTATGTGGACCATTCAGATCTGCCACAAGAAACGGTGAAAGATACTTTGTTACCTTTACTGACGATTTCAGTAGATATGGATTTATCTATCTGATGAAAAACAAATCGGACACCTTTGAAGTGTTCAAAGGATTCAAAAACGAAGTAGAAAACCAACTGGGCAAGAAGATCAAGATGCTCCGATCCGACAGGGGTGGAGAATACTTGAGTCATGAATTCTACGACTATCTAAGGGATTGTGGAATAGTTTCGCAATTATCTCCTCCCAGAACACCGCAACTCAATGGTGTTGCTGAGAGAAGAAATCGAACGCTACTTGATATGGTTCGGTCCATGATGAGTCGTGCTACACTTCCAATATCGTTCTGGGGCTATGCCTTAGAAACTGCAGCTCATATCTTAAACCTCGTTCCAACTAAGAAGGTTGCAAAGACACCCTCTGAAATGTGGACTGGGACTCGTCCCTCGTTGGCACATATAAAGGTCTGGGGTTGTGAAGTCTTCGTTCGGCGTGAAACTAACGACAAGCTAGAACCTAGAGCAGAGAAGTGTCGGTTCATTGGTTATCCCTACAAATCCTTTGGATATATATTTTACAAACCTTCGGAGAACAAAGTGTTTGTAGCTAGAAGGGGAGTCTTCCAAGAAAGGGAGCTCATTTCCAAAAGGGATAGTGGGAGCAGCATTGATCTTGAAGAAATTCAAGAAACAACCAATGATGAACCTATAGTTGACACTAGCCCTCAACATGAGGTTGAACCACCTGTTGAGGAAACTAACATACCTCCACCACCTCTTCGCAGAACTAGTAGAGTAAGTCAACCTCCTGAGTTTTATTATGGTTTTCATATTACAAAGGAAGGAGACACACTAGTCAATGATAAAACATTTGATAGTGCGGATGAGCCATCCAACTATGAGGAAGCGATGGCAGGCCCTGAGGCTGCCAAATGGAAAGAGGCCATGGAAAGCGAGATTCAATCTATGTACGATAACCAAGTTTGGAAATTGGTTGATCACACACCATGTCGCAAGACAGTTGGGTGTAAGTGGATCTTCAAAAAGAAGACCGACATGGATGGGAATGTGCACACATTCAGGGCTAGACTGGTTGCAAAAGGTTACACTCAAACTCAAGGAATTGATTATGATGAAACCTTCTCACCAGTGGCAAAGATTAAGTCTATCAGGATATTGCTTACCATAGCTGCATTTCATGATTATGAAGTATGGCAAATGGATGTAAAAACCGCTTTCCTCAATGGGAAACTTGATGAGGATGTGTATATGGCACAACCTGAAGGTTTTGTACATACCGAGTATCCAAATAAAGTGTGTAAGCTTGAAAGATCCATTTATGGACTTAACAAGCGTCTCGTAGCTGGAATCTTTGTTTTCATGAAAAGGTCAAGGAGTTTGGATTTTCTCGAAGCGAAGATGAGTCCTACGTATATGTTAAGGCTAGTGGGAGTAATGTTGTATTTCTAGTCTTGTATGTTGATGACATACTACTCATAGGAAACAATATTCCGATGTTGCAAGATGTACAGATCTGGCTCGGGAAATGTTGCGCTATGAAAGATTTGGGAAATGCAACATACATACTTGGAATAAGAATTTATCGAGATAGAACCAAGCGTTTAATTGGACTTAGCCAAAGTACGTACTTGGATAAGATATTGAAGAAATTCAATATGAGTGAATCCAAGAAAGGGTTTTTGCCCATGCAACATGGCATAAGATTGAGCAAAGATCAATGTCCCAGCACTAGCAAAGAACTGGACAGAATGAATCGAATTCCATATGCATCTGCTATAGGATCGATCATGTATGCCATGACATGTACTAGACCTGATGTCTCATTTGCTTTAAGCATGGTGAGTAGAGTGCCAACTGAAGAGAATCTGGCGGATCCTTTCACGAAAGCATTAACTCGACCCAAACATGAGTATCATACTGAAGCCATAGGTGTTAGAATTATCAATATACCTTGAATGTTTTAGTTGTTAGTTTGATGTATTGAAAACGTAATAAATTGTATTTGATTTGGAGATTATTATATGGAGATTATAATATATGCTGGATTGCGTCCATTTACATTTAATTTATTAATGTTTCGTTTTGCATGTTTAGAACCAACTTCCTGAGTATTAATTTACTCAAACCTCCACAGTCAGTCATACTCCTGGAAGTAAGTAGTGATTCAAGACTGTCATGAAGTGTCGAAAGCATAGAGAATGCAACTAACACTCATGAGTACCTAATGGTGATTTGGGTATTGGAACGACCCGCACTCAAAAGTTTACTTCATGGATTAATTCAGAGTAATTTTGAGATGATAATATTTTATGTTCTTCAAACTGAGATGCATAGAGTTTTGCTCTAGGATTCTGTTATTCTTTGTTGTGCTCCAACGCTGACCGTGACTGGCAGTTATACAGGGTATGTCCATGTATAATATGGTGAATAGAAATGAACTGTGTAGTCGAAGTTTATTTGTTCCTTCTGCCTAAACAAGAAAAGCGATATCCATGGGCCCCTCGATGATTTTGTGTTGATACTAAGTGTTTGGCCAAACCCTGACTAGAATTGATGTGTTCAATTGAGTAGTCTGATGAATTCAACACATATCGGAAAACGGGAAATATAATCTTGATCCATGATATAGACATTTATCCATGTCTCAGGTTCATATGATATCTTGTAGAACAAAGGAACATTAAATCACTTATCTTAGGACCGAATCTTTATCAGAGTTCGGCAGCTGCATTGGATGGCTTGCTCTCTGCTGATTATTTGAAAGCGTTAAACCAAATAGAGTTAATAACTTGTCCAAGTGGGAGACTGTTGGACATAGTGTCCAGAGTCATCAACTATTGATAATATTTCTAATAATAGCAGGGTCCTTTTGGGTTGCCCTTAAGACCCAAATAACAATCAGAAGAATGAAAAGGAGTTAAAGTAGTTAGTTTATTAATTTGTCATTTGATGAGAAATTAATTATAAGCTACAATATAATTAATTGGATTAATTATAGGGACTAAATGATAATTTGTTAAAAGAGTTTTTTAACAAGCTTATCGTTTCAAGGGGGCTAGGTGTAAATAAGGGGATTATAAATAAACTACTAGGGATCAAACCCTAAAGAGTTTTTTGATCAATCTCTCTCTCTCTCTCTCTCTATTGAGGCCGTAACCTCCCCTCTCCCCCCTCCCAAAATCGTAAACCCTAAATAAGGGTTTAGGGTTTAAAGCTTCAATCTTGATTGTTGGTTTGGTGTTCATAACTGTGAGCCACTAGAGGGATTCACACTATTGGTCCTTGACATCCAAGAAGAAGAACAAGGTTAATTCATCTTTGTGTTTTCGACAATCACAAGAAACAAGTAAGTGTTCTTGATTCTTTCTATTGTAGTTAATCATCTAGAACGTATGCATCTTTATAAGTTGTTTGTTTGTATTGCCATGGATGATTCAATTTTAAATATGCTTCCGTTGCCTATATCATGTGGTAGTACGGTTTAACAAAACCTTTCAGAAGGTATTTCTGAAGTCCAGGACTCACGCAAGATCAACCTGGTAAGACAGTACGAAAGCTTCATTTGTGGTAAGAATGAAACTCTCTCTGAAGTACACCAACGTTTTAACTTCTTAATAATATATCTGAAAACTGTTGGTAAGGAATATTCTAACTTTGAAGTACTGACAAAGTTTTTAGAATGTTTACCTGAAAGCTGGGACAGTTATTCAATGTGTCTCAAGCTGTCAAAAGATCTAAAATCTATGACTCTTTCTACCTTATATGGCACGATGCTTAATCATGAGCAATCAAGTCATCTTAAGAAGAATCTTGTAAAAGATTCCAAAAGCACCCCTGTTGCTTTACTCTCAGAGTTACCTTCCACTCAGCGATCTACTATCACTGTCACTGAGTTGGAGACTAACTCTGAACGTTCATCAGATTCTGACGCTTCAGATGATGATGAAACTCTGGCATTCCTGGCTAATAAGTTCAGGAGATTTGCTAGAAAGAGTAATTTCAGAAAGAACAAACCTCTTGCTATTACTGACAAGCCAAGATCATCAACCCCTGTTGATAAGGCTACTGCTACTTGCTATAACTG
The DNA here is from genome assembly GCA_033807775.1 of Saussurea involucrata. Taxonomy (NCBI): domain Eukaryota; kingdom Viridiplantae; phylum Streptophyta; class Magnoliopsida; order Asterales; family Asteraceae; genus Saussurea; species Saussurea involucrata. The sequence goes on along the minus strand of CM066321.1, from coordinate 196,779,119 downwards.
TGAAAAGATAGGACATTTTGCTAGCGAGTGCATGTCAAAGAAAGTTTCTAGATCCTCAGCTTTTCCCAAGAAAAACTTTACTCCCAGGACTAGAGATGAAAAATACAAAAAAAGCCGAAAGAAAGGTATTCAAAGCTGAAAACCTTTAAGAAGAAAGGCAAAGGCCTGATGGCTGACTATGATTGGGCTGCCTCTGACGAAGAAGAATCATCTGACTCTGAAGATGATGATGAATCCAATCTATGTCTCATGGCCAAACTTGAAGATGAGGAAGAAAATTCTGACATTCCCTCTACTTCAACCTCTGTTACTAAGGTATCACCTTCCTTCTTTACCAATATTTTAAATATTGGTGAAGCTGATAGTCTTCAAAAGATCGATCTCTTGACTAGAAGTTTATATGAAGCCATGAATGGCAAAACTGTTATTGAAAATCAAAACCTTGATCTCGCTGAACAACTTAAAAACTGTCACCTTCAAATAGAAAAGCTTTCTAAAATTGAAGAAGATTTTAAAGATCAAGTTCATTTAAATCAGCTAGTCAAAATCGAGCGTGAAGAAGCTATCGCTGCATTAAAAGCTGAAAAAGCTACTGTTGATGGATGGTATAACTCCTCAACAAAGATCACTGAGATAATTAAGTCTCAGATTCCCCTGAGTGATAAACGTGGTCTTGGTTACAAAGCTGATACTCTAGAATCAACCACTGACCGTTCCATGCTTAAGTTTGGAATGTTCGTATCCTCTATCCCTGACACTTTCTCATCTCAGTGTTCCTCTTCAAAACCTCATATCCTTGAGGAAGTCTCTACCTTAACCTCTAAAGGCAAAGAGAAAATTGTTTATCCAAAACCTACCTCAGTCTTTAAAAATAAAGGTAAAGGAATTGCTTTTAACCAAAATCCTCAGAAGGGTACCTTTGTACCTAAGCTTAATGCTTCTAAAGCTTCAGTGACTTATCCCTCTGGTTCAAAGAATAAGATTGCTGGATTTATTCAGCGTGGATCTATTCAGAGATCTACTCCTAGAATCAAAGTGGATACTATTGGTAAGAAATCCGAAGAACTGAATGGTCCTCCTATTTCAAATACCAAGAGTTTACTTGGTGCTGGTCCTTCTAATTCAAAATCAAAAGCTCAGCATGCAAATGGTCCTAGAACTACTTTTAGTTATAGGAAATGTTATCACTGTGGACTTACCAATCATATTGCTAGTAAGTGCCCTACAACCACCCAAGCTGAAAAGATAGCTAAGGTGAAGATCATTGCCCCCAAGGCAAAGAAGACCACTGAGGTTAAAAAATTAACCAAAGTGAAGACTGACAAAGCTGAATCTTCAAATGCTGCGAAGACTGCTGAACCTTCCACCTCCTCTTCTAAACCCACTGACAAGTGTGTACACATGGTTAAGTGGGTACCCAAGACAAACTAATCTTCCTTTATAATGTAGGTTAAGAAGGGTATCTGGTATCTTGTTAGCGGATGCTGTAGACACATGACTGAAAGGAAAAGCCTGCTCTCTGAATACAAGGAAGAGAAGGGTCCCTCTGTAACTTTTGGTGGAAACGGAAAAGGACATACCCGAGGGTTTGGTGTATTCTCTAATGGTACAACAACCTTCAGAAGAGTCGCATATGTTGAAGGGCTGAAGCATAATCTTCTAAGCATCAATCAGCTTTGCGACATGGATAACAAAGTAATTTTTTCTAAGGAATCATGCTTTGTCGCTGACAAAAAGGAGAAGATAGCTCTCAGCGGTTATCGTTTGGAAAATGTTTATGTAATAAACATGGACTCAACAACCACTGAGAACTCCTGTTTCTTCTCAAAAGCCTCATCTGATGTCAACTGGCTATGGCATAAGAGGCTCTCTCATCTAAACTTCAAGACACTGAACACTCTTTCTTCTAAAGAGTTAGTCACTGGTCTACCTCAACACTCATACGCTAAAGAATCCTTATGTTCAGCGTGTGAGAAAGGGAAGCAGACCAAAGCAAGCTTTAAGTCTAAAAAGTTTCCTCAGTGTCACAAATCATGTCTAGCTCAGTTGGTCTACCTAAGGACGGTAACATCCTGGGGGGGGGGGGGTAGTGGGTGGTATCCCAGTCTACCCGGGTTCGATTCTAAGGGGAGGCAATTGAGGGCATGAGGAGTACCCAGTCCTTGGGTGGTCCAGTCTTTGACTGGGCTTACCCCCCAGCCTGTGGTTGGGCCTTAGGTCCAGCGTAAGCTGGGCCGGGACAGCGGCAGATTAGTGGACTGCCCTCGGATGTCCCATACCGCCGGGGAGGCGTGCGTGCGTGTGTGCGTTGTGTTCGATGCCGCTATGCCTTCCCAAAAAAAAGTTTCCTCAGTGTCATCTCCTCTACAACTTCTCCATATGGATTTGGTTGGCCCTGTTAACAAACAATCCATCGCTGGAAAGAAATATACGCTAGTCATAGTTGATGAATTCTCTCGCTATACATGGGTAATGTTTCTCCGTTCTAAGAGTGACACACCTGAAGAACTCATCACCTTTGTCAGGAAAATGGAAGTCCTGAACAACTTGACCGTTCGCTCAATAAGGAATGATCATTGGACTGAATTTAAAAACAGTTCTCTTGATTCCTTCTTTGAGAGTAAGGGTATTTCTCACAACTCTTCTTCAGTGAGAACACCATAACAAAACGGAGTCGCTGAAAGACGAAATAGAATTATCATTGAAGCTGCACGTTCAATACTCAACGATTCTCACCTGACTACTCAGTTTTGGGCAGAAGCTGTCAACACTGCTTGTTTTACGCAAAACAGGTCGCTGATAGTCAAAAGATTCAATAAAACAGCCTATGAACTTTTTCATGGGAGAAAGCCTTCAATTAGCTTTCTTCACATCTTTGGATGTCAGTGTTTCATACTGAACAACAGAGATGCCCTTGGAAAGTTTGATCCTAAGGCTGATGATGGAATCTTTCTTGGATATTCTTCAATCTCCAAAGCCTTCAGAGTCTTCAATCGAAGAAGACAAACTGTAGAAGAAACTATTCACGTCACCTTTGACGAATCTCGTTCAGCGAATTCTCGACCTTCTGCTGATACTGAAGAACTGAATCAATGGATGTTTTCTCATCTTGGTGATTCAGAAGATATTCCCACTCCTCATACTCATACCGTTTAAGATGATGGTCCTACTATCATCCCAAACATGCAGACTAGTGAAGCTGAAACATCATGGGTCTCAGCTATTCCTTTAAACACTATGCCTGCTTCTGAACCTTCTATCTCAGACATTCCATCTACTTCTCAGCAATCAGTGAATGTGATGACATCTGCACCTACTCCTCTCTTGGCTAATATTCCAGAAGTTGCTGAAGCCTCATCTTCAGCCCCTCCAGTTCAGGTTGAGTCAGCGACTCATACTCCGGCTCAGCGATGGACTATTAATCACCCAATTGATCAAATACTTGGTGATCCAAACGCTGGTGTTCAGACTCGACGAGGTGCAGGTAACATTTGTTTATTTGTTAACTTTAGTTCTCTGATTGAACCAAAGAAAACAGATGATGCCCTCCAAGATCCAAACTGGGTCAGCGCTATGCAAGAAGAGCTGACAGAATTTGAAAGAAACAAAGTTTGGAAACTTGTTCGAAGACCAACTGACAAGATAGTGATAGGCACTAAATGGGTCTATCGAAACAAGTTGGACGAACATGGAACTGTAACCCGCAACAAGGCTCGTCTTGTTGCTCAGGGATACAGACAAGAGGAAGGTATAGACTACGACGAAACATTTGCTCCAGTAGCAAGACTAGAATCTATTCGTCTATTCTTAGCCTACGCTGTACACAAAGACTTCAAAGTGTATCAAATGGATGTTAAGTCAGCATTTCTCAATGGAAAGCTGAATGAAGAAGTCTACGTGGAACAACCTCCAGGATTCTCAGATCCTAAGCATCCAAGTTATGTTTATAAACTGGATAAGGCACTTTATGGCTTAAAGCAAACTCCTCGTGCATGGTATAACACTCTCTCTACTTATCTCCATATTGAAAAGTTTGAGCGTGGTAAAATCGATAAGACTCTATTCTTCAGGAAAGTAAAATGTCATATTATTCTCGTTCAGATATATGTTGATGACATTATATTTGGTTCTACTAACCCTGACCTTTGTACTCGTTTCGCTGATAGAATGAAAGCAAAGTATAAAATGAGTATGATGGGTGAGCTAACATATTTCCTTGGTCTTCAGATAAAACAAAATGAAAAGGGAACTTTCATTAATCAGGGAAAGTATGTTAAAGATATGCTGAAGAAATTTGATTTAACTCAGAGTTCAGCTATGAAAACCCCTATGGCACCGCCGCTGACACTAAACAAGGATTCTTCTAGAATACCTGTTAATGTCACGACATACCGTGGGATGATCGGCTCTCTTTGTATCTTACAGCTAGCCGACCTGATATTATGTATGCAACCTGTTTGTGTGCACGATATCAAGCTGAACCTAAGGAATCTCATATGATCGCTGTAAAGCAAATATTTCGTTACCTTAAGGGTACTCCCAACCTAGGTATTTGGTATCCCAAAGACTCAGGGTTTGATCTAATCGCCTATTCAGATAGTGATTTTGCAGGTTGCAAATTGGATAGGAAAAGCACCACAGGAGGCTGTCAGCTCCTGGGTGGAAAGCTGGTGAGTTGGACAAGTAAAAAGCAAAACTCAGTGTCTACCTCAACTGCTGAAGCTGAGTATGTAGCTGCTGGAAGCTGTTGTTCTCAGGTCTTGTGGATGAGAAATCAACTACTGGACTATGACCTTCAGCTCTCGAAAATTCCAATCTATTGCGACAGCACAAGTGCCATCGCTATAGCCAACAACCCAGTGCTACACTCAAAGACCAAACATATCAAAACCATGTATCATTTTATCAGAGATCATGTGATAAATGGTGATATAGAACTTCATTTTATCCCAACTGATTTTCAGTTAGCTGATCTATTTACCAAACCTCTTGATGAGACAAGATTCAACTTTCTCATCAGCGAGCTTGGAATGCTGAACTTTGAAGAGTAAAATCGTCAGTGGTTTACATTTGATCAGCGACCGGATAAAACCAACTTATATAACCCATTCTATCATCTTCTCACTGAACAAAGTTGATTCACTGATATCAAGGTATGTTCTCTCTTTACTCGCTGACGTTCGCATGTAAATGCAAGATTTCAAAACAAATTGCATCGCTGAATATCTCTTCCTTAACAGCGATACTTTGAAATTTCTAAAACTAACACTGTTATTTCTATTAAGTGCTTCATGTTTTCAAAATGTCCATGAGCTTTCAAAACCTCAGAGACATCCTAAAATATGAAAGGACGTTTGTGACATCATCACAACGGATAAACCATGACACGTTCTTTTTCTGACACACGTTTGCACGTTTCGTTTACCATCAAATCAAATGCAAACACGTGTCCGTGTCATCATGAAAATCTTTTCCCGCTCAAGATTTTCTCTCTCTATTCTATTTATATAAACCATTTCGAGTTTATATTTTTCCTTTACGTGAACTTTTTCTCCAAGCAAGAAAAACTACTGTTGCATTTTGAACTCAAGTTTTTCCAGAAAACTGTTCATCTTCTTCCACGTTTGAAAGGTTAATATTCTTATTATTTACCTACTTTACCTTGTTTATGATCTTATTATTGCTTTTAACGGATCAAACAAATGAACTTCTTAACATGAAATCATTTCTTTCATGGTTTTATGGACACAATCTTCGAGATTGTTCTTCAAGTTTTAAACTCAAAATCTTAAACTTGTTCTTCATATGTTTTTCCAGAATCCTTCTCTCTAAAGGAAACTGGGAAACAAGGCATTTACTGTTTTGTATTTCTTATTCAAAACAAAGAACACCCTAATCTTCATTAAGACATCTTTGTCTGAATGAAATGGACAAAATTCGACAACATCTTATTGGAAATTCTTTCCACATTAAGACATTGTTCTTCATCTCCTCTTCATGTTTATATATGTTAAACAGAAATGGCATCTTCAGTTGCTGCTCCTACCGCTGAGAAATCTCCTGCAACGGAGAAACTGACTCTACCAAAGGCTCCTCAAGTAAAGTTTACGCTTGAGAAAGTAGACTTTTTGAAATCAAACAACCTCTATGCGCTTTTCGATTTTCCTCCTCGAAAGCAAGTCACACATCTGAATGAAGCTGTGAATTTTCTCCAAACCTGCTGCTTATTCAAAGCCTTAACCTTCGTACCCCTGCCCATAAATTCCTTCTATCTCAGTTCTGGTATACTGCCAGACACACTCAGGTTCCTTCATCCAAAGACCCTAAGAAACTCCTTGATGTCATTCTCTGTGACACCAAATTTGGCACAACCAAAATCAACCCTGCCATTATCAGGCGAGCACTCAGCCTACCCACTGCCACCAAAGAAAAACCCTTTGTCTCTCTCCCAAACCACAAAAACCATGCTGATAGGGAAGCCATCACTGCATTCTTTGATGCACTGGGTTACGCATGGGACATGGGGAGGGACAAGGAGATTGAGAAGAAACTGACCCTGATCAAGAAGTCCAAAATGCCAAGAGAGATGAACTTCATCTTCGCACACCTGATAAGCTGCATGACAGCGAAGAGTGGCTCCTCTGATCAAGCTGCTCAACCTCAGCAAGCAATGGGCTATGCATTGCTAAAAGGTCTACATGTTGACTGGGCCTCGATCATCTATGACGACCTTGCATTCAGAGTAGATATGGCTGATAGACCTTCATGGGTTCCATATCCCAGATTCATCAGCGCCGTCTTTCAACAGGGACTTAGGGACAAGTACCCAAAAGAGGGTGATCTGAGACTCTCTTAGGTTGGCCCTAAGGTGCTCGACTTCAAGCCGCTGGCAAACGAGGTACGACTTACTACTCTTTTATCTCTTCTTCATCCAACTTCTTCTACTTATGCGGCTCATTCAGTGGAAATCCCCACCGCTGATACCCAAGCTGCACCCTCCACTCCTTCTCGAAAAAGGAAATAATCTACTTCCCAACTTGGTTCCAAAAGGATCAAGAAAACCAAGGAGCAACCCCCCCAGCATTCACATGGTGAAGACTCCACAACTCATCTTGAAGAGCTGATGGATAGTTCAGTGGTACGCTCTGCCACAGCTGATCAAGCCACCCCTTCCATCTTAGCTTCAGCGTCTCTAAACGCTGAAGTTATAAACTTGGAACAGAACCCACCTCCTTCAGTCCCTCTAGTGACTGAAGTATTTGACAGCGGATCCAACGCTGAACCCCGCACCCAAGCCACTTTCTCAACCATCATTCCTCCCACCTCTCCTTTGGTCACTCAAACTCTTCCCCTATTCTCCTCAACAAACATCATCCTCAGCGACACTACTGCTGAACATCTTTAGAGGATGATAGGACAAAACACAGGACCTACAGGTACTTCCAGTCGTCAGGGAACTATTGAAGACGACTATGTAACACCCCGAAAATCCTAACTCAAATTGTAAATAGTCCATTTAGACTTATTAGAAGGACAAGGTGTTGCATTGGAAGGTGGGTCACGTAATGCTATTTGGATCTATCGAGAAATTGGACAAGTTTGGACTCGGTACAAATCCAGCGAGTATGACACCCGCGAGAGTGACAGTGTCACTTTCGCCGTGTCACTTTCGCCAAAATTGTACCGAGAGTTTGGGGGATCCAGCGAGTATGACACCCGCGAGAGTGACAGTGTGACTTTCGCCGTGTCACTCTCGCCGTCGGGCTCCAGAGGGTTTTAAACCCACGACTTCAGTCTTCTTTCATTTTCTATTCCATCTCTCTCTCTCTAAATACGATTTTCTCTCAAGAAACCCAAATCCTTCCCTCTCCTCTCCCCTTCATCTTCTCCACATAAATTAAACCCACTCCACCATTGTTGACCATCTTGAAGGTTTGAAGCTTTTGGGAGTTTAGGAAGCTATCTCTTGGGGGATTCAAGTGGATAAGGTAATATCTCTACCCAAAAATGTTATTGATGTTGATTTCACATTCCTTTCATCTTGAGATGTTGTGGAACGAGTTTGGTGGTGATTGGTGGAAATATCCTTCGTCTTCTTCATGTATGGAACTAGGGTTTGGTATAAGTTGGGTATTTTGATATATTGGTTGGATGATGATTCCTTTTGGTTAGAATTGGGTATTGATGGTTGGAAATTTATAAATCTAGGTTATTGGAAGTTTTGGCTTGAGGATGCAAACTTCATCAAAGGAGCTTACGTTGGAGAAACTTTAGATTTAGCTAAATCTAGCAAGGTGAGTTCAAGTTACTTTGCAAAAACTTTGTACATGCCAAAATGCTATTCTTCCAAGTAATTATGTGTTTTACCTGAAAATTATCAATGTTGAGTTATTTTATGAGTTTTACCCTTTGAGGTATTAATTGTGATAGATATTGTAAAACACTACTTTTGGGATCTTTGGAAAAATGAGATAGATAAATCTTACATGAAATGGGTTATTGATTTATGTGATAAATGAGTCTAATTGTTGTGAAAATGCATTTGGGGATAACTTGGAAATATGCATGTGGTACATCATGAGATGTTTTGAAAATGTAAATGTGTGAGTCCTTTGGAAATGAAGGTTTTCCCGATCCAAGATTTTATTCCGGGTTTTCATGGATTTAAAGTATTTACCGGCAACCGGTGTGTGTGGTTGTATTTAATGTCAGTTTATGACTTTTATGAACTATCTTTCGAGTTAGTTGAGTTTGTGGCTCGGTATTGGATTTTATTAAGTCTTGGGGGTAATTGTTCGTTTTGATAGCTCAGAGTTGAGTTTTGATCATGATTTATGTTATTGGGGAATTGCATGTTTTGAATGCATTCGTTTATATGTTTGGGGTCGTGTAATATTTTAGACCTTGTTGGCCATGTATCCATAGGCATTTGAGTTTCCCTTAATCTAGCGGGCAAGAGGTCGAAATTGACTGAGCTCAGTATTACGAGACGTTAGTTTATTATGTAGCACGGAATAGGCATCGGGATCCATGATAAGTAAGGCATCGTTTCATGGGCAGTAAGGTGTAATCCCTAATGTGCTGTTGTGGATTTGGTGACCCAATGTATAGACCTGGAGTGGTTGAAGTTGGGGGCATCCTAGTCTCGTGAGCAATAGATCTGGAGTGATTGAGCTCAGTTTTACGAGAGTAATCCACGTGGGTGTTTTTATTACATAGTAAGTGACCCACTTTGGTGTTCCGTCACGTGCGATGTATGCGGGTCTCCCCCGTCACCGAAAGGTGTTGTTTTGGGTATTTGTTACTACTCATGTTTTCGGTGACGTGTTCTATTTATATGGATTGTTTTCCATAGTACGTAAGTTGTGGTTTATATCTCATCCGTGTATGATGTTTTGGGTATTTGTGTTACCTCCACCTTCAACGGATACGGGTCTTCCCCGTTTATGGTATTTGATCTTTATTACCTTTTACGGTCGAATTAGTATCGCTTCGTATTGTGTTTTAATAAAGAGTTATATTTAATGGATGGTTCCATGTTTTACGGGTTGAGTATGTATTGTCAACCGTATTTGAAGGTTTTGCCTAAACTAAACTTACTCACGTATTTGAGTGAGTTGGAAATGTAACTTATTTTGGAAAACGTATTATACCTTTCGGGAACTTTTCCATGGAAGTGCGTGAGTTGGAAAATGAATGAATTGCTTTAAAGAAAACTCTTTTGGGATCATGACTAAAACTATTACTTTACGATTTATGTTTTTATATAGTCATGATAAAATGCTTGAATTCACTAGGCGTAAGCCTAACCCTTTTTAATTGTCGGCATGTGCAACAGGCTCAGGTTGGGGTAGCTCTAGCTACATTGTGAAGTGGAGAGTGCTAGTAAAGTGCACGAGAGGTGAATTGTCTAGTGAAGTCTTCCGCATTCGTTTGGACTAGCAACTTGCATTGTATTAAGTGACACCCGATTGAGTTATTTTCTTGTAGATATTGAGATGTTTTAATTCTGAGGTATTTTGATGAAGGAATTGTAGAGATGATCTAATGTACTTAGACATTTTGTTGAAATTTTAATTAGTTGCTCTTTCCAAATTTGAGGGTGTTACAAGTTGGTATCAGAGCATAAGTTTGAGAGATTTAGGTGTTGATTTTGAATACCTAGACTCAAACTAGCGTTTGTTTATGTAAATGAGAGTGAAATTCACCTTTAGGCACTTTAAGATGGGATGTTTTGAAGTTGATGAATGTTGTAGAAACGAGAATCACGTCGAGAGTAGCAAGGATAATCATGTACGGTGCGTTCATAGTGACACCTGGCCAGTGTCATGGTGAATCTACTAGTATATGTGCATACTTGAATTACTTTAATGTGATGATCGTTGGGGTAGTGAAGGAGGTTCTAATCTAGTAGTCGTTGGAATAGATGGACGATTCTAGTATTAGTCACTTGGAGTGACGATAAGCATGATAATTGCTTTAAGTAGACCGTTTCGGGTCGAGATTGATGATTGGATTAGAACCATAGGCTTATTGAGCCGACTTTGATTTGAGGAAAGACCGTAAGGTTAATTGATGTAATTCCCAACTTGCCTTAAGAGGTGTGAATATCCGGATGACAATAGTGGACCGGAGGGATTTGGAAGGGTATGGGTTGAGACGTTGAATGCCGACTAAGTCATGCACAGTTTATTTTGAAAATAAATTTCATCAACTAGTTCTTGTGTTTCAAATCCTTATATGGATTTTGTTATGAAATTTTGAGAAATGTTTAGCACACACACAAGATTTCAAATCATGGTTTTGAACGTGCATGAAACCATTTTATTGCGGGAGTTGCAAACTCCGCCAGGATTTGTTTTGCCTTATTTCATTGTTGTTCAACAATTGTTTTGGATATAATGATAATCATATTTTATGATGTTTAAGATGTTGGGCAATAACTACGGCTTGTGACTTTAACATTGGATCTCCTCCACATGTGTTAGAGTTGGACGAAAAGTTATCTTCCATGATGTTTGTGTAAAATTATTCTGGAAAATTTGTTTAGTGTGAGTTTTAAACAATGTTGTTTATGTGGTATTACCATAGAAGGGATTTTGGAATTTGGCATTTTAGCCATGATTTTGCTTATAGCAGTTTGGCCTTGGAAGCATGATGTTTAGCGCCGTTTTATTGACTTGGAGTCATTGAGTTCGTTGAGGTTCATGGAGTTTGTTTTACGACATGTTGAGTCGTGTGAGTATAATTTCACAAGGTGCATGCTTTAATTACTTACGTGAAAAGTTTACGAGTTATGTTGGGCATTTGGTCCCACTCGAGTTTTGTGAGAAAAGTTAATTTTATGCCATAAGGCGACTAAGAAAAGATGAGTTTGGAACTCTAGTGTTGCGTAACTTTTCTTTCAAGAGTTTGTGTTACTATGTATTTTATTGCAAATAGTTCAGTGTATGGATTGATTTATACATGACTTAAGTGATGCATGAAAGAACATTTGGGTGACATTTCATAATGATTTACTTGGGGCGCTATTGGTCAGTTAAATGTTTATTATCATTTTATGTAAAATGTGTTATATTGACTTCGGGGTATGCATAGCTTGGTAACCATTGTTTCTCAATATCTTGACAAATGAGTCGTGCACGAAATGTTTTATTAAATCCTTGTTTAAATGAGAGGCCATTTGGTCAAGGGGGTGTTTTGGTGTTGTGAAAAATTATGCATAAGTTTACAATGTTTTATATTTTGAAAATATAAATGCGTGAGTCGCTGACATTTGGTTAATTTGGATTTGCCGATTATTTTGGGAGAATTGAAAACCTTTTTGAGTTTTGAAGAAATGCGTACTTGGAGTATTTTTGACAAATACATTTTAAGTAATGACGCTTTGACGTTTTATGTCCCAAGTACGAAATTTTGAGGAAATGCTTGTGATGAAAATTTTAGAAAAATTGTTTGTATAAAACTATGTTGTGTACAATTTCTTATGTTTTGAACATTTACACGCACCGTTGGTGCAATTCGAGAACTGAAGTCCGTTTGACCCTTATTGGTGTCGACCATTTACTAGCAATTGTTCCTTCCTAGTTTTCTTTTTAGAAAGTACATAGTTGTGTACAGTTTTATCAGTAACATTTTGCTCGTGTGTCGTTATGTGACCATTTGAGAAAATTTTGGAAATCAATTTAAAGAATTTCATCTTTTGAAATTTTGATGTGAGTTATTTGATGCATATGTGTTATTAGAAAGAAATTTCTAAGAAGTATTACGAGCTTGCATATCTACCTCAATTTGTGGTTTTATGATGTTTTGGTCGATATTTTCAAATGATGGAAACGGATTGGCTTTGTCTTTAAACTTGGAGCCTACACAAGTTGTTTTGTGTTTTGATTAAGGTGTAATTAGGAATCGTTTCCTTGTTTTGTATAATAAACTGACGCACACAAATTTTGTTGGGGAACCGTGTTCCATGCCATTTTATGGTTACTAGAGAAATTTTGGAGTCAATTGTCGTGGGACTTCTTTTGAAATACGTGCACGTCTTTTGTTGCACATGTTTAAAGTCGAGCAGTTACTTTACATGCATGTCATGAGTCAATCCATACTAGAACCGTGGCAGTTCATTTTAAAAGAAGTTGTTTATTACGCTTGTGGGTAAACGGAACTGCAATGAAGTAATTTTCAATATGATTTTCATACATGGGATGAATATGCCTATTTTTGCACAACTACCGATTTGATAGTAGTAAATTTTGTGCATGCAACCAGGGTGATATGAAAAAAATTTATGTTAAAAGTTTTATGAACTTTTCGACTGGCATAATTGTTAAACATTTCGCTTGAGAAGCCTTGAACTCATAGGAACTTTGGAAAGGTTAAGTAACCCAGTTAAGATGAAAGTGTGTGTAGCACTTTAATGGTGGAAGGTTTGAGTATTCCATGCATGATAACACTGTAGGCCGAATGGTATCGGTTGCGGAGATAATGCACTTTAGTGACTGAAGGTTCTGATTCGCGGTATCTTGTATTAAGGTTAGTGGTAACCATTCTTGTGGGGAATATTATTTTGGAGTCTTGGTCAACTTTTGTATGTGGGACCCTTTAGACACCATAGCGATAATTTTGGTTTTAATGAGATTGCTCGACGAGTGAAACTCGTGTGTAGAGCCTGTTGTGATTCGACTTGGTGGTATGAGTAGGTGCTGACTTTTGGTTCCGGGGTCAAGGGCCGTTAGCGTAATCGGTGGATTATAGCCCGATTGTAAATGAATGATGGTAATGGTTGTAGTAACCTGTGGATGTTCAATGGCGATAAGAGGTTTTACTGAAATGACTTTCCTTGGGTGGTAAGAGAATCTGTCGATTGGATGATTGATAATTAGACACATCTTTCGAATCATGTAATTGACGAGTCAACGACGACCGTTAGTATTGAATTGATGGAATCCGCTGAGAGTAAATGCTAGTTCATTAGCGGGATTATTTTGGGAATTCTGAAGTTTTGGTTAATGGTTAGTAGTGATTAAACGTTGGGTTGGTTTGGAGAGAAATTTTAAGAATATATGAACGTGGTATGATTAGCGGATTTGAATTTGTCGTTGGGATAGTATGGATCACTTAAGGTTGGGAGACAACTTGAGTCTGGTGGTCATAAGCCACTCTAACAGCTTAGGCATTCAAATAGATGTGGGTGTTTTATGCCTAAACGGGGAATCGTTGTGAGTAACACCAAGAAGCCGCTGTGGACAATTCAGTGGGAAATAAATTTGAACCGGGTTGAAACCGAGGGAATTTGGAATATGTTGGGCGCGGTGGCCATTAGTTGCGTGAGGACTAGGTTTCGAGGACGAAATCTCTTTAAGGTTGGGAGGATTGTAACACCCCGAAAATCCTAACTCAAATTGTAAATAGTCCATTTAGACTTATTAGAAGGACAAGGTGTTGCATTGGAAGGTGGGTCACGTAATGCTATTTCGATCTATCGAGAAATTGGCCAAGTTTGGACTCGGTACAAATCCAACGAGTATGACACCCGCGAGAGTGACAGTGTCACTTTTCCCGTGTCACTTTCGCCAAAATTGTACCGAGAGTTTGGGGGATCCAGCGAGTATGACACCCGCGAGAGTGACAGTGTGACTTTCGCCGTGTCACTCTCGCCGTCGGGCTCCAGAGGGTTTTAAACCCACGACTTCAGTCTTCTTTCATTTTCTATTCCATCTCTCTCTCTCTAAATACGATTTTCTCTCAAGAAACCCAAATCCTTCCTTCTCCTCTCCCCTTCATCTTCTCCACATAAATTAAACCCACTCCACTATTGTTGACCATCTTGAAGGTTTGAAGCTTTTGGGAGTTTAGGAAGCTATCTCTTGGGGGATTCAAGTGGATAAGGTAATATCTCTACCCAAAAATGTTATTGATGTTGATTTCACATTCCTTTCATCTTGAGATGTTGTGGAACGAGTTTGGTGGTGATTGGTGGAAATATCCTTCGTCTTCTTCATGTATGGAACTAGGGTTTGGTATAAGTTGGGTATTTTGATATATTGGTTGGATGATGATTCCTTTTGGTTAGAATTGGGTATTGATGGTTGGAAAATTATAAATCTAGGTTATTGGAAGTTTTGGCTTGAGGATGCAAACTTCATCAAATGAGCTTACGTTGGAGAAACTTTAGATTTAGCTAAATCTAGCAAGGTGAGTTCAAGTTACTTTGCAAAAACTTTGTACATGCCAAAATGCTATTCTTCCAAGTAATTATGTGTTTTACCTGAAAATTATCAATGTTGAGTTATTTTATGAGTTTTACCCTTTGAGGTATTAATTGTGATAGATATTGTAAAACACTACTTTTTGGATCTTTGGAAAAATGAGATAGATAAATCTTACATGAAATGTATTATTGATTTATGTGATAAATGAGTCTAATTGTTGTGAAAATGCATTTGGGGATAACTTGGAAATATGTATGTAGTACATCATGAGATGTTTTGAAAATGTAAAGGTGTGAGTCCTTTGGAAATGAAGGTTTTCCCGATCCAAGATTTTATTCTGGGTTTTCATGGATTTAAAGTATTTACCGGCAACCGGTGTGTGTGGTTGTATTTAATGTCAGTTTATGACTTTTATGAACTATCTTTCGAGTTAGTTGAGTTTGTAGCTCGGTATTGGATTTTATTAAGTCTTGGGGGTAATTGTTCGTTTTGATAGCTCAGAGTTGAGTTTTGATCATGATTTATGTTATTGGGGAATTGCATGTTTTGAATGCATTCGTTTATATGTTTGGGGTCGTGTAATATTTTAGACCTTGTTGGCCATGGATCCATAGGCATTTGAGTTTCTCTTAATCTAGCGGGCAAGAGGTCGAAATTGACTGAGCTCAGTATTACGAGACGTTAGTTTATTATGTAGCACGGAATAGGCATCGGGATCCATGATAAGTAAGGCGTGGACCTAGATGGTCGGGCGTCGTCTCATGGGCAGTAAGGTGTAATTTCATATATGTGCTTAGCACGGGATAGGCATCGGGATCCATGATAAGGAAGGCGTAGACCTAGATGGTCGGGCGTCGTCTCATGGGCAGTAAGGTGTAATCCCTAATGTGCTGTTGTGGATTTGGTGACCCAATGTATAGACCTGGAGTGGTTGAAGTTGGGGGCATCCTAGTCTCGTGAGCAATAGATCTGGAGTGATTGAGCTCAGTTTTACGAGAGTAATCCACGTGCGTGTTTTTATTACATAGTAAGTGACCCACTTTGGTGTTCCGTCACGTGCGATGTATGCGGGTCTCCCCCGTCACCGAAAGGTGTTGTTTTGGGTATTTGTTACTACTCATGTTTTCGGTGACGTGTTCTATTTATATGGATTGTTTTCCATAGTACGTAAGTTGTGGTTTATATCTCATCCGTGTATGATGTTTTGGGTATTTGTGTTACCTCCACCTTCAACGGATACGGGTCTTCCCCGTTTATGGTATTTGATCTTTATTACCTTTTACGGTCGAATTAGTATCGCTTCGTATTGTGTTTTAATAAAGAGTTATATTTAATGGATGGTTCCATGTTTTACGGGTTGAGTATGTATTGTCAACCGTATTTGAAGGTTTTGCCTAAACTAAACTTACTCACGTATTTGAGTGAGTTGGAAATGTAACTTATTTTGGAAAACGTATTATACCTTTCGGGAACTTTTCCATGGAAGTGCGTGAGTTGGAAAATGAATGAATTGCTTTAAAGAAAACTCTTTTGGGATCATGACTAAAACTATTACTTTATGATTTATGTTTTTATATAGTCATGATAAAATGCTTGAACTCACTAGGCGTAAGCCTAACCCTTTTTATTTGTCGGCATGTGCAACAGGCCCAGGTTGGGGTAGCTCTAGCTACATTGTGAAGTGGAGAGTGCTAGTAAAGTGCACGAGAGGTGAATTGTTTAGTGAAGTCTTCCGCATTCGTTTGGACTTGCAACTTGCATTGTATTAAGTGACACCCGATTGAGTTATTTTCTTGTAGATATTGAGATGTTTTAATTCTGAGGTATTTTGATGAAGGAATTGTAGAGATGATCTAATGTACTTAGACATTTTTTTGAAATTTTAATTAGTTGCTCTTTCCAAATTTGAGGGTGTTACACTATCCTCTAACTTATTTTCTGTAAATTTACCTATTTGGACCTCTTCTTCTGCAGTCTCTTGTCTTGGCAGAAGTGAATCAAGAACCTCTGTGAAGATTGGGGTTTGCAGAGGTGTAGTTTGATCTTTTTCGATTCCCTCTGTAATTGATTGCATAGGAGAAGATGGTTTCTTCTTCTTTGATTTCCTTTTCTTCGGTTTTGGTGCCCCTTCCTCTGTAGATTTTGACTTTCTTTTTCTTTTGGAAGAGGGAGGGGCAGAGGGGTGTGCAGAGGATGGAGAAGATGGTTCTGCAGGGGGTTGTTGGATAGCAGAAGCAGAGGCAAGAGGTTCCTCTGTAGGGGTCTTGGATTTCTTTCCCTTTTTCTTCTTCTTCTCTTTAGATCCCTCAGAAGACTTCCTTTTTGAAGGATAGAGGTCTTTCCTTATATTTCTGAAGTTCTTCTGGTTGGCCTTGTGTTTAGCCAACTTTATCTTCCATTCTTCTTCTGTAAGTCTCTCTATTATACTAACTCCTATGGGCATTCCTATACGCGGGGGTGTTACAGAACTGGGTTCAGGAGTTCTGTAAACGTGTGTGTACTCACTAACTAGTTCTTCATCACTAGCATAACCTAACATTACCTTTGACAGTGGCCTGCTGTGCGGGTAGTCGTCCTCATGTTCTGTAGGGGTGTTCTTGGACATAGGAAATTGCTTAGGTTTGGGACCGTCCATTTGCCATTTTTGGATAAGGAGTAGGGGTTCGAAAAGTACACTGAGGATCCGCTGGAACTGCAGAGGGGGCAACCAGTTGTGATCAGACATTTTGGCTTTCTGGGAGGCGATTTTGTGATCGATGGTGTTGATGATCTCTTGCATCATTATGGTGACATAATCTAGGGGTAGAGCATAGTACACACCATACATGATTGAGAGAATTTGAGGTGAGCTTTGATCGATGCTCCCGATTTTGCCCGTGAGGCAACGATTTAGGATGGAGAATAAGGTATTCCACAGAGGGGGTAGTCTTGCTCTGCGGAAATCGTTCCACTTTTTCAACTGTTGGTTGTACCCTAACATGTGCAGAAAGTCGACAAGTTCTTCATTTGTTGGTTGGGGGGCATACTTTTTGATTCCCATGAGTCCTCTTGTTGGAAGGCCAAATTCTAATGAGAACATGGTGCGGTTGAACATCAGTTCAAGGCTCTTACTTTGGTCAGGTTTAGAAATGTAGCCTCTGATCAAATCGGTGTCAGCGTCATAACGGCAAGATTGCCAAAACTGATGTAGGTAACGTACATGTATTTGTTCAACGGTTTTGCTCAGAAGAGGGTAAAGAAAGTGGTTCTCTAGGATGTTTAGCAGGATGGCATGTTCTTTGCCAAATGCCGTAGGAGAAGGAACAAGATAACAATTGTTTGATTTAATGGGAAGGGTTTGCTCGAAATGGTCATTTGAGAAAAAATGTTGCAGGTGGGTAGTGGGTACAAAGGATGCCTCGTCGCCGGAGTCATGTTTGTTGGCATCGGCGGCGGTATGTGAGTTGTGGGAGTGCTCAGAATGTACTGGAGAGAGTGGCGGAGAGTTCGTTGGTGAAACGTGAGTAGCTTTGGAACTGGAAGCCATTTGTAGGTTTGAAAGTTCTAGGTTTTCAGAAAGAAATAAGCAAGTTCGCCGGAGAAGATGAGAGAATAGTAAAGTTTTGAAAGTGATTTTAACTTAGGTTTTATACTGTGGTAACAGATAGAATTCGGAACGGTGAAAATGTGAGAAAGTTAATAAAATTTGAGGTCCGCACTCGAGTTCATTTGGCGTGGTGCAAGTTTCCAGGACGACGTGATATGTATGTCAATGAAAACTCGACACGTCATCAGTGTCTGTCAGGATCGAATCTTAACAAGACTAAAAATACTTAGAACTCAGAATTAAAGAATCTGCGGAATAGAACTTTAATTCACACAATCAAAGAACAATATATCAGAAAACACACAGCTGTTTGTATTCACTGATTCAACTCACAAGCTTACAACCAAACCTCAATCTTGATGAACAGGCTCAATCAAGACGACTTCTACTTCTCTAGAAATAGGGTTCTAAACCTTGAGGTTAATTCTCTCTAAAACAGAATGTATTCTAAAAAACTCTCGTATATCGCGTATTTCGTATTATTTGAATAGCTATCTATCAACATCTATTTATACTAAATAGTTACAAGATAACTATCAAAAATAAATTGATCTTCTGAATCTTCTTTAAGCATATCTTCATCCATTCCATCTTTATCTCCAAAATCTTCGCATACCAAACTTATCACATCAGCAGTATTAACTTTATTCAGCATGAGCAGTACTAATATTCTCCAGCAGCATTAATTCATTCCAGCAGCATTAACTTGACTCAGCAGTACTAACCTTGCTTCAGCAGTATTAATCTTGACAAGCAGTACTAACCTTGTTCCAGCAGCATTAATGCATCAGCAGTACTAACATTCTTCCAGCAGTATTAACTTTGTCTTGCAGTAGTAATTTTGTTCTGGCAGTACTAACCTTTACTGGCAGTAGTAACTTTGTTCTGGAAGTAGTAATGTTGTTCTGGCAGTATTATCCATACTTAGCAAATCTTCAGTTCCTAACAATCTCCCCCTAACTTGACTTTTAGAAAGAGAAGTCAAGTTCTTCAGATGATGATGCTTCCAAAACTTAATCTTGAACACACAAGTCAGGATTCAATCCCAAACTTTGATTGATGATCCTTCTTACCAGGTATCTTGCCATCTTAGAATCTTTGTTACCCACCAACTTAGATTTTAGCATTCCTTTCAACCTTGTCATGCTGTGCTTGTATACTTTATCCACCAAATAATACTCATGATATGCATAGTCAAGTGTTATGACATACACACCACAGTTTTCAATAAGCATCCAGTTGGTAACAGTTTGAAATTGCCTTTCTGTCAAATACTTAACTGCTTCTGTATTGAACATTAGGCACAAGTATTCAAGTACCATTTTGGTGATGGACATTCCATTCTCAGTCATCATATTTCCATAAAGCTTCATTCCTACCTTGAACATCTCCTCAATGTCAGATCTAGAGCACATCCTGATAAGTCTTCCCCATGTAGAACTGACCTCAAACTTCCCATCTGCTCTTTTTACTCTAATGTACTCCTTTCTCTGATCTTTCAAAGTATCCCAAAAGATGATCTCAGGAGCCATAGAAGCTAATGGTTTAACTTTGATTGGACTAGTATCAACCACAGTAATATACATATCACATTGAGCATTTGTTGGTGATTGTACATTGCTTGGTTGACCTGATGGAGTTGCCACTTCTTCTTCAGCAACTTTTTGATTAGCTTTCTCTTTCACAACTTCCTCCTTAGCTTCTTCTACAATGGGTTCCACCCTAGGCTTCTTTACAACTTTCTTCTTTGAATCTATAGACTTTGTTCTAGGTCTTTTGTTTGACACCATCTTGGTTCTTTTGAGTGATTTAACAGCTTTAGGAATGGTTTCAGTTGTTTCCTTTGTTTCTGCTGTTTCAGGGATCGTTTCTGCTGTTTCCTTTGTTTCTGCTGCTTCAGGGATGGTTTCTGCTGCCTTATGTTTTTCAGCAACATTAACCATTTCTGCTGCTTGAATGGTTTCTGCTGCTTTTTGACTAGCAGCATTAACCATTTCTGCTGCTCTAGCTGTTACTGCTTCTTTTATAATCTTTGATACTGCTGCTTCAACACTATTCTTCACAATCTAAAATACCTCTGCTTCAATCTCAGATTTGGTTACTGTAGATACAGATACTGTTTCCTTCTCACTTTCAGATACTACTGCATCAACAAGACTCTTCATAATTTCAGTTACTGCTGCTTCAATCTCAGATACTGCAGCCTCCCCCTCAACCTTATGCTCATTCTCCCCCTCAACCTTTGCATCCTCCATGTTTAGTTCAGTTTCTAACTCCCCCTTTTTGGAAGCATCAGTGGTTGAGCTTCTCCTTTTCAGAACATACTGAGCTTTCTTCCTTCTTTGCAGCAGTTTGGTGATCATCTTCTTATTCTTCTCTATCTTGGTGTGTTGATAAAGAACCACCTTCTTAAGCTCATCAATCTCCTTCTGCTGATCCATGACATCAATGTTGATGTTGGCAATGGTTTCCATCAATTCCTCATAAGTATATCTATCCTCACCTGGTTTAGAAGTGTTTACCTCCCTTGCAGGATCATAGGAAGTTTTAGTAGGTGTCTCTTGCCTAGCAAAAGTACAACCTACTCCCATGGTTTCTTGGCTCCTGGGTCCTCTGAATGTTTTCACATTCTGAGTTGCCGTGGGGAAGGTCTTAGTGATGTTACCACTGTCCTTCTCTTTGCTAGCAGAAGTAGTGGCAGCCTTGCAGCCCACATGCTCATCCTTCTCCTTAGAGAGCACCTTCTTGGGGTTGGGAGACACCCCTGTGGTTACCCTTTTGATATTCTCTATTGGAGAATGCTCCAATAGAGGGCTTGTAGGCTTTGGGCTATTAGGAGATACATCAAGGGAAGGAACCTTGTGTACCTTTCTTCTTTCAAACATCTTGGTGATTTTTGGAGTGGGTCTTAAAAGAATGGACTGTGGGATTTCTTTGGTGATGGAAGGTGGGGATTGGCCATCAGTGGGTGTGTCTAATGGGGGCCTTGACCCTGATGCCATACCTTCAGTGGTGTGGGACACAACCATCATTGTAGAGAACAATGGTGTGTCAACTCCTTCCGAGTCCCTAGGAATTCTTCTCATATTTGAGAAAACCTTCCCTTTAGGGGGTTTTGGCACATATACCTCAGCGGACTGAGGTAAATCCGTCAATTCATGGTTAATAACTTCTTGGACAAACCTGGGATACATGTAAAAGCGCTTTTTGGATTCTAGGTTTGCCACAAGATCATTAAAAATCATTGCTGAAAAATTGAACTTTCTGGCAGTGGCTAAGCAGACCAAGGCATAAGCAATGGTACTGCTAAACTCACTCCATCCAGTTGTTTTCTTTGAAATACAGTGCATAAGAGTATGAACAAAAAATCGCCATTGGGTGAAAAACTTTGACTTGTAGAATTTAAAAAATTCCAATGGGACCTTCATACCCCATTCTTGGTAAGGTCGAGAAAAGTTCATCATTAGAGAGATAGGTTATACCTGAGGCATCATCTAAGTGAAGAGTGATGCGAATAACCTCCTCTGTGACCTTCAAGGGTTTGTCACAAACCCTTGTTCGAATGATTTTCTGCCCATCTTCGAATATAACAGTGGCATTCTCCCAAAATTGCTTTTGATGCTCAATATATATGGTTGGGCACACTGTTAGGGCATGAGAGATGTGTGTGGACTTGAGAAAATCCACCATATCATGAAATCCTGCGGCCTGCTTTGGCTTCTGAAGCATCGCAATCTCATTGTGCTCATCGACAAACTCCATTGTCGTCATTCTTCCTGAGGATTTGGATAGAGAACACAGAGATTCTAGGGAGAAAAGGTTAGAACGAGAGAGAGAAATTGAATGCAAAGAGACGTTATGAACTTTGGCGGGCTGAAAGAGTATTTATAGCAGTACTAGCCCTGATTTTCTTTAGAAGCAGTATTAACGACTTAGCAGTATTAACGACTGAGCAGTATTAACTACAAGGCAGTATTAACTACACAGCAGTATTAACTACACAAGCAGTATTAACTACTAAGCAGTATTAACTACAAAGCAGTATTAACTACACATGCAGTATTAACTACGAAGCAGTATTAACTACAAAGCAGTATTAACTACAAAGCAGTATTAACTACACATGCAGTATTAACTACGAAGCAGTATTAACTATAAAGCAGTATTAACTACAAAGCAGTATTAACTACTAAGCAGTATTAACTACTAAGCAGTATTAACTACAAAGCAGTATTAACTACTAAGTAGTATTAACTACAAAGCAGTATTAACTACACATTAGCAGTAGAAAATATGTACCAGCAGTAGTAATTCTGCACTGGCAGTAGTAACTATACTTACACTTTGCAGCACTTGTCAATCTGAGTCATACTGAGGTTCTGAGAAAACTAGTTAGTAACACCAAATATACAAAGAAATACAGGTATAAAAAATTAAAAATCATGAATTTATTCAAGGTTGATCAAGCCCACACTTGCTACCAAGAAAGTGAATCTACCCACATCAAATGCTTTTGTGAATAGATCTGCAAACTGGTCATTGGTATGAACTTTAGCAACTTGAATTAATTTCTTTTCATTACAGTCTCTAATAAAGTGATACATGATCTCTATGTGGTTTGTTTTTGAGTGTTTGACAGGATTGTTAACAATGCTAATGGCACTGTTGTTGTCAATGAAGATTGGAGTGTGAAGAAATGTTACCCCATAGTCCAACATCTGATTCTGAATCCATAACACCTGAGAACAGCAACTTGCAGCAGCTATATACTCAGCTTCTGTTGTAGATAAGGACACTGTGGTTTGTTTCTTACACTGCCATGATACAAGTCTTGCACCCAAAAACTGACATCCACCTGAAGTAGACTTCCTATCCATGTTAGCTCCACCTAAGTCACTATCTGAGTATGCAAGCAAGTCAAACGAAGATTCATAAGGATATCAAAGACCTAATCTAGGTTGCCCTCTTAGGTATCTAAAAATTCTTTTGACTGCATGAAGGTGTGATTGCTTAGGTGTAACCTGAAATCTGGCACAGACACATACATGAAACATAATGTCTGGTCTAGAGGTTGTGAGATACATGAGTGATCCAATCATAGATCTGTAATGATGGACATCCACATCCTCCCCCTCAAGATCTGCAATGATCTGTTTGTGTGTCTCCATTGGTGTGCTTGCTGGCTTTGAGTCTGTTAAACCATACTTGTCCAGGATGTCATTCACATATTTGGATTGGCTTATGAAAATCCCATCTTTCCTCTGTTTCACCTGAAGCCCAAGGAAGAAAGTAAGTTCTCCCATGGAACTCATCTTGAAGCTCTTGTGCATTAACTCTTCAAACTCTTTACACATGTGATCATTTGTGGATCCAAATATGATGTCATCCACATAGATCTGAACAAGTAGTGTGTCTTTCTTTCTCCTCTTAATGAACAAGGTCTTGTCAATGACTCCTCTTTCAAATTCATTTTTCAAGAGATAGGTAGACAGGGTGTCATACCATGCTCTTGGGGCTTGATGTAAACCATAAAGTGCCTTCTTCAACTTGTACACTCTGTCAGGGTGCAATGGATTCTCAAATCCAGGGGATTGACAGACATATACTTCTTCATCAATACTTCCATACAGAAAAGCACTTTTTACATCCATTTGGTAGACTTTGAACTTCATGAATGAGGCATAGGCTAGAAATAGCCTAATTACTTCAATCTGTGCCACTGGAGCAAAGACTTCCTCATAGTCTATGCCCTCTTCCTGAGTATACCCTTGTGCAACCAGCCTTGCTTTGTTTCTGATCACAATTCCTCTGTCATCCTTCTTGTTTCTGAAAATCCACTTGGTGCCAATTGCTCTATGACCTTTTGGAAGGTCCACCAAGTCCCAAACATCCTGTAATTTAAACTGTAGCAGCTCCTCTTGCATTGCTTCTATCCAACTTGGATCTTTCATAGCATCATAAGCCTTTTTGGGCTCAATTTGGGATAGAAAGCAAGTAAGTACAGTATTAACTGTATTCTGCTGATCTTGTAGCTCTTGAAGTCTGCTTTGATTCCTAGTCATCATGGGAGAAGCAATGTCTCCTATAACCAACTCAGGAGGATGATTTTTCTGAGTTCTTGATGGATGACCAGGTTCCTCAACTAAGTTCCCATCCAGATTTGACTCATTTAAGTCTGGATTTTCTTCAGCTTCTTCAAGTACTTCAGACTCTCTTGAAGTCTGATTTTCCTCTATTCTTCTCTCTTCTTCATTCTGAATGGGTTCAGCTTCCTTTTCTGGTTCACAGAAGTCAACAGGATCAATGGTAGGGAGTGGAAATATCACAGACTGAATACTGTTATCTGATGGTGGTGCATCCCTTTGTCCTGCATTCACATCACTACTGAAACCCAAAGAATTAGTGAGTGAATCAATGTCAAATAGCCAATCAGGACCTGAACCAATAGGATTTGGTGTGTGCTCATTGCATTTGACATTGTCACTTTCTTCAATTATTCTAGAAGAGGTATTAAACACTCTGTAAGCCTTACTCTGAGATGAGTAACCAACAAGAAAGCCATCATCTGCTTTGCTATCAAACTTACCTAAGTGAGATTTGGTATTGAGAATTGTACAAGGACACCCAAATGGTTTGAAAAATCCAATAAATGGTTTCTTTTTCAGAAAAAGCTCATAAGGTGTCTTGTTTTTAGGCTTTATGACCAAGACTCTGTTTTGAACATAACAAGCAGTATTAACTGCTTCTGCCCAAAAAGTAGTGGGTAATTTTAAATCAGGTAACAGAGATCTAGCAGCCTCAATCAGTGTCCTATTCCTTCTCTCAGCAACACCATTCTGTTGTGGAGTCCTAGGAGCACTGTATTGTCTCTCAATTCCTTTTTCCTCACAAAAGGTGTTTAGATCAAAGTTTTTAAATTCAGTCCCATTATCTGATCTAATGACTTTCACTTTTTGATTTGATTGGCTTTCAATTCTAAGAATAAAAGATTTGATCAGTCCACTTGTCTCATCTTTAGTTCTCAGAAAATATACCCAAGTAAATCTAGAGTAATCATCAACAATAACTAAACAGTATGACTTCTTGCCAATGCTCATGACATTTGTAGGGCCAAACAGATCCATATGCAACAACTGAAGAGGATTTGAGATAGTGTTTATCTATTTGGACTTATGAGAAGTTTTGTGTTGTTTGCCTTTGAGACATGCAACACAATGATCATCACATGAATAGACTTTTGATGGTAAACCCCTAACAAGATTATTTTTAACAAGTTTATTCATTGTTTTAAAATTCATGTGACACATCCTTCTGTGCCAAAGTGAAGATTCATCTATTGAAGCTTTTGAAACCAAACAATTTATAGATGAATCAGATGAAACACTTTCTAAATCTAAACAATACACATTATCCTTTCTAGGAGTTCTCAATAGTATCATGTTTTCATCAACTACTTTGAATCCAGGAGCAAGAATAATGCATTCAGAATCAGTAAATAATATACTATGTTTCTTGTCACAGACCTGTGATACACTTAACAGGTTGTATCTCAATTGCTCAACATAGTAAACATCCTCAAATGTCATCTTACCTTTTGACACATCACCTTTACCACTTATCTTACCTCCTGCAGGATTATTTCCAAAAGCAACATGTCCTCCATCAATTCTTTTGAAATTCTTGAGGCAGGCCATGTTACCTGTCATGTGCCTGGAACAACCACTATCAACATGCCAAATGCTCTTCCCCTTGAGCTGTTGGTTGCCCTGCACATCAGATAAATCAGTTAGTTTTTATTGGGAACCCAAGCCGAAGTGGTCTTGGGTCTCCCTTGCTCATCAAAGTACTTGCACTGGGTTTTGATGAGATTTTCAAACTTAGGTACTGCAGAACTGGAGTACTATGTCAATATGATTGGTCTAGCAGCACAAAAACTAGAAGCAGTATTAACCTTGGAAGAAGTACTAACAGTGTTAGCAGCACTAACACTGCTAGCAGCAGCATTCTCTTAAAAAGAAGTACTAACAGTGTTAGCATCACTAACACTGCTAGCAGTAGTATTCTCTTTAAAAGCAGTACTAACAGTGTTAGCAGCACTAACACTGCTAGCAGCAGTATTGTCTTTAAAAGAAGTACTAACAGTGTTAGCAGCACTAACACTGCTAGCAGCAGTATTGTCTTTAGTATTGCTTCTAGCAGCACTATCCTTGTCAGCAGTACTATCTGAGGTAGCAGTACTAACATTAGTGCTTTTGGGGACCCATATATTGACACATTCCTTTTCAGTCTGTTTTTTCATGTGGCTTTTGGTTTCAGCTTGTTTCTTAGCCACATTATTCCTTGCAGGCTTCCTATAACCAGAAGATTTTTGAAAACTTCTTTGAAAACTTTTCTTTTGGTTAATAGGATTGAAATAACAGTGTTTGGCAAGATGATTCAATTTTCCACAAATAAAACAAGGTTTTGGTCTGTTAATCCTTTGCAGATCAACTCCTTGCTTTTGTGCCCACTGGTTATTCCAATTTCTTTGATTTCCCCTCTTTTTATCATGTTTTTGGGGCTTATTCTCTTGATGTTTCTTGCAAGAACAATGTTCACAAGTATTAGAGTTCACAACAGTGGTCTGTGTATAATGAACTCCCTTTCCCTTTCCAGTCCTTTTCATCTCATTGTTCTTAACACATGGACTTACACATTTCTCATCAGATCCTTCTTTTTCAGTCTTATCCTCAACAACTACTTTATCTAATGGATCTACTTCAGTGGCTCCTTCAGGTAAGTCCTTCCTATCCTTGGTTTCTAATAGGTCTGACTTAGGAGGGATGTAGTTGTTGTTGTAGGGTGTAGGTGTGGCATTGTACCCTATGCCTGGTTTCAACTTACTATGGATTTGAGAGTTGATTATGTTGTCCATGACTTTAGAGGCACAATTAAACTTTTCTACATCAAGTTTAACTTTCTCAAGCTCTCCTTTTAGTTTCTCACACTCTTCCCTGGATTCTCTAAGCTGGAACTCTAGACCATCCTTTTCCCATTTCCAGTAGTTTGTATCATAGGAGTGTTGAAGTTCATTGGCTTGAAAAGCCCTAATCTATTCTTCAAACTTCTCAACAATTACTACATAGTCTTTTCTGTCCTTTTCTAATCTCTTAAGGTCATCACGCATTCCCTGATTGTGATCTCTATACCTTTTAACAGTGTCTATACAAGCTTGAGTACAGAGATTAGATTTTACCTCAGTGGGAAGATCTGAAACTTCAGCCATAAGTGCTTGATTTTGGATGGCCTCTTCAGCTTGATCACTCCAATCAAATCCCATTCCTTGTTGAGAGACAAGAGCTTGAATAGAGTTTCTGTTTTGATTGGAACTTCCAGCCTGAGTTTGTTGATGGTTGTTGTGAGATGTTCCACCTCTGCATTCCCTGGCAAAGTGTCCCATCTTGTGACACTTGTAGCATTCAACTTTGGACTTGTCAAATCCAGCACCATCTTCTCTTCTTTGGGAAAAGTTGTTTCTCCCTGTCCTCTTTATGAATTTCTTCACCCTCATAGACAACATAGCCATCTGCCACTTGATATCCATCTCTTCAAGATCATCAGCATTAATCTGTTCTAAGTCATCATTAATCAAAGAGGAATTAACATGACTAGAAAAAAAGGCTTCTAGTACTGAATCATTGGTCTTTTCCTGATTGACTCCTCCAGCAGCACTAAATGATTCAGGGTTAGCAGTAGAATCAGGTGATGCTGAAAGGAGTGCAGCATTATGTACATATCCAGAGGGCTTCTTTTTGGCTTCAACCTCTGCTTCAAAGACTCTAAGATCATTGTAAAGATCATCAAGCTCTTTATCTTCCAATTGGTCATTCTGTCTGAAGGACACAGTATACATTGTCCACTCTTCACCTAATGATCTTAAGAACTTTCTGTTAACATCATCAGCCTCCATCTTGACTCCCACTGTAGCCAATTCTCCAATCAGCTTATTAAATCTATCAAAAGTTTGAGTCATAGACTCATTCTTAGTAGAAGTAAAGTTTTCATACTGCTGCTTGAGAATTGCCTTCTGATTCCTCTTGGTGCTTTTAGTGCCAGTGAATCTCTTTTCCAATGCATTCCACAGAGTCTGAGCATCAGTGCAGTGATGAAATTGATGCTGATATTCATTGGGGATAGCCAAAAGCAGAGTGCTTAAGGCCTTCATCTCTATTTGTCTGACTTTTCTCTCTGCATCAGTCTTTGGAGGAGGTCTTTTGCCATCTGGTCCAATTCTTCCTTCAGCACATGGACCATTCTCTATGATATCCCAGATGGAATAATCAGTAAGCAAAATATACTGCTTGATTCTAATTTTCCACATGTCAAACTCATTGGGTCTGAGCATGGGAACCTTAGAAACAAGAGTACTGTTTGATTCAATAGAATTGTCCATTGTTGAGTTCTAAGAAACACAAGCTCTGATACCACTTGTCAGGATCGAATCTTAACAAGACTAAAAATACTTAGAACTCAGAATTAAAGAATCTGCGGAATAGAACTTTAATTCACACAATCAAAGAACAATATATCAGAAAACACACAGCTGTTTGTATTCACTGATTCAACTCACAAGCTTACAACCAAACCTCAATCTTGATGAACAGGCTCAATCAAGACGACTTCTACTTCTCTAGAAATAGGGTTCTAAACCTTGAGGTTAATTCTCTCTAAAACAGAATGTATTCTCAAAAACTCTCGTATATCGCGTATTTCGTATTATTTGAATAGCTATCTATCAACATTTATTTATACTAAATAGTTACAAGATAACTATCAAAAATAAATTGATCTTCTGAATCTTCTTTAAGCATATCTTCATCCATTCCATCTTTATCTCCAAAATCTTCGCATACCAAACTTATCACATCAGCAGTATTAACTTTATTCAGCATGAGCAGTACTAATATTCTCCAGCAGCATTAATTCATTCCAGCAGCATTAACTTGACTCAGCAGTACTAACCTTGCTTCAGCAGTATTAATCTTGACAAGCAGTACTAACCTTGTTCCAGCAGCATTAATGCATCAGCAGTACTAACATTCTTCCAGCAGTATTAACTTTGTCTTGCAGTAGTAATTTTGTTCTGGCAGTACTAACCTTTACTGGCAGTAGTAACTTTGTTCTGGAAGTAGTAATGTTGTTCTGGCAGTATTATCCATACTTAGCAAATCTTCAGTTCCCAACAGTGTCAGTGACGACGAGACGTCGTGGGCGGCCACATTAAATGAAAAGCGCGTGGGTTTAAATTTTCACCACAGAAAAGTTACCGTTACAGATACAGAAATTCCCAAGTGGAAATCTTTACAGAGGCTCTGTGGGTACAGAAGCTCTGTGATTTTGGAAAACTTTTATCTCTGTATTTGTATCTTTAATGAAAAATCGTTTGAAAAACACGGAGAGGATCAATAAATCTTTAGTAGAGAGAAATTATCCTACAGAGGTTTTTGGACCTCTGCCAGAGACAGCAGAGGCTCTGTGACAGGAAATTTCTAATAACTAATAATTTATAAACATTTTTAATCATCCAAGTTTTTGATCGGTTTTAACAATGTATTTAGGACCTATTTGAAAGTTTGTGTCCTAGAAAATTGTAAATCTCAAAGATTTTGTGCAGCAGAAGTCATTTGAATGATTTGAGTGATCTACAGAGGTTCTTTGGTTGAAAGAACTCTGCGGCTAATGACTTCTGTAGCATTGTGTGAGTGCGAGATACGAACCTATTTTTCTTCTTGATCGGCGAATGTGATCTCTTCTGTCGCATTCTTAGCTCCCCCTTGACTTATGAATCTTTGTAGATTCAGCAAGGTCTCCTTTTTCGCTCCCCCTTGATCTAACAACCTCTGTAGATCAAGTGTCTTCTTCTGCTCCCCCTTGACCTATGCTTGGTTCAGAATAAGATAAGTTGTGCACAGAACATAGGTCAAGATCATCAGAGGTTCTGTAGAGGTCGTCAGAGGTTCTGAGCAGACCTTACAGAAGTTCTGTGATATTTAGAACTATTGAAGATTTAAGAATTTACATACAAAAATAATAATAAAAATTTTACAAAGTATACAGTATTTATGTTATACTTACAGAGGTTTTGGGTACCCATATTCGTATGGGTCCTATTGTATGAAACGCCTTTATGCATTTGTCATACATACCAAAAATGAAAGGCTTTTTGTCTTTTTGAGCATTTTGAACAGGTATAGAGCCTTTCATTATCCAAACCTTTTTCACCTTTTTAAAAGTTTGATTAACTAATTTGTCCAACCTATGATCATGCAAAAATTTTGATGTTGAGGTCTGAAGTTTTGAAAACATATTTGGCTTAAAAGATCATTTAAAATTAAATTTCTTGATCCGTTTAGCAAAAATATTCTTTTTCCTTAAATTTTCCTCAAGCATCTTTTGGAGATTAGATTTGCATCTTTCCTCCAACATGATTTCAGTTGTTAAATTAGAGAGTCTTTTTGTTAGTTTGGATATTTCTGTTTTAAAAATCCTTCTCTCTTTTTCAAAGTCATCTTTTTGACTTAAATCTTGAAATCTTTGAACCTTTAACTGTTCAGATTCTTTTCTTTCAGAATCAGATTCTTTCCTTTCTTTTTCAAGGATATTCTGCAATTCTGAGATTTTACATGTAAGCTCCATAGACTTTGTTTCAAGAACAGTTTTCTTCTCTTCATAATTTCCTCTTTCATTTACCACAATCTTTTCAAAATTGGAAATTAGTTTAGAGAAATTTAAACATTTTAGTTCAAGTCTTTTCTTTTCTTCATCTGACATAGATAAGTTCCTTTTTAGTTCACGATTTTCATAGTTTAAGATTTTAACAGATTCTTCAAGTTTAGCAATTTTATCAGAAATAATAAAAATGCTTTTGTTCTTTTCATCTAGTTCTTTTTCAAGAGAAGGAATTATTTTGCGAAAATTTGTGCTGAGTTTTGAATAAAAAATTAAATCAGCATCACCACAAAATTTCATTCTAGACATTTTAAAAGAAGTTTTTAACGAAAGAAACAGTTTCTATGATGTTACCAGATCGAATAGATCGAAAATGGCAGTAAAACAGAATCTGTTTGAAGGAATGAAGAACAGGTTAAAAACAGACAATTTCTATCACAAATCTTGTAAAAACGAGGATCACTTGATATTAAAAATCAAGGAAGGCTCTGATACCAATTGTTGGTTCCCGTTTTGTTTAAACAAGATTATCAGATCTATTAGTTCAAGTTTATGTTTGATGCGGAAGCGTATTTGAAGAACTAACAGATATGTTTGATAGATTTTAGAACACAATATAAATAAACAGTGAACAGGAAATAATATCTCAAAGTTTACTGAATATATATATATATCAAGAACAAATTTAAGAACAGTTGAGTATGCAAAGCTTTAAGCAGATATGACTCTCGATGTGCGTAAGCTATGTGTTCTTGTTTTTTGTTGTTATGTCTATTATCGATTAGGAAGAACTCAACATGAGTCTTCCTTATATACTACTACAAGGGGACCATAAAACCTGAGCTACTGTTGATCGGACGGCATGAACAGTTGAACGGATGGCATGAACAGTTGAACGTGCGGTATTGCATTAAATGCCGCAGACGTCTATTATGTACTAAGCCCTATTAAGTCCACTCAGAGTTTGACACGTTGAAGTTGGACAGGGTACGTTGCCATGCAAGTTGATGAACAGGTCAGGAACAGTAGCAAGATATTTCTTTAACAGTGGCAAGATATTATAAATATCTTCCAAGTCTTCAGTCTGAACCGCAGAGGCTCTGTCAAGGGTGACAGAGGTTCTGTGGTTGGTTCCTTGGTGAGTTTCTTCTGTAGATCCTTCTTTGGTCCTTTGTGAGTAGTCTTTACTGGGTTCCTTGTCTTCTGATGTTGTCCGCAGAGGCTCTGTTAATGGTAACAGAGGTTCTGCGGTCTTGGTCTTCTGAAAGCGTCCTTCTGTAGTTTCTTCGGTCTTTGATCACTCTTGATCAAACTTCCTTTGATTTTTCTGAGATGCCCGGTAGAGCTTCTGTTGCACTCAGCAGAGCTTCTGTGGAAGTTCTTCTGTACTTGGCCATTTTTCAATACTTCTAATATTTCAGAATATTGGAGCTAACAGGAAGACGCCCAGAAGATCGTTGAAGAAAAGACCAAGGTATCTGATTCTACTTTGGAATGGTGCAACGAAAGACTGAACTATCGATCTCGACCATCCAGAATCAACAAGGTAAATATCAGAGGAAAAACGTTTGTAGACGTTCCTGTTGTTGAAGTTGACGTATTCAGAGAAGACGAGACCAAGCAAACCTTTTACGCTACTTCATTAGAGAAGTTTGGTTTCTCTGAATGGTTGGAGATACGAATAGCCATTCAGCGATCTCTCTCAAAATTCAAGAGCCATGTCGAGAAGATTGTAAATTCTCAGATCGACTTGGTTTCTTCTGCTGTGGATATTCCTCCTCCCTCTCCTCTTCCAACTCAACAAAGAAGGGCCTCTGTAAAGAAAAATCTGAAACCTTCAGGTTCAGGTCCTCCTATATGGAATGAAACAGGTATTGGTTTCTCTCGTGCTGAAGTACTTGGTCCTGACCCTGACCTCTCAGCGCTTGACACCTCTTTGCCTCCTGGTGAAACTTTCATCCCTGGAAAAGTCTTAAGAGAACCCTATGGTATCTTCTTTTTAGACTATGATGGAAGATAACACTTTCAACGCAACACTGAGCTTCCCATCACTCCCATCGACCAGCTCAGAGACCT
Source organism: Saussurea involucrata (assembly GCA_033807775.1). NCBI lineage: Eukaryota > Viridiplantae > Streptophyta > Magnoliopsida > Asterales > Asteraceae > Saussurea > Saussurea involucrata. The sequence continues at coordinate 196,746,038 of CM066321.1, read as the reverse complement.
CATCTACTGGTGTGAATTCTGACGCGACCTTCAGGCTCGATACCTTAAGCCCTTGATTTTTGAAGAAGCAAAGAACAAAAAGGATCAAGGAGTAACGGTCCCTGACTGGATGATTCCCACATCAAAGACCCTTGATGAACTTCTCATTAAGGAAGAACCCATTGACGGATAGGATCTCTCCTATAATTCTTCTATCCTTATCTGTCTATATCTTCTGTACTTGTAATTTTATTTGCTGTACTTGTAATTTTTCCACTTCCCTTTGTAATCTCTACGAAGTTTAAAGAAAAATTTCAGCGAATGTACTTTACTCCATCAGTACTGAAAAGATCCTAGAAAACAGTAAAAGGGACAAATATTTTATGAGTTCTTTTTATCCTTATGTTTTCATTCTTAGCAATTTTCTTTGTTGCTATGTATAATCAAATACGGGGAGATTGTTGATCCAAACCCTCAGTGATTTGATAATGACCCTCTCTTAAAACACTTAGTGAAAATGTAAGTAAACAATATGTATTAGAGTTTCTCTATCGCTGATAAGTACTAAGACTTTACAGTACCACTGATAGGAACTCTCGCTTTTTAAGTTTAAAGTTCAGCGAACACTATCCATCCAGTAGCTCTGAGCCTGTTCAGTCTCTGTGATAATCGCTGATAAGTTAGTTGTTTACTTATGATCCCTGAAGACAAGTTTCACGTCAACATATGTTCGACGCTGAAGTCGAAGATCAAGCTCAAGAACAGCGACAAGTCTACTAATGAACTGATGCGGATATCAGCGAAGCCAAGATTTGTCCACTCAACGTGAAGTTACAAGTAGAAGACTTCAGCAATCGCTGAGCTTTATCATTCGCTGATAAAGTACTGATTCAACGAAACCTGATCATGAAGTCTTTCTCTACAAGTTATTTTTGTCTTTCCCCCCTTGCACGTCTCCGTACGAAATGTCAGAACGGACATCCCTTCTGTCTAGAATCGTACAACAAACTCTGATTCTACACTGTGCACCATGCGGCTACTAAGGTTGTCTACAAAGGTCAATGATATGCAACCACTCAGCTGCTGCCACGTGTAAAGCAATACTGCCATGCATTAAATGCATGCAGTATATAAGAAGAACCCTACTTCAGAAATGAAGAGTGCTCAGCCGTCTTCTTATTCTTCCTTACTACTGTGTGTTAGGTTATTACTCTTAATTTCCTTATCTCCTTTCTATCTTTATTCTAATGCAAGAAACTTAGTGTTCTTAACTTGTTTAGATTAGGATTAGTCCTTAATCTTATTCCGCTACAAGTTGTAAATTGTCTTGATTTATCAATAAACAATTTAGAAAAGTAAAAATCGTGTGTTTGTATTCAACCCCCCTTCTACAAACTTGTATAACCCTTCGGGACCAACATAATTTCATTAAAAGGTATCTAACCCACTACCTTGGCACAAAACCCTAGAAGTGACCATTTCCTACTTGGCGGCTGTGTGAGAGTTGAGAAGAGAAGAAACAATTTGCAACCTGCGTTTGGAAGGAAAATAGGAGGTTTCTTGTTTGGGTCAAAATCAGGTTGAATAGAAGTTCAAGGACTAAACGGTTATTTATTATTTTGAGTCTTATCGTGTAACGGGCCATGGGCTTGATCAATGTGGGCCCATGGTATATAAAGTGTATTAGCCTTAGAATTATAGGCTAGTTGCCAATTTACACTTTGGAAATCGTATTGTAATTCTCTCAACATTCAAAGTGAATTGGATGACCATTTGAAATCATACTGTTCTGTTTCATATCTATTGATTTCTATTTTTCGTTGCACTGATCTGGAACTCACAATTGGTATCAGAGCCAATGGACGCATCGATTCAAAGTGACTTTTGGATTTCTGGTAAGAATTCTATTCAAAGCATTCGACTGTGTTCTTAGCATTGAAACTCATATTCTGATTTAGTGAAAATTGATTGTTATCGCTTATCACATCCTGTTAGTATCATCTTAGTAAGCGGTTCTGCAAATTTTCAGTACTCAATTCGACCATCTTAATCGTTTTTAAGCAAAATCAAAATCTCAAGTTTTTTGGTCTCTATTCTTATAAAAATCCAATTTTGTCTATCAAAAACTTGTTATTTGGCTTCAAAATCGATTCGGGTATTGTTATTATTGTGTTTTGTCGAGTTCCTAACCTTTCAGGAACGATTCTAAGCAACCCTAATCGATTTCCAATCGTCATGGAAACCACAGCCGCACTTACCGGACACCACAACCGTGGTTATTGGGTCCATCAAATAGTTACCGGGTAAGTTTCCATTCTTTCACTAGTTACCGGGTAACTCCAAGTTACCGGGTAATATATCACTTACTGGTAATTTCCATACTTTCCGGACAAGTTCCCGGTAAGCACATCCGGTAACTGCCTTTTCATCCGGTAAGTTCCCTCACCCGGTAAGCATGTTATTTGTTTTAATCGGTAAGTTCATACTTATTTATTTAATTCTTCCGGTAAGCTTATCATCCGATAACATTAAGTCATCCGGTAAGCTCTTCATCCGGTAAGTACTTCCACCCGGTAAGTTTGTTTTTTCTTATTATTACTTCATCCGGTAACTCAAGTTTATCCGGTAACTTCTGCAAATCGACCTGTTTTTCACAATCTGATCCGGACACTTCCAGATCAGATAGCTTTCATCCGGATTCCTATCCGGTAAGTTCTGTTTAGTCAATTTCTTACCTTTTTTTTAGCATAAACCACTCTTAGAACCGGCGTTAGGACATCACTCTTAGTGTCTTGTGTTAGGATCTCACTTTCAATCGAACCAATCGTCTGACGATCACATTAGTGCAACATAAGATTTCTTCGCGCGACGCTCTCATTATCGGCACCGACTCTAAACCACATTGTCTCTACCAAGGTGAGTACAGTCAATGGCGGGACAGATTCTTGATATTCATTGAGTCAAAGGATAACTTCGAGTTTATCTGGCGAGCTCTAACTGACGGGCCAATTCCTCAACCCATGAAGACTGTACCAGCAACTAAAGAAGGTGGTCAAGCTCGTTACGAGGTTAAGACATACGCCGATATGACTGCCGACGAAAGAGGCATGATTGAGGGAGAAAAACATGCTAAGAGGTACCTTGTTCAGGCTCTACCCAACACGATCTACACATCCATCGACAGTTACAAAGATACAGCAAAAGATATGTGGGATCAGGTGGAGAAAATGATGCGCGGGAGCAAAGTCGGGAACCAACTGAAAATCAACAGCTGCATCACCAAGTTTGATGGGTTTAAGCAGCGCACCGGCGAATCCCTCTCCCAGACCTATGAACGTTTTTGTCTCCTCCTCAACGAGCTTCACAAAAACCACATCACTCGCTCTAACACGGAGAACACGCTCAAGTTTCTCAACAACCTCTTGCCTGAATGGAAAGTATTTGCATCTCACGTCAAGCACAACCACTTGATGGAGAACGTTGGCATACACGAACTCTGTGAGATGCTTCTTCAAGACGAAGATGAGGTGATGGAGATTCTGAACGAAAAGAAGTCTGTGTCCAAATCACCTGTTGATCCACTAGCTCTTATGTCTTCAAAACGAGGCAAATCTTTTGGCCGTCGTTCCAAGCGTGCCCAAGAGCCAAGTGAATATGAACAGAAACCTGAGGAAGAAGAGGACAGTGATTCTGATCCTGAGTTAACAGCTGTGAAAAAAGCAATGGCTCTGCTATCCATATCATTCCAGCAAAAGGAGTTCTTTAAGAAGCCGACGTCCAATAATCAGCGCTACTCCACCTCCTCCAACAAGCGCCATGATTATCAGGACAAATATGAAGGAAAGCAGAAAGCGGATGATCACACACAACCTGACAAGAAGGAGAAGACCGAGAAAGAGGACCGCAAGCCCAAGACAAAGAAGGACGAACCTGTTACTTGCTACAACTGCGGGAAGTTGGGTCATTTTGCCAAAGACTGTAGACAGCCTGTCGTGAAGAATGCACACTATTACAAGGCAAAGCTCGCATTGGCAGAACAGAAAGAAGCAGGGGAGGCTTTGTTTGTTGAACATGACCACTAGCTGGGTCGATCTGACAGTGAAAGCGATTCTGAAGGTGCTGATGCCTTCATGGGTTACCATTCTCCTACTGAAGAGGAAAAGGCAACGGTGTGTCAGGTATATGAACCTATCTATCAAGATCTTTAAAACCGAACACAACCTCTTGTTGAACGGATAGATTCCTATAAGGCCACCGCTAATGAACAACTGCATGGGATTAAATCACTATCTGAAAAGCTAGATGTTCAAAAGAGAATAACTGAGAAACACAAGTCCGAAAATGCTAATTTAAAAGAAAAATGCAAAAATCTTTCAATAGCACCTAAGGACTTAAGGGCCAAAATATCTGAACTACAGTCATAGCTTGATCAGTGTGAGAATGAGAAAGCAGAAATTGTTTATCAATGATCTGCTCTTCAAATTCAACACAAGGAGTTTGTCAATAAAATTACTGATCTTGAAACCAAACTCCACAAAATAGGCCAAACTGACCAAATGTTAGGGTAAAATATTGGTTGAAAAGAAGTTCAAGGGTTGATTTGTATTTCTTTATTTTGAGCCTTGTTAGTGAACGGGCCGTGGGCTTGTTACCACGGGCCCAACATATATAATGTTGTAGTTAGCTTAGAATTAAGCTAGTTGTCAATTTTGCTTTCCTAATCATATTGTAAACACTCTGCATATTTGAAAGTGAATTGGATGACCAGTTGAAATTGTTAGTCCCAGATGGCTATAACAAGTATTGTAGAAGGGGGGGGGGGTGAATACAATACTCAAAATTTTCACAATTTTAATTCTATTATTGAAAACCTTCAACAAGAATTACACATAGAAACTAAAGACTGTTGCGGAAAAGAACAGATAAACTATTCTAACAATCTTTCACAAAGTATACTAAACAAAATAACTAAGAACACTTAGAACAAAGCTATGAAGTTTTTAAGCAATATAGAGATATCTTGCACTGAGAGATATTTCCAGAAAGCGTAGAATATCTTAGAGCACACAGTAATCTTTAAGTCTCTCAAGATGAGTTCTGCATGGAGAGGTCTTCATCTTTATATAGTGCCAAGAGTATGTGTAGCATAGGACACTTGTCACTTTGTAATTGGAAGGATAGGTTTGGCTCTCAAAAGTTGATATGTCATTTCCTATTATGCTATAAAGGTTTGATGGAGACAATATCTAAGAATGGGAAAAAGGACAAAAGAACCTTTTTCTTCCATACCCAGACATTCTATCTTTGAAGAGAAAACCTTTTAGCATGGACAAAAGGTAGGATCCTCATATTTAAAGATCCCACCGACATGTCATGAACATGGTAGGTGGAAGTCTTCTTAGGAGTGAAGATATGAGAGGATTCTCTAACTTTTGAGGGTCCCACCGATTTTCATGGGGACAATCGGTGGGATGGCCAACTTTACCTCTTATGATGAAGATCTTCATAGCAAGGAGATAATGGGGAAAATCTCCTATTTGGGATCTCAACGATCTTCATGGAGAGAATCGGTGGACTATGACTTGTATGTGTTGAGAAAAGATCTTTCACTTCCACAATGAGAGAATCTTCAATCTTGACTTTGGTTGATCTTTGACTTCACCAAACATTTGCTATCTTGTACAAGCCATTATAAGGAACCATCCAAAATTTCTCTAAGTATAAAATGTTTTTCAAAGTATAAAAGGAGATCATGAGGTCATCTTCAAATCTTGGTGACCCAACAATCTCCCTTTATTTGATGATGACATCCATACTTAGAAAAACATGAGTAAGACAATGAATAATACGTTTTGACCCTGTTTTACTCTTTTGGGTTCTTTTTCACACAATCCATTTTTTTTGGTGTGTGTGTGTGTGTGTGAGTATATATGATATTTACAGATGAATGAAATGAATGAAAGAATAAACAATAAACAATATGAATGAAATAGAATGTACTTCCATCATAGGAGAAACAGATATGCCCAGATCCAACTTGGTGATAATCTTTGAAGGAGGTTTGAGTTTGAGTAAGATAGCCTCAGGATGCCTTTGCTCATATCTTGCATCTTCTTTCTTGCTCAGAGCATCTTCAGCTTCCTTATCGGCAGTCATCACCCTTCTTCCTTTGTCTTGGTTGTCCTCCCCTTTAGTTACATTTGCTAGACAGATCTGCTCCCCCTTAGTTGGTTCGCTGGTTCCCATATGTTTGACCAAAATTTGAGTTGGATGTTGACTGTGAGTACTGAGGATTGGTGATGATCGAGTTGGACGCTGATAATGCTCCCCCTCAGATAGTTTCTACCTTCAGGTAGTTGCTCCCCCTCAGATAGATTCTCCCCCTCAGATAGTTTCTCCCCCTCAGCGTCCCACGGAGAGGAAACACCACAAACAACTGGGACACTGACATTTTTTTGTCTTCCCACCGAAATTGGGAGTAATTACACCGAAAAAGTAGATGAAAATGGTGTATTTTCGGTAGGAATTTCGGTAGAAAAAGATAAGTTTTTTTTTTCTTCCTCACCGAAAATTAAGGCGATCCCACCGAAAATTGGCTAATTTCGGTAGGATTTTCGGTAGGAAAATCGGTAGGATTTTTTTATAATATATATATATATATATTGTTTTAAGAGAGTTGGATCGGTGGAGGATTGTTGAAGGAAAATCTTTTTGAGGTGTGATGTTGGGAAGAATATGTGGCCGAAATATGTGAAGGGAAAGATTGTTGTAGGAGAGAAGAGAAAGAATTGGGTGGTAAGATGGATGGTAACACGAAAAATAAATGAGGTTGGGGCAATATATGTGGTGGGATGGATGAGAAAATGTGGGGTGAGATGTATGGTGGGAAATATAATGTAAGTAATGAAGGAGGGTGATGGGAGATATGATGATGTCGGCACAGAGGAGGTTTGCATTAGAGAGTGTGCCAAAGAGAAGGATTTTCAATACAAGAGGAGATCTAAAAGTTCACCATTTGACACTTAGTTTTCTTGATGAACTTGATGATTTCTTCAGTTTTGTCACTTTTATGCTGGTCCACATAGATCCATCTGTTTAGCTCAAAAACTGTAATCACAAAGAATTTATTTCCTAGGTACCCATTTGGTGGTGGGTCCTTTTGGGTTAGATGATGAAGGAAAAGAATTTGTGTCACTCAGATCAATTCTTTCTTTCGGACAGTCTTTGGCAAAATGAGAAGTATCACCACAGATATAGCATTTTCTATGAAGAAAAATCTTTTTAGAAACTTGACATTTTTCCTTACTTTTGCTCATTTTGGTTATCTTCAAAGACTTTGATGAGGAGTTAAAGATTTGGGGTGCAGGTCCTAAGATTCCTTTTTCAGAAGATGGGAGGGCAAAAATATTTTCCTTTGAATTGGACATTTTGAGACACACAGATCGGGGGAAAAATCGGTATGACAAGTCACACTGGTAATTTTAGAAAAATCTAGAGGATTTCTTTTTAAGAAAGAATCGGCACCCAGAGACTTGTCTTTTTCAGAGTTAGAAAATATTTTGTTTGAGTTGAAAGAGGAGGAGAAGCACTTAGCTGATATAAGAGCAGTTGAGGAGATGTGGCCTTCTGGATCATCCATGTCATTTATCTTGGCCATGAAACAGACATTTGAGGTGTCATTCGCTTTCAGATGTGGGTTCATCTGCCAAATCATGAGTTTTAGCAGGCAGACCCTTTCCTCTTCTGACAAGTCTTTCATTTCTTTCCTTTTCTCTCTTGTATTTTTCCTTGTATCTTTCAGCCCGGTCAGAATTTGCAGAAGAGAAAGATTGGTTGAACTTTTGGGAATCATATTTGGATCTTCCCGATTTTGAGGAAAATCGGTCTGAGGAAGTAGTTCTGGGTCTTTCAAGATGTTTACTTTTACACTCAGAAGCAAAATGACCCTTTTTACCACAGTTAAAACATTCCTCATTAGATTTGTCCAAAGAAGAGTGTTTGGAGAGAGAAGAGGATGATTTTCTACCAAACGTAGATTTTCCAGAAGAGGGGTGAGATTTGGATTTAGAATGCCCATCCAACATGGCCATTTCACCAGATAATTTGTCAACTGAAGTTTCCTCACATTCATCCTCAACATCACTAAGATATGCCTCCGAATGGTCATTGGGATCTTCTTGACTATCATGGTCAGAGTCAGATGGGTAGGTGATTCTTGGAATACACTTAGTCTTTTTGGAAGAGTCACTTAGGAGAGCTAGAGAATAGCTCTTTATATACCTTTGCAGCTTCGTCTGCTCATAGTTGAAAAGAGTTCCATAAAGAACAGTGAGAGGCATATGATCAAGATCCTTGGTTGTCTTTATACACGTACATATGTTTTCCCAAAAATCAGGAAGACAGTCCATAAACTTGCACATGATTTCCTTATTGTCATACACTCTACCTAACAGCTTTAAATCATTAAGAAGACTGTTAAAGCGGTTATAGTAGTTGGAGAGAGATTCTCCTTTCTCATGAGAAAAGAGTTCATATTTTCTAACACGAGCAATCTTTCTGCTCTTTTTAACTTCATTTGTACCTTCGTACAAAACACACAGAGTGGACCACGTCTCTTTGGCAATAGAGAGATTTACCAGAGAGTGGTACACTTCATCAGGAAGAGAAAAAGCAATGATAGTTCTGATTTTAGAATCAAGAGACACAAGTCGTTTTTCCGCATCAGTATATTTCTTAGGATTTTTAAGAATGTAACGACTAGTAGCAACATATTTTTCTTCATCAGAGGAATCATCAGAATCATCTTTGTCACCAACTTTCTTACCGGATTTCTTGGTTTCATAGCGAGACCAAACTCTAGGGACTATGGGTCCCTCACTGAGAATGGCTGGATATCTACTATCCATTCCTTCCATGAAAAGCATCATCCGGCTTTTCCACAAAGAAAAGTTGTTGGGGTTAAACTTGGGAGGTTTGGCTATAGAGCCGTTTTCAGAAATGTTATTTTGAAAAGCATTTTCAACAGTTGAAGAAAAAGAGGCAGCCATCACATATCAAGTTTATGAGTTAAACTTTCTGCTCTGATACCACTTGTTAGTCCCAGATGGCTATAACAAGTATTGTAGAAGGGGGGGTTGAATATAATACTCAAAATTTTCACAATTTTAATTCTATTATTGAAAACCTTCAACAAGAATTACACATAGAAACTAAAGACTATCGCGGAAAAGAACAGATAAACTATTCTAACAATCTTTCACAAAGTATACTAAACAAAATAACTAAGAACACTTAGAACAAAGCTATGAAGTTTTTAAGCAATATAGAGATATCTTGCACTGAGAGATATTTCCAGAAAGCGTAGAATATCTTAGAGCACATAGTAATCTTTAAGTCTCTCAAGATGAGTTCTGCATGGAGAGGTCTTCATCTTTATATAGTGCCAATAGTATGTGTAGCATAGGACACTTGTCACTTTGTCATTGGAAGGATAGGTTTGGCTCTCAAAAGTTGATATGTCATTTCCTAGTATGCTATAAAGGTTTGATGGAGACAATATCTAAGAATAGGAAAAAGAACAAAAGAACCTTTTTCTTCCATACCCAGATATTCTATCTTTGAAGAGAAAACCTTTTAGCATGGACAAAAGGTAGGATCCTCATATTTAAAGATCCCACCGACATGTCATGAACATGGTAGGTAGAAGTCTTCTTAGGAGTGAAGATATGAGAGGATTCTCTAACTTTTGAGGGTCCCACCGATTTTCATGGGGACAATCGGTGGGATGGCCAACTTTACCTCTTATGATGAAGATCTTCATGGCAAGGAGATAATGGGGAAAATCTCCTATTTGGGATCTCACCGATCTTCATGGAGACAATCGGTGGACTATGACTTGTATGTGTTGAGAAAAGATCTTTCACTTCCACAATGAGAGAATCTTCAATCTTGACTTTGGTTGATCTTTTACTTCACCAAACATTTTTTATCTTGTACAAGCCATTATAAAGAACCATCCAAAATTTCTCTAAGTATAAAATGTTTTTCAAAGTATAAAAGGAAATCATGAGGTCATCTTCAAATCTTGATGACCCAACAGAAATCATAACGACTTGATTCATATATATTGATTTATTATTGTTCTTTGCATGAATCTGGAACTCACAATTGGTATCAGGGCAGACGGACGAATCGATTCAAAGTTTTTTTTTGATTTCTGGTAAGTTTTCTAAACACGGTCTACTTGTTCTTTGCTATAAAACTCATATTTTGATTCAGATTAAATTGCTTCGTTTCTTTTATAGCATTCTGTTAGCATTATCTTTCTTAGCGATTCTGCAATTTTTCTCGTTCTAATTCGATCGTTTGAGTGGTTTTTAAGAAAAATCAAAGTCTTGGTTTTTGAGTTCTGTTCATATCAAGAATCGAAATTTTTATTCAAAATCGTGCTATTTTGCTTGACTATCGATTTGGGTATTGTTATTTTGCTATTTTGGAAAGTTACTAATCTTTCAGGATCGAATTAAAGCAACCCTAGTCGAATTCCATCGCAATTTGAAACTCCAGCCGTAGTTTCCGGACATCAGCCGTAGTTTCCGGATACCACTCAGCTTTCCGGAACTTAGCTAATACTTTCCGGATACCACACAACTTTCCGGGTAAGTTCACTATTTCTAATTCTTTCCGGATACAATTGTTACGGAAACCCAAAGTTTCCGGTAAAATACTTTATCCGGACAACTCAAAGTTTCCGGTAACCTATTTTATCCGGACAACTCAAAGTTTTCGGTCAAATTGATTCTTTCCGGACACTGCCATCCGGTAAGCACATCATCCGGAAAGCATCTCATCCGGATACCCAATTCATCCGGTAAGTTTTGTGTTTGCTATTTTCATTCGGAAACTCTTGTCATCCGGTAACCCATTGTTATCCGGAAACCTTAGTTATCCGGACACACTTATTTTATCCGGATACTTCTGCTAAGTGATCACATTCACACTCAATCTGATTCGGACACTTGCAGATCAGACATCACATCCGGATTCCTATCCGGTAAGTTCAGTTCTGTTGAATTCTTACCTGTTTCTAGTACAAATCATTCGTAGAACCTGCGTTAGGATATCACTCGTAGTGCCTTGCGTTAGGTTATCACTTTGAATCGAACCAATCGTCTGACGATCACTCCAGTGCAACTAAAGATGTCTTCACGCGACGCTCTTGCTATCGGCACCGATTCCAAACCACATTGCCTCTACCAAGGTGAGTACAGCCAGTGGCGGGACAGATTTATAATCTTCATAGAATCAAAGGATAACTTCGAGTTTATCTGGCGAGCTCTAAGAGACGGGCCAATTCCTAAACCGATGAAGGCTATACCAGCAACTACAAACGCTGAAGCTCGCATCGTGGAAAAGACACTCACTGATATGACTGACGACGAAAGAGGCATGCTTGAGGGAGAAAAGCATGCTAAGAGGTACCTTGTTCAAGATCTACCCAACGCGATCTACACTGCCATTGACAGCTACAAACACACAGCAAAGGGTATGTGGGATCAGGTGGAGAAGATGATGCGCGGGAGCGAAGTCGGGAATCAATTGAAGATCAACAGCTCCATAACCAGGTTCGATGGGTTTAAGCAGCGCACCGGAGAATCTCTCTCGCAAACCTATGAACGCTTCTGTCTTCTTCTCAATGAGCTTCACAAGAATCAAATCACTCGTTCTAACACGGAGAACGCCCTGAAGTTCCTCAACAACCTCCTGCCTGAGTGGAAAGTATTCGCATCCCACGTCAAGCACAACCACTTAATGGAGAAAGTCCGCATCCACGAGCTTTATGAGATGCTTCTTCAAGACGAAGATGAGGTAATGGAAATTCTGAACGAGAAGAAGGCTGCATCCAAGCCAGCTGTTGATCCTCTAGCACTCATGTCTTCCAAACGAGGGAAATATTATGGCCGTCACTCCAAACGTGCCCAAAAGCAAAGCGAGCCTGAATCAGATGCTGAAGAAAAGGAAGACAGTGATTCTGATAATGAACTATCTGAAATTAAGAAAGCGATGGCCCTGCTCTCCAAATCTTTCCAACAACAGAAGTTCTACAAGAAGCCGTCGTCCAATAATCAGCGCTACTCCACCTCCTCCAATAAGCGCCATCATTATCAGGACAAGTATGAAGGAAAGAAGAAGGCCGATGAGCCCGATCAATCTGAAAAGAAGGAGAAGACAGAGAAAGATGACCGCAAGAAGAAAGATGAACCCGTGGCTTGTTATAACTGCGGGAAGCTTGGCCATTTTGCGAAAGATTGTCGGAAGCCTGTTGTAAAGAATGCTCACTATTACAAGGCGAAGCTCGCATTGGCAGAGCAGAAGGAAGCTGGAGCAGCTCTGTTTGTGGAAGATGACTACTGGTTGGGTCGTTCTGATGATGAAAGCGAATCTGATGGTGCTGATGCTTTCATGGGATACCACTCTCCTGCCGATGAAGAAAAGGGAAAGACAAGTCAGGTATGTGAATCTAACCAACAAGATTTCTTTAATCAAATGCAATCACTTGCTGAACGGGTAGATTCCTTCAAGGCCACCACTGATGAACAACTGCTTGAGATCAGATCTCTATCTGAAGAGCTTGATGTTCAAAAGCGAATAACTGAGAAATACAAGTCCGAAAATGCTAATCTAAAAGAAAATTGCAAAAATATTTCACTAGCACCTAAGGACTTAAGGGCCAAAATATCTGAACTTCAGTCACAGTTTGATCAGTGTATGAATGAGAACGCAGAAATTGTTTATCAATGCTCTGCTCTTCAAATTCAGCACAAGGAGTTTGTCGCTAAATTACTTGATCTTGAAACCAAACTCCATAAAAGAGGTCAAACTGATCAGACCATCCATATGAATAAACCCAAAGAGTTCACGTATTTTAACAAAGAATGGGGAATCGGATATGATAACCCACATTATTTGAAAAAGGGTATATACACAAGACCTACACTGTATGATTTTGGTTGTTTTGGAATAGATAAAATGTATCAGGAATATGCAACTAAATGGACTGGTCCTCTTGAACCTGAAAAGGAAGAGGAAACTGAGGAATACAAACGCGCACGCACGTCTAAAAATCAACTTCCTTTTTGCTATAAGCCTTTAAATTATTACTATGAGAAAAATCAAAAGAAGTACCTCTCGAATGACTACTTCGATTGCTATAAGGTTGTAACGCCCAAGGATTCCTCCAAGAAGGATGAGGTCCAAGCAACCGAAACCAAGACTGAGACGGATGAGTTCAAACTCTATGTTCCCCCTCTCATATTGGAAGCAAAGATAGTCGAGTTGGAGGAGTCACTCGAGACAGAAAGGTCGAATTTTTAAAAGGAAAAGCAAGCGCTAATCAAGGAACTTGAGAATCTAAAATCCGTCAAAATCGAAGCTGTGTGGGATGAAGGACAGGAAATCCTTCGGTATGAAATCAATAAGCTCACATCAAGACTGTCTGCCATGGCAACAGAAACGATGAAAGAGCACATGAGAAATGGTCAACTCCAAGAGCAGATTGACCTACTCCAATCTGAAAAGCAGATTTCACCCGAACTTTCCTCCAACTCATCTAACACGTCATCGTGTAAAGCTTTCATTGGAAAAATCTTTTCTACACAAGACGGTCAAGAAACTCAAGATAAGGGTGTTTTAAGGAATTTGAACTCTGATTTTTTCTTAGCTTCCGCACCAAATTCCCCAAAGCACACAAACACAAAGTGTTCCTCGCCTTCCTCGACCGATCCAAGTCCTGTAATTCCGAATGTCGATTTTTCAGAATACATGAACTCCGAAGGAAATTCTGATGAAGAGTTTGAGTCGTTCCCCTTCGACAAACCTCTTCCAAGCCATACTGATTTTTTGTCACCAATTGTCAATCGTTCGGTCAATTTTCTAAAGGGTGATTGTTCTAAAACAAAGACCCCAGCTGCGATTAAGATTTCTAAAACGAAGTCTGTTTCTCAAAATCAATCACAGCCGAGGCATAAGACCGAGCGATTGCCTGTCAAAAATCCTGCGTCCTCAAAAGCCACTAACCATGCTGTCCATGTTGTTTCAGATAAAAACGGTCACGAAAAAAGGATCACCAAAAGTGGCTAGCCAAGGAATCTGTCGAGGATGCTGCATCAAAGTCTTTCAATACTGTTTTTTACCCTAGAATGAACAAAAACGATTGTGCTTGGAATCATAGGAATGATTTTGTTAAACGCGATGTTAATTTTCCAATTAAACTTTATTCCATTCAGCACTTGATTCAATTATCGCATGATTGTTTGTGTTGTTCTAGTTGTGGTTGGAACGACTTTGATGATATTAATAATAATGATTGGTTTGGGTCATATCATATATATAATCATACACCCAAAAGCAAACCCCGTAATAACAAAAAGAAACACCATAATCAACGGGGTTCCCAATCTGAGGTGAAACCCAAACAAGAGAGGAAACCCACTCCAAAACGGGTTCCTCCTACTGAGGGTAAACCTACACCTAAGAGGCATCCTGCTCCAAAACAAGCTCCTCCAAAAGGTGTAAACCCTACACCCAAGAGGCAAACTGTTTCAAAGCAAGTTCCTCCGAAAGGTGTCAAACCTAACCCTCCAGGACCCATGCAAATATGGGTACCTAAAGTCCGCTAAACTTGTTTTTGCAGGACGGTCATGTGTGGTACTTAGACTCTGGATGCTCCAAGCACATGACCGGAAGGAGGGAGCTTCTCACGAACTACAAAGAACAATATGGCGGAGACGTGAGATTTGGGAACGACGACAAGGCGCCGATTTTGGGCTACGGTGACATTGTCCAAGACAAGATCACTATCAAGAAGGTATCACACGTCGCGGGATTGGGTCACAATCTGTTCAGCATCGGCCAATTCTGCGACAAAGATCTCGAGGTCCGGTTCAAAGCCAAATGGTGTAGCATTCTCACCGACGACGGAACGGAGCTACTGGTTGGAAAGCGCAAGACCAACCTCTACACAATCGACCTCGCAGCCCTGAAGACCGATAACCCTGTCTGCCTGATGTCAAAGGCTAATTCCGAACAAGCATGGATTTGGCATCGACGTCTTTCGCACCTGAACTTCAAAAGTATCAACAAACTGGTGCTGGGCGGACACGTGAAAGGCATGCCCGATCTTCAATTCCTGAAAGATCGACTCTGCGGGGCATGCGAGATGGGAAAGATGAAGTGGGCGACGCACAAGCCGAAGGCCGCTCCGAGCACGTCCCGGTCCCTTGAACTTATCCATATGGATTTGTGTGGACCGATGCATGTTCAGAGCATCAACAAACGCAAGTACGTCCTGGTGATGGTGATGCATTCGGATGCACGTGCTATGTTCTAAACGACAAAGACGATCTCGGCAAATTCAGCCCAAAGGCAGACGAAGGAGTTTTCATCGGATACTCCATGCAGGCTAAGGCGTATCGCATTTACAACAAACGGACTAAAACCGTTACCGAAAGTGTAAACGTGACATTCGATGAAGCCGCAGATTCAGCTTCTGAACACATCAGTTCAGAACCCGGTTTAACTGGTGTGCTAGCTTCCGAACTTCCACGTTCGGGATCTGCACAAGCGACAGTAAATCCGAATAATGCATCTTCATCGAATGCTGATCTTTCAGATTTAGATTTACTGTTCAAATATTTTTATGATGACATATTTAACGTTTCTACCCCTCATGTCTCAGCACAACCACGACTTGAAGCTGCTCGCATCGAGGATTCAGCGAATCTATCCGGTTCGCCGCCTTCGACAAGCACGCCTTCCATCATTGTGGAGACATCTCAACCGTCATCATCAACTTCATCTGATACTACTAACCCCCCGGAGGAACCAGTAATAAACCCGAAGTTTGCTCCTAATGATTCTTCATCTGCTACAATCAATGATCAGCCTCTGCATTCCTCGGAACCAGAAGTTGTCCAACCTACGACGAATCCTCCCCCATCTCCTCCGAGAAACCAACATGCAACGCTTGAAGCTGTACAAGACCTTCCATTGGGTAATTATATGGATCCGGATGCCTCACATTCAACTCAGCAGCCGCTTCCATACACCACCAAATGGACGAAAGCTCATCCCTTGCACCAAATCATCGGTGATCCTTCCACTCCAGTCCAAACGCGAGGCGCATCCACCAATTTCTGCCTCTTCTCCAGCTTCTTGAGTAAGATCGAGCCGACAAATGTACGCGAAGCACTCGAAGATCCGGATTGGGTCATAGCCATGTAAGAGTAGCTCAACCAATTCGAGGCTCTCAAGGTATGGTGACTGGTCCCACGTCCAACCCACAAGACGGTGATCGGAACCAAGTGGATCTTCAAGAACAAGAAAGATGAGGACGACATCGTAGTCCGCAACAAGGAGCGTCTCGTGGCTAAGGGATACCGTCAGCAAGAAGGGATTGACTACGACGAGACATACGCTCCAGTGGCGAGGATAGAAGCTATACTTATGTTCCTTGCATACGCCGCGCACAAGAACTTCACGGTCTTCCAAATGGATGTGAAGACCGCATTCCTTAACGGCGATCTAAAGGAAGAAGTGTACGTGTCGCAACCGGACGGGTTCATGGACGAGAAGAAGCCAGATGATGTCTATATACTAGACAAGGCGCTCTACGGATTGAAGCAAGCTCCACGGGCCTGGTAAGATACTCTAACGAAGTTTTTGATAAAATCAGAATTCACACGGGGTAAAATCAATTCCACTCTTTTTATCAAAAACGAAAAAGGTCATATTGTTCTAGTACAAGTGTATGTAGATGACATAATCTTCGGTTCTACTAATCCTCAATATGCTAAGAACTTTGCCAAGTTAATGGGACAATTTTTCAAAATGAGTATGCTTTGTGAGATGAATTTCTTCCTTGGTCTTCAAGTTAAACAACTATCGACCGGGATATTTATAAACCAGGCTAAGTACATCCGGGATATTCTTATGAAATTCCAGTTGGAACAGTCCTCACCAATGAAAACTCCCATGGCACCCGGTACAAAGTTACACGTCGATCCTAACGAAAAGGATATAGACACTAAAACGTATCGGGGAATGATCGGTTCTTTGATGTATTTAACTGCGAGTAGGCCGGATATCATGTTTTCAACTTTTCTATGCGCCTGGTTTCAATCAAAACCAAAAGAGTCTCATTTAATAATTGTAAAACGAATTTTTCGTTATCTACGCGGTACTGCTGATCTTGGCTTGTGGTACCCGAAAGAGACAGGTTTTGAGCTGTCTGCATATTCTGATGCAGACCACGCGGACAGCATGATGGATCAGAAGAGCACATCGGGGCATGTGCAGTTTTTGGGCGATAGCTTGGTGAGTTGGGCATCCAAGAAGCAGCAGTGCGTCTCTACGTCGACTGCCGAGGCGGAATACGTGGCCGCCGCAAGCTGCTGTTCTCAAGTCATATGGATGCGGACGCAACTCAAGGACTACGGCTTTACATACGTCAAGGTGCCATCTACTGCGACTCGAAGAGCGCCATTGCCATATCAAGCAATACGGTCCAGCATACGAAAACAAAGCACATAGACGTTCGGTACCATTTCATTAAGGATCACGTTGAAAGAGGTACAGTCGAACTCTATTTTGTAAATACAGAACATCAGTTAGCAGACATGTTTACAAAACCCTTGGACGAAAAACGTTTTAATACTCTAGTGTCCAAGTTAGGTATGCTAAATCTGCAGACTTGATCTGTTTGTGTACCCGAGACAAGTTCTATACATCTACGAGAAACTGTCTACTCATCATCTGTTGTTCACCCTCCTGATGATTGAGCATACACTTTCTCGCACTTGTATTCTACTTGTATCAATTACACAGTTAGATTGAGTCTCTGTATTTATTAGGTAGATTTCGTTTGTTTCCTTTCTTTCCACGTGTGTTTCTTTTCTTTCATACTGTCGTCTAATTCATTTGCTTATCTGTGCTTTCACGAGTATTCATGTGTTCAGGGGGAGCATGACCAGCTTTCAGGTAAGTTATTATATCGTTGAGGGGGAGCGTCACACACAATTTTTTTCCTACTGAAAAGTTTTTTTTTGTGTGTGTGGATGCTCTCGCGTGCATTTCACACTACGCGCACATTCTGAGGGGGAGCATATCATGATATGGTCATCATTTGAGGGGGAGCGACACATCATTTTTCCTTTCACTGTGTAAAAGTTTTTCTGTGTCGGTCTCCCCGTTGCACACAAATGCTCAATTCGAGGGGGAGCGAGGGAAGGTGCTTCAAAATCTTACAAACACTCCTTTGGGATCTTTCAAACACTCAGGGACAAACATTGCACTTCACCCAATGTTCCCGGACAGGAGTCCGGATACCCTTATCCGAATGGGTTTCCGGATAGGATCTCTATCCGGACCGGATGGGTATCCGGATGACCCATCCGGACACTTGGTCCCCCATATTTAAAGACTTCCGGACTCCTCACTATTCACGGATCCGGAAAGTTCAAAAAACCCTCATAAACCCCTCGCATTTCTCTCTCACTCGGACATACACAACATCGACGATTCTCACTCGATTTTTGTTCCAAACTCAGGTATGTTTTACTGATATCCATCTCGATCTCGATTGTGCACATATCACGCACTTACACACATGATTCGACCATCGATTCATCTGCTTCAGGGTTTCCGAAACCCTGTGTTCGCGTCGACCTCTGTCGCTCGATTTCATGTTGATCTCGGTCGAGTTACAAGCTTTTGTGCGCATACATGTTTAAATCGACTCTACTAGATTTCTTGTACAGTTGTTTGAGGTTGTGATAAGCATGTTTAATTCATCCGAATATCGTCCGGACACACTCTTCATGTCCGGAAACCACCATGTTTAAGATGATTTACCCGGAAACTATCAACGTCCGGTAACCCTAGTTGTCCGGAAACCTAAGGGTTTCCGGTAAGTTCAACTATCCAGAAAGTTGAGGTGTCCGATACCATAGTCTTTCGGAAAGTCATAACCTATCCGGAAACTGTATTTGTCCGGATTGACCTATTTGTCCGGAAACCCTCATCTCATCTGGAAACCGTTGTTGTCCGGATACATTTTATCTGGATACTATAGTTTGTCCGGAAACTTTTGTTTTCAAATGAGTGTGTCCGGACACCCATGTGTTTATCAGTCCAATACCTTGTTTTCTCACTGCCAGTCCTCAATCTGTCTCAGATTCAGCCAATTAATGCAAAGGTACGAGTCTTCACTTGTTCATCCGCCTTGATTACTAACCTTGGTCCTTTTTCAGATACTCCATGGCGAATCAAGAACAACAACAAGCACCTCAAGAACAAAATCCTCCTCAAGAGGAATTTATCGACGAAGCTGCTGATAATGCGCTGGTCAACCCTGACCATGGCATCGAGATGGAAGCCAACAATCACCAGTTGGACGCCACTGAGCTCCGACCATAAGAGCAACACCGTGTGGTCGTGGACGTACTACTAGTTCACCCTCTCCGTGAGGACCTCACTGCTACAATCGACGTCCCAGTATTATATGTTTACCAATTGTGGCTCACTGCCCAGGTCGTCATGGCTGCCAATTCACAGACAATCACAGCACGGATCGACAACCATCCCTTCACGCTCACACCTGACGCGTTCCGCCGCCTTCTTTCCCTACCAGAAGCTAACGCCGGCGGACACCAAGGCTACGACCCTGCGGTCAATGACACGACATTGTGCGCTCAAGTACGTGCCCTCGACTACAACCGCGCCCTCGACCGACCCTCTGCATTCAACCGCAAACATCTGGCGCCCATCTGGTACACACTGCTCACCATACTGAACATGTGTCTCTCTTCCAGATGGAGGGGCATAGATCAGTGCACGGCCGACTTCCTGCGCATGTTTCATGCGGTATGCTACAACAGACATATTGACTTCGCGATGATAATCTGGCGCGAAATGGTGCAGGCCATTCGGCTAATCGGTGGATCCAAACAAAAGAAGTTCCTACCATATCCTCGCTTCTTCTCACTGGCCGTCAGACAACACATGGACGCGAATCCAGCCATACCGAGACGAATAAACCATCCGGTATGTCCACCCTTTCACTTACAATACCTTGTAATTCGCAACCCATCAGACGCCAGAGCCATGCCATTACCTGAAGCCCTACTGGCACATGCGGACCCCAATGCACAGAGTGTAGTCGAATATAGGAGAGAATTAGTTGCTCCCATGGTCCAGCCAGCGCCAGAGGGACCTCCCTAGGGAGATAAACCCGAGCGACGTGAGGGCCCTAGGACAAGAGGAGGAAGGGCCCGGGCAGCAGGGGCTCCCGGGCGGGGTGTGTTGAGATATCATGGGAGGGGAACAGGAGCAGGCGGTGCATTGGATACGCGTCCCAGTTCTAGCCAATCCCACCAAGCCGATACATCGTCATCGAGACCGATGCTCCACCGTGACCCCGAGCCTTACATATCTGACCCTCCTTCACCTTCCCGACAAGTTGAAGACGTGGAATATGACTCCACCGAGTCCGATACGACCCGTGCCATACGGATATCCCTAATACCTACTCGTATCGGACCAAACCCAGATTTTACCGAATGAACCACTTCTGACTCACCGGCACCCCCACTCATTCCTACTGCTCAGTCTATTACGGGAGATACAAGGAGAGAAGAGGGAGTATTAGTTGAAGAGTTAGAACATGTGAGACGGAGGGAATTGGGTTCGAAAGCGAACCAAGAAAGGTTAAGCCGTAAAGATAAAGAGGCTTCTGAGCGACCCCAAACCAGTGTCATTCGGGT
Organism: Saussurea involucrata; assembly: GCA_033807775.1. Taxonomy (NCBI): domain Eukaryota; kingdom Viridiplantae; phylum Streptophyta; class Magnoliopsida; order Asterales; family Asteraceae; genus Saussurea; species Saussurea involucrata. Next base: position 196,725,240 of record CM066321.1, on the reverse strand, counting down.
AGCCACATCTGTTATCCCGTCTCATCCGTTGGGACGGGGTATTGAAGAAGCCACCGTGGACCCAGCGGCGCAATTGCACAACCTCCAAAGCCACTCATCCGTCTCTCAAAAGACGGATGTTTCAACTTCGCACGGGGACATAGCACAACTTCTACCTATCTCTCACTTGGAGAGTATGGGTATTGAAACAAGAGACCAGCCTCCCCCGATCTTGGCTTCTTTTAAAGCACCATTGAGTCTAGAGCCACTTGATATTGAACATTCTTCGGCTAGGACACAAGATGAGATCCAACAAATCGATGTTCTTCGTGACTCGATCGGAACTTCCGTAGTGTCTCCGCCTTTGAGCGGAACGCGAGGATCGGAAGGAAATCCTACCACGGCTACCCCTATGCCAACCGTGAACGTAGGTGGCTCTACCTCTAAGGTAGATGCCTCAACGGGTGCTCTAAGTGACCCCAGAGTTATTTTGCCTGACTTTATGTCACAAGGATATCTGGACCAAGGAGATCAATAACCTGAAAAGCCTGATTAAAGGTAAGGAGAAAGTCGTCGAAGCTGAAACCGCACCAACACCTCCACCGACTCCCAGTCAGCCTATCTATTCGGTGGATACCTTGAAGACGATGCTCCTAGCTCATATGCTCCAACAATCCAAAACCGATGCCTCTACCGAAGCAGACCTGATCTCCGTTCTGAAATCACAGGTCACTGCTCCTTCATCATCCATAACAACACGATTGGACCAGCTTGACACGACTCTTAAGGACGTTAACCAAGCGCTCAAAACGATGTCCGAGAGAGTCGCCTCACTCGAAACTACTTGCAAGAGTCAAGCTGACGGACTCAAGCGATGGCACGATGACCATGACGATCCTGATCACCGTGAGGGGGAGAACAAGAGACTACGGCTGTCCGAGTCTGCCCCAATCATCCCGGAATCTACTGTGGTTTAACAGGAACCCTCAACTGCGGCAACTGCAACTGAAACCGAACCCGAAGCCGAGTTGAGTTTAGCCGAGATGGTAATTGATACGGACATCTCCGATGACGAAGACCCGGCGGTTGAAAAGACTGAGGGAACAACATAGGAATTGGTCACCTTTGATACATCAGATAGGTCTACACTCAACCTGATAGATCCAGACACCGAGATTGACCCGGAGACCAAAAATGCATGGTATGAAAAAGCCGCCAGTGTTGTAAATCTCCAGGTAAACTTGATCTTACCTACTGATGAAGACGATAATGTTGACTACAACCAGTTTCTGCTGCAAAATCTTTATGGTACACCCGTTCACTCTGCTCAAGCCACCGAAACTTCTTCAAGACCCAAGACTACATCTGCTGTAAATCCGACATCTCCTCAACAAACGATAACTTCTGATCTTCCTCCTCCTCAACAGCATCAAATCCGTTGGGATAAGATCACGATACTTATTCCTCATCTGGAGGAATCTCTGAAAAAGTTGTTCGTTCACAGGTTACGCCCTATCGAGCCTTCCTTTTGCCTTGGTATTTACAGTTCCAACCCGGAATACCAAAGCCAGTACTTAAATGCAATGAAGCGGTGTCTGCCAGTTAGCCAAGTCCGAACGAAGCACAAGATCACCGAAGTGCTCAACATCCAAACCGGCCGAATCCTTAAAGTCATGTATCCAGTATTCACTGTCCGACGCGAAGACGGTAATGAATGGAGATTTATTGAAGCCGATTTCAAGAACCTCCGACCGTTCGACTTCTATGCTATTCTGAAAGACCTCCAAACCAGAACCATCCGACCGCTTCAAGTAACCAAAGCGCTCGAAGTTGTTCGTCGATTCCTAGTCCGTACAATTATGATGTCCTATCTTACAGACTTCCAAATGGAAATCGAGAACAGAGCAAAGAAGGTAAACCTGATAGAGCCGAATCTGAAAGCGCCCGAACTAAAGATGTATCCCGAGAACGCACTGCTTCTGGAACCAGAATTTGGGATAGTCTACATCAACGATCAGAATGAAAAAAGATTCCTACGTTTCAGTCAGGTTGATAGATTCTGCGACGGCATGCTCCTCAAAGTTAGAGATGCTATTCGCAACATCATCACGTACAAATCCAAAAATCAGAAGGTTTCGTATCTTCCCAATTCAAATGAAACAACTGCTCGGGAAGCCTTAGAAGTGATTGAAGAACGCATCGACTACCGCCGAGCCATCCGAATGTTCTAGGTACACTTTGCGCTCCGAAAAAGATATGTCGAGAACTGGCGCGAACTCGAACTTCAATTCAAAGGGGGAGATTGTTAGGGTAAAATATTGGTTGAATAGAAGTTCAAGGGCTGATTTGTATTTCTTTATTTTGAGCCTTGTTAGTGAACGGGCCGTGGGCTTGTTACCACGGGCCCAACATATATAATGTTGTAATTAGCTTAGAATTAAGCTAGTTGTCATTTTTGCTTTCCTAATCATATTGTAAACACTCTGCATATTTGAAAGTGAATTGGATGACCAGTTGAAATCATAACGACTTGATTCATATATATTAATTTCTTATTGTTCGTTGCACGAATCTGGAACTCACACCAAACCATTCATATGAATAAACCCAAGGAGTTCACTTACTTCAACATGGAATGGGGAATCAGACACGATAACCCACAGTACTTGAACAAGGGTATATTCAAAAGACCTACACTGTATGATTTTGGCTGTCTTGGAATAGACAAAAAGTATCCAGAATATGGGATAAAATGGACTGGTCCTCTTGAACCTGAAAAGGAAGAGGAAACTGAGGAATATAAGCGCAAACACACGACAAAAATGCAACTTCCTTTTTGTTATGAGCCCTTGAACTGTTATTATGAGAAAAATCAAAAGAAATACCTCTCGAATGACTACTTTGACTGCTATAAGGTTGTGACGCCCAAGGATTCCTCCAAAAAGGATGAGGTCCAAACAACCGAACCCAAGACTGAGACGGATGAGTTCAAACTCTATGTTCCCCCTCTCGTCTTGGAAGAAAAAATAGTTGAGTTAGAAGAGTCACTCGAGAAGGAAAGGTCTTGTTTTCAAGAGGAAAGGCAAGCGCTTATCACAGAACTTGAGAAACTCAAATCCGAGAAAACCGAAGTTGTGTCGGAAGAAGGACAGGAAATCCTTTGGTGTGAAATCAATAAGCTCACATCAAAACTGTCTGCCTTGGGAACAGAAGCGATGCAATAGCATACGAGAAATGGTCAACTCCAAGAGCAGATTGACCTACTCCAAACTGAAAAGAAGATTTCACCCGAACTTTCCTCCAACTTATCGGACACATCCTCGTGTAAAGCTTTCATTGGAAAATTCTCTTCACAAGACAGTAAAGAGTCTCAAGATAAGTGTGTGTCAAGGAATTTAAACTCTGACTTTTTTCTAGCTTCCGCCCCGAATTCCCCGAAACACACAGGCACAAAGTATTCCTCACCTCCCTCGACCAGTCCAAGTCCAGTAATTCCAGATATAGATTTTTCAGAATTTATGAATACCGAGGGTAATTCTGCTGAAGAGTTTGAATCGTTCCCCTTCGACAAACCTCTTCCAAGTCATACTGACTTTCTTTCAACAGTAGTCAATCGACCGGTCAACTTTCAAAAGAGTGAATGTTCCAAATCAAAAGCCCCGGCTGTGATTAAGGTTTCTAAAACTAAATCACATTCTCAAAAACAGTCACAGCCGAGGCAAAAGACCGATCGATCGACTGATAGAAATCATGTTTCCTCAAAATCCACTGACCATGCTGTCAATGTTGTTTCAGATAAAACCGGTCGAGCTAAACAGGACAAACCAAAGTGGCTAGCTAAGGAATCTATCGTGAATGTTGCATCAAAGTCATTTAATACTGTTTTTTATCCTAGAATTAACAAAAATGATTGTACTTGGAATCATAGGAATGATTTTGTTAAACAAGACATTAAATTTCCGATTAAACTTTATTCCTTTCAGCAATTGATTCAATTATCGCATGATTGTTTGTGTTGTTCTAGTTGTGGTTGGAATGACTTTGATGACATTAATAACAATGATTGGTTTGGGTCATATCATATGTATAATTCTGCACCCAAACGCAGACCCCGTAAAAACAAAAAGAAATCTAAATCTATACGGGGTCCCCAATCAGAGGTTAAACCCAAGCAAGAGAGGAAACCCATTTCAAAACGGGTTCCTCTTACTGAGGTTAAATCTACACCCAAGAGGCAACCTGCTTCAAAACAAGTTCCTCCGAAAGGTGTAAAACCTAACCCTCCAAGACCAATTTTAATATGGGTACCTAAAGTCCGCTAATCTCATTTTGTAGGACGGTCATGTGTGGTACTTAGATTCTGGATGCTCCAAGCACATGACCGGAAGGAGGGAGCTTCTCACGAACACAAAGAACAATATTGCGGAGACGTGAGATTTGGAAACGATGACAAGGCACCGATTTTGGGCTACGGTGACATTGTCCAAGACAAGATCACAATAAAGAAAGTTTCATACGTCGCGGGATTGGGACACAACCTGTTCAGTATCGGCCAATTCTGCGATAAAGATCTCGAGTTCAGATTCAAAGCAAAAAGGTGTAGCATCCTCACAAACGTCGGAACGGAGCTACTGGTTGGAACGCAAAGGACCAACCTCTACACCATTGACCTCGCAGCCCTGAAGACCGATAATTTTGTCTGCCTGATGTCAAAGGCCAATTCCCAGCAAGTGTGGATTTGACATCGACGTCTCTCGCACTTGAACTTCAAGAGTATCAACAAACTGGTGCTTGGAGGACACGTGAAAGGCATGTCCGACCTTCAATTCGTGAAGGACCGACTCTGCAGGGCATGCGAAATGGGAAAGATGAAGTGAGCGATGCACAAGCCGAAGGCCGCTCCGAGCACGTCCCGGTCCCTCGAACTTATCCATATGGATCTGTGTGGACCAATGCGTGTTAAGAGCATCAACAAAAGCAAGTATGTCCTGGTGATGGTGGATGATTTCTCACGCTATACATGGGTCAAGTTTCTACGCTCGAAAGACAAAACCCCGGAACTGATCATCAACCACCTGAAGACAATACAACTGAACCTTTGACAGCAAGTTCAGACCATCATGACCGACAACGGGACGGAGTTTAAAAATCAAACGGTGAACGAATACCAGACTTCAGTCGGTATCTCGCAAACCTTCTCGGCCGCACGCACTCCTCAACAAAACGGAGTGGTGGAAAGACGCAACCGTACCCTCGTCAAAGCCGCTCGCACGATGATGTGTCAATCTAAACCGCCATTATTTCTCTGGGCCGAAGCAGTGTCAACTGCATGCTATACGCAAAATCACTCCATCATCAATAAGCGGTTCAACAAGACACCGTACGAGATCAAGAACAACCGTGTTCCGAACATCAAGTACTTCCATGTGTTCGGATGCACGTGCTATATCCTCAATGACAAAGATGATCTCGGCAAATTCAGCCCAAAGGCAGACGAAGGAATTTTCATAGGATACTCCATGCAGGCTAAGGCGTATCGCGTTTACAACAAACGGACCAAAACCGTTACTGAAAGTGTAAACGTGACAATCGACAAAGTCGCGGATTTGGCTTCTGAACATATCAGTTCAGAACCCGGTGTAACTGGTGTGCTCGCTTCCGAACTTTCACGTTTGGGATCTGAATAAACGGCAGTAAATCCGAATCACGCATCTACGTCGAATGCTCAACTTTCTGATTTAGATTTACTGTTTCAATATTTTTATAATGATATGTTTAATGTTTCTTCCCCTCGTGTCTCAGCGCAATCACGTATTGAAGCTGCTCAAATAGAGGATTCGGATAATCTCTCCGGTCCGCCGCCTTCGACCAGCACTCCGACACTCACAGTGGAGACATCTCAACCATCATCATCAACATCATCTGATACAACCACCCCCCAGAGGAACCAGTACACAACACGGAGATCACTCCTGAAGATTTGTCCTCTACTACAATCATTGATCAGCCTTTGCATTCCTCGGAACCAGAAGTTGCTCAACATTCGACAAATCCACCAACGTCTCCTCCGAGAAACCAACCTGCTACATGGATCCAGACACCTCACACTCCACTCAGCAACCGCTTCCTCACACCACCAAATGGACAAGAGCTCATCCCATGCACCAAATCATCGGTGATCCCTCCACTCCATTCCAAACGCGAGGCGCATCGGCCAACTTCTGCCTCTTCTCTGGATTCCTGAGTAAGATCGAGCCTACCACCGTCCGCGAAGCACTCGTAGATCCGGACTGGGTCATGGCCATGCAAGAGGAGCTCAATCAATTCGAGGCCCTCAAAGTTTGGCGACTTGTCCCACGTCCATCTTACAAGACGGTGATCGGCACTAAATGGATCTTCAAGAACAAGAAAGACGAAGACGGCATCATCGTACAAAACAAGGCGCGTCTCGTGGCCAAGGGATACCGTCAACAAGAAGGGATAGACTATGACGAGACATACGCTCCGGTGGCGAGAATTGAAGCAATACGTATGTTCCTTGCATACGCCGCGCACAAGAACTTCACGGTCTTCCAAATGGATGTGAAAACCGCATTTCTCAACGGCGAACTCAAGGAAGAAATGTACGTATCGCAACCGGACGGGTTCGTGGACGAAAAGAAGCCTGACCATGTCTACATACTAGACAAGGCGCTCTACGGTTTGAAGCAAGCTCCACGGGCCTGGTATGATATATTATCAAAGTTTTTAATAAAGTCGGAATTTTCACGAGGTAAAATCGATACAACTCTCTTTATTAAAAAGGAAAAAGGTCATATAGTAATAGTTCAGGTATATGTCGACGACATAATTTTTGGTTCTACTAACCCACAGTTTGCTAAGAACTTTGCCAAATTAATGGGAAATTTTTCAAAATGAGTATGTTGTGTGAGATGAATTTCTTCCTTGGTCTTCAAGTTAAACAACTGTCGACTGGGATATTCATAAATCAGGCCAAGTACATCCGGGATATTCTTAAGAAATTCCAGATGGAACAGTCCTCACCGATGAAAACTCCCATGGCACCCGGTATAAAGTTACACGCCGATCCTAACGGAAAGGATGTGGACACTAAAACGTACCGGGGAATGATTGGTTCTTTAATGTACCTAACTGTTAGTAGACCGGACATCATGTTTTCAACATTTCTTTGCGCCCGGTTTCAGTCAAAATCGAAAGAGTCTCACTTAATCGCCGTCAAACGAATTTTTCGTTATTTACGCGGTACTGCTGATCTTGGCTTGTGGTACCCGAAAGAGACAGGTTTTGAGTTGTCTGCATACTCTGATGCAGACCAAGTGGGCAGCATGATGGATCAGAAAAGCACATCGGGTCATGTATAGTTCTTGGGCGATAGTCTGGTGAGTTGGGCATCCAAGAAGCAGCAGTGCGTCTCTACATCGACTGCCGACGTGGAATATGTGGCTGCCGCAAGTTGTTGTTCTCAGGTGATATGGATGCGCACGCACCTCAAGGATTACGGTTTTACATACACCAAGGTGCTCATCTACTGCTACTCGAAGAGCGCTATTGCAATATCCAGCAATCCGGTCCAGCATACCAAGACGAAGCACATAGACGTTCGGTACCATTTTATCAAGGATCACGTTGAAAGATGTACAGTCGAACTCCACTTTGTAAATACAGAACATCAGTTAGCAGACCTGTTTTCAAAACCCCTGGACGAAAAACGCTTTAATTATCTAGTGGCCAGGTTAGGTATGCTGAATCTGAAGACTTAATCTGATTGTGTACCCAATACAAGTTGCATACATCTACGAGAAACTGTATAATCATCATCTACTATTCACACTCTAGATGATTGAGTAGACACTCTCTCGCATCTGTATTCTACTTGTATCCGTTACATAGTTAGGCTCTGTCTCTGTATTTATTAGGTAGATTTCGTTTGTTTGTTTTCTTTCCACGTGTGTTTCCTATTGTTTAAATATTGTCGTCTTATTCAATTTTTGCTCATATCTGTGCTTTCACGAATTATTCATGTGTTCAGGGAGAGCATGAACAAGTATCAGGTAACTTACTTATATTGTTGAGGGGAAATGTCACACACATTTTTTTTAACTGCCAGAAAAGTTTTTTTGTGTGTGTAAGGACATTCCCGAGTGCACTTCACATCACACTCTGTGCACATTCTGAGGGGGAGCACAACCATGGTTGTTCATCATCTGAGGGGGAGCGTCACACATGTTTCTTAAAAGTGTACAAGTTTTTGTGTGTGATGTCGTCTCCCTACTCTTTCAATTGCATGTTTCGAGGGGGAGCAGGGTAATACCCGTGCTAAGGTCGAGGGGGAGCGGGAAATTTTTCAAATTTCTCAAATTTAGGCTTTCCGGACACTTACCCGGTAAGTTACCGGGTAACCATTGTTACCGGGTAATCTTATCGGACCGGGTAAGTTACCGGGTAACTTATCCGGTAAGAGCTTCCACATATAAAAGCATCCGGAAACATAATTAATTACTTCACCCGGAAAGCAACTCACAAAACCCTCTTAAACTCTCTCGACTCTCTCACGCTCGGAAACCCACGGATCTTGCTATCTCTCATCGATATCGCAATCCATGTAATCGGTATGTGTTCCTAATCACTCCTCGTTTGCTTATTGCTCTTTAATCTGTGTTTTACCCATCGATTTTAGTCCAGTCTTGAATCGACCGAGGGTTTCGAAACCCACTCTGGGTCGGGTCACATACTAGTCAAATCTTGGTCAGCTCTAAGCTAGTTTGGAGTATACACTTATGTTTAGAACTATCTAGACCACGTGAAACTGACTTTAAATGGTGATTAGTTCGATTTAAGCTCTACAGTCATTCGTTCGGGAACCCTAGGTCACCCGGTAACCTTCATATTGTCCGGTAACATTCAAGTTACCCGGACACGATCATTGCATCCGGTCACCTCAATCTCCCGGTAACCCATGTCGTCCGGATACATTGGTATCCGGTAAGTTTGACAATCCGGTAAGGTTAGTGTCCGGTAACCTTGGGTATCCGATAAGTGACAATTATCAGGTAACCGATTTCAATCCGGTAAGTACACCTCACCCGGTAACATATGTTCATCCGGTAAGTCCCATTCACCCGGTAACCTATGTTTATCCGGTAAGACCTATCTGTCCGGATACCCTGTTTATCTGGACACTGTTGGAGTCCTATGCCTTTGCCATTTTTCAAACATTGGCATTCCCAATGTCCTGCACCTACTGCCAGTCCTCAATCACCCGTTACTTGAGCCACTCCAATGCTAAGGTACGCATACTTTCCAATTTGATCACGTCCAAGCTCTAACTCTATGTTTTTCAGGTATACTAATGGCGGATCAACAAGATCAACAACAAGCGCACATTCCTCCTCAAGAGGAATTTATTGATGAGGCGGCCGACAACACATTGGTTCCCGAGGACCATGGCATTGAGATCTCACTGAACAACCACCATCTTGACGCTGCTGTATTCCGACCCACCCACCGAGTGGTCGTTGATATAATGCTCGGCCACCCGCTTCGTCGAGCACTGACCGCGACAACAGACGTACATGTCCTGTATGTATACCAAGTATGGCACACGGCGAGAGTTGTCACTGCCAACAACACCCAGACCATCACGGCACGCATTGACAATCATCCTTTCACGCTAACACCGGACTCTCTTCGACGCATATTATCACTTCTGGAACCTACTACCGGAGGTAATGCCGCATACGCCAACGCCGTCGATGACGCAACACTCTGTGCTGACATCCGCGCACTTGGATATCACCACGAGCTCGACCGTCCATCCGCATTCAACCGGAAGTACATCGCCCCGGTCTGGTACACTCTGTTCTCGATCTTAAACAGGTGTCTATCCTCCCGATGGAAGGGGATAGACTAGTGCACCATAGACTTCCTACGCTTATTTCACGCTGTGTGCTACAACCGGCACATAGACTAGTCAACAATCATTTGGCGTGAACTGGTGCAAGCCATCTGACAGACTGGCGGATCCCAAAAGAAGTTTCTATCATTTCCGCGACATCCGACAATACATGGAGGCGAATCAACTTATCCCGAGGCGTATCAATCATCCTGTATGTCCTCAGTTCAACTTACAGTACTTAGTGATTCGTAATCCACCTGATACTCCATCCATGCCTATCCCAGAACATCTACCGGCACACGCGGACCCTAATGCACCGAGTGTGATAGAGTATAGGAGAGAGTTAGGGAATCCCATGGTCCAGCCAGAGCCGGAGGGACCTCCCTAGGGACATAGACTAAGCGACGTGAGGGTCCACGGATGCGAGGAGGCTGAGTTTGGGTAGCTGGGACTCCCGGACGGGGTGTGTTGATAGTGCATGGGAGGGGAACAGGCGCGGGCGGTGCATTGGATACGCAAGCCAGTACTACCCACCCCAGCCAAGCCGGAACTAGACAACAACCCCCTATTCCCACCACCCGAACCACGACCGAAGCAGGACCGTCGACTGAACTACACGAGGTCCCGGTCGTCACTGAAACCGAAAGACCATCGCTTCACCGCGATACGGAGGTCTACATTTCTGACCCTCCTTCGCATACCAGACAGGTTGAAGACGTGGAATCCGACTCCACCGAATCCGATACGGATCGTGCCATACGCATATCCCTAATACCACCCCGTATCGGAGCACACCCACCGTTGACCGAAGGAACCCCATCTGACTCACCAACACCCCCTCTAATCCCTACTACCCAGCCTATTACGGGAGATACAAGGAGAACGGAGGGAGTATTAGTTGAAAATCCAGAAGTGGTGAGACAGAGTGAAGTCATGTCGAAAAAGAATCATGAGAGAGAAAGCCGAAAAAATAAAGAGGCTTTAGAGCGACCCTAAACCAGCGTCATCCAGGTAGCCACATCTACTATCGTGTCTCATCCGTTGGGACATGGTATTGAAGAAGCCACCGTGGACCTAGCGGTGCAATTGCACGACCTCCATAGCCACTCATCCGTCTCTCAAAAGACGGATGTTTCACTTTTGCACGGGGACTCAGCACAACTTCTACCGATCTCTCACTTGGAGAGTATTGGTATTGAAACAAGAGACCAGCCTCCCTCGGTCTTGCCTTCTTTCAAAGCACCATCGAGTCTAGAGCCACTTGAAATAGTACATTCTTCGGCTAGGACACAAGATGAGATTCTACAAATCGGTGCTCTTCGTGACCCGATCGGAACTTCCGTAGTGTCTCCGCCTTTAAGCGGAACACGAGGATCGGAAGGAAATCCTACCACGGCCACACCATCGACAACCGTGAACGTAGGTGGCTCTACCTCTAAGGTAGATGCCTCAACGGGTAATCTAAGTGATCCCGGAGTTAAGTCACCCGACGTAATATCAAGGGAATATCTGGACAGCGCCCTAAAGGCTATCCGAGAGGCAATGGAGCAGCAGTTCACCACTGAGCTTGACAAACTCAAGAGCCTGATCAAAGGTAAAGAGAATGTAGTCGAATCTGAATCCGCATGAAGACATCCACTGGCTCCCACTCAGCCATCTTATTCGGTGGATACGATCAAAACTATGATTCTAGCTCAGCTGCTCCATCACACCGACTCCGATGCCTCTACTAAAGCGGATCTGGTATCAGTTCTAAATTCCCTGGTATCTGCTCCTTCGTCATCCATTACCACCAGATTGGACCAGCTTGACACGACTCTCAAGGGCGTTCAACAAGCGCTCAAAACGCTGTCCGAAAGAGTCGGCTCACTAGAAGACACATGCAAGAGTCAAGCTGGCGGACTCAAGAGACGGCACGATGACTAGGATGATCCTGATCACCGTGAAGGGGAGAACAAGAGACTACGATTGTCTGAGTCCGCCCCAATCATCCCTGAAACAACCATGGTTCAACCGGAACCGTCAAATGTGGCAACTACAACCGAAGACGAACCTGAAGCTCAGTTGAGCTTAGCTGAGATGGTCATCGACATGGACATCTCAAACGACGAAGACCCAACGGTTGAAAAAGCCCGAGGGATAAACACAGGAATTGGTCACTTATGATACATCAGATAGGCCCGCACTGCAACTGATTGATCCAGATTCCGAGATCAACCCCGAGACTAAAAATGCATGGTACGAAAAAGCCGCATGTGCAATAAATCTCCAGGTAAACTTGATCTTTCCTACTGATGAAGACGAAAACGTTGATTATGACCAGTTTCTGCTACAAAACCTGTATGGTACACCCGTTCACACTACTTAGGCCCCCGAGACTTCTACGATACCCGAAACCTTAACTGCTGCAAATCCGACATCTCCTCAACAACCAACAGCTTCAGATCCTCCTCCTCCTCAACAGCAACAAATCCGATGGGAGAAGATCATGATCCTTATTCCTCGCCTGGAGGAATCATTGAAGAAGCTAAACGTTCACAGGTTACGCCCCATCGACCAACTCTCTGCCTTGGGATTTCTCATTTCGACAAGGAATACCAAAGTCAGTACATAAATGCCATGAAGCGATGTCTGCCAGTTAGCCAAGTCCGAACCAAGCACAAGATCTCTGAAGTGCTCAACATCCAAACTGGCCGAATCCTTAGTCATGTTTCCAGTTTTCACCGTCCGCCACGAAGACGGTAATGAATGGAGAATTTCTGAAGCTGACTTTAAGAACCTCAGACCGTTCGACTTCCTCGCTATACTGAAAGACCTCCGAACCAGAACCATCTGACCGCTTCAAGTAACCAAAGTGCTCGAGGTTGTCCATCGATTCCTAATTCACACGATCATGATGTCCTACCTCACAGACTTCCAAATGGGAATCGAGAACAGAGCAAAGAAGGCAAACCTGCTGAAATCGAACCTGAAAGCACCCGAGCTGAAGATGTATCCCAAGAACGCACTGCTTTTAGAACCGGAATTTGGGATAGTATACCTCAACGATCAGAAAGAAAAGAGGTTTCTCAACTTCAGCCAGGTCGACAGATTCTGCGATGGCACACTCCTCAATGTCAAAGATGCTCTTCGTAACATCATCACTTACGAATCCGAAAATCAAAAGGTTTCGTATGTTCCCAACTCAAATGAGACAACCGCACGAAATGCACTAGAAGTAATAGAAGACCGCATCGACTACCGCCGAGCCATCAGAATGTTCGAGATCCACTTTGTGCTCCGAAAGAGATACGTCGAGAACTGGCACGAACTCGAACTTCAATTCAAAGGGGGAGATTGTTAGGGTCAAAATCAGGTTGAATACAAGTTTAAGGACTAAACGGTTTTTTATTATTTTGAGTCTTATTGTGTAATGGGCCATGGGCTTGATTAATGTGGGCCCATGGTATATAAAGTGTATTAGCCTTAGAATTATAGGCTAGTTGTCAATTTACACTTTGGAAATCGTATTGTAATTCTCTCAACATTCAAAGTGAAATGGATGACCATTTGAAATCATACTGTTCTGTTTCATATCTATTGAATTCTATTGTTCGTTGCTCTGATCTAGAACTCACATTTCTCCATCAAGCAATTCAAGGTAAACCCTACCATCTCCTATTAATTGTTTGTTTTGCTAACTATATTGTTGAGTAGAGATATCATGGCCTGATTAGTTGATTAACTCTTAAGAGTGGGTCTGTTTGTGGTTTAAAACCTTAAAAGTGGGTGAAGGGATGCGGATTAATCATCTTGTTGAGTAAGAGTCTTAGAAACTTAATTGGGAAGGGCTAACCCTTGACCCTTGTTGTCGACATGGGTTGCAAATCGTCCAACACCGGAAATCGAGAGTCCGGGTAAGATTCTGGAACTAGAGTAGTCCGGATTCAAGTCTGGTAAAAAGTCCGGAAGCGGTACCGGAGTCCAGATGCGGTACCGGAATCTGGGAAGGTGGGATCCGGAAGTGTAGTCCGGAACCGGTAGTACGGGAGTGTAGTCCGGAACCGGTAGTCCAGGAGTGTAGTCCGGAACTCCACATTAGACTGAGAGGTCTAATGATTTCTTAGGTAATTTTGGAATCTAATCAGAAGCAACCTCAAGTGTCAAATTTAAGACTTATTACCACTATTCTCTTTAATACAATAGGTGTTCCACCTAGGAATCTGAAGTTCAAGTGAGAAGCACTGTGCAAAGGCGGCAGGTGAGTTTTTCTAACTAAATACGTGTTTTAAACGTGTTTTTCTGAAGTAAGTAAATGAATAGAAATGCTATGTTTTATTACATGAAAACGCATGTATGAAAGTTTACTTGAGATGTATGCATACATTGTTGTTAGATGTAAATTGGCTAAGTGGGGGGGGGTGTGGCCAGCCAATGCTCATACCGGGGGGTGTCCCGTTTATTCCACGGGAGGCGTGACCCAGAAAGGCAGTGTGAGACTGACACGTTGTCACTTCCGAGTGACTTCAGTGTGCCATTTACATGTGTAGTGTTACATGAAAGTTTTATTTAAAGTTTTTATCGATGAATGTTATGAACTGCTTTTAATATGTATTATCGAACTGTTGTTTCTTGAGGGAGCTCACTAGACCTTATGGTCTAACCCTCGCATTTTCTAACCTAAATATTTTCAGGGAAGCTAATAGTAGGAAGCTCCGATAAGAGTAAGGAGAAGAATTAGAGTACGGATGCTTCTAGAGATTGTGGCTTCAATTTTACTACTTAGACTCTTATTTTATTCTCAGTTGTGAATAGGTTGTTTCCACGAACCTAGTTTTGAGATAGATGTATTTGAGAAAATTTTGGGATGTTTTGTATTCAATGCAATGCTATGTTATGCCTTTATTATGTTGGGTTGTTACAATTGGTATCAGAGCCCTAGTTTAAGGGATTTAGGTGACCGGACGGGCCTAGACTTAAACTGTGGGAGTAGAAATCACAACTGAGAATCAGGAATGTGTTAAGAGGGCACTATTATAAGGATAGACTAATAGGGTAGCGAGGACAGTCATGTAAGGTAGGTTCAGGATTACTCCTGGCCAGTGTAATTGCGAACTTACAGGTACATGTATGTGCTTAACTTGCCTTATTATTCTGAAGCGGTAGTCTTAAGTTATTAATTTTGTCGTGTTTTTAGTAATCAAGAATGTCTGAGAGGATCCTGAGAAGTAGGTCGGTAGCGGTAGATGAGGAAATCCTCATGGAAGATGGGCCGGTTATACCCCCAAGGCCGACGGCCACCAGTGGGAGAGGTGGAGGCCGTGAGAGAGGGGGGAAGACCGCCACGATGAGCTGCCACTCAGGCGGATGGAGCTGGTGCAACGACGCGGGGGAGGAAGAAAGCGCTAGCTACTCGTCGGCCTATCAGTATAGGGGCACCTGAAGTGCGTGAACCACTCCACCAAGAGAGTACTGCCTCGGTGGGAGGAGGGAGTCAGCCAAATAGTCCGAGGAGGAACCGGAACCAAGCGTTTGTAACTGAGGAGAAGTTTACGACTGAGATGGGAAAACTGCAAGAGACTCTACAAACATTACTGGAGAATCAGATTAAGACTACGTCGGAAGGACGAACTAAAAGTGGGAACGAGACAAAGACTGAGGCGTCTAATTTACCTCCGACTGTGGTGGGAGAACACTCATTGTCGACTCCGTTTGTGGCTAATGAACCGAAGACAACGAAAGGATGCACTTTTAAGACTTTTGCATCGTGCAAGCCTCCGTCCTTCAGCGGGGAGCGCAATCCAGTTCTGGCTCTAAGATGGATACATGAGATGGAGTTAGCTTTCGATACGAGCAAGTGTGCCAAGGAAGACAAGGTGTTGTTTGCCATGTCTATGTTGAAGGCGGATGCCATCTTTTGGTGGGACGTCGAGACTGGCGGTAAGGGTTCAAAAATAGCGAAGGCAACTACCTGGGAGTTATTCACTAAGAGGTTCAAAGCACAGTTTTGCCCAGTAGCGGCAGTTAAGAAGCTTGAGGAGGAATTTCTGGGGTTGAAACAAGGGACGATGTCGGTACAAGAGTATACGTCAAAGTTTATAGAGAAAGACCGGTTTGCTGAATTATATATGCCTACAAAGGAGAAGCGTATAGAGAGGTACATTTGGGGTTTGAAGAGCAGTGTGAGAGAGTTGGTTCAGGTAAAGGATCCCGTTACTTTTCAAGCTGCGGTTGATACTACGGAGCTCACGGAAAAAGAGAAGAACAGGCAGTCGTAGGAGAGAGTCGGGGATAAACGGAAGTGCGAAGGACCGAATCGTGATGTTAAGAGGTTGAGTGCTCCTAGACCCGAGTTGCGGGTAGGACCAGAGCAGGAGAGAAACCTTGTGGTAAGTGTAACCGGATGCATAAAGGGGAATGTCTGGCTGATAAAGAGGGGTGTTTCAAGTATGGGAAGACGAGACACATGGCGTGGGATTGTCGTAGTTTGAGGTCGTGTTATCAGTGCGGTTCGCCAGACCATGTCAAGATGGACTGCCCGCAGTTGAAGAGGGGATTTGCTGTGGGCTACGCCGGTAGTAGTAGAGGACGAGACGGAGATACAAAGGTGGAGCCTGCTCGCGCCAAGGCGAGGGCTTTCCACATGTCGGCAGAGGAAGCGGTAGACACGCCAAATGTGGTGACAGGTACTTTCCCTATTGACTCGACTCTTGCTAGAATACTGTTTGATTCGGGTGCCAACCGTTCGTTTGTGTCATCCAATTTTATTCGGAAATTGCAAGTGAAACCCAAGGGGTTGAACTTTGGGTTTGAGGTAGAAGTAGCGGATGATAGTCGAGTCTGGGTGAAAGAGGTCTATGAGGTGTGTAGCATTGATGTAGATGGTCATTTGTTCCCTTTGCGTTTGTACCATATGGGAATGGGGGAGTTTGATGTGGTTTTAGGGATGGATTGGTTAGCGGATAACAACACTAACATAGTGTGTAATAAGAAGTTAATTCGTATCGCCTTGCCTGATAAGAAGAAAGTAGTAATCTATGGGGATTGTCGAGATAGGAAGTCGTGTATGATATCTGTGATGAAAGTTAGGCGATGTTTAGGGAAGGGATGTCTGGGATATTTAGCTTACGTGCTAGATGCTAAGAAAGAGAAGAAGGGAGTGGAGGATGTGCCTATAGTAAGTGAGTACCCGAAAGTGTTTTCGGATGACTTGACGAGTCTGCCCCCAGATCGTCAAGTAGAGTTCAGAATAGATTTGATGCCTGGGGCGGCACCGATTGCGCGTGCGCCCTATCGTCTGGCACCGACGGAAATGAAGGAGATGATGATGCAGTTGCAAGAGCTACTCGACATTCGTTCGAGCTCATCGCCTTGGGGAGCGCCGGTACTATTTGTTAAGAAGAAGGACGGATCTATGCGGATGTGCATAGACTATCGTGAGCTCAACAAGGTAACAGTTAAGAACAAGTACCCGCTTCCGAGTATCGATGACTTCTTCGACCAGTTGCAAGGTGTGAGCTATTTCTCGAAGATAGACTTAAGATATAGCTACCATCAGCTGAAGGTGAGAAAGGAAGATGTGCCTAAAACGGCTTGTCGCACAAGATATAGATATTACGAGTTTTTAGTTATGCCCTTTGGCTTGACTAATGCCCCAGCAGTGTTCATGGACTTGATGAACATGGTGTGTAGTTTGTTGCTGGACAAGTGTGTAATCGTCTTCATTGACGACATACTGATCTACTCTCGATCCTGTAAAGACCACGAGGAGCATCTTCGATCGATTTTGGAATTGTTGAAACGCGAGAAGTTGTACGCTAAGTTCTCAATGTGCGAGTTCTGGGTGAGAGAAGTTCAGTTTCTAGGTCACGTGGTGTCGGTGAATGGTATCAAAGTGGACCCTGCTAAGATCAAAGCAATTAAAGATTGGGAGCCGCCAAAGTCGCCATCTAGGGTAAGAAGCTTTCTTGGGTTGGCGGGCTACTACTAGAAGTTCATTCAGGACATCTCTCGAATAGCCACACTGTTGACCGCGTTGACAAGGAAGAACGTCAAATTTGTTTGGATCGAGGCTCAAGAGGCCGCATTTGAGAAGCTGAAAGAAAGTTTGAGCAGCGCTCTAATTTTGTCATTACCGGATGGATCTGAAGGTTTTGTGATTTACAGTGATGCTTCTAAGCTTGGGTTATGGTGTGTACTGATGCAGAATGGGAGGGTGATTGCCTACGCATCTCGACAGTTGTAAGATCATGAAAAGAACTACCCTACGCACGACATGGAGCTAGCGGCAGTGGTGTTCGCTTTAAAAATATGGCAACACTACTTGTATGGAGTGAAGTGCCAGATCTACACCGATCACAAGAGTCTTAAGCATCTTTTCGATCAAAAGGATTTGAACATGAGACAGAGGAGGTGGATGGAACTGTTGAATGATTACGACTGTGAGATCCTTTACCAACCGGGTAAACCGAACGTGGTTGCCGATGCGTTGAGTCGGAAGGAGCGAGGGGAATCGACCAAAGTGATGGCTTTCAGGGTTGAGGCGACTTCGGGACTACTGGACGAGGTCAAGAAGTCTCAAGAAGAGGCGTTGTTAGAAGGGAATTTAAAGAGCGAAAGGATCGTTGGGGTTACGCCTTTGCTTAATGTCAACAGTGGTGGATTGAGGTGTATGAAGGACCGAGTGTGGGTTCCTAAATTAGGGAACTTGAGAGCGAGCATTTTGGAAGAAGCGCATAAGTCGCGATATTCTATGCACCCGGGGACGAATAAGATGTACCGGGACTTAAGACAGTTTTACTGGTGGCCAGGAAAGAAGAAGGACATCGCTCACTTTGTGGAACGATGTGTGACATGCCTGAAGGTTAAAGCAGAACACCAACGACCGTATGGAGAACTTCAGTCGTTAGAGATACCAGTGTGGAGATGGGATAACATAACCATGGATTTTGTTACAAAGTTACCAAGGACTCCGAAGGGTACGATGCGATATGGGTGATTGTGGATAGTCTCACCAAGTTCGCGCATTTTCTACCAATCAGGGAGTCGGATCCATTGGAGAAGCTAGCACGATTGTATATTAATGAGATTGTATCAAGGCACGGGATGCTGCGATCTATTGTGCCCGATCGCGATAGTCGGTTTACGTCGTCGTTTTGGAGAAGTCTTCAGTGAGAGTTGGGTTCGCAAGTGAAGCTGAGCACAACATATCATCCCCAAACGGATGGCCAGAGCGAAAGAACTATGCAAACGTTAGAGGATATGCTCCGAGCCTGCGTAATTGATTTCAAGAGTTCTTAGGAGATACATCTACCTTTGATAGAGTTTTCGTATAACAACAGTTACCACGCGAGCATCCAAGCAGCACCATTCGAAGCTTTGTACGGGCGGAAATGTCGTGCGCCGTTGTGTTGGAACGAAGTGGGAGAAAGGCAGTTAGCAGGTCCAGAAATTGTGCAAATGACTGCGGATAAGATAGAGCTAATCCGTGAGAAAATGAGGATCGTGCAAGATCGGCAAAGGAAGTATACAAACAAAAGGAGGAAACCTATCGAATTCCAAGTGGATGACAAGGTAATGCTGAAGGTCTCGCCCTGGAAGGGAGTAGTACGCTTCAGGAAGAAAGGAAAGTTGAGACCGAGGTATGTGGGGCCTTTCGTCATTTCTGAACGGGTCAGAGCTGTAGCCTACAAGTTAGACTTGCCAGAAGAATTAAAGGGAGTTCATCCGACGTTTCATGTCTCGAACCTAAAGAAGTGTTTGGCAGAAACAGATGTGGCTATTCCATTGGAGGATATCGGTGTCGATGAGAGACTGATGTACGTAGAGGAACCAGTTGAGATTGTGGATAGCAAGATCCGAAAGTTAAGGAACAAGGAGATTAGGCTAGTAAAGGTCCATTGGCGGTTTCATAAAGGCCAAGAGGCAATTTGGGAAGTAGAAGCGGACATGAGGTCCAAGTACCCGCATCTTTTCGGCCATGGAATTCCGGGGACATAATTCTTTTGAGGGGGAGGTATTGTAATAACCAAGCCTCAAATTTTAAAGAAACTTAAGAAATGTAGGAGTAAGGTGGAATTTTGTAAATAAAGGGGCTTGGGTGTAATTTCAATAAAAGGTATATAACCCACAACCTTGGCACAAAACCCTAAAAGTGACCATTTCCTACTTTGCGGCTGTGTGAGAGCTGAGAAGAGAAGAAACAATTTGCAACCTGCGTTTGGATAGGGGTGAGAAAAACCCGACCGACCCGATGTACCCGACCGACCCGAATAGGCCCGAACCCGAATAGGCCCGAACCCGATGACCCGCAACCCGAATAGGCCGAACCCTATTGTTTTTCACGGGTAATACGGAACGGGTTGGGTTGGGTTTTTCCAAACCCGAACCCGTCTGAAACCCGAACTTTTTAAAAAAAATATTTTTTAATAAAAATATTATATGTATAGAAGTTCATGAAAGGGCTGGTTACCATAAATGTTTATGGTGTTGGCCTATTGGGAAAGCTTGGACTTGTGCACGCCTGCATATCTCATACATATATGTATAGTTAATGGAGTTGGGAGACTTCATGAAACTTATGTGTACTGTCATCCTTATTTGCCATCAAGCATGTAGTGATGATCCATGTAGTTAGGACTTAGGACAGTAGAGAACAAGTATTTTATTTGTTTAGTTGACTGTAGTTATTTAAAAACGAGGGAATGGTTCACCACATACAATCAAACCACAACAAAAAAGAACCAAAAGTAGCACCAAACTGAACCACATACTGGGCTGGATAACAGGCCCAACCCGATCCACCCGACCTGAATTACCCGTCACCCGATTTCTCCTGAACCCCGAACCTCGAATTATTGATTGGGCGGGTTTCGGGTTCCCTAAACCCCACCCGAAACCCGATCGGGTTGTGGGTTTTTGGGCCCGGCCCGACCCGACCGATGCACACCCCTACGTTTGGAAGGAAAAGAGGAGGTTTCTCCATCAAGAAATTCAAGGTAAACCCTACCATCTCCTATTAATTGTTTGTTTTGGTAACTAGATTGTTGAGTAGAGATAGCATGGCCTGATTAGTTGATTAACTCTTAAGAGTGGGTCTGTTTGTGGTTTTAATCCTTAAAAGAGGGTGAAGGGATGCAGATTAATCATCTTGTTGAGTAAGAGTCTTAGAAACTTAATTGGGAAGGGCTAACCCGTGACCCTTGATGTCGACCTAGGTCGCAAATCGCCTAACACCAGAAATCGAGAGTCCGGGTAGGATTCCGGAACTAGAGTAGTCCGGATTCAAGTCCGGTAAAAAGTCCGAAAGCGGTACTGGACTTCGAATGCGGTACCGGAATCCGGGAAGGTGGGATCCGGAAGTGTAGTCCGGAACCGGTAGTCTGGGAGTGTAGTCCAAAACCGGTAGTCCGGGAGTGTAGTTCAGAACTCCACTTTAGACTGAGAAGTCTGATGATTTCTTAGGTAATTTTGGAATCTAAACATAAGCAACCTCAAGTGTCAAATTTAAGACTTATTACCACTATTCTCTTTAATACCATAGGTGTTCCACCTAAGAATCTGAAGTTCAAGTGAGAAGCATTGTGCAAAGGCGGCAGGTGAGTTTTTCTAACAAAATACGTGTTTTAAACGTGTTTTTCTGAAGTAAGTAAATGAATAGAAATGCTATGTTTTATTACATGAAAACGCATGTATGAAAGTTTACTTGAGATGTATGCATACATTGTTGTTAGATGTAAATTGGCTAAGTCGGGGGGTGGCCCACCATTGCTCATACCGGGGGGGGTGTCCCATTTATACCATGGGAGGCGTGACCCAGTAAGGAAGTGTAAGCTGACACGTTGTCACTTCCGAGTGACTTCAGTGTGCTATTTACATGTGTAGTGTTACATGAAAGTTTTATTTAAAGTTGTTATCGATGAACGTTATGAACTGCTTTTAATATGTATTATCGAACAGTTGTTTCTTGAGGGAGTTCACTAGACCTCATGGTCTAACCCTTGCATTTTCCAAACTAAATTTTTTCAGGGAAGCTGATAGTAGGAAGCTCTGGTAAGAGTAAGGAGAAGAATTAGAGTACGGATGCTTCTAGAGATTGTGGCTTCAATTTTACTACTTAGACTCTTATTTTATTCTCAGTTGTGAATAGGTTGTTTCCGCCAACCTAGTTTTGAGACAGATGTATTTGAGAAAATTTTGGGATGTTTTATATTCAATGCAATGCTATGTTATGCCTTTATTATGTTGGGTTGTTACAATCTCCATACTTCTTGACATACAAGATGCTTACTCTTCTCACACTGCTAAGTTATTTTCAGCTTTCTGAGGTTAGTTATGTATAATAAAAATATCTTTTGTAATAAAAGATCCACAAGTTGTATCGTAATTGTGATATAGAAATACCTTGATTACTTATAGTTACTTTGTTGTTGGGTATTGGTTTTATATTGAATAGATATGTTATTGTAAATGTGATTGTAAAAGTTTGTTGCTTGTTAGGAATTCGAAGTTGTATCTAGACCTACAGCGTAGTGATTTGTAGTTGGCGATGAATATCTTGGGCTAAGGGGAAATTAATGGATCGATCAATAAGTTGTTTGCATAAGTTTCGGCCAAGAGATCGGTTGTGGCTCATGTCAAGTACCGGAAACAAGGACTCAATCAATGATGGTGTGGATTCAATGTATGAAGAGGTCTCAAATACAACTTACCTTTACAAGGAACAAACGAAATGAATTGTCTGTGGCATTATAGATCGCAAATTTGAAAATTTTGACATTAAATCTAGGTCAAACAATATTTTGTTTTCCTAAATGTTTTGTATTTGACAATATTTTTCTATGGAGATGAAGTTAGAATATTCATTTTGTAACTTTCAATAAGGATTCAAGGCCATGTGCACATTGTAAAAAAGAAAAAGAAAAATATTTATGTCATTGTTTGGAATTTTTATTGGATCCATATTTGGAAATGTGTACAATTTTTTGGCATATCTATTTGTAATAGTAAATGAATTTGAACAAGAAAGACAATAAAATAAGTTTTGAACTTTTCTCAAACAAGTTTCAAAATATTATATCTAAGGAGAAACCAAGGTTGATGATATGGCTTCTTCTATAAGCTAGAAACTCATTTATCTTTTTTCTCCTTCATCCTCCTCTTAATCCCTTTTCCCTAATTTCTCACATTAATTTCCCATCAACATTGATTATCCATTGTGTTTGTATTTAATACTGTTCTCTTCATTTACCCTAACTCCTCTTTATCTCCCAATATATATACCTATATAAACCACCACCAAACTCTAAACATGATAATCACTCCTTTCTGTTTTCTCAATCTATGGTATTTTCTCCATTTCCATCAATCTATGTTATTTACCAATATGTATTTCTAACTCTACGTGTCCTTTCAAATGTCATCGTACTTTTATTTACTTACTCTATGATAATAAGTTCAAAGATCTTCACTAATTTTTCAAGGTGCGACAAGAATGTTAAGTTGGTTCTTGACATACAATTGCAACCGTTGATGTCGATACTTCTTGACATACAAGATGCTTACTCTTCTCACACTGCGAAGTTATTTTCAGCTTTCTGAGGTTAGTTATGTATAATAAAAATATCTTTTGTAATAAAAGATCCACGAGTTGTATCGTAATTGTGATATAGAAATACCTTGATTACTTATAGTTACTTTGTTGTTGGGTATTGGTTTTATATTGATTAGATATGTTATTGTAAATGTGATTGTAAAAATTTGTTGATTGTTAGGAATTCGAAGTTGTATCTAGACCTACAGCGTAGTGATTTGTGGTTGGCGATGAATACCTTGGGTTAAGGGGAAATTAATCGTTCGATCAATAAGTTGTTTGCATAAGTTTCGACCAAGAGATCGGTTGTGGCTCATGTCAAGTACCGGAAACAAAGACTCAATTAATGATGGTGTGGATCGAATGTATGAAGAGGTCTCAAATACAACTTACCTTTACAAGGAACAAACGAAATGAATTGTCTGTGGCATTATAGATCGCAAATTTGAAAATTTTGACATTAAATCTAGGCCAAACAATATTTTGTTTTCTTAAATGTTTTGTATTTGACAATATTTTTCTATGGAGATGAAGTTAGAATATTCATTTAGTAACTTTCAATAAGGATTCAAGGCCATGTGTACATTGTAAAAAAGAAAAAGAAAAATATTTATGTCATTGTTTGGAAATTTTATTGGATCCATATTTGGAAATGTGTACAATTTTTTGGCATATCTATTTGTAATAGAACATGAATTCGAACAAGAAAGACAATAAAATAAGTTTCGAACTTTTCTCAAACAAGTTTCAAAATATTATATCTTTCTAAAAAAATAAATAATTTTTATTGGATAGACGAATCTTACTTACAAAAATTTGGTTGATGATAACGTTTCTAGGAAGATCTAAACAACTTGCTTAGATTTATAAAGATGAAAACATTATACTTGTACATTTAAAGCATAAAATTGCGGTTGATAATTTTGGGTTGCTCACAAGGATTAGAAGGGGTATTGGGTGCATTTGGTGAGGTAATGGTTTGCTCTTTTGTCATTTCAGTTTCGTTGTTAAACCTTTGTCAATTGTTTTTTTATTTTTAATGTAATGCCCTATGTTTGCCCTATTTTGTCTTCTTAGAGCGAGATTCAAGGTATAGAGAATTCGCGAACCATGTTTAATAAACCTGGTTACCAAAAAGATTTATAAATTATTTAAGAAGATAAATTTTTGAGTAAATTATTGTTTTGGACCCTCAGGTATGTCAAAAAATATGAAACGGGTCCTTTAACTTCAGAAATTACCATTTTGGTACTTCAGGTATGCATTTCGTTACGAAATTGGTCCCTCGAGCTGACGGTCGTCTATTTCCTCTGTTAAGCTCGAGGGTAAAATGGTATTTTTATATATTTTTATTTCTTTTAACATTTTTTAATTAATTATACCATTTTTCTTTTATTTTTTATTTTTTTCTTAAATCTTCATCTTCTCCAAGAAGATTATGAAGAACATGAAGAACACCATGATCAAGGACACATAGCACCAAGAAGAATTCATATTTAAATACCTAAATCAAACCATATTGAAATCCTAAAAATCTAAATCAAACTCATATATAATAACCTACATAAAAATCAGGAACCATAACTAAAAATATCCTCATAGCCTCGATAATTTTTCGGTAATAGTAGGTGACAACCTTCGATATACCTCTAGATCGAAAAATAAAACCAATCTCGGATGAATCGGAAGCAGTACCAAAAGCATAAGTTGTTTTAAATAAGCAACCCAAACAACACCTTATATATATATATAGACAAAGAGATAGAGCAACACCTTATATATATATATATATATATATATATCAATGTTCTAAAAAACTCGCCGCACAGCCGTCATGGCGCGCCATGGCACCAAGGCTTGTGTCTCACACCACGTTAAGCCCATGGCACGCCATGGCTTAATGCGCAGTTTTCGTAATGCCATTTTTCATTTTCCTTTACGTTTTAATGTCTTATTTGCAAGTTTGTTAATATATAACATAATTTAACTTGTTTATTACTATTGACTCATTGAGTGACACTAGAAAACATATGTTTTTATATATAATATTATATATGAATTATAAATTTGACGCCATAAGTCACGCCTTGAAAACGCCATGGCTTCGCCTTGGATCCTAAGGCTTGAGGCTTGGCCTCGCCGCCACGCCACGCCTCACGCCATTTAGAACCTTGATATATATATATAGACAGAGAGAGAGAGAGAGATAGATAGAGAGAAAGAAAGAGAATAAGCAACCCAAACAGCACCTTATATATATATATATATATATATATATATATATATAGAGAGAGAGAGAGAGAGAGAGAGAGAGATAGATAGAGATAGAGAGAAAGAGAACATGGATGATTAAGGGTTTTGCAGTTCTGAGCTTACCATTTTCCAAGGGTCTTCAATATGGTTAGTTATTGTTCTTGATTTTTATTTAGGTTATTATATATGGGTTTGATTTAGATCTTTAGGATTTCAATATGGTTTGATTTAGGTATTTAAATCTGAATTGTTCTTGGTGCTATGTGTTCTTGATCATGGTGTTCTTCATGTTCTTCTTGAAGAAGATGAAGATTCAAGAAAAAAAATAAAAATAAAAGAAAAATGGTATAATTAATTAAAAAATGATAAAATAAATGAAAAAGGGTAAAAATACCATTTTACCCCGAGCTTAAGGGAGGAAATAGACGGCCGTCAGCTCGAGGGACCAATTTCATAACGAAATGCATACTTGAGGTATCAAAACGGTAATTTTTGAAGTTAAAGGACTAGTTTTGTAATTTTTCGCATACCTAAGGGACCAAAATAGTAATTTACTCTAATTTTTTGTACATTAATATTTAATGTTATGCAAGCATTTGTAACCAACCACATTACTGTAAATATTCAACTTCAACATCAAAATATTGTTATTTTTAAAATTAAAATTAAGATTAATTTTTTTATGAAATTAACTTTTTTATTAGAGGAAACAGTATCAATTAAAATTGTGGATGAAAAATTATTTGTATTCACTTATAACATTTCAACCAACATATCTCATATTTTGTTAAAATCATTTAGCTTCTCTTTCTGATTCAAACCACATCGGGGTAAAGAATATTTGTCTTTAGCTTTTTGCAATTTACCCCAATATAGTTATAACATCAAACAAATTACATATTTAAAAAATTAAGAAATGAAAGTAAGTTACATATAATACAACTCAATACTTTCATTGTTTTACTATGTATTTTATTAGTTGTCAATTAACAAGTGATGTTTCATCTTAAATTGGTTACATATTTTTCTAATAAGACAATTTCAGTCACCATGCAACGTGCGGTGCCACATTGGTTGAGTTTTGAGTATTCCTCAAATTTTCAAATAAGGTTAAAATATCATCATCACATATTAGTGGAAATATGATAGTTTGGAAGAAGATGATGGGTATATAAAAGGGTGAAAGAAGGTTTAGAAATCTATCATCATGGATTCATGGTTGGAATCACAACCAACCAAATGGTAAAAGTTATAATGCAAAATTAAAAGAGAAATCAAGGATGATAACTTGGAACTATGAAATTCGATTATTCCTCAAATTTTGAAGTAAGGTTGAGTTTTATCATCCCATATTAATGAGAATATGATGGTTTGAAAGAAGATGATAGATATTAAAAGAGGAATGAAAAGTTTTGAAATTTATAGCCATGGTTGAATTCAAAACCAATCAAATGGTAAAAGTTATAGTGCAAATTTAAAAGAGAAACCAAAGATATGACTTGGGACCTAGAGGTTTGAGTATTTCTCAAATCCTGAAATAAAGTTAAGTTGTATCATCCCACATTGATAGATAAATAATAATTTGGAAGAATATGATGGGTATATAAAAGGGTGATGAAAGGTTTTAAAATTTATACCATGGTTTGATCAAAGCACACCAAATGGTAAAAATTATAGTGTGCAAATAAAAGAGAAACCAAGGATGATGGCGTGAGACCATTACGTTTGAGTATTCCTTAAATCTTGAAATAAGTTTGAGTTTAATCATCCCACATTGATGGAAATATGATAGTTTGGAAGAAGATGATGAGTATTAAAGGATGGATGAATGGCTTGAAAACTATAACCATCGTTGGAATCAAAAGCAACCAAATGGTAAAGTTATAGTGTAAAATTAAAAGAAAAACCAATGATTTTTTTAAAGGCATTTGCATTTCGGGGGGGTGTCCTGAATAAGTCCAGACTAATCCCCCCACGACCCACGACTCGGCCCAAACAGCAGGCCCACGATCCGCCCCTTGATTCGGGGATACCTCCGCGTGATCACCACGGGGTTCGAACCCAGGTAGTAAGGGCTTCCACCACTTACCCTCCCAGGGTGTTACCAAACCACTGGGCTACAACATCTTTGGTAGAAAAACCAATGATGATAATTGAGACCATGAGGTTTAAGTATTCCTCAAATCTTTAAATAAGATTGAGTTCCATCATCCCAAATTGGTGGTATTATGATAAATTGGAAGAAAAATGTTGGGTATAAAAAGGAGGGATGAAAGGTTTTGAAATCTATAACCTTGGTTAGAATCAAAACCAACCAAATGGTAAAAATTATAGTGCACGATTAAAAGAAAACCAAGATGATGATGTGACAACATGAAGTTTGAGTATCCCTCAAATCCAGAAATAAGGTTGAGTTTCATCATCCCCCATTGTTAGGAATATGATAGTTTGAAAGAAGATGATGTATATAAATAAGAGGGATGAAAGATTTTGAAATATATAGCCATGGTTGAAATCAGAATCAACCTGATAAGAATTATAGTGCAAATTTAAAAAAGAAATAAAAGATGATGACTTCAAACAATGACGTTTGAGTATTCCTCAATTTACGATTACCTCACATTAGTGGGAATATGATACTATGGAAGAAGATTATTGTAACATCTCAAAACACAACAGGCCATACATATCATTAAATCATAACATTTACAAATTTGGGTCCCAAAATCTCATTACATCATTCACAAACTAAGGTTGGTGGAAACAACCTATACACAACTGAGAATAATCTAACTTCTACAAGAGGCACTTGTACTGTCTCTAGCTGCATCTGTACTCTATCTTGCTCTTGTTCACTTACCTGAGCTCCCTACTAATCGCTTACCTGAAAAGGTTTTAGTTTTGAAAAGCGAGGGTTAGACCATGAGGTCTAGTGAGTTCCCTCCGTAAACAGCGTACAACGACATTATGGAAATCATTTTATAAAACGCATTCACATTTTTCACATAATCATTCAACTATGGTACTGCACAGTGTTTAAGGATCACATAACTAGTCACATATCCGAGTAGGAAGGAAACGAATTCCCTCCTACAAGCTGCCCATATATCCGAGTAGGAAGGAAATGAATTCCCTCCTACAAGCTGCCCATATATCCGAGTAGGAAGGAAATGAATTCCCTCCTACAAGCTGCCCATAGCCCAACGGATCATCGGATCCCGAGGTACTCAGATCCCACTGTGCAGACCGACTCCACATAACATACACATAGTTCTTCATAATCATGAAACATGGAATCCGTATAACACTTTACAATTCATTCCATCTTACTGAATAATCATTTTAGTAGAACATACTTTTCATGGGAAAACGTTCGTAAAAGCTTGTAAATAAATCATGCTCATATACATACCCTGATCAGTAAAATATTAAACTTTCGTTTACGTAAAAATCATGTAAAATAACAGGGCATTTCCACATAATCACTCTCTTGGGAAAACACGTAAGATCACGTATTTTAGTTAGAAAAACTCACCTGATGCGTTTAACATCTTGCTTTACTTTACTTTTGACTTACAATCGGGTTACCTGAGAAATAGATTAAATATCAACTGCTCAGACCCTAATACCAACTTTCCGGACACTATCCAGACTCAACTTATCGGATACACTTACTTTCCGGACAAACTTACTTTCCGGACAACTCTTACCGGATACTACACTTACCGGATAACTCTTACCGGATAACTACACTTACCGGAAACACACACTTTCCGGACATCACCTCCGGAAACCGGAACTGAAACTTACCCGGAAACCCTCGACAACCGGATACCTATGAGCACCATCCGGAAACCCCCACTGTCCGGACATTACTATCCGGACGGGGCGACGTCCGGGAACTTGCGAACTGGGTAAAAAACCCACTTCCTAAAATGATTAGAATCGAGGTTTCTGATATAGGCTTGATTAGACAAACACTTGGGTTCATCCCTTAACCATAAACACCCATTTATTTCCACTTTAGACCTCTAAAACGATTTCTATCAACCAAAACCCCATTTTACTCCTTTAGGGATTGTTTTAAAGAGGAAATACCATAACCTTTATGTTGGGAACTGAAAATGAGCTAAGTATGGATAGTGCTGCTAGTCCATGATTTCTACTGCTAAGTCTACATTAATACTGCCAGAAGAAAGTTAATACTGCTGGGCAAGATTACTACTGCGTATACACGGTTAGTACTGCTAGACCAAATTACTACTGCAAGACATGGTTAGTACTGCTGAGTAGATACTACTGCTAGAAGACTGTGAAGGTTAATACTGCTGAAGGTCGTTAATGCTGCTAAGTCAAATCATTGTTAATACTGCTGAGTAGATATGTATGGTATGAGAAGATAAAGAAGGAAAGCTGAAGATAAGCGTGGAAGTATATTTTGAAGATCGTTTTATTCTGAGTAGTTATCTTGTACTTATTCTGTTATATATATAGATAGCTATTAGGGTTTTAAAAGGGAGAGAACAGTTTTTGAAAAAAAAAAGTTGTTTAGCCATTTAGAGAGAATTAACCTCAAGATCGTAGATCCTATTTCTAGAGAAGTAGAAGTCGTCTTGGTGAGATCTGTTCATCAAGATTGAGGTTTGGTGTAAAGCTTGTGAGTAATACAGTTTGATATATACAGTGTGTTGAATTCTATTGATTGTTCTTTAATTGATTTAGAGTTCTATTCCGCAAGATTCTCTAAATTATGTTTCTAAGAGGTTTAATTCTTGTTAAGAATCGATCCTGACAAGTGGTATCAGAGCATTGGTATCTTAGAAGCTATGGACAATTCAATGGATACTCACAGTACTCTTGTTTCAATGGTTCCCATGCTCAAACCCAATGAATTTGACATGTGGAAACTGAGAATCAAGCAGTACATTCTTCTTACTGATTATGCAATATGGGACATCATAGAAAATGGCCCATGTGATGAAGGAAAGATTGGAGCAGATGGAAAGAGACCTCCTCCCAAGACAGATGCTGAAAAGAAAGTCAGACAAACAGAGATGAAGGCCTTAAGCACTCTGCTTTTGGCTATTCCTAATGAGTACCAACATCAATTCCAACACTGCACAGATGCACAGATGTTGTGGAATGCTCTGGAGAAAAGATTTACTGGCACAAAGAGCACAAAGAGAAATCAAAAGGCTATTCTCAGGCAACAATATGAGAACTTCATGTCTGCAAAGAATGAGTCTATGACTCAAACTTTTGACAGATTTAACAAGTTGATTGGAGAATTAGCTACTGTGGGTGTACACATGGATGCTGATGATGTCAATAGAAAGTTCCTTAGATCATTGGGAGAAGAATGGACCATGTACACAGTCTCATTCAGACAGAATGACCAATTGGAGGACAAAGAGCTAGATGACCTCTACAATGATCTGAGAGTATTTGAGGCTGAAGTTGAAGCCAAGAAAAGGCCATCTGGATTTGTTTATAATGCCGCTTTATTATCTTCATTCTCTGATAATGCTGCTAACCCTGATTCTGTTAATACTGCAGGTTCTGTTAATGCTGCTGGTGGAACTAATCAAGAGAAGACTACAGATTCTGTAATAGAAGCATTCTTTTCTAGTCATGTTCACTCTTCTCTAATCAATGATGATTTAGAGCAGATTAATGCTGATGATCTGGAAGAGATGGACATCAAGTGGCAGATGGCTATGCTATCAATGAGGGTGAAGAAATTCATCAAAAGGACTGGGAGAAACAACTTTTCCCAGAGAAGAGAAGATGGTGCAGGCTTTGACAAGTCCAAGGTTGAGTGTTATAAGTGTCACAAGATGGGACACTTTGCCAGAGAATGCAGAAGTGGAGGATCACATCAACAGGCTCAAAATGGAAACCAAAACAGAAGCTCCTCTCAAGCCCTTGTTTCTCAACAAGGAATGGGATTTGATTGGAGTGATCAAGCTGAGGAAGCCTGTCAGAATCAAGCTCTTATGGCAGAAGTATCTGATATTCCCACTGAGGTACAATCTAAACTCTGTTCTCAAGCTTGCATTGATGCTGTTAAAAGATATAGGGATCACAATCAGGGTATGTGTGATAACCTTAAGAGGCTAGAGAAAGATGTGAAAGATTATGTTAGGATTATAGAAAGGTTTGAGGAACAGATTAGAGCTTTTCAAGCTAATGAACTTCAACACTCCTATGATACTAACTATTGGAAGTGGGAGAAGAATGAGTATGAGATTAAGCTGAAAGTGTCTGGGGAGGAGAATGAGAAATTAAAAGAAGAGCTTAAGAAGGTTAAACTTGATGTTGAAAAGTTTACCTGTGCTTCTAAAACCATGGATACCATCATTAAGGCTCAAATCCATGACAAGATGAAAGTAGGGATAGGGTACAATGCCACACATCCACCCTACAATAACAACTACATACCTCCTAAGTCTGATTTGTTAGAGACCAAGGATAGGAAGGATCCTGAATTAAAGATTAATATAGATCCTTGTGAAGAAGAAGTAGTAGTTAAGGATAAAACAGAGAAGGAAGAATCTAAGAAGAATAAGAGTGTTAGTAGTAAGGTTCCCTTAGACAATGAAATTGTGACCAATGAGAAAGATGGAGATCCTTGGGGAAAGAACAATGAGATAAAAAGGACTGAAACAGAAGAGGGAGTTAAGAACAATGGGATGAAAAGGACAGAAACAGAAAAGGGAGTCCATTACACACAGACCACAGTTGTGGCTCCCAATACCTGTAAACATTGTTCTTGTAAGAAATCTCAAGAGCTTAAGCCCCAAAAACATGATAACAAAAGGGGTAATCAAAGAAATTGGAATAACCAGTGGGCTATGAGACAAGGAGTTGATCTGAACAGAATTAACAGGCCAAAACCTTGTTTCATCTGTGGTAAGCTAAATCATTTAGCCAAACACTGTTATTTCAATCCTGTTAACCAAAGGTTTAATGCTCAAAGATCTTTTCAAAAACCTGGTGGTTACAGAAAGAATGGTGGCTATAAAAAGTCTGTGAGGAAAGTTGTGGCAAAGAAACAAGTTAAAACCAAAAGCCACATGAAAAAGGCAGAAACAGAAAGTGTTAGAGTATGGATGCCTAAAGGTACTAATGATAATACTGCCAACTCAGTTAGTACTGCTAACAATGTTAGTACTGCAGGAAGCAATAATGTTGCTAGCAGTGTTAGTACTGCTAACACAGTTAGTACCTCTTCAACAATTAATACTGCTTCTAGTGTTAGTACTGCTAAGTTAGTTAATACTGCTGAGAAGGCTAGTACTTCTGGAAGCAGTGTTAGTGCTGCTAACACTGTTAATGCCTCCTTAAAAGATAATACTGCTAACAATGTTAGTGCTGCTAACAAAGTTAGTACTTCTGCATCAGTTAGTACTGCTTCTAGACCTATCATCAAAACAAAGTACTCAAGCACTGATGTTCCTCACTTTGACAAGCTCATCAAAACAGAATGTAAGTATTTTGATGATCAAGGGAGACCCAAGACCACTATGGCTTGGGTCCCTAACAAAAACTAACTGTTTTATCTAATGTGCAGGGCAATCAACAGCTTAAGGGGAGAAGCATTTGGCATGTTGACAGTGGTTGCTCTAGGCACATGACAGGTAACATGGCCTGCCTTCAATATTTCAAGAGGATTGATGGAGGGCATGTTACTACTGCCAGTGCATAGTTACTACTGCTTATGCATGGTTACTACTGCCTGTATCTTTAGTTAATACTACTGCTAGTCTGAGTTAATACTGCTTGTGTAAGTTAATACCTCCTTTGTAGTTAATACTGCCCTGTGATTACTACTGCTCTGCAGTTACTACTGCTTTGGGGTAGTTAATACTGCTTTGAGTGGTTAATACTGCTTTTGTTAATTCTAGGGTTAATACTGCGTATAAATACCCTGTAAGCCCGCCTTCGCTCATAACGTCTCTTTGAACTCGATTCTCTCTCACTCTCTCTCTAACCTATTCTCCCAAGAATTTCTGTGTTTGCTCAAGGATTTTCAGATACAATGGCTCAAAGAGAGTTTGTTGATGAACACAATGAGATTGCAATGCTTCAGAAGCCGAAGCAATCTGCAGGATTCCATGAAATTGTCGATTTTCTCAAGTCTTCGCATATCTCCTGTGCACTAACAGTGGCTCCCAAGATATTCATTAGACATCAAAAACAATTTTGGGATAATGCTACTGTGGTGACAGAAAACGGGCAAACGGAGATTCGAACCAGGGTTTGTGATAAACCCTTGACAGTAACAGAGGAGATTATTCGCATACATCTTCAGTTGAATGATGCTTCAGGTATATCTTCTATTCCTAATGAAGAACTCTTTTCTACCATACAAAGAATGGGGTATGAAGGCTCTATTGGTATTTTCAAATTTTTCAAGTCAAAATTCTTTTCCCAATGGAGATTTCTTGTTCATACCCTTATGCACTGCATCTCAAAGAAAACAACTGGATGGAGTGAGTTCAGCAGTACCACTGCTTATGCTCTGGTATGTTTGGCCACTTCCAGAAAGTTCAATTTCTCCCAAATGATTTTATCTGATCTTGTGTCAAACTTGGAATCCAAAAAGAGCTTTTACATGTATCCAAGGTTTGTGCAAGAAGTTATTAACAAGGTGAGGATAGATATAACTATGATGAATTGATGGACTTACCTCAGTTTACTGAGGTATATGTACCCAAACCCCCTAAAGGGAAGGTTTTCTCAAATATGAGAAGAATTCCTAGGGACTCGGAAGGAGTTGACACACCATTGTTCTCTACAATGATGGTTGTGTCCCACCCCTCTGAAGGTATGGCATCAGGATCAAGGCCCTCATTAGATCATCCCACTGATGGCCAAACCCTACCTTCACTCACTATAAATATCCCTCAGCACATACTTCAAAAGCCCACTCCTGTTTTATCCAACAAGTTTCAAAGAAGAAAGGTGCACAAGGTTCCTTCCCTTGATGTACCTACTCAGAGCCCTAAGCCTTTAAGCCCTCAGTTGGAGCATTCTCCAATTGAGAATATCAACAGGGAAACCACAGGGGTGTCTCCCAACCCCAAGAAGGTGCTCTCTAAGGAGAAGGATGAGCATATGGGTGCTAAGGCTGCCACTACTTCTGCTAGCACAGAGAAGGACAGTGGTAACATAAATAAGACCTTCCCCATGGCAACTCTAAATGAGAAATCATTAGGAGGACCCAGGTGCCAAGAAACCAAGGGGGCAGTTAGTGCTTCTGCTAGGCAGAAGGCTTCTGCTAAAACTTCCAAGGATCCCTTAAAGAAGGTAAAAACTTCTAAAAAGGGTGAGGATAGACATAACAAAGAGGAATTGATGGCTACTTCCAGTGATCCTTTAAAGAAGGTAAACACTTCTAAACAAGGTGAGGATAGATATAACTATGATGAATTGATGGAAACCATTGGAAATGTCAACTTGGATGTTATGGCACAGAAGAAGGAGATTGAGCAACTGAAGACTGTGGTCACCTACCAACAGTCTCAAATTGAGAAGCTCAAGAAGATGGTCACCAAGTTGTTGCACAGAAAGAAAAAGGCAAGATTTGTGCTGAGAAGAAGAATTCCAACTGATGATGCTCCCAAAAAGGGGGAGTCAGAGTCAGAATCAGAAGCAGAACTGAATATGAAGGGTCTACAAGTTTAGGGGGAGACAGTTCAGATGGAGACTGAGATGGAAATTGATAATGCACAGTTTAAGGGGGAGTCCAGTGCACAGAATAAGGGGGAGACAGAAAAGGTGGAAGAGCTTGTTAAAGAAGCAGAAACTGTAAAGGCAGCAGTAACTGAAGTTCCAAAAGAAGCAGTAACTGAAGTTGAAGCAGAAACTGTTAATGCTGCAAATGTTCATGAAGCAGCAGAAATCATACAAGAAGTAGTAACAGAAATCTTGAAAGCAGCAGTAACAGAGAAAGAGCCTGAAACTGAAGTAGCAGCAGAAACAGTTAATGCTGCTCAATCTACAAAGAAAGCAGTAACAGAAACAGAAGCTGAAACAGTAACAGAGAAGCTTACAGTAGAAGAAGTGGAGGTTGCAGAGGCTTTAATCAAAGCCAAACATGATACACCTCCAACTGCCAAGAAACAGGAAGAAACTAAGGATGCAAAGATGGTTTTCAGCAGAAAGAGAACAAAGTCTGTGGCTACTAAAAAGAAGTTTGTAAAGAAGCAAAGGGTAGAACCTGTTGAGAAACCAGTGGTAGAAGAGAAAGAAAAGGAAGAAGTTGCCAAGGATGAAGGACAAGGAGATAGTAAGACAGGTCAATCCAGTAATGCACAATCACTTAGCAATGAACAATGTGACTTGTACATCACTATGGTTGATACTGAACCAATCAAAGTGACTCCATTAGATTCAAAACCTCCTGAAATCAGTCACTGGGATACTTTGATAGATGAGAGAAAGGAGTATATCAGACTCAAGAGAGCTGATGGGCAGTTTGAAGTCTACAGAACATGGGGACAATTTATAAGAAGATGTTCAAGATCTGACTTGGAAGAGATGTTCAAAGTAGGCATGCAGATCTATGGTAACATGTTGACAGAAAGAGGTATGTCTATCACAAAGATGGTGTTAGAATACCTATGCCTAATGTTCAGACCAGAAGTAGTTCAGCACATAACAGCAAGACCTTTTCAAGCAGTAACCCACTGGATGCTCTATGAAAATTGTGGAGTGTATGTTATATCAATTGACAACACATATCAGGAGTATTATCTGGTGGATGAAATCTACAAACACTGCATGAAAAGACTGAAAGGGATGTTACATGTAAAATTGGTCTGCAACAAAGACTCTGCTATGGGAAGATTCTTGGTAAGAAGGATTGTAAATCAGAGTCTAGGTTTAAGTCCTGATCTATGCTTATATGATGACTAAGTTTTGGTAGCATCATTTGAAGAACTTGACTTCTTTTCCTAAAAGTCAAGTTAGGGGGAGATTGTTGGAACTGAAAATGAGCTAAGTATGGATAGTGCTGCTAGTCCATGATTTCTACTGCTAAGTCTACATTAATACTGCCAGAAGAAAGTTAATACTGCTGGGCAAGATTACTACTGCGTATACACGGTTAGTACTGCTAGACCAAATTACTACTGCAAGACATGGTTAGTACTGCTGAGTAGATACTACTGCTAGAAGACTGTGAAGGTTAATACTGCTGAAGGTCGTTAATGCTGCTAAGTCAAATCATTGTTAATACTGCTGAGTAGATATGTATGGTATGAGAAGATAAAGAAGGAAAGCTGAAGATAAGCGTGGAAGTATATTTTGAAGATCGTTTTATTCTGAGTAGTTATCTTGTACTTATTCTGTTATATATATAGATAGCTATTAGGGTTTTAAAAGGGAGAGAACAGTTTTTGAAAAAAAAAAGGTTGTTTAGCCATTTAGAGAGAATTAACCTCAAGATCGTAGATCCTATTTCTAGAGAAGTAGAAGTCGTCTTGGTGAGATCTGTTCATCAAGATTGAGGTTTGGTGTAAAGCTTGTGAGTAATACAGTTTGATATATACAGTGTGTTGAATTCTATTGATTGTTCTTTAATTGATTTAGAGTTCTATTCCGCAAGATTCTCTAAATTATGTTTCTAAGAAGTTTAATTCTTGTTAAGAATCGATCCTGACACTTTATGATTTCATCCCCAAATCTTAGACACACAGAAGAGAGATCACGAATTAGCAAAGGAGAAGTGTTCTAGATGAATTTACCTGCAATGAATACTTCCCAAAACTGATTCTCCACTTGATTTCTCTTCTCTTCCTTCTTCTTCATCTAGCCACCAAAACACACACACACACACAAGAGGTTTCTAGGGTTTTGACAACCTTTTATACCTTTCACAAATTGCACAAAGGCCCCCCTTAACTTATCTTTAATTTCTTAGACTTTAGCCACTAAGCTTTCATTACGTACTAGAAATTTAGGTTATTACATGATTTTGAAATATATAGCCATGGTTGAAATCAGAATCAACCTGATAAGAATTATAGTGAAAATTTAAAAAAGAAATAAAAGATGATGACTTCAAACAATGACGTTTGAGTATTCCTCAATTTACGATTACCTCACATTAGTGGGAATATGATACTATGGAAGAAGATTATGGGTATAAAAAAGAGGGATGAATTGTAATCTATAGCCATGGTTGGAATCAAAACCAACGAAATGGTAAATAAAATAGAGCAAAAATAAAAGAGTAATCAATTATGGAGACTTGGTTTATTTTTTTGATCAATATGTGTATATATGTATATATATATTAATTGACGAATTACATTTCATTTTAACTCAGGTTCAATATCTTAAAAATAAATCATCATCACGTTGCACGGGTCCAACCAAAATAAATACATCAAAAACCTTCAAATCAATCAATCAATATATATTAATCACTCTCTTAATTATTACTAAGACATAAATTCACTCACATGATAAGCATTGACCGTGTTAATTTAAACTTTTAATTTGCATTTAAACAATTTGATGGCAATTGCTACAAAAATAACCGCTAAAGGAAACATTTTGTTTTACATTTGCTTTGTTATAGTAGATCTAACTTACTGAATGGTTTTCATGTGCAACGATAAGAACTAACCGAAGTATGATCGCAGATTTTGGATGATGATGGCACTTAACACTCTCAACAAATATAAGAGAATAGATTATCAAGAACGATGAGACCATCAAGTGATCGCGTCTTTGAAAATAAATTGTTAGCTTTATATATAGCCAAATAATTGGTACATGATATTTAGTTAATATGCTAAACTACGATGTATAATATATAATTGGATGAGAGATTAATATCATGCTCAATTATTTGTGTCATGAACTTATATTTGTTTAATGAGTTCCAAGTTATACAAAAAAAATTACAAATTATTTACTTAATTTGTTGCATGTAATGTGAAAAACATTTACATTTTTGTATTTGTTTTGTAGTTTTAGATATTAGAGCATAAAATTAATTAATAACTTATATTTTGCATTAAACCATAAAGTCAACCTCCCACTAATAAGGTTGGTTAGATGATTTTTATTTTTATCTTTTGTAAAGTATGATCGAATGTTTAATTTTTATTTGATGATACATCATTGTAATAAAATTCCCACTTTTACTTATAAATGTTTAATTGTCGAGTCAGTTTTATATTACTTTTTAAGAGCTTATTATTATCAAGCAAACAAGTTGCTTAATAAAATCAACAGATGCACACTGTCTCCTTTAAAAAAATATATGTCAAGACATTAGTTATACAAATAATGCGTAATATATATAGGCCGATCGTTAATGTTGCTTATTTTATATATGCATCTCCTGCTAATTTATAAATTCTACTATTTTTAACAAATCACTTGAAAACAATTTACTCATTATTATATTTAACATGTTACATATTTATATGCACAATCTATATATTAATACCCAATTTATGTATGTTGCGTGGTTCTCATACACTACAAAACAGATTGGCTTTTCCGACGGCCAAATCCGTCGGAAATCCGTCGGAAATTACCGACGGATTTTCGACGGATAAGGCCGTCAGATTATGCCTGGCCACAAAACGATATTTCCGACGGATGAGGATTTTCCGACGGAAATCCGTCGATCTAATTTTCCTAATTTTTAAACTCATCACGCTTAATCAGATTTTCTTAATCTAAAAAATTAATTTTCCGACGGATTTTTAATATATTTTTATAATTTGATAATTAAAATAGTTTTTATTTATATACGAAAAAAAAATCAAAAAACATTTCCGACGGAATATTCCGTCGGAAATTATTATTATTTTTTATTTTTTTTAATAATTATAAAAATAATTTATTTTTTTATCGGGAAAAATCCAAAAAGCATTTCCGACGGAATATTCCGTCGGAAATTATTATTATTTTTTATTTTTTTAATAATTATAAAAATAATTAAAAATTAAAATTTTAAATTTCTGTAAATGCTTAAAAACTGCTAAAATCTGAATGCAAATACCATAGATTAATTAAAGTCCTCCAACGAGTTCTTGTGCATAATAAATACAAATTCTCCTAATTGTTCGATAAACAGAATTTAAATACGATAGTTCAAGTAACAAAAGTTTAACAACCAAACATCAACACTATGGTGGGGGAGGCGGAAACTGGGATGGAGTAAACTGACTTTGGCTTAACCTTTTCACCAAATCCATCACGTCCTGATGCTCCTTCTTGCGGACCTCTTCTATTTGGCGCATCTCCTCCATCTCCTTCATGCGGGCCTCTTCTATTTAGCGCATCTCCTCCATCTCCTTCATGCGGACCTCTTCTTGTCGGCGCATCTCCTCCAAGTCCTTCTCGCGGGCCTCTTCTGATTGTTGCAGTCGGGCCTCTAATGCTTGAATCTAAAAACACAAAAAATATTATAATGAATTATATACGATTAGATAAACATTATACAAAAAGAAAAAGAAGTACACACCCACATATCAGAAGGCGATGCACCACTCGCATATCCACCTGAGGGTACCCCCGTCAAGACCAAATTCGGATCACTGGTGTTCCCAAAACCGTATATTCGACCTTTCTTGCTTCCCCCGGACGTCTCAGACGCCTGTTTCCACAATGCTTCATCTATTATGGGATGGGAAGTGGCATCCTCGCCGTATTTTTGGTTGACATCGCCTTTATACGTACCATATGGTATAAAACACAAGTCAATTTCGACAGCATAACATTTGTAAATGGGACGTTTCCAAATAAAACAATCCTAACGTTTGCCCAACATATGGCAACCCCGACTAAAACGGAGATATATATACCAACATTTAAACTAAAACAATTATAATTTTGCCCAACAAATGGCAACCAAAACTACACGTGTATATATATATATATTAACATTTTAAGTTAAACAATCGTAATGTTTCCCGAACAAACTATATAAAGATTTGTAATTAAAGGTAAACAATTATAAAGTTATAGGTATTCTACACTTACCGCAATCCGGCCATCCCTCGGAGTCACGTAATCCCCTAGTGTGACAAGATCATGAAACCAACATGGGACATTTTGCCTTAATTGCAGCAGAATTGGCTGTGCACCATAGATGTTATCAAATAGTTACCTGATAATTTTGTTTCG
Source organism: Saussurea involucrata (assembly GCA_033807775.1). Taxonomy (NCBI): domain Eukaryota; kingdom Viridiplantae; phylum Streptophyta; class Magnoliopsida; order Asterales; family Asteraceae; genus Saussurea; species Saussurea involucrata. The sequence goes on along the minus strand of CM066321.1, from coordinate 196,684,363 downwards.
AATAAGAATCAATATTACATCTAAATTTTCAAATGAGATGGATGTTCTTATATCTTCGAATTAGAGGATTAGAGGATGATAATGAGATAGTACTTTGTATTTAAAGAGAATAACAAAACCCATCATTAACTTAATTACTCAATGGACACATACTGAGACCCAATTTACAATGCATGATTAATTCATATTCTTTGTTAGGGGACATACATGATTCGTTCTTTCTGTAACATTTTTAACCTTCTATGGCAACTCAACCTAGTCATCCAGTATACATCCAATCTCACATGATGGAAAATTCCATGATAAGAAATTTCTTTGTGGCTATCAAGTATGTATTTATTTTTGACTAATTTAGCATAAACATTTAATAGTGACCTATACACTTCATGTCTATAACACAATATGTCTGTTAAAACAAAACACATGAAAGTTGTATAGCAGTCCAAGGATAAAAACTCACCTATGGAACAGAAGAAGAAGGAGAAGAAATATCAATGCAATTGACAATATAGATAGCAGAATGATCATGATCACATCCACCAACCTGCATCAATTGAACAAATACATGATCCATCCTTGAATATGATTGAAAAAAGTGGAAAATGAGTATACAACATTGGAAAGAAAAAATCAACATTTTCTATTTCCGTTCCTTTTCATTGCATTTCATTATCTCCTTTAGTTATAAGGACGGTCAAAGTGTGATTAGTGTTTACATATATACGTTTATAGAGTTTAAATAAAGTTTAACTAATCTTTAGAATAATATTTCTAGGAAAAAATCGGCATGACCCAATCGTAAATACATGTTTTGCCATTTTATAATTTGTACACTTGTATATACATACCATTAAATACATACATTATATATACATACACTCAAATATAATTTTTACCACATCTAAATATGATTTCTTTGGAGCATTTTAACAAACACATGGTGACAAAAGATATCACATTTCCCATTAGATATTACATTTCTCATCATATCCTACCTGTGTGTAAAACCACATTTCCATTGACCATGTGTGTCCTTAAATCAACTAAACAACAAAATGAGTAAACAACTAAACAACACAGTAGAAATCGATGAATGCAAATAAATCAACTAAACTACTAAATGAGTAAAAGATGAATGCAAACTAGAACAGCAAAATAGAAATCGATGCTGGAATCGATGCTAAAAACGAACAACACAGTAGAAATCGTTGCTGGCATCACTAGTTAAAATAGAACAGCAAAATCGATACTGGAATCGATGCTAAAAATGAACAGAAAATCGAACATCGAACAGAAAAATTAACAGAAAAACGAACATCTTTACAGTTTACACTAAAAATCGATGAAGCTTTAAACTAGAAATCGAAAATCAAGCAGAAGCAGACCTGAAAATCGAGCAGGAGATGGAGATGGGTTGTTCACTTGTTCTTGTTCGTTCGACCGTGAGGTCTGCAGATAACTTCGTGGCGGTGGCCGGAGGCTGAGCGGACGGTGGCCGGCGGAGTGCGTGAGGTGAGTGCGTGCGGTGAGAGAAAGAAGAGGCTGAGAGTTTAGGCCTTAGGGTTTCGTGAGAGTGAGAAGTGAGAGAAGAGGGAAAGAGTGATGGGTTTAGCTGAGTATGAGAAGTGAGAGAAGAGGGAAACGTGATTTAGATGTTTAAATTTTAAGTGTTTTGAAAATTTTCAGGTTTATTAAATAAACATACAAAAAATTTCAGGTTTAATAAATTTGATTTTTTTTTCTCACATGATTATTGTTAACATTTTAATTATTATTATTTTTGGAATTTTGATTTTATTCTTAGCATTATTTACTATATTATTATTATTATTATTAAATAATACTGATAATATTATTATTACAGGTTAAAACAAAAAATTGAATTAAACTCGTTAAAGTCGAACAAAATCGAATAAAAACCATCTTCAACTGCTATAATCGAATAAAAGTTATTTAAAACCTAATTTAATCGAACAACCCAATAGATCCACTAAACGAAATTGAACCGATCAAAACTCAATTGAATATATAAGCCCAATAGAACTTATCATAGTCCAGTAGAACTCATTAAGCCTAGTAGAACCCATTATGATCGTTGGTGACTTATTAAGGCACAATAACACTAGTCATGATTTATTATGTGTGGGTACACGTATCGAGTGCATAAATACATGTGTGGTGTATTAGGGTCAATTAAACAACTAAGAACCATTAGCCTCTGATATGAACCACTAAACAAACCATTATAAGCCACTATGCTATTTTATGGCTTATTAAGGCCCAATAATACAAACGGTGACTTATTACATGCTTTGATACACGTATCAACTACATATATGTATGTGTTGTGTATTAGGATCAATTAAACAACTAACCACCAATATACCCCGATATGAACCACTAAACCACCATTATAGTCAAATATGACATTTTATGATTTATTAAAGCCTAATAACACAAGTGGTGACTTATTACGTGCTTGTGTACACTTTTGGATTGCATAGATGCATGAGTTGTGTATTAGGGTCCATTAGACAACTAACCACCATTAGACCACTATATGAACCACTAGACCACCATTATAGCCAATTATGACATTTTATGACTTATTAAGACACAATAACACAAGTGGTTACTATTGTGTGCTTGTGTACACATATCGACTACATACATCATGCATGTGTTGTCTAGTAGGGTAAACTAGACAACTAACCACCATTATACCCTCACATGAACCACTAAACCACTGTTATAGACCAATATAATATTTTACGACTCATTAAGGCCCAATATAATACCACATGTGATTTATTACGTGTATGAACGTAAATATGTATTACAAATATGCATGTGGAGTGTAGTTGGTTCGATAAGACAATTAAGACACACTATAGTCTAATACCAACCACTAAGCCACAATAAACCCTACAAAGACCAATTTGACATGAATAAGTATTTATGGACATGAATTGTGGAAAAAAAAACAAAATCGTAATTTTTTTAATAAAATCCGTCACAAATCCGCCACAAATCCGTCACAAAGTTCATAAAAAAATTAAAAAATATATATTTCAAGAAATTTCCGACGGATAAATCCGTCGGAAAATAATAAGATTTTTAAAAAAACATTGACTTTTAAAAAAAATTATAAATATATATTTCAAGAAATTTTCGACGGATTTCCAACGGAAATTTAAAAAAAATAATATTTTTAATATTATTATTATTATTTTTGTAATTTTAATTTTCTTCTTAATTAGTATTATTTACTATATTTTATTATTAGTAGTATTATTAAATAATACTAATAATATCATTACTACAGGTTAAAACAAAAAAATGAATTAAACCCGTTAAAGTCAAACAAACCCGAATAAAAATCATCTTAAACCGCTATAAACGAACAAAACTTATTTAAAAGCAAATTGAATCGAACAACCCAATAGATCCACTAAACCAAATTGAACCGATAGATGCATGTGTGGTGTATTTGGGTCAATTAGACAACTAAGAACCACTAGCCTCCGATATGAACCACTAAACAAACCATTATAAGCCACTATGCTATTTTATGGCTTATTAAGACCCAATAACACAAGTGGTTACAATTGTGTGCTTGTGTGCACATATCGACTGCATACATCATGCATGTGTTGTGTATTAGGGTCAATTAAACAACTAACCACCACTATATCCCGATATGAACCACTAAACCACCATTATAGTCAAATATGACATTTTATGATTTATTAAAACCTAATAACACAAGTAGTGACTTATTACGTGCTTGTGTACACTTTCGGATTGCATAGATGCATGAGTTGTGTATTAGGGTCCATTAGACAACTAACCACCATTAGACTACTATGTGAACCACTAGACCACCATTATAGCCAATTATGACATTTTATGACTTATTAAGACACAATAACACAAGTGGTTACAATTGTGTGCTTGTGTACACATATCGACTACATACATCATGCATGTGTTGTCTAGTAGGGTAAACTAGACAACTAACCACCATTATACCCCCACATGAACCACTAAACCACTGTTATAGACCAATACAATATTTTACGACTCATTAAGGCGCAATATAATATCACGTGTGATTTATTAAGTATATGTGTGTAAATATGCATGTGGAGTGTATTTGGTTCGATAAGACAATTAAGACACACTATAGTCTAATACCAACCATTAAGCCACAATAAACCCTACAAAGACCAATTTGACATGAATAATTATATATGGACATGAATTGTGGGAAAAAAAACACAAAAACGTAATTTTTTTTAAAAATCCGTCACAAAGTTCATGAAAAAAATTTAAAAATATATATATTTCAAGAAATTTCCGACGGATTTCCGACGGAAATTTAAAAATATTATTTTTTTTAAATTTCCGTCGGAAATCCGTCAGAAACTAATAAGATTTTTTAAAAAACATTGATTTTTAAAAAATTTAAAAATAAAATCTTATAAATTTCCGACGGAATTTTAAAAAATTAAATTTTTTAAATTTCCGTCGGAAATTAATAAGATTTTTAAAAAACATTAATTTTTAAAAAATTAAAAAAATATAGATTTCAAGAAATTTCCGACGGATATTTAAAAATATTTTTTTTTAAAATTTCCGTCGGAAATCCGTCGGAAAATAATAAGATTTTTTAAAAAACATTGATTTTTAAAAAATTTAAAAATAAAATCTTATAAATTTCCGACGGAAATATAAAAAAATTAAATCTTTTAAAATTCCGTCGGAAATCCCTCGGAAATTAACAAGATTTTATTTTTTAATGGCTATTTAGTTTAATTAATTAATTGTAATTTATTATTTAATTGCTAATTACGTTAATTAAGTAACTTAATTGTAATTTAACAAATATTTGTGACGGATTTGTGGCGGATTGGAATTCCGTCACAAATCCGTCACAAACATTTTCGAGAAAATATGATTTTCTTTTTTTAGAACTTGAGTGACGGATTTGTGACGGATTTCCGACGGCTTAACATTTTTGTTGACTTTTATTGACTTTTCTTGGTTCCGTCGGATATCCGTCGGAAAATTTTCCGACGGAAAATCCGTCGGAAACGTCCGTCGGATTAGGTCATTTGTTTAGTAGTGATACTGGTTAAACAATTAAACGTCATCTAAAATAGAAGCTTAGATTTGATTTCAAGCGTGGTTTCACTTGAAATACTTTAACAATGGGATCTATAATCAAGAAACAAATCATGGGTAAGAAACGTAAATCTAAAATTACAAATATTAGCATCTCAGAATTAATAAATCCGCTTTTGACTAGGAGTGTCGTTGGAGTAGTGTTGGTAGAGTAGTGTTTACTCCGCAAGGAGGAGGATCAGTAGGGTAGAGGTAGATGGTGAGGAGAAATAGCAGCAGAGTAGCGACGAGGAGGAGGACAATAGCGTAGACGATGTCGATAAGGATAGATAATAACCGCTGAGTCACGAGAGAGATCAAGATTTTTTGCTTCTGTAGTGGCGGTTAGACCATCTCCAATGGGTCACTAAATCTTACACTAAACACTAAATTTTGCGTAAATGGATCTCCAATGGGGTCTCTATTTTCCACACTAAATTTAGTGTAATGATTATTATTACACTATATTTTGTGTAACATTATTCATTTACACTACTTTTTACATCAGTTTAAAAAAATAGTGTTATCCATTGGAGAAGATTTACTATTAACATTAAAATTTACATTATTTTTGAAATTTGGTATAAAATATAGTGTGACCTATTGGAGATAGCCTTAGTGTTGTACTCTCTTTTGTTTAACATTAATATATTATTGATGTCTTTCAAAAAAAAATACAGTTTTCCTTTTGGTTTTTGGTTTTTGGTTTTTTGTTTTGTTTTTTGAAGTCTTGAATATTTGATCTTAAATTTTGAAAAAAAATTGATTTTCTATTTTTGTTTTTTTTATATATAATGAATTAAATTGTAATTGGATGATAATCAGATGCGTAATTGGATGGTTAGTAGCTAGATGATAATCGAACGAGTCATCGAATGACAATATTTGGATCGCTTTTGTCGGTTCTAGACTATCATGCAATAACCAACCAATCCAATTTGAATCCAACCTCATCCGACTATAATTGGATATCCAGTTATAAGCGATCATTTTTAATTAGATCGGTTGGCTTTCTACATACTCATAAATTTTTTAATTACTATGTTGAAACAATATTAACCATTTATTTATTATACATAAATACGTAATTAACACATACATCATACATTTTTGAATTAACCATTTTTTTGGAAAATAAAATAATTTATAAACATGTAAATGAAATGAAACAAAAAAGGATGTTTACCGGGTCAAACTCCATTATTTGAGAGCCTGGGGTCACAATCAAGCCCATGACCACCACAACATATCCGCCAAAAGTCTTCCAAATTTTAGCCAAGATTTTGTTCTTCGGATATATTTCACCTTGTCATATTTATACTTATATATATATATATATATATATATATATATTTCCATCTACTTTATATATACTTCTAAAACTATTTGTTTATAAGATGAAATATTTTATTAAGATTCTAGTTTAATTAAACATCACTAGAAGTCTACTCGCATAATGCAGTGCGATATATCTCAATTTTAATGTTCTAATTTGTTTTAATGTGTGGTTTTGAGAAAACGGACATGTTTTTTTTATATATTTGTTTAAAGAATGACGTCTTTTAAGGAGTTCATGATTTGAGGATTTAAAAGTGGTTAGAGATAAAGATTAATTAATAAGAGTCCACAATTTAAGAATTTTGAGGTTGTTAGAAATAATTATTAATCAAGTAATTAGCATTAAAAGCGGTACATAAAGCTTCATTAGTTGTTTTTCATAAATGTTTTATAATATAGTATAGATAATTAATCTATAATTGTTAAATAACTCACAAAGAAATTTATTTATGGGTGTCCATATGTAATCATGGTGTGTATCCATATATATAGAGAGAAAAAGATTCATTGAAAATCAATTTTAAAGTGTAAATTAGTGGATAAATCTTGTCATTTCATTTCTATTTGATCTAACTACTCTTTATCAAATATATTTTTTATTAAAATGGTTAATCAAGGTGATTAGAGGTAAAAAAAATTGATTTATTTCAATCCTTCCCTTGTTTAATATATGATTTTTTTCTTTTATTGTTTCTAAAAACTTTACTTCCTTATTTCTTAAAATTAATTATCTTAAAGATTACTAATATTTTAATTTACATGAAAAACGAGCAATTCGTTCTCTTTGGTATGACATCCATCTCGTATACTTTTTGTTTGTTTTAACCTTTTTACGGGAAATGATTTATATATATATATATATATATATATATATATATGTGTGTGTGTGTGTGTGTGTGTGTGTGTGTGTGTGTGTGTGTGTGTGTGCGTGTAATATTTATTATGAATATACATGTACGTTCACGTGTATACGACAGTTCAACACTGTAAGTTTGTAACTCGACATCGCATTCTTTAATTTCGTAAATCTGTAACCCTAAAACACCTTCTTCATGCACTAAGCCCGTAACATGACATCACGTTATTCATCATCGTAATCCAACACCCATCGAGACTGATCGAGAACTAATCCATTGACTTGGTGTGTGTAGGTGTGTTAAAAACTATAACCTACCACCATCATTTTTCATCGATCGAGAACTAATCCATTGACTTGGTGTGTGTAGGTGTGTTAAAAACTATAACCTACCACCATCATTTTTCATCGATCGAGAACCTATCAATTGATTTATTATGTGCTTGTGTGTGTAAAACCATAACCTACTATCTTCAACTTTTTTCTGAAACATATCGGGAACCCATCGAGACCGATCAAGATCGATTAAGACCGATCGAGATAATCGAGAACCCATCGAGATCGATCGATTCAGTCGAGAACCATTAATTAATCGAGACAGATCGATAACCTATTAATTGATTTATTGGTGTTTGTGTGTATAAAACTATAACATGTTAAGTGATTTATTGGTGTTTGTGTGCATAAAACCATAACCTATCACTTTCAGCTTTTAAAGAGACGGATAGGGAATTTATCGAGACCGGTTGGGAACCCATTGAAAGCAATCGAGAACCCAATAAAAACGAAAAGCTATAGTTTGTAGGGTTGAAACTTTAGTATACTCATGATGAATATTATGGTGAAAATTAAGAGTTATGATTAACATCATACTAATATGAATAATAAAGAGTTGTTGTATACATGTGAACATACAAAAATATTCGTGATGAATGTTATAGTGATATGTATATTAAATGATGAATATCATATTGATGTATGAATACTGAAAAATTGTTGTATACACGTGAACATATGTAAATATTCATGATGAATGTTATAGTGAAAAATGTATATTCATGATGAATATCATACTGATATATATGAGTACTGAAGAGTTGTTGTAAACATGTGAGCGTACATTGTTGGTCGTGTATTGGTAATGACTAACACATAAAGTGTTTGTAGAAGGGGGTTGAATACAAATACAAGATATTTTTTGTAACACCCCATATTTTCTTTCTCTTGTAGTTGTAGTGAATAAATAAGAGTTTGGGGGCCTTTGTGTGAAACTTGAAAACTTATGTGCCAAGAGGGTGAATAGAAGAAGTGTTAAGATGAAAACCCTCATTTTCTTTCATTTGTTCTTAGTGTCGGCTGGGAATTTAGGAGAAGGGAGGAAGAGCTCATCCATGGTGAGAGGTGAGGAAGAAGGATGGCATCTTTGGGAGTGAAGACTTCATCTCCTTCAAGGTATGGTTAATCTCCCTTCTTTCTCATTATGTGGCTAGTATGGTTAGTGTTTTAAGGTTTTGATAAACCAGGGGATTGTGATTTCTAATCAATGGGAAATAAGACAAATGATTTTGGGATTGATTCCCTATGAGTTTTGATCAATTCAGTAAGAAACTTCATCATTTTTGCTTGGTAATCTCCACTTTTCTATGGATTGAGTTTTGGGGTTTTGGGGTTTTAAATCATGAATCAATGGTTGGGTTTTGGATGGTTTTGGTTAGATTAAATGATGTTTTGATGTTTGGTAATTGTGGGGAAAGGTTTAAGACATCCCTTATTTCATTTTGGAGGCTTATAATCGAGTTGGGATGAGTTGGGGTTGAGAAAGGGTGAGATTTCGGACTGAAATTGTTGTGCAGAGTTGAGAATGACGAACAGGTTTGTCCTGCGGTTTGCAAACCACGGGACAAGTGGCGTAAGTCCCTGTTTTGTGCACCATCTTCGGTTCGCTTCGTGTTTCGGGTCTAGAATCGAGGCATCGTTTGGGGGTTTGTTTTAGGGGCTTAGTAGGGATGTTTTGGGATGTAATTAGATGGTTTAACACCATTTTTATGACGTCCAATTCAGGTGTTCGGTTTGAACTAAAGTGGGTTTCGGAGCGTGTGTCGATGTGCGAATGCTAAGGTGAGTTCCCTTACCTTCTTTGTGTGAATGAAATGTTTTACGAAAAGTTTTCATAACTGATTATGGTTACGAGCATGTTGACCTGATTAAACTATTTGAAAGGTTTTATATTACGTGATGTGAAATCGTTTGTTAAAGCATGCGAGTTGTTTATACGTTCATTTCTACGTAAATGTTGATTGCATGTTGTTTGGATGTTGTTGCTATGTGTGGAGTCGGGTTGTACAATGGAGAACTATTATTGATGCCCGAATGCCGTGCCTGGCTTTGTAAGGTGATGGATGTCGTGCCTGGCTTTGTAAGGTGATGAATGTCGTGCCTGGCTTTGTAATGTAACGTCCCAAAAATTACAATAAATTTGAACTTTTAAAAATAACATTTTATTAAAAATAAACCATGAGTAATTAAATCCAGTTAAACGTTTATCAAAAACCTCGTTAAGTTAAACCACCAATCATAATTAAAACAGCGGAAAACGTAATAATTCTAAACATGTGTCTCAAAATAAATAATGACAAAGGTCTTCTCAACGCGCCAGTGTGTACCGTCACGCCTTACTGCCACTCGTACCTGAAACAGTAATTTGTAGGGAAAGAGTAAGCACGAAGCTTAGTGAATTCAAACACGTACGTAAAATAGCAATCATATGAACACCACTCCTATCAGCAGATAGATATAACAATTAACACAAGTCAGTCTAAGAACACAAGCAAACTCAAGCAAAAACACATGTGTATGTATCCATCGGTCTCCCCGAATTCATACCACACCGGTACACGTATCCCTCGGTCTCCCCGAGTTCATACAACACCCATGTACGTATTCCTCGGTCTCCCCGAGTCCTCGGTCTCCCCGAGTTTTATACAACACTCAATGTCTTATGCTAGACACTAACACAATCGGATATTACCTACAACCAAATCAGCTAACACACACGAGCTACCGCAATGCACATATAATCCCTATCCTACGCAGTGAGAGAACTCACCTTAGAAAGCAATGTACAACTCCACGAACGGCGACACGAACCCGCCAACACCAACTCACTTCTTTCCACCTAAAGAAGTGTTATCAAGTGTCAATGTGTATCCCCAACCCGAAATTACAACTACAAGTCTAAACGTACATTTTCCGGTTTTTGGTCTAACACCACAGGTCTGTTCATGACCTATTTAGCCCCCCTTAAACCCATCAAACCAGAATTATTATTCCATAATTGGAAAGTTCTATGTCTTAGGGTTCCAGGGACATATCGCACGCGTTCATACGAGGTCCCTACTATTTTATATGAATTTTCTAAGACCGACTACCCAAACTGTGAGTTTCGGACCAATCTGTACAAATTGCTAATTTGACCCTAGCTAGAGGCTGAATTGATTTTTCTGTAAACCATATGAAACCTACTCAACATAATTTGTGAGATTTGGGCACTGGTTTCACCTCAATACGAGCTTCCTAGAATAAACTACGAATTTTACAAAACAGGGACAGATTGGACAATTTCACATAAAATGATAACATGGCTTATCTTTATTTCTCAACCCATTAAGCCATGACTTAATGCATTCAGACCTGGAATTCAAGCTTTGGGTTAGGGTGTTACGTATCAAGGTTGCTAACAGGTACTACCCACTGCCACCTCCGGCAGTGGTGGTCGGCGGCGGCGGCCACCGTCGGCGGTGGTGGTGGTTTTGCTAAAATTCGGCGAGGCCAATCGGAACGATCCCACCAACGACTCTCGGGCCACACGCACACACCCACCCACGTTGTAGCAGAAACAACCCCGCCCGTCACAGCCACCGGACTGGTGGCGCATGGCGGCGGCGCACACCGCCGGCAGCCATGGCTGCGGCGGCGGCGGTGGTTTTGTGGTGTTCCGCCAATGAAAAGATAACAACGAAACGAGAGGGCTTACCTCTTGACGACAACCCCGCAGCAACCACGACGGAACTCCGACTTCTTCACGTCCCGCTCGTCGTCATCCCCCTCTCTCTCTCTCGCTCTCTCTCTCTCTCTCGTCGGCAGAAAACACGGCGACGCCGGCGTCTTGGAGCTGGTCGGTGATGACAGCCAAAGAAGAGGGAGGTGCTAGGGTGGTTCGTTGTTGGCAGCGAAGAAAAAGAAAGGCGATTAGGGTTAAGAGTTTTGTTGCTTGCGATGGCTTCATGCGTGGAATACAATAACTAGACAAAAGGGAAGGGGGTCGGTCCTATGGGCCGATCCCCATGCAAGCCTTATACCTCAATTACACCTTTAGTCCCTAAGCTTTAAGGTTAAGTCAATTCCTACCACATCAAGTTAGAATTTTTTACTAATTAAACCAAACATCACATAGTTAATTCGTTTAGGTCCTTGCCGCCAAATCTCGTTAATAAATTTATTTAGAGAAAAAGAATATACAAAATTAAATAAAATGCATACCGAAACACGGGCTTTACAACTCTCCTCCGCTTGAATTAGACTTCGTCCTCGAAGTCTATGTTCGAGAATAATTCCGGATAGTTCTCCCGCACCTCAGCTTCGGGTTCCCAAGTCCACTCAGACCCCTTTCGGTGTTGCCACTGAACTTTCACCAAGCCAATTACCTTGTTGCGCAAGGTCTTCGTCTTTCTCTCAATAATATCAATCAGCTTCTCCACATAATTTAGCCGCTCGTCGATCTGAATATCCTCGAGAGGAATCACCGCTGACTCATCCACCACACACTTCCGCAACTGAGACACATGGAATGTGTTGTGGATCAAGCTCAGCTCGTCCGGTAACTCTAAGCGGTAAGCTACCTTTCCCACTCGAGCAATGACCTTGTAAGGTCCAACGTAACGGGGCCCCAACTTTCCCCGTTTACGAAACCGGATCACCCCTTTCCAGGGTGAAACCTTCAATAAAACGTAATCTCCCACCTGAAACTCTAAGTCTGGTCGTCTCTTGTCGGCGTAACTCTTCTGTCGACTCTGTGCAGTAGCTAAACGGTCCCGCACCATTTGTATCTTCTCAGTTGTCTTCAGCACAATATCAGTGCTCCCCAATACTCGCTGACCGCCCTCGCCCCAGCAAATGGGCGTCTTGCACTTCCTACCATACAACATCTCGTGAGGCGGCCTGCCAATACTGGAATGGAAGCTGTTATTGTAGGAAAACTCCGTACTCCAGTGGGAGTCTTCAGCACCTCCCACCGCATCACTACTGAGATCTTGGTCGGATCGACCATAATACCCTTCTAGTTCACGACATGTCCTAGGAATTGGACCTCTCGTAACCAGAATTCACACTTGGAGAACTAGGCATAAAGCTTCTCCCGCCTCAAAATCTCTAAAACTTCTCACAAATGCGTCTCGTGCTCTTCCTTCGACTTCGAATACACAAGAATATCGTCGATGAACACAATCACCGACCGCCCCAGCATCGGGCTACACACCCTGTTCGTAAGGTCCATGAACGTTGCTGGTGCATTGGTGAGCCCGAAAGGCATCACTACAAACTCGTAATGGCCATAACGCGTACGAAATGCCGTCTTCTCCGTATCCTCACTTCTCACCCGCATCTGATGATACCCCGATCTCAAATCAATCTTAGAGGACCACGAAGCTCCCTATAGCTGGTCGAACAAGTCATCGATCCTTGGCAGAGGATAACGATTCTTCACAGTAAGCTTATTCAACTCACGGTAGTCTATACACATCCATTGGGATTCGTCCTTCTTCTTCACAAACAGAATCGGGGCTTCCCACGGTGAACAACTCGGATTGATGAACTCCTTTTCGAGAAGTTCCTGCAACTGAGTGTACAACTCCTTCATTTTCGGTGGAGCCAGGCGATAAGGTGCCTTGGCCACCGGAGCAGCACCCGGAATCAAGTCAATGCGGAACTCTACCTGTCGCTCGGGAGGTATCCCCGGTAAATCGTCGGGAAATACATCGGCAAACTCCCGTACAACTGGCACGTCCTCCGCAATCTTCTTTTCTCCGTCGCCGCGCGAGTCCATCACATACGCTAAATATCCCTGGCCACTGTGCTGTAAGTACCTCCGAGCCCTCGCAGCCGAACATACCGCTGAGGTCCGTCTGGGCGAGTCGCCCTGAACTAGCAGTTCTCCCCCGCTTGTGGTTTGAACTCGTACTTGTTTTCGACGACAAACAATCTCTGCATCAAAAGCATCCATCCAATCCCTGTCCACTATCATGCACAACTCACGCATAGCGATCGGAATCAGATCAATAGGAAATCCCACGCCAAAGATTTCCAAAGTACACCCACGATATACGTCAGCAATCGACAAGGTCCTATCGTCAGCAATCTCAACTACAAGTGGACAGCCTAACCGTCCTACACTACGGCCCAAACGTTCACTAAAAGTGTGAGACACTAAAGAATGAGTAGCCCCGCTATCAAACATCACCACAGCAGACACCGAGTTAACTAAGAATGTACTTGATTATACAGTTTAAGCAAAATGTAACTACATATATAAAATCAATAATTAAATAAGATCAAGTGATGAAATATACCTGTCACCACTTTAGGCGTAGCCTGTGCCTCATCCACCTTCAATTGATGAACTCTACCTCGGGCCGCCTCGGTTCCAGCCCGACCCACACGACCATCAGTAATACGCAAAGGGGCAGCCGCAGGAGCTCTCTGTGCCCCACCCCCATCAACAACCCTCGGATTCGGGCAGTTGGCATTCACGTGGCCCGCCTGTTTGCAGTTAAAGCAGACCATCAGTGGTACCCTGCAATCACGACCGTAGTGTCCTTCCTAGCCACACTTGAAACATTTGTCATCCCTCCTTCTGTTACTATCCATGGGCTTAAACCCACCACTCCTTTGACTCGAGCGCGATTCCGAAAACCTCGTTTTCACCGGAACAGCTGATACTGGTGCCACGGCCTGTACCGCTTTCCTCTTTTTAGCCTGTGTCTCTAGCTCAAGTTCCCGTCTCCGGGTAGCCTCCATCATCGCAGCAAGCATAGCATACTGCGCAGTACTCACGAACTCCCTGATCTCAGTACGTAACATATCCTTGTACTGCGTCATCTTCATCTCTTCAGAAGCAGCATACTGAGGACAGAATAGTGCCATCTCCGTGAACTTTCGGTTCATCTCTTTCACGGTCTCCGTAGTCTGAGTGAGCTCCAAGAACTCTTTAGCAATCCTCTCCATCTCCACTGGAGGCACATACTCTGCACGAAAACGTACGACGAACTCCTCCCAGGTCAAAGTAGTGCGCTCAATAAGCGTCAAATTAGTAGCACACCAGTCTTTCGCTCCGTCTCGTAATAGGTTCACCGTGAAGCGAACCTTCAGGTTCTCAGGACAGCCACTAGTAAGGAATGCGCACTCCATATCCGAGATCCAGCGCATACTGACGATCGGGTTCGAGTCTCCCTTGAACTCAGGAGGAGAACAAGCAGAGAGATCCCGATACTGAAACTCCCTCGCTCGGGGCTGCCCGCCCGCAGGGGGTGGAATCGCCGCGATGCGCTCTTCCATCAACACTACCACCTCATCACGAATGGCGGTGATAATCTCGGGGATCGCCTCCCCAATAGCATGCACCACCTCGGCCGCAATCATCTCACGAATCTGCTCGGTAGTAACTCCAGTACCAGCATCTGGAGCAGCATTGTTGTTCCTCCTAGTGATGGCCATTCTGGGTAATTAATACAACGAGCTATTAGCACACACTAAATCCTGCTAACTACGCTCACGCTCAACTCCTCGGGTTCCCCGTGACTTTCCCCGACCCGAGCACGGATCCTGTGCTTCAGATAGTAGGAGCTCTACTACTACCTTCCACACCTATCCTTACTCGTTTCGAGTCCCATCCCGAAGTTTCCAAGTAGTCCCTTGCCGACAGTTTAACCCATATGCCCCTACCAGCATATGTCAACACTCTTCCTAGCTCACTAGGAATTTCACCCCATTCCACTACCCTTGCTATGACGAAATCCCCACTAGTCACGACGAGTCGCCTCGCGTATGCACAGTTGCATACAGTGTGAAATCAGATAGACATTCGAATAAAAGATTATATCCTACAACGGTTAGACTCAAACAAGAGTTGCGCAATAGAACTAAATCAAACATTATAAGGCTATTTGGTTCCTACTGCATACAACTTATAAGGCATTCACTTAACAACCTGTCAAGACTAGCATAAATTCCTACTAGCAAGTAATAACCATGCACTCATGCAGAACAGTGTAATAAGCACCAGGAAATCTAGCATACATACTCCTATGTTCTAGAAAGCAATAAATTACACTAAGTACTCTACCTTTTCCCTTGGCATCGGCTGACTGTACACACTGCGCCTTCGATCACCGTCTCTAAAACGTACTTTTCCTTTCTTTTATTTTCTCAAAATTTTAAAAGGAAGCTCCATAGCCGCAAACTTGAGTTCAAACACACCGAAATGCGTTTGATTCGCTCAAGCTGTGCTCTGATACCAAATTGTAACGTCCCAAAAATTACAATAAATTTGAACTTTTAAAAATAACATTTTATTAAAAATAAACCATGAGTAATTAAATCCAATTAAACGTTTATCAAAAACCTCGTTAAGTTAAACCACCAATCATAATTAAAACAGCGGAAAACGTAATAATTCTAAACACGTGTCTCAAAATAAATAATGACAAAGGTCTTCTCAACGCGCCAGTGTGTACCGTCACACCTTACTGCCACTCATACCTGAAACAGTAATTTGTAGGGAAAGAGTAAGCACGAAGCTTAGTGAATTCAAACACGTACGTAAAATAGCAATCATATGAACACCACTCCTATCAGCAGATAGATATAACAATTAACACAAGTCAGTCTAAGAACACAAGCAAACTCAAGCAAAAACACATGTGTATGTATCCATCGGTCTCCCCGAATTCATACCACACCGGTACACGTATCCCTCGGTCTCCCCGAGTTCATACAACACCCATGTACGTATTCCTCGGTCTCCCCGAGTCCTCGGTCTCCCCGAGTTTTATACAACACTCAATGCCTTATGCTAGACACTAACACAGTCGGATATTACCCACAACCAAATCAGCTAACACACACGAGCTACCGCAATGCACATATAATCCCTATCCTACGCAGTGAGAGAACTCACCTTAGAAAGCAATGTAGAACTCCACGAACGGCGACACGAACCCGCCAACACCAACTCACTTCTTTCCACCTAAAGAAGTGTTATCAAGTGTCAAAGTGTATCCCCAACCCGAAATTACAACTACAAGTCTAAACGAACATTTTCCGGTTTTTGGTCTAATACCATAGGCCTGTTCATGACCTGTTTAGCCCCCCTTAAACCCATAAAACCAGAATTATTATTCCATAATTGGAAATTTCTATGTCTTAGGGTTCCAGGGACATATCGCACGCGTTTATACGAGGTCCCTACTATTTTATATGAATTTTCTAAGACCGACTACCCAAACTGTGAGTTTCGGACCAATCTGTACAAATTGCTAATTTGACCCTACCTAGAGGCTGAATTGATTTTTCTGTAAAACATATGAAACCTACTCAACATAATTTGTGAGATTTGGGCCTGGTTTCACCTCAATCCGAGCTTCCTAGAATAAACTACGAATTTTACAAAACAGGGACAGATTGGACAATTTCACATAAAATGATAACATGGCTTATCTTTATTTCTCAACCCATTAAGCCATGACTTAATGCATTCAGACCTGGAATTCAAGCTTTGGCTTAGGGTGTTACATATCAAGGTTGCTAACAGGTACTACCCACTGCCACCTCCGGCAGTGGTGGTCGGCGGCGGCGGCCACCGTCGGCGGTGGTGGTGGTTTTGCTAAAATTCGGCGAGGCCAATCAGAACGATCCCACCAACGAATCTCGGGCCACACGCACACACCCACCCACGTCCTAGCAGAAACAACCCCGCTCGTCACAGTCACTGGACTGGTGGCGCATGGCGGCGGCGCACACCGCCGGCAGCCATGGCTGCGGCGGTGGCGGTGGTTTTGTGGTGTTCCGCCAATGAAAAGAAAACAACGAAACGAGAGGGCTTACCTCTTGACGACAACCCCGCAGCAACCACGCCGGAACTCCGACTTCTTCACGTCCCGCTCGTCGTCGTCCCTCTCTCTCTCGCTCTCTCTCTTTCTCTCTCTCTCTCGCCGGCAGAAAACACGGCGGCGCCGGCGTCTTGGGGCTGGTCGGTGATGACAGCCAAAGAAGAGGGAGGTACTAGGGTGGTTCGTTGTTGGCAGCGAAGAAAAAGAAAGGCGATTAGGGTTAAGAGTTTTGTTGCTTGCGATGGCTTCATGCGTGGAATACAATAACTAGACAAAAGGGAAGGGGGGTCGGTCCTATGGGCCGATTCCCATGCAAGCCTTATACCTCAATTACACCTTTAGTCCCTAAGCTTTAAGGTTAAGTCAATTCCTACCACATCAAGTTAGAATTTTTTACTAATTAAACCAAACATCACATAGTTAATTCGTTTAGGTCCTTGCCGCCAAATCTCGTTAATAAATTTATTTAGAGAAAAAGAATATACAAAATTAAATAAAATGCATACCGAAACACGGGCTTTACATGTAAGGTGAATGACGTACCTGGCTTAATAAGGTGATGAAAATTGAGACCACTGTGCAATACCCTTATGTGGATTCGAGCTTTTGAATTGGAATTTCCGTTTATTGTTATAACGGTTGAATGTTTTATACTACTGTTTGTGTAGAACTATTTTAAAGAGGGAATTCACTAGACCTCATGGTCTAACCCTCGCT
Source organism: Saussurea involucrata (assembly GCA_033807775.1). Lineage (NCBI taxonomy): Eukaryota > Viridiplantae > Streptophyta > Magnoliopsida > Asterales > Asteraceae > Saussurea > Saussurea involucrata. Next base: position 196,666,126 of record CM066321.1, on the reverse strand, counting down.
TTTCAAAAACTAAAACCATTTTCAGGTGCTAGTCGTGTATGGAGTTTCATCCAATAATGATGGAAGGTCGTGTCGTGGTAGAAGAGCTAGAGGCTAGTAAAGACTTGTAGATTACCGTCAGGCTTCCTGTAGTATCTCGGTTGTGAAGGTGTTTCCGCTGCAAGTTTAGTGTAGAACTTATGTAAATTATTTGTGTTGGGACCGTTTTTGGTTGTAATATTGTTTAAAGTTATTTTATGGAAATTGGGTTGTTACATTTTTACTTTTTAACTTTGTATGCTTTAATAAATAATTAAAAACTTGTTGCGAAAGTTAGAGAGGTAAGACCTGATTCTAAAGAATCTGCTTGGTGATGGATTTGCTAAGATCTGAAGTTGAGTAAGAGAGGAAGATTCTCTTTCAGATATGAAGAACTGGTGTAGTCCTTCAAATGGTTAACACTGATTTTGCCTAAAAAACCATCACTATGAATTTCTATCAAAGCGGGTAAGTTGCAATACATGACAAAGATGACATTTTATAGCCACCATTGCATTAAATGTTGTTGTCCAACTTTAGCATGTGTTTTCATATTAGTTGCTTATCAATGCATGCTTATACTCTTCATTTCAACCTATCAGAGTGATATAAACGTTTATTAAACGAGCCCATCATTTCTATATTTCGAGGGAATAGTAAAGAACGCATGGTATTGATAAAATAATACTTTAGAACTTACTTTGTCTGACATGCCAAACATGTTTCCTTACCAGGACAAGAGTATGTAGAGTTGGTGAGCCCAAACTTGTTGGACACGATTGCACTCCGAAATCAGCTTGCCAGTATTAATATTTGTCAGACTACTATTTGACTTTATCTTGTATTGACATTCTTTCGGCTAAATGACGAACCAATCCGCTTTAGTGACTATCTTGGTTTCTCTTCAACTAGTCTTCGATTTTGTTGAAGGCGTTTTGTTCTTGGATCAGTACAAATAATAATAATAATAATAATAAGACTTATACGAAGGAAAATTCTTATCTATTTTCTATCCGATGTATAAATTATATTTCCGACTCTAGCTAAACTATTTATGAAGTATTTAATTCAAATGTTACAACACATTTTGGATTATTTTGTTTTGGGTGATTAGATTCGGTTGTTGGATCTAGATACCAAATCGAGATGCCAAATTCGGATGTGATAATAGGATACCAAATCCTAATACCAACTTAAGATGTCAAATCCAGATATCGAGTCCGGATATAAATCAGATACCAAATTCAAATATGAATTCAGATAACAAATTTGAATGTTAATCTGGATACTAAAGACGAAAGTCCAATCCAAATAAGTTAATATTTTAGAAAATTCTTATCTATTTTCTATCTGATGTATAAATTATATTTCCGACTCTAGCTAAATTATTTATGAAGTATTTAATTCAAATGTTACAACACATTTTGGATTATTTTGTTTTGGGTGATTAGATTCGGTTGTTGGATCTAGATACCAAATCGAGATGCCAAATTCAGATGTGATAATAGGATACCAAATCCTAATACCAACTTAAGATGTCAAATCCAGCTATCGAGTCCGGATATAAATCAGATACCAAATTCAAATATGAATTCAGATAACAAATTTGAATGTTAATCTGGATACTAAAGACGAAAGTCCAATCCAAATAAGTTAATATTAATTCTAAAATATTTCTAAGTGTCAGATCAGGTATAGTATTATTATCAGATCAAATGGTTGACACAAACATACATGAATATTCATGAAAATTATAGTTAAAATGTATATTAATGATTAATAACATATCGATGTATGAATACCGAATATCTATTGTATACACATTAAAATGCATAAATATTAATGATGGATGTTATAATAACTTGTATATTCATGATGAATATCATACTAATGTAGAATATTAAAGAGGAGTTGTATATATGTAGCATTGATAACTCGTAATAAATATTACACATATATATCATTTCACGTAAAAAATAGTTAAAACAAAAAAATACCACATCAAGATGGATATCAAAATTGAAAAGAATGAAATGCTCGTTTTTTATGTAATTTGTTTGATTAAGATATTAGTTATTTTGAAGATAGATTGATTTAAAAAGGGAGTAACGGTTTTACTAATTAAAAAAGTAAAGAAAAAGCAAATAAGTTAGGTCTGTGAATTAAAAAAATTAAATTATTTACTTTTTTGCCCCTAATTATTTCTGGGAATTTAATTAAAATACCCATTATTTGACTTTGACTTACTAAAATACCCACAATCTCGTTCATTTTGCAGAAATACCCAAACATTCCGCGGTGAGGCCCGTGATCGCGGGTCAGTGCCCACGTGGCACCCCTGTTTGGCCAAAAGTCCCGCGGAGGCCCTTCAAGATTGCCCGCGGTAGCATTTTCGGCCTCTGCCCCGCGGTGGGACCCCGCGATCGCGGGATTGCCGCGCCAGGTGTCATCTCAGGGTTGAAACCCTAATTTCATTAATGGCAATCCCAACCCCCACCCTCCTCATCCGCGGCTATAAGAGGAGAGGGTGGGCGACCTCAATCCGGCCACCACTTCTCTTTCAATTATTCTCTTCCAAACTCTCTCAATTTGTCGCGTGGAATACGCGCTCAGTTTGAAGATGACACGTGTTACTAGTTTGATAAGTTTTTCTTAAGTTTGTTGTAGTTTTCCTTTATGTTGTTATTTTAAATTTTAAAATATATGATATGTATGTTGTTAGAGTATTTTTAACTTTGTTGTATGTTTGAATGTGTTATTTGTATGTTATAATGTTGTGTTTGTTATAGATGTTATAGTTTTTTTTCAAAAAGATGTTATAGTGTTTTTTAAAAAAAGATGTTAGAGTGTTTTTTATTAAAAAAATATGTTAGTGTTTTTTTTAATAAAAAGATGAGTGTTTTTTATAAAAATAAATGTCAGAGTGTTTTTTATAAAAAAATATGTTAGTGTTTTTTTTAATAAAAAGATGAGTGTTTTTTTATAAAAATAAATGTTAGAGTGTTTTTTATAAAAAAAATATGTTAATGTTTTTTTATAAAAAGATGAGTGTTTTTCATAAAAATAAATGTTAGAGTGTTTTTTTATAAAAAGATATGTTAATGTTTTTTTTTATAAAAAGATGAGTGTTTTTTTATAAAAATAAATGTTAGAGTGTTTTTTATAAAAAAAATATGTTAATGTTTTTTTTATAAAAAGATGAGTGTTTTTTATAAAAAAAAATATTGTTTTTTTTTATAAAAAAGTTAGTGTTTTTTATAAAAATAAATGTTAGAATGTTTTTTATAAAAATATATGTTAATGTTTTTTTTAATAAAAAGATGAGTGTTTTTTATAAAAATAAATGTTTGAGTGTTTTTTTATAAAAAAATATGTTTGTGTTTTTTTTTATAAATAGACGAGTGTTTTTTTATAAAAATAAATGTTAGAGTGTTTTTTTATAAAAAAGTTAGTGTTTTTTTATAAAAATATATGTTTGATTATAGGTCCCCTAAACTTTGGTGAATGACAACTTAGGTCCCTAAACTTTGGTGAATGACAACTTAGGTCCCTAAACTTTGGTGAACGACAACTTAGGTCCCTAAACTTTGGTGAACGACAACTTAGGTCCCTAAACTTTGGTGAATGACAACTTAGGTCCCTAAACTTTGGTGAATGACAACTTAGGTCTCTTAACTTTGCTAAATGACAACTTAGGTCCCTAAACTTTAGTGAATGACAACTTAGGTCCCTAAACTTTGGTGAATGACAACTTAGGTCTCTTAACTTTGGTGAATGATAACTTAGGTCCCCTAACTTTGCTAAATTATTTAATTGTTTATCTTTCTTTTGAGTTTCGTAGTCATAAATAAATTTTCGTAAATGGTATGAATATATAAAAACATTTAAATTGTCTTCACATGCCACACTCAAATTCATTTTGGCCTCTTGCCAAAAGCATCTATATATAACAATGTTATATTGAAATAAAATAAACCGCAACATAGCTATTTGGATTTTGTCAAACGGGTGTAAATAGCCCTAAGGTATGTGGGGACTTAAGCAATCCTTGTGATTCCCCTGCTACCTGGAAGTCCAATGGATTGAGTGGTTTCTTTTCTAAAACTAAAACAGACGAATAATTATCAACACAATAAACCAAACAAGGAAAAGCATCTATATATAACACTAATTATAACATCCGTGAATGACTATGTAGAAGGATTTCTTTTACATCGACTTGACGTTAAAGTGTCGCGTTGGCTACATGGTAGAGTTGAGACAGCGCGTCGCGGAATTAGGCGATCTGGCAGCTAGCGTTGAGGAGATCTTTAGAGGGACACCTTTCGGTCTATGGATGGATCTTACCAATTCTCGTGGCGACCCCATGCAAGTCCACATGTTTCTACAGTTGGAGGTCGAGGTCTCCAATGGTGATCCGGAGGAGATGTATTTTGATGTCTTCGGGCATCAAATGCGGTTTAGGCGTCATGAGTTTTGTCTAATTACAAGACTACTTTGTAACGTCCCAAGTTCATAACATGCATTCATCTAGAAAATAAGCATTCACATTACATAAATATCTTGTCTTTACATCATCAATAAAGTGATCTAAATAAAATTGACAGCGGAAGGCTCTACGTCCACAGCCGAGATTCTATCTATAGTCATCATTCAAAATCTTGGAGTCGCTATGAGCTCCACATCTTCCATGTCTCCATCTAATTCTTACTAGAATTTCCCACTGTACGCTTACCTGAAAATGGTTTAGTTTTTGAAAAGCGAGGGTTAGACCAAAAGGTCTAGTGAATTCCCTCCATAAACATTTATCACAGTATAAAGATCATTTCATAAAGAAAATACTTTCACATCTTTCTCATAACATCATCCAAGGTTAAACACGGGGTTCAGGGAATTGCATAAGCTACTCCGTCGGGGCCTAACGGACACCCTCTCGTCTACTCCGGAATCCAAATGGACTCCCCGTTCCTTCATGTAGGAGAAAACGAATTCCAACCTACATGTTAACCTCCATATGCCCAAGGGATCAGAGATCCCAAGGTACCCTGGCCCCACCGTGCAACCAACTCCACATAGCATACACATACATTTGAAACCATATGCATGAAAACATTAAACATCTTTCGTTTGTGTGTAAACATGTAAATCATGAAAGCATGCATAACTTTTATAAATCAATTCATGCTCGATAAAGGAACCATATTCAGTAAAAATGGTACGTCATAAAAAGGAGTGAGAGAACTCACATTTGATTATCGTAGAACGCACTTCTTATATACCTCCCAGCTAAACCAGTCGAACACCTAAGGGCATTAGATTCAGATCAGATTAAACGGTTCAAACCTACTGTCCAACACACACTTTCCGGGTACCAACCTGTCCGGACACCAAGACTGTCCGGATACCCATACTATCCGGATACCAAGACTGTCCGGATACCCATACTATCCGGATACCAAGACTGTCCGGATACACCTTCTTTTCGGATACTGCATCCGGTAACTCAACCTACCCGGGAAATCACCCACCCGGGAACTACCATCCTTATCCGGAAACTACCATAAAACTTCACCCGTAAACTAGCATCCGTATCCGGAAACTACCATGATCATCACGAACTGATGGTGTCCGGATACGACTGCTGTTCGAAAATAGCAAATTAAAAGTGATCGATAACTCCAATTTCTACCATAAATTCGATTAGACAACCATAAGGGTTCATTCACCAATCTAAACATCCACTTAATCCATCCTTCTTACCATTAAATCGATTTGCAAAGCCAAAAACCCTTAAAACCCACTTTTAAGAAGAAGGTGGTTAAAAACCCATTGAATCCTTATAATCAGACCTAAGAATCCAAACCAATTAAGAAAGGACCATTATAACAACAAGGAATACGAATTTAGAATGGAATACCTTGATGATTTCTCTTTTCTTTTGATCTCTTCTTCCAAAATCCCTTTCTTCTTCTCTTTTCTTTCCTAGCCGCCAACCCCACCAAGCACCCTCACAAAACACTGATTTTAGAATAATGGAGGCTGCCCTAGGGAATTGAGTCCATAAATACCTTTCATTAATTGCAAATAAGTCCCTCAACTTAACTTTCATTTCGTAGACTTTAGCCACTAAACTTTCAATACAAGTGGAAAATTCGGGTTGTTACATACTTTTTAGAGAGGCTCCCCCTTCCTCCCTTAGCAGACATTTCCTTCGTTCGTAGGGTTTGGCCTAGCGTGTCACCATCTCGTTTGAGGCTGAGGACAGTAAGAGGAATCATGTGATGGTGCATGATAACATGTACATGCATCATGATGATCATGCTCCACCCATGTTTCGCCATGCTCACTATTACTAAATACCATGCTACCATAATTTGATCTTTCTAGTACCTAGTAAGTAGGTTTATGAAACATGCGGTAATCCTAATACAGGGATTATTGGATGAACCAACATTTATTTCTTGATTCACATGTGCATTAATCCTTAGACTACTTAAAGACTACTTTTCAACCTAATGAAAGACCTTTATTCATGAGCAGACTTCCTTTTGCAGAAGAATCTTGCAGTTACTTTTTCAGTCAAATCTTACAGGATCTTTTCAGACGAATCTTGCAGTGAACTATTCAGACGAATCATGCAGGCAACTTTTCAGACGAAATCTTTGACCATATCCACATCCCTGATGAAGAACATACATTTTCAAGGCTATAAGTAGATGGCATGATGAAGTAGTAATTCACAACTTGCTATCTATCTTTTATACCATCTACACCGTTTACAAACATTCTCTCGCTTTTCTTAACACTATGGCTGGAGGTTCAAGATCAAGGGAGAACTGGTCGGCGAATGGAGCTGGAACTTCACGTTCGGCAGCCTACCAACCACTGAACGATGGAGCTCGACGGAGTACCTGGAAGGTACCGGAAATAAACGAGGAGTGGAGAAACTATGGGCGAACTGCGGCCGATTATCCATTCACGGCTGAGGAGGCAGAAGATTGGGAGATGACATGAGAGAATTACCACTTCGATAATGACAGGAAAAGCCCACCAATGTATCATTGTACCCAGCCGACGACTCTTCTACAAAGTCAATGAATTACTCCCTTAGTGCAAAAATCCATTGATGAGGCGAACGCCGGTATCGAAAATGTAAAAGGTATGTGGAACCATAACAGGGGGATTCAACAGGGGAAAATGGAGTATCTAGCGGAGAAGAAACGAGAACTGGCCATGACTAGGGCTCACGTTCGGGAGGTGCAACGACAGATTAAGGAAGTAGAAGAGGAACTAAAAGAAATCGAAGAGGACTACACGGGAATGGAGGACGTGATCAAGGAAAAGGTTAACTTCATCACTGGAATCCATGACGGTAATAGATTTCTTTGTTTACCTGCACTGTATTCGTTTCGGTTGGGAAGATGATTTGCAATAATACATCTTTTAATTAATTTCCCTATTAAATAACTTAAAATGGGGAAAATATTTTCTTTAATTAATTTCTATATTAAATACATTAAAATGGAAAAAAAAAACAATACATTAAAAACCTCAACTACATAAAATGATAACCTAAAAACTAGAGGGTCCAAAGATGTAATTTTTTTGCCCCAAACTGGAGGGGCCAAAATTGTAATTTCGGTTTACCGCGGGACCACCGCAGGCTACTACCGCGGACATGGGCCAAAAGTGTACCACGACCATAGTTGAGGGGGGGCTCCGCGGCTACCGCGGGCAATCTTGAGGGGCCTCCGCATGACTTTTGGCCAAACAGGGGTGCCACGTAGGCACTGATCCGCGATCGCGGGCCCCATCGTGGAATTTTTGGGTATTTCTGCAAAATGAACGAGATTATGGGTATTTTGGCAAGTCAAAGTCAAACTTTTAGTATTTTAATTAATTTCCCATTATTTCTTAATTACTATTTTGTGTTTTTGCATTTGATTAATTTTTTTTATCAATGAGTCAGATTTGTTCACTAGCCCCCCCCCCCCCCCCCCCCCCCCCCAACACAAGGACGAATTCAATTTTTTTATCCTAATAGTAGTACTAAATAATTACCATATAATAAAATAAAGAGTAAATTACATATTTGGTCCCTGTCGTTTACACAAAATTGCACTGTGCGTCCCTAATTTGAAATAATTATGGAAACTGTCCCTGTGGTTTACATTTTCACACGCCTTTGGTCCCTATGTCCTAACACCGTTAAAAAGTTCTGTTAGTTGGGTTAATTAGAAGGACAATTTAGTCCTTTCATATTCATTTTCTTTTCTATTAAAATTATAGGGATAGGGACCAAGAGTGTAATTTAGATTTACATGACCACAGTATTTTAGTCATTTAATTAATTTTTTATTTTCTATTAAAACCAAAGAGCACCAAGAACATATGAACACCAAGAAGACAGTATTTTGAGGTTACTCCAAATTCTATTACTAACAGGAAACTTAGATAATCTCTGATCAATTACGGTATTTAAATCCAAAAGGATTAAGCACATTTCTACAAAATTGAATGTTAAAGAAGCAACCTGGGAAGCTCACATGCATTAGCCTCCCACCGCCACTTCATATATTCTTCATCAGATCTTCCATTAGTTTGACAATCAAAAGCTTCATGGGCAAGAGCCAGGTTTATAAATTGGGCAGTCTTCATCTTTCACCCATTTCCCAGAATGCATATTACAACTCCTTCCCCAATTCACACTCTTCTTAACTAATCCCACTTTTATTTTCCGAAACTGACTCATCGTTAACCAATTCTAAATCACTTGGAGGAAGTGGGTTGTCCTCTGCAGACTAAATTGAGTCATCGTTGATGAAATCCAAATCGTTTGACTTGGTTTGAAGCAATGCGGTATTCTCTACAGACCGAGTCTCAACAAATCCAATTCCAGTATTGGATTTGGAGTTGTGGATCTCAGGATCTGGAATTCGGTTGTTCGAATATGTTGTTGTGTAAACAGATAAATGGGAATCGATAGTTCCTTTGCTGAAGAGAACAATGGTTGCGAGAAATATTAAGAGCAAGAAGAGGATGGGGAGTGTGTAGTGATTCTCATCCCCAGAAAAATCGAAACCCTTTCAAAACCCTAGAAAAATCGGTGTTCTAGGGAGAAGAAGCGATGGACCAGAAGACCATGTGTTCATCGTGACCTGTAGATCTGGATGAAGATGAATCGATGTAGAATCACCACGATATCATTCTCCAAATCGAAACCCAGGTCGGGGTGGTGAAATCGTTACAGATCGAGAGGACAAATTGGGAGGATGAGACCTGGAAGACGACATCTGGAGGACGAGATCGAGCTCTTGTGTTTGGAGTTGGTCGGAGAAATCGTCCCTGTGTTTGTAATTGTCGAAGATGACAAGTTATATATATATATATATATAACATATATATATATATTTGCACTGGCCGGAGAAATGGTGTTTGCAGAGGGGGAAAGTCGACAGGATGAAAGGAGGTCGCCGGTGATAGTGTGCACGGAAGAGGGGATGGAGGATGCCGACGGGAATGGAGGAGGCGATGGAGTTGATAACCTCCTAAAATAACTCCTCCAAAATAGGTGTTTACCAAAATTAAGTAACTAACTAAAATAAATAAAAATATAATTTACTTAAGCAAATGTCTTTAATACACTACGGGATTTAAAAGTAAAAAAAATCAAAAATCAAAATTACACTCTTGGTTCCTATAATTTTAATAGAAAAAAAAATTAATATGAAATGACTAAATTGTCCTTTCTAATTAACCCAACTAACAGAACCTTTTAACGGTGTTAGAACATAGGGACCAAAGGCGTGTGAAAATGTAAACCACATGAACGGTTTTCATAATTATTTCAAATTAGGGACGCACAGTGCAATTTTGTGTAAACCACAAGGACCAATCATGTAATTTACTCTAAAATAAAATTACAAACTAGTTAAATATACAAATAAAATAAATTTTATTATAGTTACAAATTACAATAGAAGACACTAAAAAAATCAATACAATTTCAATAATTTACAATTAAATTGTTTGCCATTATATTAATCATAAAACTCAAATTTAAGTTTTCACATGATACCAAGACTTGTTAATTCTTCTGGAAATGATGCCTAGTGTTTAGCATAAAACAAGTCATAGTGTAGCACCTTTAAAAGTCACAATTTTTTTTTACTACTACATAATATATTACGAATAGTTTGTGCCACAACATCCCTACAACCAATACAAGTATGATGAGAATGATGCGAATACTTCTAAACCATTGAATGGTTAGAATTTTTTTGATCCAACCACTAAAATAAACGTGTCTTTTATTAATTGTTAGAGTCTCACATTGACTAGACGTAGACCAATTTTTCTCTATAAATGTTTAAACATATGCATGTCTTCTCTTTAAAGATTTTTTATAGAATAATATGAGGGTTCCACGTATTCTTACATAATAAAAGAGTCAAGGTCTACCACCATGTGGAATCGACACATTGCCACTTTGGGGCAATTTATACTTGTCTAGCCCCCTCCATCTAGCCTCCATAGGAGGTGGTTGGTTAGAGTCCTACATTGACTATACTTTGACCAATTATCCTGTATATATGTTCTTAAGACCCCCTTTTGGAGTGTAATCTAAGGGTTCCAATAAAAACACGAATATTCACTTTTGTCTTTACTTTCACTCACTTTTACATACCTTGAATAATTTTGTCATTGAATTTTTTAAAATTTCACAAGTCTGATATATGATAAAAGTTAGTTAATTAATATAGATATATTAATAATTTTGTTCTCACTTTTTTTACGTTAGTTTTTATTCTTACACGGTCCCAAATATATGTGTGACAAAAACATATGTATAAACATGCATATATAATTATGGTATTAATTCGGTTCCAAATGTTATTATCATTACTCGTTGAAATCCATATACGATAAAAACCCGAATATATTGGATTTAATTTAATTTTGAAAAATGAAAAGAAAAAATGGACGTGGCCTTTTAAAAACCATGCACAAAAGCAATGATGTTATGGTTATAAAAAAGTCGTTATAGGAAAAGACATCGTACCATGGTTGTCATGACTTGGCAACACCTAAGTGGACCAAGATACAACCAAATAAGCCGTTTTCTTCGTCCCACTGCGCCAATAACGACTCCTTTTTCCTTTCCATCTTTTTTAATATATATGTCTTTTATTCAGCTATTTTCATTATCTTTTATATATGCCATTTAAATAACTTTTAGATATTTTGGTCGACAGACATAATATTAATAGCAAAGTCTTCTAAGAAGTGGGACCCGCTAAATTGAATAAATTAATACTATTATTTTTATAATATCCGTTTATTATATATTTTTGTTTCATTAGTTTATTACAGTATATTACTATATAATTATAATATTGACAGTGAGGACCACTTTAGAAAGGAGTTTGAACATGCATTGATGTATGAGATGTTATTGCAAAATTGATATGACACTTTTTAAAGTAGGTTTCCCAAAATAAATATTTTCAAATAATATAGATTCTTATAAGAAAACTTAAAAGAATGGTTTCCCATGATACGTATTAAATACAAGTATTTTTCATTATTATGCACTTTACTTTGGTAACTATATATTATACCCATATTGTATACATAGAATGCAATAACTTTTTTCGTTGTCGTTACAATAATACAATGTTTATAAGCAATGTTTCATTTCAAATTTACTTATTATTAATCTTTACAATTATATTTGGTTAATTGGTTATATATGCAATTACTTTTCTCATGGTCCTTATATATATATATATATATATATATATATATATATATATTTGAACAATAAGAAAAGAACATTTATGTTCCACAACTCAAATGGTTGGTGACAAATTAACTTAGGAGACCATCAAACTTGCATATATATAGAAAGATATTCATTTGAAAAGTGCTAATATGTGAGAAGTAGAGAAGTAATTATACCTTTTGGATTAAATGTACAATTTTCTAAAGGAAAGGTAATAAGATAATAGAAAATCATACTTGGAACCGGAGGAACTCCGGCCTAAACCCTAACCACATCTCTTCTTCCCTCTCTCTTGAACAACAACGATCGACGGTGGTTGCCTCTGTCTCGATCTCATGACACGACGAACACCGATGACTCCCCTGTTCATGGGTTTTAAAAAGAAAACCTGCAAATTATTCTCAAAATTCGAAAAGGAAAATAGAAATTGAGAATACCCTAGAGTGTTTCTATAATTGACAACCCTTGTATAAAAGCTCAAGCGGAAAACGATATATAGGCTGGTTCGATCCCTTCAAGTTCTAAGGCCCATATTCCACCCTTGGCTAGAACACAACTAGGAAGGATCTGTTAGATAAATGTTGTTTCAGCTTAGATTTATGTTAAACGATCTATTAATTAATAATCAGTAAGGAAACCATCTTAAATATGACTTAATCGTAAACTATTTTACTCATATGTCATGAAAAATCGTAATTATATAGATATAAAGGCATGCACCTCATTTCCAGAAAGATGTCTCCACACATTCAACACTTTTACATAATTCCTAGCACACAACAGAGAACATTTGAGCAAACATTACTCACGCAAGCTACGCAAACCCAATACGACATAGTAAAATACCTAAAACACCCTGGAAATGAACTCTCAAACTATTTAGTTTCTTTGCCATATTTGCACTTTTTTTAGAATTCACATGTTGATATTTTCCTTGCCCATGAAAAGAAATTCCTATTTGTACAGAAATAGAAAGATCGTCAGGAATTTTTAAGATAGCCCAATTATAAGTTGCCACCTGTCTAAATAAAGGTCATTTTTGCAAATAAATAATTTGTGGCAACCCAAAGTTGTCATGAGTAGTGGGGTCAATATGGGAAACACAGAAACAAAAGAGTTGATAACTTTACACAGCTAGTACATTATGGAGAAGATGGTAAGTGTCATTTTCAAGATTTGCATAGAGACAAAACAAGATGAAATATTTATCCTCATCCACTTTTAACATGTTCAAAAGATGTTTCTGGATGTGTATTTTGAAATGCACATGTTACTTAAATTTAAAAGAAAAGTATTATTATAATAAAATTAGTGTTTTTATTAACTATAGATGTTTAGATCAACATTTGTCCACGTTATTATGACATACAATGGTTTATAAATTAATTATACCTTTAAATTTATGTCTATGGTCCAATAAGCCCATTTTGTTTTTATAGTGTGTTAACGAAACAGAACAAGAGGGGTGGGTAATTCATGACAAGCGTAGGAATCCTAAGTTGGTTGATTTGACTATTCTAATTGAACTCAAACTTACTAACTTAGTATGGCTCGATCAGGGATGGCAAAAAAATCCGAAACCGATGGTCAAAACCGAAAACCGAACTTTTTGGGTCGGGTTCGGGGACCTCTTAACGGGGACGGGGTGGGGATCGGGGATGGTATCGGGAATTTTAACGGGGATGGGGACGGGAACCATCCTCACCGGCCCGGCCCGGCCCGATATATATATATATATATATAGGGATGGGATCGGAAGAGAACAAGGAAAAATGAAAGAACCGAAGAACTCATCCAAGCCATTAGATTAAGATGATCCAATGGTTATGAATTAAAAGATAGTTATAACCAATTTTTTTAATAAAAAAAGGTATTTACCCTCTGTTTTTAAATTCAAAATTGGCGAAGTATGACCGAAATTAAAGCGAAACAAATTATACCAAAAAATTCATCATTTTATTATCTTTAATTTGACATCCATTTTGATATATTTTTTCATCCGTTTTTTCATGGTTTTTCGGTTCTTTCTTTTTTCAAGGTTCTTCCTTGATCCTTACCCTATATATATGAGGTTCAGAAGAAAACCTCAAATAAATGAAAAACTAAAGAACGCCTTATCGACCGTTAGATTAGATGATCTGATGGATGTGATTAAGGAGACGGTTACAACAATATTAATTCAATTAAAAAACCTCACCCCTCTATTTTTTATTCGAAAAAAGACGAAAAATAAACAAATTTCGAACGAAATAAATTACACCAAATAAACGACTATATTTTTCTCGTTAATTTGACATCCATATTGATATACTTTTTCATCCGTTTTTTCGTGGTTTTCTGGTTTTCCATTTATTTAGGGTTTTCCCCTGAACCTGCCCTATATATATATATATGTCAAGACTATTTTACAAACTAATGAAATCTAACAAACCGTACAAACTAACACTTTTGGTCATGTGGTTATAACTTAATTTCAAGTCTAGTCCATCTATTGAACTGATTACAATTTTAGTCATTATGGTTGACAATCTGTTTCATTTTTGGTCCCTCTAGTCACCATTTGATTTCAGTTTTTTTGGTCCATCTTATTAACTCTGTTAAAAAAGCTAAGTTAAGATGAGGGCAATTTAGGCTTTTTGGTCTTTTTCACCTTTTCTTTTTGATTTATCAGATTTTGTTTTTTTATGTAAATAAATATAAACATACACACACTTTAAGCATGTGTACAACCTGATGATGCACCCCTAACCTCCTAGTTCCTATCGATCATCTTCTCCAGCATTCTAAACATAGAATCATCCAAAAATCCCATAAATAAACAAACCTAAATCATAACTAAACCAAATTTATATCCAAGTCAAAGCAACCAAATTCAAATACGAATAAACTCAGATCCGAATAAGAAATAGAAGACAATTTGTTTATGTGTGGATGGTGCAAAGCAAAACAAACCCAAACGATCGTTGAGGTGGTGGGCGTCGGAGGGGTTGCTGTGAGATATGCGACAACAGATCCAAACAATTGGTTGGAGTTTAATTGTGTGATGCAACGATGCTAACAAGGTTCTTGAAATCTGATAACCAAAAGGTATAAATCGAAAGCTTCAAAAGCAGGCCCAAATCTAGAAATCACAAAAATAAAACCCAACAAATCTGATAAGCAAAAAGGTATAAATCGAAAAGCTACGAATCTGAAATCAATCGTCAAAACTGACAAACACCAATTTGTAAATCGAAAACACCCAAAGGAAATCTGGAGATGTAGTCATGTAGACCCAAACGAAATTGGCGACTGCAGATCCAAGTGAACAGATGGAGATGCAGGAGATGCAACCCTAAACGAAAATCGGCAGATGCTTCAAACACTCAAACGAAATCTGGAGATGTAGACCCAATAGAAATCGGCAGATGCAGATCCAAATGAACAGATGGAGAAATAGATATATGGAAGACGGGCTCGATAGGCGAGAAATAGAAGAGAGAAGCGGGGGAGAGAGAGAGACAAGGTCGCTGGAAAAATGGTTGGAGGCTAGAATCGATACCTTGTTTTTTTAAGGATGGGTGTTGGGCTGGAATCGGCGCATGCTTCTTGAGTGATGGAAGTTGGACTCCAGGGTTGAGGGATGAAGATTGCTGAATCAGCGCATGTTTATTGACATATTTATTTGACTTTTATCAAAAATTAAGGAGATAATAAAAAGACTAAAATGCCCTTAAAGTTAACTGACTTTTTTAACAGAGTTAGTCAAAGGGACCAAGAGTGAAACAGATTGGCAACCACAGTGACTAAAACTGTAATTAGTTTAAAAGAGGGACTATAATTGATAGTGAGTGACAATCATAGGGACCAAAAATGTAATTTACTCTCTCTCTCTCTCTATATATATATATATAAGGAAGCTAGGAAAATTCAAGCTTGGGTTGACGAGTTTGTTCGAATGGGGAGTTTCGAATTTCGAGTCGATAAGCTACTTTATTTGTATATCATGAATCTTGATGTTTAGGATTATGTCTAAACTTTTGTTTACTTTTAGATTGCAATTTAAGACATTTTGTTTGTGATGTTTGTTGGATTATATGTAGTTGGTCGAATGAACTTGTGTTTCTTTTTTGTTTAAGAAACCTATATTGTTTTCCTTTTCGTTCGGGTTTGATTCAGCTTCGGGTCAAACCAATGAGTAACATTTAACTTTTTTCTTAACGGGTCCCCTAATAGGGATGTGGAAACCGCGGGGACCCGATGGGGATCCCCGATAAGATCACCGACGGGGATCGGTACGGTTACGGGGACGGGGATGCTTATCAGTTTCGGGGACGGGCCCCCAAAAAACCGGCCCGAAACCGGCCCGTTGCCAATTCTAGGCTCGATCATGGTTGGTAGGTTAAGGAGATTAAATCAAGTAATGAGTATAGTATACAAATTCTATGTAAACTATAGTGTGATTTATATTTTGAGTGAATTACACTGTTGGTCCCTATGCTTTGGCTACTTTTTTTTTGTTTTGGTCCCTAATGTCCCTCATATAATTTATTAGTTACAGAAGTGGTCCTTGTTGTTCCCAAAATCTAGCAAATGTAATCAATCAATGTAGAGAAAATCTAGAGAGAGAATTTGTCATTCATAGATTGAAAAGTGTAAAGTACAAATGACTCAAAAGCTTGGAATTAACAACAAAGGTTCTTCCTTATATAGTAGGGCATGATAAGTCCATGCCTCATACTGAAAGTTACACATAAAAGCATACTGTCTTGATAACTACAATAATGCTCTAACAATCTCCCCCTTAGTTATCAAGGCAGGAACGGTCTTCTTCTTCTTCGGACCCCAAGATATGTTTCAATTCTTCTCATGGCCATTCTGAAATTGAGTCTGTCGTCAATCTCGTTGATAGCTCTAACCAGAAGAATTCTTGCCGATGTAGACATCCAAGAAACTTTCCTTTCAGCATCATGTCTCTTAAGCCTCTGTTCAAGTTGCAGTCTGACAACCTTCAGTGTACCATCAGAATACTTAGCCAATTCTCTGATTCAAATGAATATCTTCTCTCCTCTTTCATTCCTGAATACAATTCCAAACTCAGGTTCACCAATTACTGCATATAAAGGCATTCTCATCAAACCTGCCATCTCCTGATTAGGCCTTATCAGATTTACCATCGGTTGATCACTTTCTACAGCCATCTGAAAGTCATGACATTGAGTGTACAGAATGTGCCTTCTCAAAAATCTCTTAATGGCATTCAGTGCTAGAATCACATTCTCTTTTCTGATCTGAAGATCTCTGAAATAATGATACATGGTTTCAAAGTCTTCAATGGTTAAATGACAAAAATCAGCTTCAGTTAATGAATAATTTCTGCAGTCTTGCCTCTGAACAACGAAAGCTGGATACCATATCTTGTAGAATAACTTTGCTGTCACCTCCTTAAGTGTAACAATCAGCTTCTTACTTTTCACAAACCTTTCTTTCTGACACTTTGCTCTCAGAAAGTAGATATACTCAAACTTGTAATCATCTGACTGATCATTAATCCCCAACACAGCATAGGGATTCAACCTTCTGATTCGATGACAAATAATCTTCTTTCAGACTCCTCCAGGAAAGGTGTTCTCAAGTATAAGGTTCTTTGTCTCTGTTCCAGTTCAGATAATATTTTATTTCTGGAAGAAGAAGGACCTGGTTGGTCGGATGTGGAAGGATTTGAAGGACCAACTTGGTCATATGTAGGGTTAACAGGTGGTACAAAAGGTGGTTCAGATATTTCAGGTTTGACATCTTCAAATAATGGTTCAACTGTTGGTGGAGAATCATGTACAGGACTGGTTTGTTCAGGTGATGGGATAGTGGTTTGAGTTGTGCTTGGTTGGCAAAGATTGAAAGTTAAAGGTGTAGTTTCAGGTTGAGATGAAATCAAAGTACTGGATATGGGTTCAGGTGAGTGTATGGGGCTAACGACTATGTCTTCAGGTGTTTTTGGCCCATAGATCTCAGTAAGGAAGTCAACTTCTTCTTTACTAAATTCAACTTCTTGCTTAGCAGACCCATCTGTAATCATAAGCAACGTTTCTGTCTCTTCTTTTATTCTCCAATACTTTTCATACTCACTTTCATTTCCATCATCTTCGTCATCAGAACTGATATCCATAATTTCCACAACTTCCACAAACCTATCAACAACCTCCCTTATCTCCTCCTCATTTACCTCAGGCTTTTCAACCGTCGGTTCTACATTCGGATCCACATACAAAACAATTTGTTTTCCGCTTTCTTCGCCCATTGCTCCAGATTCAAACATCTGAATAACTTCTGTAGTGGACAAAGTTTTACCCATACTCGGAGTTTCTGAATCAGTTCTTTGCTTCTTGCTCATCTCCCCCTCACGATCATGATCATCAGGATCCTGATCATGTCTTCTTTTAGTTCATTGGGCCTGTTCTTTGCAATTCTGATTCAGTATGGCCACTTGCTTTGCCAATTCATCCATAGATTTCTTCATATCGCTCAGGTTCTGTACAACATATGACTTGAAAGAATTGAACTCCGTGGATGTAACTGCATTCGGTGTGGGTATAGGTGTAGGTGTAGGTGTAGGTGAAGGTGGTTGTGGTCGGGATTGGAAATTTTCAAGTAAGGATAACAGGCTCTTGCTTTGCTGATCATCAGGGTTAATGGATAAGAGTTTTACATAAAACAGATCTTTCAGCTCATCAACAGACAGATCTAGTGGAGTCACTTGAGCTGGTGTAACTGGAGGTGGAGATGGAGGTAATTCGGGCTGTTCAATCAACGACCCTTTCCCTTTCAACAAGTACTTAACTCCTTGTATCTCCGTAATCAATCTTTCCTCAACAGCCTTTAAGGCGCCGTCGAGCACATTCCTTGTCACAAAGACTGGTAGATCACCACCGAGACCACTTAGGTTACCCGTTGACACAACAGTTGAATCAACTGTGTGGCCTACGTTCAGCGTTGGAATAATGTTAGCACTGGTAGGACTTCCGCTCAATCCTTGTAATCCTATAGTAGGAATTACTCCGAGCGTTCCGGACGGGGCACTAAGGCTCCCGTCAGTAGTAACAAAAAGTGTCCTAGCCAAGGAAGATAATGATTCAGTAACTGGCTCTAGACTCGATACATGTGCAGAAATGAAGGTCGAGGACCGGGGAGAGTGTCTATCTATTTCAATACCTGAACTCTCCAAGTGAGAGCCCGATAGAAGTTGTGCTGAAGCCCCGTGAGAAAATGAGACGGTTTCCTGTTGAGAGGAAACCGAATGGCTGGCTGAGGTGCGCAAGTGCGTTAGTGGGCGACTAACGTCTTTTTCAACACATGATCCCAACACATGAGATCTGGTGGTGGATGTGGTTGCCCGCCTGGTATAGTAGGTCATGGTAGCACTCACACTCTCCATATTTTTTTCTACAATTTCTCTCGCAGGCTCACTGACATCTTCAACTAAAACTCCCTCGGTTCTCCTTATGTCTCCAACAACTGTTTCAATAACGCTTGACACTGTTTCGACATCAAGATATTCCATGCGCGGTAGATCATCAACGTTTATCTCTTCTAACCGAACTGTTGTTGTTGTAGACATAGTTGGAAATTCAAGCTGTGACACATCACCAAAATCAATATTAGCATTTCCATAATGTTGATCATCATCATCATCATTGTCACCATCATCATCATTATCATCATTATCATAATCATCAGTATTTTCATCATCATGATCTTGTTCCTCCGCAGAATCAGACGCGTTGTCAGAATCTGTTTCTTCATCAGATGGTCCAAGTACTCCATCCAAAGAAGTTGTCCCAACATGTATGGGAATCAGTTCTTTGGTGGATTGGACTACACGGTCATCTAGATGCGTGTCTTCAGACGACAACTGTGTATCTTCTAAAACAGATTGCTGACCCCCACTAATTCCCCTATCGGCATTTTTCCTCTGCGCTCCCCGTTCAGTAGCCCCTTGCTTCCTGAACCCTCACAGACACCACTCGCTCAAATCTAGGGGTTGAGTCCTGGGTAGGTCCCTACGGTTCTGGCCGGACCATAGACTCCCTATATTCTATTATGCATTCAGCGTCCTGATTCACGTATCTGAGGAATTCTTCCGGTATTGGCATTTCATAATGGAAGTTCTGGTTTTGCTTTTGAAGATATTGCATTGACTTTTCGGGAACGGAAGGATGGTTCAACTGTCGTGGAATATCTCTGTTTGACCTCATCATACTGTGAACGATGATCTGTAAGAACCGCATGTAAGGTACATACGGTTTGCCTTTTTTCTTCTCTCTGTCTTCTACCTTCTTTTGAAGCTCATTCCATATGATAGCTGCATAATCTACATGTAGATCATACACTACCACGTGAAATAACTTCAGTATGCTTAGACTTGCATTATCGATACCCGAGTGCTTTGAAGTCAAGCATCGATTGATGACAGAAAATATCGCGTAATAAACAGGCGGCAGATTTCCTTTGTTGAAATCCTTGACTTGATTTAGATCACCAACGTATCCCATAGCTTTAATACCTTCAAATACTTCCAATTCAGTTGGATAAGGATCAAATTCCGTCTTCCCAGGTCTTGAGTTAGGCCCGGGTAGCCTCAGTACTAGCCTTAGTCTGTGATAATCCCACTTTGTAAGGAACTCATCGATCTGAATCACAAACATTGGCCTTCGATTCTCCATGGTGAATGTAATGGTTTTCCAAGCTTGCTGAAGATATATCATTGGTACATTGACAGTGTGAGTCAATGCAAATGCTAGCGGATGTTTTCTCAGCACTTCTTTGACCACCGGATGTATGTTGATATGATCGAAGTCCACATGATGATTATTGAACTTGATCTCAACATAATTTGATGGATGAATGATTGCATAATCGGGATGGCCTCCGGTGTATGATGGATGTACAGACCGTGTGGATGGAAGTGGAATTTCTGGTGTTGCTTCAGGGATAATTGGTTCATGTTCACCAAAACCCTGTACTCTACTTTGTTGCTCTTGTATTTCGGCCATGTGAACAGTTGTTTTGAAAAACAGTCCTGAAACAGTTAAATTTGGCAAAAATCACTTTTGAAAAAATTTCCTAAAAATTGTCTAAGTATAGAACTTGCAACACACATAGACTCATGAACAACTCGCAACAAACATGAAAACAGACCAAAGAACTCGCATAAATAAGGATGCAAGTTTTGAACTTCTCGCATGAAGAAGGATGTGAGTTCTGATCAACTCGCAATAGAAGAATGCGAACTATGAACAACTCGCAAGAAGAAGGATGCGAGTTCTGAGTTATTCGCAACACAAGGATGCGAGTTCTGAACAACTCGCAACAGGAAGATGCGAGTTTTGAGCTTCTTGTAACCCAAAGAATATGAGTTCTTGACATCTAAGAACGATGCGAGTTCTAGACTCAAAGAACGATGCGAGTTCTTGACTTAGCCATTTTTCAGTTTGAAAATCTTTTCGCATCAGACAAGTATTTGAACTTCTCGCAACACTCAAAAGTTCTTGAACTTTACGCATCACACATGTAAACCCAGATTCATAAATCGATGAAAAATTAAAAAAATTACCACACAATTCACATACATAGACTCGAAAACACAGACCCATCAAGAATTGACCAAGAATTTTGAGTTTAAAACCCTAATTTGACATATTAAGAACAATTTATAACAACACAGAAGATGAACAGTTACAAAACTGATTTAACCAACAAAAATGAATTCAGATTGAAAATAAGAAAATATAGACGGATAGAAATTATCTAATCTATGATACGAAAGCAAAGAAACAATCAAAATTAAAAGAAATATGTACCTGAGAAGAGAAAATCGAAGATTTGAAGTTGAAATGAAGTGAAGAAGATGAACAGTAGCTTCCAACAAAAATCGTATGAGGTTTGCAAAATGAATAAGTGGGAAATGAGTGTTTTAAATTTGAATTTATACCCTCAAAAAGTTTGACACGTGGCACGATTTTAGAGGACCCCACTTTGTGCAAACAGTAAAAAAAATACATGTCAGAAAAATGACATGGCACTGTTCATCTGAGCTTCTCGCATGAACAAGGATGCGAGAAGTTCCAAGTGAGAAAACTTCTCGTATCACATTGAAACCAAGAAAACAACTTCTCGCATTTAACTGGTTGCGAACACCTAGTATCCAAAGGGATGCGAGAAGTTTACTTCTCGTATCCTTAAGGATGCGAGTAGTTCACTTCTCGTATCCTTGAGGATGCGAGAAGTCTACTTCTCGTATCCTTGAGGATGCGAAAAGTTTGTGTTTTTCTCAAAAAAATTCAACTTTTTTCAGAAAAATCAAACTTTCAACAATCTCTCATCAAATTAAAACATTTTAAGTCCTTTTCCCTTGAAGACATATTCCTTCTCTCTCAATTTTTTTTAATAGAAAATACTAAAACAAAATATACCATACTTACAGACTGTTGGGAACTGAAGATATGCTAAGTATGGTTAGTACTGCCAGAACAACATTACTACTGCCAGATCAAGTTAGTACTGCTAGTTCAATGTTAGTGCTGCCAGAACAAAGATACTACTGCTAGTTCAAGGTTAGTACTGCTGAGTCATTAATGCTGCAAGAACATGATTAGTACTGCTAGACAAGTTACTACTGCTGGTACATGGTTAATACTGCTGAACAAAGTTAATACTGCTGGAGATTGTTAGTACTGCTCATGAAGAATGAAGGTTAATACTGCTGAGTTCGTTAAGTTTGGTATGCGATGCTTTTGGAGACAAAGAAGGAATTGATCAAGATATGTTTAACGAAGATTTAGAAGATCAAGTTACTTTTGATAGTTATCTTGTAATTATTTTTGTATAAATAGACTTCAATAGATAGCTATTAGCATATACGAGTGAAAAAGAATTCGATTGTGTTTTTAGAGAGAATTAACCTCAAGGTTTAAGAACCCTATTTCTAGAGAAGTAGAAGTCGTCTTGTTCAACAAGATTGAGGTTTGGTTGTAATATTGTGAGTCGAAACAGTGAATACAAAAATTGTGTGTTTTCTGATATTCTGTTCATTGATTGTGAGAATTAAAGTTCTATTCCGCAGATTCTTTAATTCTGAATTCTAAGTATTAATTATCTTGTTAAGATTCGATCCTGACAAGTGGTATCAGAGCTTGTGTTTCTTAGAATTCTACAAACATTATGGAAAATTCTATTGAATCAAACAGTACTTTTGATTGGAGTGATCAAGCAGAAGAGGCAATCCAGAATCATGCACTCATGGCAGAAGTCTCAGATATTCCTATGGAGGTAAAATCTAATCTCTGTTCTCAAGCTTGTATAGACACTGTTAAAAGGTATAGAGATCACAATCAGGGAATGTGTGATGACCTTAAGAGATTAGAAAAGGACACAAGAGATTATGTATTGATTGTTGAGAGGTTTGAAGAACAAATTAAGGCTTTTCAAGCCAATGAACTTCAACACTCATATGATACAAACTACTGGAAGTGGGAAAAGGGTGGTCTGGAGTTCCAACTGAAAGAGTCTAGGGAAGAGTGTGAGAAACTAAAAGGAGAGCTTGAGAAAGTTAAACTTGATGTAGAAAAGTTTACTTGTGCCTCCAAAGTCATGGACAACATAATCAACTCTCAAATCCATAGTAAGTTGAAACCAGGAATAGGGTACAATGCCACACCCCCACCCTATAACAACAACTACATCCCTCCTAAGTCAGACCTATTAGAAACCAAGGATAGGAAGGACTTACCTAAAGGAGCCACTGAAGTAGATCCATTAGATAAAGTAGTTGTTGAGGATGAGACTGAAAAAGTAGGATCTGATGAGGAATGTGAAAGTCCATGTGTTAAGAACAATGAGATAAAAAGGACTGAAAAGGGAAAGGGAGTTCATTATACACAGACCACTGTTGTGAACTCTAAAACTTGTGAACATTGTTCTTGCAAGAAATCTCAAGAGAATAAACCCCAAAGACATGATAAAAAGAGGGGAAATCAAAGAAATTGGAATAACCAGTGGGCACAAAAGCAAGGAGTTGATCTGCAAAGGATTAACAGACCAAAACCTTGTTTCATCTGTGGCAGATTGAATCATCTTGCCAAACACTGTTATTTCAATCCTATTAACCAAAGGATGAATTTTCAAAGACCTTTTTATAAATCCAATGGTTATAGGAAGCCTGCAAGGAACCATGTGGCTAAGAAACAAGCTAAATCCAAAAGCCACATGAGGAAAAAGACTGAAAAGGAATGTGTCAATATGTGGGTCTCCAAAAGCACTAATACCTCAGATAGTACTGCTGAAAAGGATAGTGCTGCTAGAAGCAATACTACTGCCAATACTGCTGCTAGCAGTGTTAGTGCTGCTAACTCTGTTAGTACTGCTAACTCTGTTAGTACTGCTAACTCAGTTAGTGCTGCTAACTCTGTTAGTACTGCTAACTCTGTTAGTGCTGCTAACTCAGTTAGTGCTGCTAACTCTGTTAGTACTGCTAACTCTGTTAGTGCTGCTAACTCTGTTAGTACTTCCTCTAAGGTTAATACTGCTTCTAGTGTTTGTGCTGCTAGACCAATTATATTGACAAAGTACTCCAATTCTGCAGTACGTAAATTTGAAAATCTCATCAAAACCCAATGCAAGTACTTTGATGAGCAAGGGAGACCCAAGACCACTTCGGCTTGGGTTCCCAATAAAAACTAATTGATTTATCAGATGTGCAGGGCAACCAACAGCTCAAGGGAAAGAGCATCTGGCATGTTGATAGTGGTTGCTCCTGGCACATGACAGGTAACATGTCCTGCCTCAAGAATTTCAAAAGAATTGATGGAGGACATGTTGCTTTTGGGAATAATCATGCAGGAGGTAAGATAAGTGGTAAAGGTGATGTGTCAGAAGGTAAGATGACATTTGAGGATTTGACAAATGCTGCAAAGTGCAAGTATAGTTACTACTGCCAGTGCAGAGTTACTACTGCTAAATGCAGAGTTACTACTGCTAGTGCAGAGTTACTACTGCTAGTGCAGAGTTACTACTGCCAGTGCAGAGTTTCTACTGCTAGTACATATTTTCTACTGCCAATGAGTAGTTAAAACTGCTCAGTAGTTAATACTGCTTTGCAGTTAATACTGCTCAGTAGTTAATACTGCTAGTGCACAGTTAATACTGCCAATGAGTAGTTAATACTGCTTAGCAGTTAATACTGCTTATGTAGTTAATACTGCTCAGTAGTTAATACTGCTTGTGTAGTTAATACTGCTTGTGTAGTTAATACTGCTCAGTCGTTAATACTGCTTATGTCGTTAATACTGCTTTTGAAAATCTAGGGCAAATACTGCTATAAATACCCCTGTTTGCCCGCCAAAGTTCATAACGACTCCTCGCATTAACTTCTTCTCTCTCTCGTTCTAACCTCTTCTCCCTAGAATCTCTGTGTTTTCTTTACAAATCCTCAGGAAGCACAACGATTATGGAGTTTGTCGACGAGCATAATGAGATTGCAATGCTTCAGAAGCCGAAGCAGGCCGAAGGATTTCATGAAATTGTGGATTTTCTCAAGTCCACTCATATTTCGTATGCCCTAACGGTGAATCCGACAATATACATCGAGCATCAGACGCAATTCTGGGCCAATGCCACCGTAGAATCCGAAGATGGGCATAAAGTCATTCAAACAAGGGTATGTGACAAACCCTTGAAAGTTTCAGAAGAACTCATTCGCATCACTCTTCGACTAGATGATGCCTCAGGTATATCTTCCATTCCCAATGAAGAACTATTCTCAACTTTACAAAGAATGGGGTATGAAGGTCCCATTGGAGTTTTTAAATTCTACAAGTCAAAGTTTTTTACTCAATGGAGATTCTTTGTTCATACCTTAATGCATTGTATTTCAAGGAAAACTACTGGATGGAGTGAGTTCAGCAGTACTATTGCTTATGCTCTAGTCTGCTTAGCCACTAACAAGAAGTTTAATTTTTCTCAAATGATTTTCAATGATCTTATGGCAAACCTGGAATCCAAAAAGCGTTTCTATATGTATCCAAGGTTTGTTCAGGAAGTAATTACCAAGGAATTGACGGATATGCCTCAATTTGATGAGGTATATGTGCCAAAATCCCCTACAGGGAAGGTTTTTTCAAATATGAAAAGACTTCCTAGGGACTCGGAAGGAGTTAACACACCATTGTTCTCTACAATGATGGTTGTGTCCCACACATTTGAAGGTATGGCATCAGGGTCAAGGCCCTCATTAGACACACCCACTGATGACCAATCCTAACCTTCCATCACAAAAGACATCCCTCAGTCCATTCTTGTACGACCCACTCCCAAAATAACCAAAAAGTTTGAAAGAAGAAAGGTACACAAGGTTCCTTCCCTTGATGTATCTCCTAAGAGCCCGAAGCCTTTAAGCCCTCTAGTGGAGCAGTCTCCATTAGAGAATATCGAAAGGGAAACCACAGGGGTGTCTCCCAACCCCAAGAAGGTGCTCACTAAGGAGAAGGTTGAGCATGTGAGTCGCAAGGCTGCCACTACTTCTGCTAGCAAAGAGAAGGCCAGTGGTAAAATTACTAAGCCCTTCCTCACGGCAACTCAGGGTGAGAAATCATCCAGAGGTCCCAGGTGCCAAGAAACCAAGGGAGTAGGTAGTGCTTTTGCTAGGCAAGAGACACCTGCTAAAACTTCCAATGATCCTTTAAGGGAGGTAAAAACTCCTAAACAGGGTGAGGATAGATATACGTACGAGGAATTGATGGAAACTATTGCAAATATCAACATTGAGGTCATGGATCAGAAAAAGGAAATTGATGAACTCAAGAAAGTGGTCCTCTATCAAAACTCACAGCTTGAGAAGCAAAGGAAGATGATCACTAAGTTGATGCACAGAAAGAAGAAAGCTCAGTTTGTCCTTAGGAGAAGAAACCCTACCAATGATGCTTCCAAAAAGGGGGAGTTAGACTCTGATCTAAACATGGAGGATGCAAACATTGAGGGGGAGTATGAGTATAAGGTTGAGGGGGAGACTGAGGAGGCTGTAGATATTACAAAGGAAGCAGAAACAGAAACAGCAGTAGAAACCACCGTTACTGCTGCTGATCTTACAAAGGAAGCAGAAACAGAACCAGCAGCAGAAACGGTTACTGCTGCTGAGGTTGCAAAAGAAGTAGAAACAGATAATGCTGCAGTATCTAAGACTGAAGCAGCAGTATCTGAAAGTGAGAAGAAAGCAGAATCTGTTCCTACAGTAACTAAAGCAGAGATTGATGAAGAGATATATGGGATTGTGAAGGACAGTGTCGAAGCAGCAGTATTAAAGGTCATAAAAGAAGCAGTAACAGCTATAGCAGTAGAAATGGTTACTGCTGCTGAAAAACAAAAGGCAGCAGAAACTGTTAGTGCTGCTAAGAGCCACAAAGAAGAAACAGCTGAAACCACTCCTGAAGCTGTTAAATCTTTCAAAAGAACAAAGAGGCCAAGAACAAAGTCAATAGCCTCAAAGAAGAAAGATGTAAAGAAGCCAAGTGTGGATCCAACTGTAGAAGAAGCCCAGGAGGAAGCAGTGAAAGAGAAATCTGATCCAAAAGTTGCTGAAGAAGAAGTGGCAACTTCATCAGGTCAACCAAGCAATGTACAATCACAATCAAATGCTCAATGTGATGTGTATATAACTGTGGTTGATACTAATCCAATCAAGACTACACCATTGTCTTCCATGCCTCCTGAGATCATCTTCTGGGACACATTGAAAGATGGAAGAAAGGAGTTGATCAGAATCAAAAGGGCAGATGGAAAGTTTGAAGTTTGTCCTACTTGGGGAAAACTTATCAGAACATGCTCTAGATCTGACTTGGAAGAGATGTTCAAGGTGGGAATGAGGCTATATGGAAACATGCTGACAGAGCAAGGTATGTCTATCACCAAGATGGTTCTTGAATACTTGTGCTTAATGTTCAAACCAGAAGCAGTTCAGTATTTGATGGCAAGGAATTTTCAAGTCATTACCAACTGGATGCTCATTGAGAATTGTGGAGTGTATGTCATCTCTCTTGACAATACATTTCATGAATATTATTTGGTGGATGTTGTATACAAGCACAACATGAAAAAGTTGAATGGAATGCTGCATGCTAAGTTGGTGAGTGACAAAGACTCTAAGATGGCAAGATACCTTGTAAAAAGGATTCTCAATCAAAGTCTGGGATTGGATCCAAATTTATGCGTTGATGATTAGGTTTTGGAAGCATCATCTGAAGAACTTAACTTCTCATCCTGAAAAGTCAAGTTAGGGGGAGATTGTTGGGAACTGAAGATATGCTAAGTATGGTTAGTACTGCCAGAACAACATTACTACTGCCAGATCAAGTTAGTACTGCTAGTTCAATGTTAGTGCTGCCAGAACAAAGATACTACTGCTAGTTCAAGGTTAGTACTGCTGAGTCATTAATGCTGCAAGAACATGATTAGTACTGCTAGACAAGTTACTACTGCTGGTACATGGTTAATACTGCTGAACAAAGTTAATACTGCTGGAGATTGTTAGTACTGCTCATGAAGAATGAAGGTTAATACTGCTGAGTTCGTTAAGTTTGGTATGCGATACTTTTGGAGACAAAGAAGGAATTGATCAAGATATGTTTAACGAAGATTTAGAAGATCAAGTTACTTTTGATAGTTATCTTGTAATTATTTTTGTATAAATAGACTTCAATAGATAGCTATTAGCATATACGAGTGAAAAAGAATTCGATTGTGTTTTTAGAGAGAATTAACCTCAAGGTTTAAGAACCCTATTTCTAGAGAAGTAGAAGTCGTCTTGTTCAACAAGATTGAGGTTTGGTTGTAATATTGTGAGTCGAAACAGTGAATACAAAAATTGTGTGTTTTCTGATATTCTGTTCATTGATTGTGAGAATTAAAGTTCTATTCCGCAGATTCTTTAATTCTGAATTCTAAGTATTAATTATCTTGTTAAGATTCGATCCTGACACAGACTTATGCCATCTTGCTCCCCCTTGAAAGATTCATATCCAGTTGTCTCAACATCGGGTAAATCTGCAAGTATATATGAAAATCTTGGTACTCATTGAACATGAGTCCAGAACTGTTAGTTGTATCTCTGTTAGATATTCACACTCCCCCTCAAAATAGAATATAATAAAATAAACAAACACACACACTCCCCCTCAATGTGTTAAAGAAATCAGAAAAATTCCTAAGTGTTTAACATCCCTAGTTTGCTGATTAAGAAATTAAACCTTTTTTCATCTAAAGGTTTTGTGAATAAGTCAGCAAGTTCTAGTTCAATAGGCACAAAATGCATTTCAATGGTTCCTTTCTCCACATGATCTTTTATGAAATGGTACCTGACATCAACGTGCTTTGTTTTTTAGTGTTGAACAGGATTTGCCGTGATAGCTATTGCACTCTTGGAATCTCAATAAATTGGGATCTTGTTGATTACGTAGCCATAGTCTTTTAGCTGAGTCTTCATCCACAACACTTGAGAGCAACAGCTTGCCGCGACAACGTATTCCGCTTCCGCAGTAGATGTTGACACACAATTCTGCTTCTTAGAAGACCAGCTCACAAGCTTATCCCCTAGAAATTGGCATGCACCAGATGTGCTTTTCTTGTCCATCCTATTTCTGACATGATCTGCATCTATAAAGGCTATTCGCTCAAACCCCGAATCCTTTGGAAACCAAAGGCCCAAATTTCTTATGCCTTTGAGATACCAAAGGATCCGCTTAACAGCAATCAGGTGTGATTCTTTAGGATTTGCTTGAAAATGAGCACAGAATGATGTTGCGAACATTATATCTGGTCTACTTGCCGTGAGATATAATAAAGAACCAATATGCTACGGTATAACTTTTGATCAACTGATTTGCCAAACAAATCAGCATCCAAAAGCCGACCAATAGCCATTGGTGTTTTCATGACGGAGGAAGAATTTAAATCAAACTTTTTGAGCATGTCATTTATGTATTTAGATTGATTTATAAAAATTCCCTCTTTTGATTGTGTTACTTGTAAACCAAGGAAATTTTTTAATTCCCCCATCATGCTCATTTGAAATCGTGTTTTCATGACATTTTCAAAATCAACATACATTTCAGGGTTTGTAGAACCAAAGATAATATCATCAACATAAATCTGTACAAGTGTTAAATCATCACCTTTCTTCTTAAGAAAAAGAGTTGTGTCGATAGTACCTTTGGTGTAACCGAATTCAAGCAAGTGAATTGTTAGAGTATCATACCATGCCCGTGGAGCTTGTTTAAGTCTGTAAAGAGCTTTGTCCAAGACATAGACATGGTTTGGGAACTTCGGATCTACAAAGCCTTCGGACTGACTCACATACACTTCTTCATGAAGAATCCCGTTCAGGAATGCAGACTTTACATCCATCTAGAAGACCTTCATGTTTTTGTGAGCGGCATATGCGAGAAAAATCCTAATGGCTTCAATCTGTGCCACTGGTGCGTAGGTTTTGTCATAATCGATGCCTTCTTGCTGATTGTAACCTTTTGCGACCAATCTGGCTTTATTTCTAACAATTATTCCCGCTTCATCCTTCTTGTTCCTAAAGACCCATTTTGTACCGATGATGGTCTTGTCCTTAGGACGCTTCACCAAATGCCATACCTCGTTACGCTTGAATTCATTCAACTCTTCTTGTATCGCATTAATCCAGTCTAGATCTTGTAATGCTTCTGAGGCCTTCTTGGGTTCTAGTGAGCTCAGGAAATTGACATACAAACACTCATTTGTTGTACCAGATATTGTCTTTACACCGTCCTTGATGTCACCAATGATGTTAGCAGGAGGATGTGCCTTTGTCCATTTGAGTGTGCTTGGGAGAGTTTGAATATCAGCACGAGTGTTGGAAGCATCATTTTCATCTATGACCGCAAGTATATCTTCTGTCGATTCAGCTGAGGGAATTTGAGTCGGTGTTGGAAGTTCAACTTCAGGTACTATTGATTCAGGCGTAGAGACATCCGATGATGTTTTCTCAAAAACCGGGTCTTCACTTGGAGAAGATGGTTCATAAACTATAACAGGTGTAGACTCATTCGGATGTACGTCTATAGCACTTGATGTATTAACACCGTTATCTTCAGAAGGACTAGAGATATCAACACTCGTCGGTGGTATGTTTGCATTTACGGATACAAAAGGTGGTTCCATATCTGCAGAGATATCCATAAACACAGCAAAAAATAGTAAATCTAAATCAGAATTATTATTACTATTTAAAACAAAATTAGATGACTGTTTTTGTGCAGGTTCTACTCCTTGTTGAGTAGAAGCTTCAGGTTGTAGTCCGAGTCCTGATCCGTGTTGTCCAGAAGTCAACGTAACATTTTCGTCAAACGTCACATTGATGTTTCAATGACCGACTTCGTCCGTTTGTTGTAGATCCTGTATGCTTTGGATGTCAAGGAATAACCAATAAAAATTCTTTCGTCAGCTTTGACTTGAAACTTAGTAAGATTCTGTCTATCTTTGAGCACAAAACATCTGCAACCAAATACACGCAAAAAATCTATATTAGGTTTGCGATTATTAATAATCTCATATGCAGTTTTATTTAAACGTTTGTTTATAATGGTCATGTTTTGTGTGAAGCAGGCTGTTGATACTGCTTCAGCCCACATGCTTGGTGGAAGTCCCGAATAAGCAAGCATAGTTCGAGATGCTTCTACGAGCGTTCTATTATTCCTCTCAACCACTCCATTTTGTTGAGGAGTCATTGGTGTAGAGAAATTATGCGAAATCCCAACCGAATCAAGAAATGACTGTAAAGTGGCATTTCTTGAGTTCCGTTCCATTGTCGCTCCTTATCTTTTGAACTGAACGTTGTAGAAGAATCTGAATCTTCTTTATGAATTTGATGATCAGCTCTGGTGCTTCAGATTTGAGACGTAGAAACTCCAACCAAGTGTAACGCGAGTACTCATCAATCATAACCAAGATATTTTCCACCCATTGATTGAGTTCTCATTGGGCCACAAAGATCCATATGAATAAGCTCCAGAACGTTGTTGCAGTTGGACTGAGTTTTAGACTTGTTAGAAACATGTTTCATTTTCCCCAATTCACAAGTCGGACAAACTGATACTTTGTCTATCTTCAAATCTGGTAGTCCTGTAACCAGTCCATCAATCCTCAGTTTGTTGATGCTTCGGAAGTTTTGATGAGATAATCTTCTATGCC
The DNA here is from genome assembly GCA_033807775.1 of Saussurea involucrata. Lineage (NCBI taxonomy): Eukaryota > Viridiplantae > Streptophyta > Magnoliopsida > Asterales > Asteraceae > Saussurea > Saussurea involucrata. The sequence continues at coordinate 196,634,085 of CM066321.1, read as the reverse complement.
ACAACCAACATTCGTCTAAACATGCTTTTGACACCAGACAGACTTGTTTCGAAGCAACTAGAGTTGCAAAGTCAGTTATGTATAGATCTCTGCATCTGTTTGCCCGGAAGATTTCTGAGCCTCTTTCATCCACAACATGACAGAACTTCTTGTCGAAAATTACCTTACAATCCCTGTCGCAAAACTGACTTATGCTAAATAGGTTATGTCCTAAACCCTCCACATACAAGACCTTTTCAACAGAAATCGAGTCATTCTTTAACGTTCCGTGACCTCGAACATACCCTTTCGAATTATTACCAAAACCAACCGATCCACCAGGATGTACCGTAAAGTAGTGCAATAAGTGCTTGTACCCCGTCATGTGTCTTGCAGCTCCTGAATCTATGACCCACACATGACGGTCCTGAAAATATAGATTACTTCATCTTAGGTACCCATATCAGTATGGGTCCTTTGTTGTTAGTACGGATTAGTTTATTAATTTTAGTTGAGAAACCTTGAATTTTTCCTTTAAACTTTAGTTCCTTTTGTGAACTTGGTTTGTTAACTTGATTTTTAGGAATCTATTTCCAAACCATGTTCACTTCAACTGTTTTAATTTCTTTCTTCTTATTTTTCTTATTTTTCTTATTTAGCCCAAAGCCGAACATTCTGGCTGATTGATTTGCTGAAGATTTAGAAGAAGAATTTGAAGTATTAACATTTTTAACTTTTTGTCCTTAGAAGCATTGCGATTTAACATGAAATAGTTGTCCCAACAGTGAGCACAATGTATTCGTCTTTTTGCTTGTGTCAACAGTTTAAAATCTGAAATCTCGGAATTTTTATTGACACTTGCATTGTAAACATTACTGGAATGCATACAATTTTTATTGAAAGCAATACATTTCTCAACATTGGAATTTCTATTTCCGCTAGAGTCACTTCGCTTCTTTAGATCCACGAGCTTTTCCTCATCCATTTCTGAGAATGAAGAAGAAGAAATGTTAGAACTTTTAGAATTAGAAGATTCATTTGGAGACAAATCAGATTTGGTACCAGATGACTCTCCTTTTTCAAAAATACTATGTTCTTTTTCATTTGTGTCTGAATTAGATTCAAATAAAGAATTTTCAAAGCACACACATGATGATTTATAGTTTGAAACTGGATCTTTTCTTTTCAAATAGATTTCTTTGAAAGATCTTTTCACTTTAGCATAAACCGAACTTGAAGATTTACTCTGATCTTTGGAATCGCATTGTTTTGAACATTTTTCACAAACATTTGAGTTCTTAGAATTTGACAATTCAAATATTTGGGATTCAAGACGTTGAATCTCAATCTGAAGATTAAGATTAACTTTTTGACTGTGATCAAAATCTACCCCAATATTATCATAGTCATCCTCTAACAATTCAAATTTTAACTTTAATTCAGAAATTTGATTTTCTAAATCAACAATTTTAAGTAATGCATAATCCGGATCAGGAAATTCAGAATTAGTCTCCTGAACAAACCCCTTTTACTTGAATCTTCTTGAATATTTGACTCTTTTTCATCACTAGATTCAGACTTGACAGAGTTAGGTTCTTTGTTTTGAGTATCGGAATTTTTAATCTCAGATTCTTTTGAAAATAATAAATTAAATTCAGTTATTTTAACCCTTTTGGTTTTATAACTAGAATTTAATTCATCGTATTTAAAATTTGTCGTGTTGAATCTAAATTTTTCATCAAAACCTTTCTCCAACTTATCTTTCTCTTTATCAGAAATTGGAGTTGAACATTCAGATTTAACAAAAAATTCTGATATAGGAGGTATTTCTTTTGTAATAGTTTCCTTTAAACCTTCGCCCAATTTTTCAATTGTGTAAAATTTTCAGGTGCTTTCTTTAAAACCTCAATATCAGATAGCCCCATCTTTGGATTATAAAATCTTGTATCTTTTGGGTTGCTAGTTAATAAATTCAGAGTTTGCTCAGTCTGACCTCTTTTAAATTTTAAATCTTCAAGTTGCTTGATCTTTGCATAAGCTTCTGTTCTTTCGTCAGAAATAGCTTTAAGTTTAAATTTTAAATCCATGTTTTCATCACTTGTAAGTCTCATTTCCTTCTTCAACTCAGAAATTTTAGATTCAAGTTCTTGATTTTTAAGTTTAATGACTTCTTTTTCTTTTTCTCTATCTTCGGCTAAATATTTATAAAGAAGTGATTCGTTTTGATATCTCAACAGTGAACTCTTCTCAATATCAAAGTTCTTTTGAACTTTGTCAAATTCCTTTTTCATTTTGTCCAGTTCAGATATCAAGTTTAGCATTTCTTCATTTTCAGAATATTCAGTTTGAGCATCATTATCAAAATCATCAGAGGAAGTTAGAGATTGTACCTCAGAGTCCTGGTCATCCTCATCAATGTTAGCCATCAAGCTATACTTTAATTCTGTAAAGTGAGCTTCTTCTTCATCCGAGGAGTCATCTAGCCAAATTTCCTCTTCAGCATTAATTGGCTTTCCACTTTCCTTTGCCTTTTCCAAATGTGTTTTTCTCTGATAGTACTCAGAATTCTTCACCTTCTTTTGTTTGCACTCTCTAGCAAAGTGACAAGGTTTTGCACAATTATAGCAACTCTTTTCATCTCTTTCCATCTTCTCATCTTTTTCCTTTCTCTCCTCTTTATCATCCTCTTTCTCTTCCTTTCTTTATCAAACTTCTTATATTTATCAGCCTTGTAATATTCAGGTTTGTTCTTTGAGTAGAATTTCTTTCTACTCTCATTCGCATCCTCATCAGAACTCTTGACCATCTTACTCATATCAGAAATCAGTGCCTTAGCTTTCAACCCCCCATTCTTTTTGTGTTCACTCTGTAAAGCTAAAGATTCTTCCACCTTCTTGTTTTTATCCTTTAGCTCCTTCACTTTGTCCTCATGTTGACTGAGGATACTGAATATGTCACTTATCTTTTCATCATCCATATCACGTGACATCTGTAGTTGCACTGAGTAAGAATCTCATTCAGGAAGGAGGTTCTTCACAAATTTATAGTTGATTTCTGACTCTGATTTATCAACGCCATTCCTCCTCAGATAATTTATGTTGTATCTGTTATAAGAATCCCTCAATCACTCACCCTCTTTAGCTTTAAAACCTTTGTAGGCATTTATGCTTTGATTCCTTTTAGTTTTCAAAGACTGTGAGGTCCATGATCTTCAACACTTCAAGTAATATGTAACAAGATGAGGAAGGAGAGAACAATTTATTATAGAAATGTAAACTAATCTAGAGAGAGAACACAATAGTGTTTAAGAGCTACATTGTGGATTATGAATTAATGAATTACAAACTTACATTATAAGCCCTATTTATAGTCCCCTTCCCTTGTTACAACATTTAAGCCCAAACCCATTTACATATCCAAGCCCATTAGGCCCAAAGCCTTTACTTTACAAAACTTTCTAATATTTAGGACAACTTAAATGTCCTAACATTCTCCCCCTAAAGTTTTGGAAAGTAAAATCACTTTAAAGTCTTTAACTCCTCTCCCCCTTGATTTTCTTGAAAAACTTTAGCGGTGCATTCTTCAAATGTAGGCTCGGCTCCCCCTTGAAAGTTGCTCTTACTCATTATTTTCAACCTTGAAAAATCGGATCCAATGTACTCTATAACCCCGACTAAGTGCACGAAAATCATCTTCAAAGTGTATGCATCTTAGTGTAAAACAGAGAATCCGTCGTTGGACCACGAGTTGAGTAAGAATTCGGCTTAAGAGCTTGGTCCGAATTTGCTCGAAGGAGGAACGGTAAAAGCACGCGCTACTCGGTAGGGATTTCGAGGAATCGAACACAAATCGATGTTGTAGAGATGGATGTGTGACAAACGAAGTATAGGAGTGATGCCACACGAGTTCCGTTAGCAAAAACCACGAATTTTGACGAATTTAACGGAATCTGGACCAAAATTGTAAGAAAACTAACCGACCACTAACTGATCCGTTAAGTTACTATTCATTGTCTTCCAAAATCACCAACTTTCAAATTCACGATCTGTTACCTTCCTTTTCACTCTTCTTTAATTTTCCACCACTAAAACCATTTCCAATTGTTCCATAATGACTACAAATCATCAAATAAGTATTTTTCATGAACATTATTGCCATGTCACGTGAAATTTCTTCATCACCAACTACCAACGATTTGATGAAGTTTAGCTTCTCATTTATTGCATTCCTCACGACCAAAATTCTTTCCTTTAGTTTCTTAAGACTGAAAATCATCAAAGGAATAGATAGCATCCGAAATATGAGAACATGCACCGAGATAATAAACTGTTGCAAACCACCGGCGATGTAACAAACATTTTCCGGTGAGCAACAAATTTTTCCGGCAACTCACTTAGATATGATTTCATGCTGGAAATTTACTCCATATTGTTGCAAGCTTATCGATAAAGCAAATCAATAAGATCTGTGAAGAAACTACAGCAACTCTTTGGCGAAAACTTCAATTTTCGGCAAAAAACGTTTTTCCGGTGACATTTTTCCGGCGAGTAATATCCAACATCTCTAAAATTCTGAATTCTTGCTGGATTTTCATGCTAATTGATTGCAAAAAGACTGAAACAACGAGATGAACAGATCTGTGGAGAATTAATTCACACAAACCAGTAACTCCGGCGATCCTCCGGCCAAAATGTTTTTTCGGCGAGGTGAAGATGTAGATCGGGCTAATTTACTTGACATGTCGAGATCCGATGATCGTATCGAGAAAAAAATTCATCGATTTGGCTCTGATACCAATTGTGAGGTCCATGATCTTCAACACTTCAAGTAATATGTAACAAGATGAGGAAGGAGAGAATAATTTATTATAGAAATGTAAACTAATCTAGAGAGAGAACACAATAGTGTTTAAGAACTACATTGTGAATTATGAATTAATGAATTACAAACTTACATTATAAGCCCTATTTATAGTCCCCTTCCCTTGTTACAACATTTAAGCCCAAACCCATTTACATATCCAAGCCCATTAGGCCCAAAGCCTTTACTTTACAAAACTTTCTAATATTTAGGACAACTTAAATGTCCTAACAAAGACTTTTGTGAACCTTCTAGTTGCCTTTCCAGTTCATCCCAAATTTCGTTCGCAGAATCTCGACTATCTACACGGTTGTAGATATCATTAGGGATAGCCATGGTAAAAAAGGTTAAAGCTTGTTCATATATTGCCATCAACTCCTTATCATTTTCATTGAAGTTCTGATACTCCTTGTAGATTATCCTTGGTGCAATATACCGAGTTGTGGCTGTAGCTGCAACTGCATCAGTCATGATGAATGGTCTACGAGGTCCATTTGTGATAGACTTCATAAGATCTCTGTTCTGATTGTTCAGGAATTGTATCATCCTCTTTTTCCACTGAGGATATTCGTTGGTCTGGAGAACTGGAGGTTTCGATTTCGATCCCATGCTCATTAAATTTCTAGACATCTTTACAAATTTTCTAGATACTGGATCTTTCAGAAGATCAAACAGAATATATGAAATATACTTGGAAAACTTGAAAAACTTCTGGATTTGACTCACTTCTCACAACACACTAAAATCAGAAAACTTCTCGCAACAGACAGTGATAAACAGTAACTTCTCGCAACCGCCTTGATGCGAGTTCTGAACTTCTCGCAATGGCCTGATACGAACTCCCAATAACTCGCAACTAATGGATGCGAATTCTTCACAACTCGCAACAACAGGATGCGAACTCCTAACTATTCGCAACAAATGGGATGCGAATTCCTTACTACTCGCAACAAATTGGACGCGAGTTCTGACCAACAAATACGAGGTTCCCACAACTCGCAATAGACTGATACAAACAAACACAATGCGAGTTTTGTGATGTGAGTTCTTTGAATCTTGCGAGTTTTGTGATGCGAGTTCTTTGAATCTTGCGAGTTCTTGGCTTATGATGCTTGCGAGTTCTTCATGATGCTTGCGAGTTCTTTGAATCTTGCGAGTTCTTGGCTTATGATGCTTGCGAGTTCTTGGCTTATGATGCTTGCGAGTTCTTCATGATGCTTGCGAGTTCATCAGATCTTGCGAGTTCTTCACTTAAAATCAAACTTTTGTCCATTACAACTTCAATTCTTGTTCAGATTTGATGAAACTTTGCAGAATTGTTCGAAAAGTGATTTCGAACACTTTTGTAGTTAACACCAACCTCTAATTCTTACAAAATCAATGGATTCGATCAAGAAACAATAATTGTAACTTTTTCGAACAAAAGTGTGAAAAACCCTCAAATTCGTGAATTCTGGACAAAATTAGGTCTCGATTCTTGAACTAATCATGTTCGAAAGATCAAAACGAGTACAATGGTCACAAATTTCGATCCAATTGATCAAAATTTAAGAATTTCGAAAATTTTCTATGAAACAGTGCTTGCGAGTTCTTCAGAAAATCATCAAAAATTCAAAAAATCTTCAAGAATCCATCTAAAATCTGTTTGAAGCTTCTATCTGTGCTCTGATACCAAATGTTGTTCCCAAAATCTAGCAAATGTAATCAATCAATGTAGAGAGAATCTAGAGAGAGAATTTGTCATTCATGGATTGAAAAGTGTAAAGTACAAATGACTCAAAAGCTTGCAATTAACAACAAAGGTTCTTCCTTATATAGTAGGACATGACAAGTCCATGCCTCATACTGGAAGTTACACATAAAAGCATATTGTCTTGATAACTACAATAATGCTCTAACAGTCCTTATTTCGTGTTTCAGAGCCGAAAAGCGTCTCTTGAATTAACGTTGTTAGACAAATGATCTGTTAAGTTAGTTATTTGTCCCTCAGGTACAACAGTTGCTTTTATGTTTGACTAGTTGGGGTGGTGGGTGGAGATGGTATGTTAAGTTGACCAACTATCTTAACAACTAAGAATAGAATAAGTAAATTCTTCTAACTTAATTTCTCTTAGTAACGTACCATAATACCTTTATACAAGACACATTTGTTTGTCTTTAGAACCTTAAGGATGTGTTTGGTACACTTGACATAATACGATAAAACAAAAACAGATATCATTGTTCCACGTTTGACAGGACTTTTATGTGGAACAGACAGATGTTTTACCACCCCACCCCATGAAATAATCTGGAACCGACTTATGTTTTACCAGTATAATTTCAAAATAAAATCTAATTGTCTTCTAAAACATCAAATACGCTTTTTATTTTATATTTTATTCATTCATTAAATTTTATTTATTGTATTTTATGCTCTTTAAATTTTTAATTTACTTTCCTCAAAATATTATTTTTATATGGTTTCTATGTTTTGATTAATTTATGTAAATTATTAAATACTAATAGTATAAAAATATAGAAAATGATAGAAAATAAAAATTGAAAACTACATTTTTTTCATTTTGGTGTCACTTTAATCGCCTTGGAAAAATAATTTCTAATAATTTATTTTGTTATAAAAATATTTATCTCATTATATTTTAATAAATTACATAATTAATCAAAACATATAAAATAAATAAACAACTTATTAGGGTAAATTGGTAATGTTATTTGTTGTGTTTTATCTAGTTCTGTCTTACCAAACGTTGAACAGTTGTTCTGTCCTGTCCTGTTCTGTCATGTCTCGTTCTGTCCTATTCTATCTTGTCTACATACCAAACGCACCCTAAAAGTATCATTAAATATAATTTCAGGACTATTGGACGTTATAACATAGTGAGACTAGAAGTTATAGTACTAGTCGGGATAAGACTCGACCTTGTACAAGCGTATATGTTCTTGCAGAACCGAACATATAAGTCTACATCCATTTTTGGAAACCAAGGTTTAAAGATCTATTTTAGTAATTTGTTGGTCCTGGAATATCGTCGGTAAGTGTGACCATCGCATTCGTCGGTACTGTAATAACCAGGTATTTTAATTATTATTGACCAGTATTTTAGTATTTTAGAATTCGGAAGTTTATTTATATAAGTTTTATTTTAGTTAATTATGGGAAAATAAGTTAAGGGTTAGTCTTGGATATTATAAGGAAGTTAGAGGGTTATTTTGGTCATCTTCTTTTTAAAAGAAAAAGAAATAGGGGAGTGGTTGGGGAAGGGTATGGAGGTGTTCCCTCCATACCATCCTTCTTTGGATACTTAGGAGGAGTACCTCTTTTCTTATTTATTTTTGAAAGGAAGCAAGTGTTAGAGTGTGTGTGTGTGTCTTTGATGGAAAGAGAGAAAGAGAGAGATCGAGAGAAAGATTGAAGGAAAGAAGAAGGAAAAAGCTTTAGGAATTTGTTGCTGAAATTCAAGGTAAACAATCCCTACATTGTTGTGTTCTAATTACTTAAAAGTGTTCTTGAAATGCTAGTTGAATTTTGGTGGGTTTTTGGTTAAAATGGATGTTTTGGGAATTCTAAGTTTAAGGATAGGTTATGTATATGGTCTTGAACATATCTGCACTTTTATAGTATCATACATAGAGTAAAACTGCAAAATCTTGGTTTTAGAATGAGTAGTGGGCTGAGATTCATCGAAGTCGCAGTGGTCTGGGATTCATCGAAGTCGCAATAAACGACTGCGACATTCATCGGAGTCGCAATAGTTGGTTGCGACTCGGGTATGAAGTCGCAGTGGTCGTTTGCGACTTGGGTTGAAATCGCAGTAGTTGATTGCGACTCGGGTTTGGGATCGCAATAGTGAATTGCGACTTGGAGTGGAATCGCAGTAGTGGGTTGCGATTCCAGGGTGGAATCACAATAGAGGGTTGCGATTTGGGTACTGTTCATAACGATTTTTAGTGGGTTGCGACTTCAGATGTGAATTTTGTAAGTTTAGTTTTTAAAAGAGATATGTGGTATTTTATATGATTTCAGATTCTGTGAAGGGTGGAAATACGTGATACTAACTTGGGAAAGCTTTGTGATATACGTTTCAGGTGAGTTTTTCTTTAAAATATTTTCCAACTGGGATACATATATATGTGATATATAGATGAGATGGATATGTTCGGATTGAGAATTTTTACATGATGTGATTATGTGTTCATATTGAGATGTATACATGTTTGGAATGGGATAACGTTTTTATAAAAATATGTGATGTCTTTATACATGGTTGAAATGTCATGAAAGGTTTTATAAAATGACAATATGATATATTAGTACATATATATTGTATTTATGTGAGTATTCTACGAGAATACTTGGCCGGGATCCGAGGGGCGGACCGGTGAGTGCCGGGTTCCGGTGGGCGGACCGGTGGGTTTACCGTAGTTGTTGTACGGCAGAGTAAATTAACTAGTTGGCTTGCAACCACTAGTATGGCCATTTGGGGAGGGATAAGGCAGAATGACTTGATCATTTGTGGAGGAACAGGGTGGAATGAGTTTGATTACGATACTCTAGTCTTGGTTGGTATTTACTTACGTGTAAAATATATGTGTGTGTTTGTATAAAGAAGTTTTATATAAATGGATTTTTTTTGACAGGTTTCAATTGACAGGGATTTTCTACTAGACCTGTAGGTCTAACCCTCATTTTCTGTTTTAAAATATGTATTCCAGGTTAAGGATCGTTATTTAGTAAAAAGGGAAGAATTAAAGTTTGAGACGCAGTTGATAGCTGACGAGGATTAGGAACTGGAAATGTTATGTTTGTATAGTTTCGAGACTGCTGGACCGTACGTGATTTATTTGTATTTCTTTTTATGAATATAACGATGTGATACAATATATGTTATTTGAAGCATGTTGGGAAAACGGGTTGTTACAGGTACTTTAAGCCGTCGGTGTTCATATCTATTGCTCGTCAGTAATCCATTGGTGGTGTCCTACGTCAGTAGTGTCCTCCGTCAGTGATCCGTTGCTAAATTCCGTCGGAGATCCGTCGAAAAATGGTCTCTACCAATTTATTTGCGACAGCTGATTTCCGACGAATCTGTCCATGATTTTCGACATAATATTCCATTGGCAATTAGGCTATGTTTTGTAGTGATACAAACACAACCACTTTTCACTTTTTAATTCTATATTTTGTATTAAAACCAAGGTTCTAAATAGCATGAAACGTGGCGTGGTGGCGAGGCCAAACCTCAAGCCTTAGAAGCCATGGCGAGGCCACGACGTTTATCAAGGCGTGACTTAATTATGACAGCAAATCTCTATATCATATATAATTGTATATATAAAAAAACATATGTTGTGTACTATTACTCGATGATTTAATGATAATGAACAAGATAAATTAGGTTATATATTAGAAACTATGAAATAAGACATCAAAAACATAAAGAAAAAATCAAATATCGCATCACAAAAAACCTGCGATTAGGCCACGGAGTGCCACAGACATAACGTGGCGTGAGACAGAAGCCTTGAGCTGCGACGAGCCTTTTATAACAGTGATTAAAACAAGAATTACAGAATTGTTGCAGAAGCTAGGAAGGTAAGACCTGATCCTAAACAATCTGACTGATGACAAATTTTCCAACAACTGAATGAGTGAGAGAAGAAGATACTCTTCCAGATCTAAAGTACTAAGATATTCCTTCAGATTATGACTCTGAATTTGATTAAGAAACGGTTGAGTAGCAACAAATGACAAGGATGACATTTTATAGCCATCATAGCATTAAAGGTTGTTATCTAACTTTAACACGTGTCTTTATCTGATTTGCTAATCCATGCATGCTTGTACTCTTCATTTTAACCTTTGATGTTGATGTAGACAATTTTTAACCCAACCCATCCTTTTATGTGTAAAGGGAGCAATAAAAGAAGTATAAAACTAATAAAATAGTTCTTTGGAACTTACTTTGACATGTTGGGCATGTTCAACAAAGATGGATATGTTAAGTTAAATATGTATTGGGTTGAGCTAATAAAAGCATTAATAACTAAAATGCGCTTACAATACTTTATACTTGAAAAAAAACTCTTAAATTATATACTATTTATATAAGACAAATCAAACTCACATACTTCTGATTACTTTTGGTCAATGGCCATTTGCTTACAAAAAACTTTAACTTGTAATTCTTGCGTTTGGTGATGTATATTTTTTTTCTTCATAAAAGTAACTTTGTTTGTCGTAAAATTAATACATAAGGTTTTAAGATAGATACAACTGCCTCCCTACCCTTCTTTACGGAGTATATACACATACTTGTAACCCGTACAAGTATAGGCATACACACTTATGTTACATATCATATACAAAACACATAACCACATCAACATGCAAACTATATTCCTACACAAACATAAAAGGGTATTTAAGGTGTTCGTATAAATACAAGCACACAACTATTTCCTTTCCTAGCCTTCACAAACATGAGAGAACATTCGAGTCTAGCAACCACATTGAAGGAGTTACAATATTCCTTTGGGGATTGAGTTCATTGTGGGGACTAGACTCTTAATCCAACCACCTAACAAGATGGTTGTACTTTATTTGTCTTACATGATGATTTTAGGGTGGGTGATGTTGATCGACTCAAGGATTGCTGCTCACAAACCTTTTTGCACAAACCATCTCTTTTTTTATATACTGTTAGGATCCAAGCGCTTACCACTACGTCAAAAGCAATTGTTGATGGAGAAGACTCAACTTATTTCCATATAACGTATGTAGCAGCCAGCGCCACGCTTCGATTTATGAAGATGCTGGTCAATGACCCAACAATCCCCCCAAGCATTTGTCAGCCCTAACAAGATCTTTGCTAGAAGTCATTGGCTGCACAACATGCCTTCGACATTAAAATGCACTCCATGTGATTCGAACTCGTGACTGATACCACATGTTAGGATCCAAGTGCATACCACTACGCCAAAAACAATTTATGATGGAGAAGGCGCAACTTATTTCTATATAGCGTAGCAGCCAACAGCCCAACACCACGTTTCGATTTAGGAAGTTGTTGATCAATGACCCAACATATACATATAACAAACATGGATACCATGAAACTTATAAACACGCATACATTGTTAACAAATTTGTTATATGCCACTCACAAGTTGGACTTTCCGGGTTAGTTTTTTTATATACCATTAACGAGCATATTGCGCCACAACAAGCAAACACAAACACATGCATACATATACATACAAGATTGGTTACCATTCCGGTTTAGTTTTTTAAAATCAATTATTGGAACAAAATTGGTGTTCAGAAACAAGAAATATGAGTCAGGTGTTGTAGTCAGAAATAAGGCTAGATTGGTTGCTAAGGGATACTCTCAACAAGAAGGAATTGACTATGATGAGACATTTGCACCAGTTGCAAGAATAGAAGCAATCAGAATATTCTTGGCATATGCTACACATAAGAACTTCAAAGTATACCAAATGGATGTCAAATCAGCATTTTTGAATGGTATACTCAATGAAGAAGTCTATGTCTATCAACCAGAACGATTTGTTGATCCTGAGTTTCCAGATCATGTGTATGTTTTAGATAAAGCATTCTATGGTCTGAAACAAGCACCAAGAGTCTGGTATGACACTCTAACTCAATACTTATTAGAATCTGGCTTCAAGAAAGGTAAAATTGATACTACCTTATTTTTAAAGAAAGAAGGTGAGGATTTAATCTTGATTCAGATATATGTAGATGATATAATATTTGGTTCTACAAATGCAGTTTTATGTGAAAAATTCTCAGACATTATGACATCTAAATTTGAGATGAGCATGATCGGAGAATTGAACTTTTTCCTTGGTCTTCAAGTAAAACAATTGCCAAATGGAATTTTTATAAATCAAGGAAAATATGTAAAAGATATTTTAAAAAAGTTTAAGATGTTTGATTGTGCTTCTATGAGAACTCCAATGGCTACAAATGTCAAGTTAGATGTTGATCTCTCTGGAGTTTCAGTAGATAACAAGATATATAGAGGCATGATTGGTTCTTTACTTTATCTGACTGCAAGTAGACCAGATATCATGTTTGCTACATGTTTATGTGCTAGATTTCAATCAAATCCCAAGGAATCTCATTTATTGGCTGTTAAAAGAATCTTAAGATATCTCAAAGGTTCACCTGAATTGGGCCTTTTGTATCCAAAAGAGACTGATTTCAAGCTAATTGCTTTTACTGATGCAGATCATGCAGGAAGCAGATTGGACAGGAAAAGTACTTCTGGGGCATGTCATTTTTTGGGAGATAAGATAGTGACTTGGGCTTCAAAGAAGCAAAATTTTGTGTCCACATCAACTGCTGAGGTAGAATATGTAGCTGCTGCTGCTTGTTGTTCTCAAACTCTGTGGATGAAAATACAACTCATGGATTATGGCTATCAGCTTAACAAGATTCCCATATACTGTGATTCAGAAAATGCCATTGCCATCACTCAGAATCCTGTTCAACATTCAAAGACCAAACATATTGATGTAAGATATCACTTCATTAAGGATTATGTGGAAAAGGGAACTATAGAAATGCATTTTGTTCACACAAAGTATCAATTGGCTGACCTGTTCACAAAGCCTCTTGATCACAAAAGGTTCACTTTTCTTATATGCAAAATGGGAATGCTTAACCTGACTAATTCAGTATGTTTGTTATTTTTCAGAAATGAATTTTTTTTCTAAGTAAGTTTTTCTGAGTAGTGTACTCAGAATTCTAACTCTCTTACTCAGATGTTCTGAGTCTTGAGTTCAGAACTTCTGAGTCTTGAGTTCAGAACTTCTGAGTCAATACTTCAGAAATCTGACTTAATTTTTTTTCTTCTGATTAGGTTACTCAGATCTTCTGAATGTACCTTTCAGAACTCATTTCTGGAAATTACAAGTGTTTCAATGAGTTGCTAAGTTCTTTCTGTTTTATTCTTTTCATATAATTTCTTTATGTCTAATATGTGTTTGAGTATATGCTTAAGTCAAGGGGGAGCATTGATATCTTTCAGAAATCATTCTGAGGTGCCTATAAGGTTTGTATTCTTTTCTTATCTCAAATCATTCTAAGGGGAACAAGCTTTTAATGATAATTTTTTTTTCACTTGTTCAAACCACTTCTGAATCCTTAAAATGGTTTTCAAGGTCAGAAGTTAGATTTTAAATGTTTTTCATAAATCACAAATCATCTCAAGAGGGACAGACTTTTGATGATAAAAACAATTTAGTATCTGTTCAAACTACTTTTGTGTGATTAAATGATTTATATTATCAGAAGTTGAATTTTAAATGAATTTTGGATTCCAAGGGTACGTTTCTGAAGTGTATACTCAGAACTTTTGAATATGCATTCTCAGAATTCTGAGCGTAGTATTCAGAACCTTAACTTGTGTTTAATTCTATCTCATACTACGTGTCAGCCTCTGATTGAATGAAATAACCACGTTCTTTCATAGAATTCATTTTGTGGTATTTCACAGTGTTTGCAACCGTTATAACTCTGACATAAAGCAGTTTTTTGCCGTTTGAATCTTTTCAGCTTCGCGGATTTTAAATAGAACTTAAAATCCCTCTTTCAATTTCATTCAAATTCTAAGAATGAAAGGTGAGATACGCAAAATTCCTGATTTCTTCGATTCTGTTTCTTTCAAACTTCTATATTGTAGTCATGTCTGGATCAAGGAGGAATGTTGTTCGATCATTACATTCAACGAACCTTAATGGAATCATCTTCGGATTCAGATGATGAAGTTAGAATGCCTGATAGAATAGTCGCAGAAGAAGAGGCTATAGGAGGAAATATTTTAGAATATCAAGTTGTCGAAGAGAATGTAAATGAAGAACAAATGACCGAGTCAGAAGGTAATGCAGAACAGGGCAATGCGAACATTGAACATCAACAAAGTGCGGTGAGGTCTGTAATGTCTTCTAGACCTATTTCTTTGGAGAGGATAGTACCTGAGGATGATTACTTGGATTTGTTAGAAAACAACTGTGTTTTAGTGCTGGATGAAACAAATTTTAAGGAGGAACATAGAATTGTGATAGAGTTGTTGAAATATCATCCTTTTAAGAAGTGGTTTACTTTGAAAAAGACTGTACCAATTCAGTTTATTCAACAATGGTGGAAGAATTTGGAGTTGGAAGGGAATAAGTTTGTATCCAATGTAGGGGGAGTTCCATTGACTTTGACCATCAGTTTTCTTAGGATCATGTTAAGATTACCAGAAAAAGATGATTTAGAAGGGAGATCTGATTATGATGAGGAACCTACTTCAGAAGAAATGATTGCTGATTTCATGAGATTGGGGTATTGTGAATATCTGAGGAATCTTAGTTCATTCAGAAGAAACAAACTACCACCAATCTTGGCCTGTTTCTTTACAATTGTTAACAAATGCTTAGCTGAAAAGCACAGTTCACCAGATCAAGCATCAAGACAGATTATGCAGATTTTTCATGGTTTGGTAAAGAACAGACACTACAATTATGGTTATATCTTATGGGAAGATATGAAGAACACCTTTGAAAGAAATCAGAAGGCACTAAGGGGAGAGACAAGAGAAGAGCCTTTGACATATATACCTTATCAGAGGTACTGGCAGATGGTGATTTGGTATGCATTGAAGCAGAATCCTTAAATTCAAAGCAGAAATGATGAGGAGCATGGCCAGTCTTCTATATGGGTAAAATGACTTCTTCTCATAAACTTGTGAATTTTCCAAATCACAGACCACTGAAAAAACCTCTTAGGTCATACATTCCAAGGGAGAGTGAGATTTTAAAAGCATATTGCACCTCAATGGGACTTGAACAACCTCAGGTCCCTACCCATGAGGACAACCCAGAGAGGAGAGGAGAGGTGAGGGGTCAAATGCAGAAAGAGAGGGGGAGAATGTTCAGGTGGGAGAACATTCTGAGAGAATTGAGAGGGAAAATTCTGAGAGCTTGGTTAGAAGGGAGAATGATAAACAGATAGAGAGTGGTGAGAATGAGAGATTGTCACCAGAGTTAGAAAATAGAGATAACTCTGAACCAGCTGATCCAAACTGGGCAACCACATCTGCTATTGGTTCACAAATCTTGGTGA
Organism: Saussurea involucrata; assembly: GCA_033807775.1. Taxonomy (NCBI): domain Eukaryota; kingdom Viridiplantae; phylum Streptophyta; class Magnoliopsida; order Asterales; family Asteraceae; genus Saussurea; species Saussurea involucrata. The sequence goes on along the minus strand of CM066321.1, from coordinate 196,618,109 downwards.
CCAATATTGAAAATACCATTGAGCCCATGGTAGAACTTGAATTACCCAATCCCATCTACTTAGAAGCATCTCCAAATGCTACTGTTTCAATTAAAACAGGGGAACCATTACTTACTCATTTGGAGTTTGGCAATCAATCCCAACCTTTTATTCATCACATTGAGTCAGGATTACACAGTAACATCCTATTTGAGCCTGAACTTTCACTGTACACAAGCACATCACAGGGAATTCGTTTTCCCGTAACAACTTCCATAGACATACCTAATATTGGGTGTCAAGGATTGGATGGAAGACCTGGGGAGGTGAACATCTCAAAAGCCTCTTTATAAAGGGCATCTGTTGCACTAGGTGCCTCTGTGACACCTACAGGCCATGTGTTCTCTGAACATATGCAAACTGGTTCATCAGTTGTTCCAGGATTACCGTTAGCACCTTCTGAATTTGAAAAGATTCAGAAAACTAATCATGATTTGGGGAACAAAGTTCAGAACTTGGAGAATACTGTAATTTCCTTGAAGGATGAAGTCAAGGAACTCAGAACTATGTTGGAAGGAAAGGTCAGATCTGTTGAAGAAAAGGTGAATGATGTTAAAGTATCTGTGGAATCTCATCAAAAGGAGATCATAGATAATTTTCCAAGTTTAAACAGGATATTATCAAAAGTATGGATGATATGAAGACTTCTTTGCTTAAGGCATTCAGTTCACAACTCGCCGTTGTCTCAAAGCCTCTACAAATCATGCCTTTGTCTGTAGCTGCAACTGAATCAACTTCAACTCAGTCATTGAAAAGAAAGTTTGATGATAATGAGTCTCATCATCATCAAAAGGGGGAGAAAAATCAGAAGCAAAGCACTGAGTTAATAGTTGTTCCAACTACAAGTTCTGAAAGTCAAAGTTCTGAGGAGGAAATGGAATCAGAAGAGATGGAAATTGAAAATACTTCTGATATGGTTACTGATAAAGTTCTGCAAATCACTGGTTCTGATATGGATGTGTTGGAAAGTTCTGAAGTGAATATGGCAGAAAGTTCTGTAATGGATAGAGTGAATACATGTTCAGATATTATTCCTTACACGGGAGGTAATCTTATATCTGAGTTTGAAGAAAGGAGGATGAACAATATTCTGGTAAGGAGAATGCACATTGTATTGGTAAATGCTCTTAATGCTCAGAATGTTCACAGATGTCTCAAAATGGTGATTCCAATTGATTTGATGGGAGAGTATGATTGCACAGTTAATTATTCAAGGGATTTTGAAAAGGATATTGCAGAGCATTATGTTGATGATGTGTCAGAAGAAGATCTTGTAAGAATTGCAGACTTCTTTTTGCCTCCATTCATGTACAGAAACCCAGTTGTCATTCCTAGAATTGATTTGCCAATCCTAGAAGAACCTATATGTGATTTCATTGTAAGAAATTTTCACTCTGATATCTTTCCTGAAGACAATTATGAGCATCTCTACTGCAAAGAAAATGAATATGTTGATGTTGAGAACTTCATTGATGGGTTTATGGATGAGAAAATACAGATGGTCTATGTTGAAGATTCCAACAGATTCAGAAAACCAGATGAAAGGTTATTTGTGAAGAAAAGGATTGAGAAAGTTTTGGAATTTCAAATAGAAGAGTTTGATGGTCTCAAATATGTCAGCATGGAAGTTCTAAAAGAAGAGAACTTGAAAGTAAGCATGACTAGCTTTGACTTTCACAGATTATTCTTAGATGATCAGATTTTCTTGGTGAAATTCTTTGCAAGCTCTGAAGAGACATGGGTGGAACTTGAATGTAGAAGAATTTTGGGTATCTATGTCAGGAATATGCACTTTTATGATTTTCAGCTGGCAATTGAATCAAGAAAAGAGAAGTGCAATTTGATGTGTCCAATCAGAACTCTAAATGTAGTAAATAGCATTGATGGGTGATCTCTAGTCAACTCAACAACCACCATGAGTTACATGTGAGATGGACGAACAGTGAGCAGACCTGGCTATGGAATTCTAAACAACAAAACCTTGGGAAAGGGATCTATCAGGGACCACACCACACTTAAGTGCACCTAGACTAAACACACATAGAGAGGATTTCGCCTTGACCCTATCTCACGGTTCTCTCTCTTCGCTTGAGCCCTAGGTTTCACACTTGTTGTCATGCTTTCGGAGGTTGGGTACAAGAAATCACAAGGCATGCATGAACAACAATTAAACAATAACGCACAGTTGTACACAAATTGATCTCAGAATGAATCCATTATCAAGACTAGGACATAGAAACGTTGCTTCGCCACTCTTTACAAACTCTCCATGCTGAATTCAGATCTTTAAATGGGCATGGTTGCTACTTCTGGGTGGAGGTCAAAGGATTTATGATGGTATTTGATGAGCCTCCCTTCTTTCTCTCGTTCAAGCTTCCTAACACTTCTCTCAAATTCTTTAAACTGACCCCTCAGTTTTATTTAGCTCTTTTTTTTGGCAAAACCCTTTATGACTGATTTACTGGGTTTGCTTGCAGTTTTTTTTTACTGAGGGGGTTACAACGGGTTTTCATTTGAGAACCTTGAGTAGTGAAAAGCAGTGGGATTAGCAGCAACCAATAAGCTTTATGAGTTCTCACATGGTTTGCTCACAAAGATAGGCAGAAACTTCACTTCTATTCCTATGGATGTCTTTGATAATGGATGCAAGTTATAGCGAGATCAGCTACAACAACGATCAAAGGATTAATGATAAGTGTATCGAGTATTGTGTAGTCTCTCAGAATCGAAGTTAGCACGTGTATGGCTCAACAAACTCACGGGTGGTCTCCACTAATGTCTCTAATGTGTGCAGTCGCCTAGATCCACCCTCGTGCTATATTATCCCTTCTAACTCCTCCCCCCAAAGTTGGTGTCTTCGAACACTCACACTAAATCATGCTAAACTGGTCGCCCACTCTTCACTATAAACGAGGTGATTATTCAATCCACTGAGATCAACCAATGATAGACTCGACAAATCACCCCAAACCAGATATAAACATTGTCCCCAATGGAAACAAATAGCACACAAAATATAATCACAAAATAGCGATACAGTACAACTAGCAGTAATTATGCCACCCCAAACCTAATCTCTAGATTAGGTTTGTTTTCACAACAAGAAATCATAAAACAATAAAGTTCAAGTGAAGACAGGGACCCCAAACCTTGGTGAAACCGAGGATTGCAAAGAGATGTTGTGTAGATACCTTTCAGGGAGCATACGCGGATCACTGTTCACCTATTTTTGCCCTTCCTTCTCCTGCCTTGCTCTTGGTCATATCGGAAATGCTATCAGGGATCAAAAACTAAACACAAGCACACAAAACACAAAACAACACACAAAACAAAAGAAAGCACACAAAATAAGAAACTGACCAAAATAAAAATTAAGATTTAACCTATGGTGGGTTGCCTCCCACCCAGCGCCGTATTTTATGTCGTGGCACGACTTTCTTTCCGATCACTCCTTCGGCCTTTCTTGCTCACCAAATTTCCCTTCGCCTCTATCTCTTATCTTCTCGAACATCTTGAACACTTCCCTCTCACCACCAACTCTCAAAGTCATCTCGCCTTCCTCCATGTCGATCAAAGCCTTGCTTGTGGCTAAGAATGGTCTTCCCAAGATTAACGGTATCTCAACATCTTCCTGCACATCTAGAACTACAAAATCAACTGGAAAATAAAATCTTCCAACCTTTACCAAAACGTCTTCCACGATTCCATAAGGGTACTTCACCGATCTATCTGCAAGTTGAAGTGTCATGTTCGTTGGCTTTACTTTCCTCAAGCCCAGTTTCCTGAAAATGGATAAAGGCATTAAATTAACACTTGCACCAAGATCACATAATGACTTACTGAAATTAGATTTTTCTATTTGAACAGGGATAGTAAAACTCCCTGGATCCTTAAGCTTCTGGGGAAGCTTGTGCTGAATGATAGCACTGCACTCTTCAGTAAGTGCAACCGTGGCATGCTCCTCGATCTTTCTCTTCTTGGACAAGATATCTTTCATGAACTTGAGATAACTTGGCATTTTTGCCAGTGCCTCCGCAAATGGAATATTGATGTGTAATTTCTTGAAAATGTCAAGAAATTTATGGAATTGTTCCTCATCCTTATGTGCCTTCAGCCGATTCGGAAATGGTAGCGGTGGCACATACGGGTTGACTGGTGGTTGCTTCTTCTTCTTTTCTCCATCCTCCGGGTTTTCCTTCATCATACCTTCTTCACCGACTTCCTTCCCCTTATCTCTATTCTTTGACATTTCACTCTCTATCTCCTCGTCTACCTTGATGGGACCCATTTCAGTACCTTTAGCTTTAGTGTCATCAGTTAAAGGTTCTCGGGTAGGGTCTATAATCAACTCCTTTCCACTTCTCAGATAAATAGCCTTGCACTCCTCTCTTGGTATTCGTTCAGTCTGACTAGGGAATTGACCTTGAGTCCGGGATTGTAGTGCTTCAGTTATTTGTCCGACTTGTCTTTCTAGCATTCTGATTGAGGCAGTATTTTGGTCAGTTGTCGCCTTCACATTACCCACTGTACTTGTCAATCCTTCAACCGCACCTTCCATCTTTGACATGAATTTCATCATCATGTCTTCTAAGCCTGGCTTCTTTTCTGATGATTGCCCCTCTTCATTTCTCCTCTGATTGTAACCTGGGGGACGATAAACGTTGTTAGACTGAAAAGAAGTTGAAGAGTTAGAATTGTTACCATACTGCTGCTGCTGTTGCTGCTGTCCCATTGTTTCTTTAGCTGGGCCTTGTTGAGGTTGACTCCAAGAAAAGTTAGGATGTCGCTTCCATCCCTCGTTATAGGTGTTAGAGAATGGGTCATTCCTCGGCCGATTATTCTGATTCTGAACGAACTGGACTTGTTCCGGCGATTGATAGTCTTGAGAATTCTGAACATTCGGTTGTATAGTCGCTCCTCTCATTTGATTAGTCAACACAGTCAACTGTGCCTTTATAGCCTTCAACTCTCCTGTTTCTTGCACGCTTGAAACTTTTCTAACAACGGATCTTGGAGTGGAATAGCTATGTTCTGCCAAATTTTCTATCAACTCAACCGCTTCTTCATAGGATTTGTTCATTAAGGCTCCACCTGCAGCAGCTGTGAGGTCATTCTTAAATTGAGGGTTCAATCCCACGTAGAATGTTTGTATAACCATCCACTCTTGTAACCCATGATGTGGACACTTCTTGAGCATTTCTTTATATCTTTCCCATGCTTCTTACAACGACTCTTGATCCCATTGGGCGAAATGGGTGATATCCGAAAGCAATTGGGCCGTTCGCCCCGGTGGAAAGAACTTGTTGAGAAAAGCCGTCACCATATCATTCCATGTTCGAATCGACCCCGGTGGTAGATTCTCTTCCCAAGTGGTGGCTCGGTCCCTCAATGAAAATGGGAATAACTGTATCTTGATTGAATCTTGATCCGCCCCATTTACCTTGAAAGTATTGCATATCTTTTCGAATGAGCGCAAATGTGCATGAGGGTCTTCAGTTGCTGCACCTCCAAACATGTTCGATTGCACCAATTGGATGGTACCAAGTTTGATTTCAAAGTTGTTTGCAGCTATCGGTGGTGCGTATCCACGTTGTGCAGCCCCCATGTTTGGATTGGCGAAATTTCTCATGGGTACCCTGTGTGGTGGTGGTGGTGGTTGATTGAGATTATGATTAATCCCATTGTTGACACCATTATTAGCCCCATTGTTACCACCATTGTTGTTGACGCCATGATTAACGTTGTGGTTGGCATTGGCATTGTTGTGGTTCTGATTGTTCCGATTATTAGGAAGAGGACCATTGTTCGCATTTGCATTTGGAATTGGTTGACCATTACCCATAGGCAACCCTTCTCCCCAATCTTCCCCAACATTGATGTTGTTGTTGGTCATTCTGTTCCGTGCTTGTCTTCTCAGTTCTCTGGAAGTCCGTTCTATCTCCGGGTCAATAGGTACTAATTCCCGAAACAATCTTCTTCTTGGCATAAACCAAGAGGTAACCTGAAACGGAGAAAAGAGAATCTCAAAACCCAAATATAAATGAACTTTCAAAGCAAAGTATAATTAAATAAAGACAGGGTGTCTAATATAATAACTTCTACAGCTGGTAGTGATATTCACACAAAACAGGTTCCCCGGCAACGGCGCCAAAAACTTGATAGGCGGGTTTACACCCCCCTAAATCTACCGCAAGTGTACGGGTCGAATCAAGTAATAGTACTTTAACAGTACGAGTATCGAACCAAAGGAACCAGGTGTAAAGTACCACAATGACTGTATAGACTATTAATTAGACTAACGCAGATTGATTTGGGTTGTTGAATATCGGAACACGATTAAAAACTTTAATTAATTTAGCTAAGAGAAGGAGTTGGAGGGTTGGATTCCTCAGGTAAACAATTACTTAACTCACAGATTTGACATGATTGACATAACTCCAGGATGACTGGTATAATCACAATCCATCACTATACTCTATCAAGCTATAACAACATTCATTCAACATTTTGTATCATCATTCGATCTCAACAAAGGTAATTGAACAAACAATGATTAAAAACCCACAAAGTACGAATTATCCTATTTCTATCTCAAATTCGACTAAGACATGAAGGATTAGATAAACCTCAAAACTTTTCTCAAACGTTAAAAGATTCATTAAATCAAATAATAGTTTGGACTATTACAAGCATTAAGAACAATCCCACATGTTTCATCCATAAGAATCAAATCGATCGTATATACTGTAAAGCTAAATAAGCATCCAACCATGATTCAAACCAACCCCCCAACATGAACGGATTAGTTCATTTTGGGGGTTTCACAACTCAGAAAAGAAATAATAAAAACGAAAGTAAACATGTTGGTTCTAAAAGAAATGAAATCTAAAACTCCCTGAAAAGCTTAATCCTTCGATGAATGAACTCGATCCGCCTTTTGATTCTCGTATCTTGATGTTTCTAGCCCTCTTCTTCTCTTCAAAAATCGTCTTCTATCTCCCAAAATCGCCCAGAGAGAGTCTCCAAACGTAACTAAGATAAGATACCCAAACCCTAGGTGAAAAAGGCTTTAAAACGTATCAGGGGCTTGGCGCGTTTGGCTGCGCGTTTGGAGGCGCGCTCAGAGGCGCACAGAGCACTGGAATGTTTGCGAAATTAACACTGCGCGGATGTGGGTGCGTTTGGAAACGCGCCTAGAGGCGCGCACAGCTCTGGTTGGCCCAAAAATCTGATTTTCTCGATTTTGCTCCGGACCGTTGTCAACTTGCTCCATTTGATCTCAAAACTCTTCCTTCATCGTCCTTTCATAAAAACCTGTATTTCCTCATCAAAACCATTAAATTCTACTATTTTTACTCGGGAACTTACAACAAACAAAACGAATTCGGGATCAAAATAATGTCGGAAAACGACATTATCAATGGGTTTGTTAGTGAAGGAGTTGGTATTGAAAGATTTATTCATGCAGAGTCCAACAAAGTCATTCTGTTCAGATTGAATGATTTAGTGAAATATAGTGATGTTACTTTGGAGTTGACATTGTCAAAGATGAAAGCATATGTTGAAAATGTTAGAATTTCGGTAAAAGAAAAGTGTATAAGATATGTGAATGAAAGAATGGAGCTCAGAAACAAAGTCAGAAATTGTCATGACTGGATGCTATCAGAAGAAAATCCTAAGAAGTTACTTCACATTGACTTTGTATTCCCTTCAGAATACCAAGTAAATGGTGTTTATTCTGATGATGTTGAAGAACCTATTCCAGAAGTATTATCTACTCAAGAAGATGTTAAGATGCACGATGCTGAACAAGCAGAAAATTCTGAAGCTAATGCAGAACAAATGGCAGTTGATTTGAATGCTCTATTTCTGGAATATGACCTGCCAAATTTCTTTCAACCAAGGGATGTTCAATTTCTGAGTGTTTATCATGATATGACAGAGTTTTCTCAAAGGTTTCGTGCTGAATTGTCAAGATGCATAGGGAAAACAAAAATAGTCTGTTTATTCTGATTTTGTGATCACTGGAATCAAAGAAATTTGTGTTAAGCGATTCATGAAGAATGAATACTATGGGTTTGAGGTTCTAAGAGAAGATGGAAAGGTGTATTACTTCACTGAAGCTGATTTTGGAAAGATCTCAATATTTGATTTCTATCGTTTGTATTGTCTTCTGGAAAACAAAGAGTCTAGCAAGTACAAGAAGGAAAGAGGAGCATTGGCTGTTGTAAAGGAAGCAATGCTCTAAGCTCTGAGATGGTATGCTTACATAGATTTCCATGTTGCTCTGCATGTGCACAGACCATGTGTATATCTTTCTAGACCAAACAATGATCATGAGCAACTGAGTGTTTTGAAGAGTGGATACATTTGTACACGGCCAGAATTGGGTATCATACTGAAAAATAATCGAAGTGAAAAGATCTTCTTTAGAGTTAGTGAAGTTGCCAAGTACAGCTCTGGAACTCTCAGATTCATCAAACACAGTTTGCAGAAAAAGCTATCAAGAGGAACTCAAGTTAAAGAGACACAAGAGATCATTGAAAAGATTGATAGAAGATTAGCTTTGAGAAATGTAATTCTTCTGAAGATTGTGTCTGCCTTGAAAGAATTAAATGTTGATCAATACAAGCTTGTTTGACAAAAGGGGGAGATTGTTAGATCTGAAGTTTGTCAAAAAGCCTAAGTGTTGGAATCTGAATAGAAGGCTCAGAGTTCTGAGTAAGAGACTCAGAAGTTCTGAATGAGAAGATGAAAATGTCATGTGCTCAAGTATAAGTTCTGAGTATGCTTACTCAGAAGGATGTTCAGAAGTTCTGAACATGTGGTTCAGAACTTATGTCTTAGACATTTTCAGTCTTAGTTTGTTACTTATTAGAACACGTGTAATTGTTCTATTGGTTTGTCATGTTTATGTACTGTAGCTCTAGCTTTTCTTTACAGTATATACAAGAGTTAGCAACTGTAAGCTAACTAACTTTCGCATAACTTTTGGAACACTTTCGTATTCAATCTTTGTAATCTTTGAGAGATTCTCTCTCCAGATCTGTAATCTGTTCTTGAATGAATACAAAGTTCTTGATATCATTTCTCTATTATTCTACTGTTTGATTGTGTTCTTGATTGATTAATTGATTGTAAGATCGAATCCTAGTTTCTACATACATATATATATATATATATATATATATATATATAGAGAGAGAGAGAGAGAGAGAGATAGAGGGGGGGGGAGGAGGATCATACGAGAATGACAACTATTTAAAAGAATAAAGGAATAACTCTCAACCAATCATTTTTAAAAATAATTCCAAAAATAATAATTTCCAAAAATCCGATTAAAAGGGCAAAAATGTCAACCGATTGTTTTTGATTATTTTAGGAATATTTCAAATCCATCTTATTTCTCATCGAAATCAAATCAAATCATAATTTAGATTTCAAATCCCCCTTATTTCTATCCCTCTCTTCACGCTTTGCAACCATTTCCCAGCAGCCTCTCCCCCTCTTCACGTTAAAGAGACACAACAACCTCTCCCCCTCTTCACGTTAAAAAGACACAACAACCTCTCCCTCTCTGCACATCAAAGAGACACAGTTGGATATATGTTAAGGAGACACAACAACCTCCACCATCGTCTTCGTTTGCGTGTTCCAGTAAGCAACCATCTTTCCTCGACCTCTCTTGGGGATTTGCATCTCGTTCTCTCAAACAATTTCTTAATATGTATTTCTTCTCCATATCTTCCATTCGATTACTGCACACCCAAGAGACGAGACATCACCTGCAAACCGTTGCTCTTTGCCTCTTCCAACCTCCGACGCCATGACAACCAGTGTACCAGAAAGTGCAAATGAGTTAACTCCATCTTTCTCCTCCAATTTTGCACAACCCAGATCACCGATGTCCCTTGCAGATTTAGAGAACGAGACCTGGAGGATACCTGGAAGAAATCTCAAATAATTTCTTCATATGTGTTTCTTCTCCATATCTTCCATTCAAATTCTCTCTCTCTCTCTTGATTTTATGATCTTCACCCAATCATGTTTTTTTACCGGCGTAATCTCCTCGTTCGATCCCCAGAGACGGAATCACAACCGTCCATTATTATTTGACGCTCCCAGGGATTGAACCTCTCCCATACTCCGCAGAAGGAAACCCCTTAGAGGAAAACCTCCTGACCAACTGAGCTAGGCCCAGATGGCGTCACCCAATCATGTGGAAGACGATTTCATGGCGGAAGAGGATGTGGAAGATGATTTCTGTTTGGTTTATCGATTTTGAGTTTTTTTTGGGGGAGGTGTTAATAATGATTTTGATGATTAAGGCTTGGATTATGTGATATTATGTGATTTTAGGTTTCTCTATTGTTAATCACAAGTGATTTTATGTTTCTCTATTGTTAATCACAAGTGATATTATGTGATTTTAGGTTTCTCTATTGTTAATCACAAGTGATATTATGTGATTGTTGTTTCTCTATTGATTATCACAAGTGATATTCTATAACAGATTTTTTGTTTTTATATTGTTAATCATGAGTGATATTACACTAACAATTTATCCAATTTACTTTACAGTAAATCATCTGTGATTTTGGGTTGCATATTATATCTAAACAATATTTCCAACTGATTTATCATATAATCATCTTTGATTTTGGGTTGCATATTCACATTTTGCTTGAACAACCGAACAAAATGAGATGAACACTCAAATACAGGAATTTTATTTGATATATACGATTTTGATTTGGGTGAGATATTGTGACTCCTTATTTTTAGGAAGTCAACACTATCCTAAATTAATTCATATCATAATATGACCTTAATACCCTTTTAAGGTTAATTTTGGAAAATATTATTTTTGGAATTATTTTTAAAAACGACTGGTTGAGAGTTATTCCTTTATTCTTTTAAATAGCATCCATCGTCGTTTGAACCCACCTCTCTCTCTCTCTCTCTATATATATATATATATATATATATAGAGAGAGAGAGAGAGAAGGGGGGGGGGGGGGGCTTCTTTTGAAACCATTACTAAATGATGAAACCATGTAACCTAATTTCGACCATTAGATTAATAGGCATCCGTTAATTACATTTAAGGGTAATTACGACTTTTTAACATTTGTATTTTTTTTCTTTTTTTTCAGATATTAATAAGGTAATTATTTTTGGATAGATTTGGTTTCCCAAATTTCATGCAATCAAGATTATTTTTTTGTTTCATCCCTCATCATATGAATTTTCGATTTGCGTTTGTTTTTCGTTTTTTGCATCTGTATTCAAAAAAAATTCACATGCTTAAGATGGGAGATGATGTTTTGGATTCTGTGATAGACATTGAAACCATAGCCTTGTCTGTATTTTCAGAGTTCATTGTCGAAGAACATGATTCCAATGAAACGTCGAATGATTATGGAGGTGATTGTTCTAAAGAAAACGATATTGACGGGTTTATCGATGATGATGTTTCAGAATCCCGTGAAAAAAGATGATGGTTAGTAAATTTTCGTCATGGTGTCACAATTCAGATGTGTAACATGTATATATGAACTTATCGAAAGAATTTCATATCGTTTGTAAACGTTGAAATATGAAACAACATTAACCAATGACGCAGGTTTGATTATTTGATTTGAGTTGTTATATTAAAATATCTTAAGAAGACATTTTTTTAGTTTTGTATTATGAAAGGTTGAAGCAACAATTTTTTCTGTTGCGTATTCATATGAAATACCAAATGGTTTCATAAGTTTAGATTAGGTTATTTTGTTAACTAGAACAGTTTCATAGTTTCATTGTTAATGCCAATTTTTGTATAGTTTTTGTTGAAGTATTTAAATTTCATAATCTTATATTTTTTGTAATTATACGTTTCCCTTTTTCCATTAGATGTCGTTGATACGTTTGTCACACCTGGTGGTACGAAGTATTGGATACCGCGTGTGGATGATGAAATTAAGGTACCGGTCGGACATGAATTTTCGTGTATTGAAAAAGCGAAAGCTGCGTACATGAGATATGCAGAAGTAGCAGGGTTCGATGTTAGGAGGTCAAATAAAAAGAAAAATAGGGATGGAAATATTTTATCTAGGTATTTGTTATGTAGTCGTGAAGGTTTTCCTGAGAAAAAAAAGGTAGACTACGATAGTAGTAGTTATGATCGCAAAGTGCAAAATTCCAATGTTAAGAGATCAGGTTGTAAGGCGTGTGTAAAATTCCGTTTGAAGAAAGAGAACAACGCATATGTTGTTTACAAATTTGAAGAAAGGCATAACCATGCGTTATATAATTTCATGATAAGTTGCTTTCCAAATCAAAAAGGCGATTGCAATACACTGATTATAGGAATGTATATAATGCGTCCTCTGCAAGTATTGGTGGTGCTAGGGCTCATACGATTAATGTTGCGCTAAAAGGAGGCTATGAGTACGTGGGTGCGACACCGGCGGATTATGAGAATGCTAGAAGGGATATGGGGATCTTTATTGGTAATAAAGATGCTGAGATGCTCATCAATCTCCTTGCGAAACGAAGGTGTAACGTTCCCGACTTTTTCTTGGATTATTTAGTTGAGGATCGCGAAGTCCAAGCTATTTTTTGGGCCGATGAGATTGCATAGTTAAATTACAAGGAGTTTGGCGATACAGTGTATTTCGATGCCACATACCGGACCAAAAGGTAGACGATTTCTTTATTGTTTTATATGAATTACAATTTCTGATTTCTTTTCAAATATGTATATCTGTAGGCATGCTATGAATTTTGTACCGTTTATAGCAATCGACAATCATAAGCGGTTCGTTGTAGTTGTTGTTGCGCTGATTATTCACGAGAGCATTGTCAATTTCAAATGGGTGTTGAATGCGTTTATTTGAGCGCATGGGAAGCAGCCTTTGTTTGTAATAACAGACCAACGCGCTGCCATGAAACAAGCCATTCCCGATGTTTTCACGGAATCTAAGCATCGTTTGTGCATGTGGCACATTGTGAAGAAAGTTCCCAATAAGGCATGATCTTTGCTAGCTATATTCCTCTAATGTGTCTTATTCATTATTTTAAGTGTTTATTCATAATGTTTTTATTAATAGGTTACGTTGCCCGTTAATGCGAACGATGAGTTTAGGACCAGGTTCAACAAGTTGGTTTGGAATTTTCATTCATCCCCTGATGAATTGGAAAGTGGATGGAAAGAAATCATTGAAGACTTTTCGCTTCACCGTAACGAATGGTTGACTTATATGTATGAAATCCGTCAGTTTTGGATACCTGCGTATTACAAGGATGATCGCATGTCTGGGTTAATGCGAAATACATCTCGTTCCGAGAGCTCACATGCTTTTTTCGGTTATTTGCGTCATATCGAAATGACTTGGTGAAATTTATTCATTCCTTTGATGCTTCGATAGAAAAGCAAAGAAACAAGCATCGTTCGTTGGAGTTTGTTACAAGGAACACATTCCCCCGATGTGTTACTCCAATGTTGGTCGAAAAGCATGCGTCTGAGGTTTACACGCGAACTATTTTTTTTACGTTCAAAAAGAGATTAGTAAAGGTCTATATTTCTGTGGTGTCCAAGTCATTGGTGATAAAAGATATCGTGTTATTCATAAGAACAAAAATTTTGCGGCTAAAGCAACGTATATTGTAAGTAATAGTTTGTATATTATTAAACCTTTTTCTGTGAATTTTTCCACATATGTAATTTTTGTTCGTTTAATTGTAGGTTACTCATGATCATGATGCAAAATATATGGTCTGTGATTGCAATTTTTTTTGTACAAAATGGGCTCGTATGTCATCATATGTTTAAGGTTTTAATCAATGGCGGGCATGTCACAATTCCTGAATACATCATAGTTCGTCGATGGACTAGATCGTTGGTTCCTGTCGAGATTCAAGCTGCCAAGGCGCGTTACGGTGAAATTGACGCTGAGAAGGAGCGTCTAATTAACGAAATAGATGCAAAGGTTGATGTCTTAGTTAGTCGATTGAGGAACGACAAGGCGAAACTTTCTGAGTTTTCGTCAACATTGGACAAGTTGAAGGCTGATTTTGATGTAGAGAACTATGTGGCATGTCCTGCATTTGATAAAGCTGAAGCCATGAGGGAATGTTATGGCGTTGATGTTCCTAACAAAGCAGAGATTTTACCACCATCGGGTATACGAAACAAAAAGTGTGGCACCGGGAAGCGTTTGATTGGAGCATTCGACAAAGCGTCTTCTAGCACGAAGAGGCCGAAACGAGTGTGTAGATCTTGTAAATTGCTGGCTAATCACGATTCCCGCAACTGCCCTTCCCGTTCTAAAGAGGATTAGGTTCTTTTGTTTGATCTAATTAAACGTAACGGCAATTTTATGTTTATCTTGATTTTTTTGTCATGTTCTTTTTTTAGAATGTTTTGATAGTGCATCATTTTTTTATCATTTAATTATGAAAGATATTAAATTATGAAATTGTATTATGAAAATGTGTTACTATTTGCATGTCTTATTATTTTTTTGTTCATCTGGTTAGATGACAAGGTTTTTCTCATTGCACCATATGGTCTGAGCCTATGTGTTGGTATTTTATATATTTAACTTGTAAGTTTTTTTTAATAAGTATAGACCGATTTCACAATTTTCTAGTCACTATGCCGTCGTTTTATATTTTTCCATTTTTTATTAGTTTTAAACTTTATTTAATACTCATCATTTAATGGGGTAGTGGGTGCCATTATTGCACATCCCACTTTCCAAGAAACCGTAAACCGCTACCCCTTCCTTTTCATATATGAAAGTTGCCATTTAGGTTTTTTCATATCGTTTCTCTTCTAATATCTTCCATCATCTTCCTATTTTTCGTCCAAGCCATGGATGGTCATACTTCCTTAGATGATGAAACCCCTCAACCCCCTCAGCCTCCGGTTCCACAATCGCTTCTTCGATCTCTTGTCAATAATAATCTTAATCTGTTGGCCGAAATCCGTGAGTTGACATCCAAAGTTGAGCTGTTGGAAGCAAAGTTGCAGAAGAAGAAACAAAAAATCAGGCACGAATAGACCATCTCAAAGATGCGCAAGGACGACTACGATCATATATCGATGAAGCTCTGGGATAAGACGGTGTTGATGGATAAGCAGACGAAGGCTATCAACAAGGTTAAGGCTTGGTGCTCATGCAAGGCGTTCGATGGTATAGATGGTGTCTAGGTTAGCGTTTTGTCTGAGGTGATGATACATATTGTGTTTTTTGATGTATGTTAATATGTTGTTGGTTTCAATATTCATCACCTCAGTAATCAGTTTATTTTGATGTCAATGGGTCTGTGAAACATATTTTGCTACTCTTGTTTATAATGGGTTTTAAGGAAAAAACCATAGACTGTTTATTTATGAAATCCGTGTTTTAGGTATATTTTTTTTTGTCTATATTGATTGAGAGTGCACATTCACCTAATAATCAATATGAACATTACAATAATATGTTTTGGTTATTTATGTTGTTTGCGTAGACTAATTTGTATTTTAAAAATAATTGTCCTTTTTCTAGTTAACACCCAATGTCAGTAGAAATTGTTTCTTTTTTGTGAAATCATGATTTTTTTTATGCAGATCTTAATACACGGGATATTAACATGAAGCTATGTAGTTTATTTTATCTGAAAGCAGTTAAGTGAAGCATGAAATCACCTATTTAATGCAAGCCGTCAAAATACCCCTTTTGTCATATTTGTCATCATGAGTCCTCATGAATATGAAACACATGGTGTGTTACTTTTTTTTTTAACTTTTCTGGAAGTTTATTCTTTTATATGTGTCAACCATTTGATGTAGGTAGTAAACGATGTACTTATATCAAAAAACAATTTTTATATGAAACCCTAGATGTATGAAACTAACTCTGGACACCTGATATAACCTTATCAACAGTATTTTATATATGTATATTTTTTTGTTATCATTATTATGACTTTGTCCAAATAATAAACTTTACTTCTTGAAAAAAACAACTAATACAAGACATAAATTTAGAAGTGTAATAATGTGAGTATGAAACAAATAAGGGAATCGAATGCTTTGTGTTATTAAAAAACATATAATTACTTATGAAATATGTGTTTATCATTTTATTCTCATGCAGTAAAACCCATGTTTGGAAACCCCCATTTAATAAGTGTGATGACATGGGTGTAACTATGAAACATGTCATTTTTTTTGTTTTTTTCTATTAGATGTAATTATGAATGAAAATAATTACGAAATAGTGTGATATTATTTTCATTTTAAAGTTTTTTTTAGTCTTGGCATGTTTTATATTTCAAACACGATTTACGTGGATCTATACTGTAGAGAACAGTTCAATCATACTCTTATCAAAATACAACTCATGGGAGAGTTCTAGTTGTTTTATGTGAATGTTTTTGCTGTACGAAATAATTTCGGTGTGAACCGATGTTAACCACCACAAACAATATGATAGATCCAGAATCCAAATGTGATTTGAATTTGTATTTTTAACACACAATTGTCCTAATCAAAGGTTAACATATAACTATATGAAACTATCAAATTAAATGTCATTTTTCTATGGACGAAGACCATGCTCAACTCATAATGCATGCAAACCCTTTAACTAAATAACATCCATAATAATTAACTTAACGATTTAACAAATGTATCTAAACCGAACATGCGAAACAACATAACATAAACTTAATGGAAGTGGAAAACATAACCATAGTTTTACCCACCAACACACGTCTAAAATTAAAAAGTATGCAGTGGAAAACATAACCATTGTCGAATAACCTCTCCACTCAAAACCCTCTAATCCTCTCCTTCCTTGTAGACGCCGCTGTGGTTATCAGTTTCTCCCTCTCAAATGGATCAAGCAGGCTAAAAGTAATTGCCTTCGATTCCACGTACCCCTTCTTTCTGTTCCGTTCGCTTAAAAGGATTTTTGTTGTGTATTTTTTGCGCAGGATCTCCATTTGCTTCTCTTGACCTGGACCCTCTTTTGCTAATCCGGTGTACCATGTACGAACACCCCCTCCCATATAAGTTTCCATGTGACGCATTAGGAAAATGCCACTGTTGATACCGTTTTGTGTTGTTCTCCAAGCCCCGCACGCACGCATTTTTTTAGCAATCTGTATTTGTTTCTCTAAAGGGTGGTTAAGGTTTCGTAGGTGTCGTAAGAACATTGTATGTTGTTACATTCAATTTTTATTAGAAAACATAATAAATAAAAGTATATATGAATTCAATAATATCTATACTTCATACCAAGATGTGAACATCGTAATGGTACAAGTCGTCAATCTCGCCTGAATCCCCCGTGTTATCCAAAATTTTTACTGAGTGGTATTTCAAGTCAAATACCACGCAGTAGAAAAACTGCCTTCTCCTCATCGGTATGAAAACCTGTGTTGGAAAATTTAATCAATTGTGTTTATATGAAACAGTCAAAAACACGCAAATGTAATATTCAATGTGAACATTTATTAAGGATCTTAGTAAAGCTATAACAACAAATTACCATATCTATGTTTTCGAGGTTGATGTTGCTCGTATTGATTCGCATGCTTTTGCAAAGTTCCGAGAAAACCACTTGAACCTTGAGTTGAAGTCGTGCATATCGTACAACAATTGTAAAGCCCGTATCCCGGTATGATTTATTTTATTAATTTATTTGTCTCTTAACGTTTTGTTTATTAACGGGATTAGGAGGCAAGGACCAAAATTGAATTAGTTTTGTGAATTATTGTTTCATTTGTTAAATCCTAATTCTTTTGGTAAGAAAATGAAGTTACTTGAAAGACCAAGGACTAAAAATGTAATTTTGGAAGAGGCTTGCATGGGATCGGCCCATGAGGACCGACCCCCCTTCTCTTTTGTTTCGTTTTGTGCCCCATCGCAAGAAACAATCACCACAAAACCCTAGTGCCTCCTTTCCTTCTTTGCTGCCACCACCGAACCACCTTAAACCACCAGCAAAGCCGCAGCTAGCGGCTGCCAGCGAGAGAGAGAGAGAGATAGAGAGAGAGAGACGATCGGGAAGGGAAGAAGCTGACGAGACGAGTGGTTGCTGCTGCGTTTTTATCAAAAGGTAAGTCCCCTCTCGTTTCTTTCTTCCTTGCGTCAAAACCGCGAAACCACCACCATGGCTGCCGCCGCAGCCATGGCTGCCGCCAGCGGGTGGCCGCCGTGCACCACATTCCGGTGGCTGTAATGGGTGGGTTGCTGCTGTTATGTTGTGCGTGGGTGGGTGCGGCCCAAGTTATCGAAATTGGATCGTCACCTTTCGCCTCGCCGGAGTTTTTGTGTCGAACCACCACCACCGCCGGTGGTGGCTGCCGCCCCCACGCCGCCGCCGACCACCAATGCCAGGGGTGGCAGTGGGTGGTGCTGGTGTGGTCCAGACCTAAGTGCCTAAACTCTAACCCGAATCGCGTAAACCCTAATCAAAAGCTAATGTTATCATTTTATGTGAAAATGTCCAATCTGTCCCTGTTTTGTAAAATCCGTAGTTTATTATAGAAAGCTCGGATTGAGGTGAAACTAGAGCACAAATCTCCCAAATTGTGTCTAATGAGTTTCATATGTTTTACAGAAAAATCAATTCGGCCTCTAGCTAGAGCCAAAATGGAAATTTGTACAGACTGGTCTGGAATTCCTGTTTCGGGTAGTCTGTCTTAGAATATTCATATAAAATAGTAGGGACCTCGTATGAACGCGTGCGATATGTCCCTGGAAACCTAAGATATAGAACTTTCTAATTATGGAATAATAATTCTGGTTTGATGGGTTTAAGGGGGGCTAAACAGGTCACGAACAGACATGTGGTGTTAGACCAAAAACCGGAAAATGTACGTTTAGACTTGTAGTTGTAATTTCGGGTTGGGGCTACACTTTGACACTTGATAACACTTCTTTAGGTGGAAAGAAGTGAGTTGGAGTTGGCGGGTTCGTATAGCTGTTCGTGGAGTTCTACGTTGCTTTCTGAGGTGAGTTTACTCACTGCATAGGGTGGAGATTGTATGCGTGCTGCTATAGTTCGTGTGTGTTAACTGTTTTGTTTGTGTGTAGTACTAGGCCGAGTTAGTGTCTAGTATGAGATCTTGGGTGTCGTATGAATCTCGGGGAGACCGAGGACTCGGGGAGACCGAGGAATACGTACACGGGTGTTGTATGAACTCGGGGAGACCGAGGGATGCTTACACGAGTGTCGTATGAATTCGGGGAGACCGAATGATGCATGCATAGGGGTTCATGCATGAGTGTGCTTGTATTATTAAACTGCATGTATTGGTTGTTATATCTATCTGGTGATAGGGGTGGTGTCGATATGATTGATATCGTATGCATGTGTTTGAATTCACTAAGCTTTGTGCTTACTCTTTCCCTATAAATTACTGTTTCAGGTACGAGTGGCACAAAGGCGTGACGGTACACACTGGCGCGTCGAGGAGATTTTCCCTATTATTATTTTGAGACACTATGTTTAGAAATATTATATTTTCCGCTGCTTTAATTGAGTTGGTTGTTTTAACTTAACGAGATGTTGACAAAACGTTTAATTGGATTTAAATACTCATGGTTTATTTTAAATAAAATGTTGTTTTTAAAAGTTCAAATTTATTGTAATTTTTGGGACGTTACAAGTTGGTATCAGAGCACGGCTTGAGCGAATTAAACACATTTCGGTGTGTTTGAACTCAAGTTTGCGGCTCGGGGTTATCTTTTTCCTTTTAAAAGTTTTGGAGAAATAAAAGAAAGGAAAAGTACGTTTGAGAAACGGTGACCGAAGGCGCAGTGTGTACAGTCAGCCGATGCCAAGGGAAAAGGTAGAGTACTTAGTGTAATTTATTGCTTTCTAGAACATTGGAGTATGTATGCTAGATTGCCTGGTGATTATTACACTATTCTGCATGAGTGCATGGTTATTAATTGCTAGTAGGAATTTATGCTAGTCTTGATAGGTTGTTAAGTGAATGCCTTATAAGTTGTATGCAGTAGGAACCAAATAGCCTTAGAATGTTTGATTTAGTTCTATTGCGCAACTCTTGTTTGAGTCTAACCGTTGTGGGATAGAATCTTTTATTCGAATGTCTATCTGGTTTCACACTGTATGCGACTGGGCATTCGCGAGGCGACTCGTCACGATTAGTGGAGATTTCGTCAATAGCAAGGGTAGTGGGATGGGGTGAATTCCTAGTGAGCTAGGAAGAGTGTTGACATATGCGGATACGGGCATATGGGGTAGAACTATCGGCAAGAAACTACTTGGGCACTTCGGGATGGGACTCGAAACGAGTAGGGATAGGTGTGGAAGATAGTAGTAGAGCTCCTACTATCTAAAGCACATGATCCGTGCTCGAGTCGGGGAAAGTCACGGGGAATCTGAGGAGTTGAGCGTGAGTGTAGATAGCAGGATTTATTGCGTGCTAATAAATCGTTGTAATAATTACCCAGAATGGCCATCACAAGAAGGAACAACAATGCTGATCCAGATGCTGGTACTGGATTTACTGCTGAGCAGATTCGTGAGATGATTGTGGCTGAGGTGACGCATGCTATTGGGGAGGCGATCCCCGAGATTATTACCGCCATTCGTAATGAGGTAGTAGTGTTGATGGAGGAGCGCATCGCGGCGATTCCACCCCCTTCCGGTGGGCAGCCCCGAGCGAGAGAGTTTCAGTTTCGGGATCTCTCTGCTTGTTCTCCTCCTGAGTTCAAGGGAGACTCGAACCCGATCGTCAGTATGCGCTGGATCTCGGATATGGAGTGCGCATTCCTTACCAGTGGCTGTCCTGAGAATCTGAAGGTTCGCTTCGTGGTGAATCTGTTACGAGACGGAGCGAAAGACTGGTGTGCTACAGCTTTGACGCTTAATGAGCGCACTACTTTGACCTGGGTGGAGTTCATCGTACGTTTTCGTGCGGAATATGTGCCTCCAGTAGAGATGGAGAGGATTGCTAAAGAATTCTTGGAGCTCACTCAGACTACGGAGACCGTGAAGGAAATGAACCGAAAGTTCATGGAGATGGGACTATTCTGTCCTCAGTATGCTGCTTCTGAGGACATGAAGATGACGCGGTACAAGGATATGTTACGTACCGAGATCAGGGAGTTCGTGAGTACTGCGCAGTATGCTTCACTTGCTGCGATGATGGAGGCTGCCCGGAGACGGGAACTTGAGTTGGAGACACAGACCAAGAAGAGGAAGGCGGTGCATACCGTGGCACCGATATCGGCTGTTCCAAAGAAGACGAGGTTCTCGGACTCGCGCTCGGGTCAAAGGAGCGGAGGGTTCAAACCCAGGGATGGTAGCGAAAGGAGAGACGACAAATGTTTCAAGTGTTGCCAGGTAGGACACTACGGTCGTGATTGCAGGGTACCACTGATGGTCTGCTTTAACTGCAAACAGAAGGGCAACGTGAAGGCCAACTGCCCGAATCCGAGGGTTGCTGATGGGGGTGGGGCACAAAGAGCTCATGCGGCTGCCCCCTTGCGTATTACTGATGGTAGTGTGGGTCAGGCTAGACCCGAGGCGGCCCGAGGTAGAGTTCATCAACTGAAAGTGGAGGAGGCACAGGCTACGCCTAAAGTGGTGACAAGTATATTTCATCACTCGATTCTTTTGGTTATTGATTGTTGTATGTAATTGCTTTTTGCTTAAACTGTGTGATCAGGTACGTTCTTAGTTAACTCGGTGCCTGCCGTGGTGATGTTTGATAGTGGGGCTACTCATTCTTTCGTGTCTCACACTTTTAGTGAGTGTTTGGGCCGAGTTGTAGGATGGTTAGGCTGTCCACTTGTGGTGGAGGTTGCTGATAATAGGACCTTGACGGTTACTGACGTGTATCGTGGGTGCACTTTGGAAATCTCTGGTGTGAGATTTCCTATTGATTTAATTCTGATCGCTATGCGGGAGTTGTGCGTGATTTTGGGCATGGATTGGTTGGATGTTTTCGATGCAGAGATAGTATGTCGTCGCAAACAAGTACGAGTTCGAACCCCAAGCGGGGGAGAATTGCTAGTTCAGGGCGACTCGCCCAGGCGGACCTCAACGATATGTTCGGCTGCGAGGGCGCGGAGGTACTTACAGCACAGTGGCCAGGGGTATTTAGCGTATGTGATAGACACGCGCGTCGATGGGGAGAAGAAGACTGCGGAGGATGTGCCCGTCGTACGGGAGTTTGCTGACGTATTTCCCGATGATTTATCGGGGATACCTCCCGAGCGACAGGTAGAGTTCCGCATTGACTTGATTCCGGGTGCTGCTCCGGTGGCCAAGGCACCTTATCGTCTGGCTCCACCGGAAATGAAGGAGTTGTACACTCAGTTGCAGGAACTTCTCGAAAAGGAGTTCATCAAGCCGAGTTGTTCACCGTGGGGAGCCCCGATTCTGTTTGTGAAGAAGAAGGACGGGTCCCAACGGATGTGTATAGATTACCGTGAGTTGAATAAGCTTACGGTGAAGAATCGTTATCCTCTGCCAAGGATCGACGACTTGTTCGACCAGCTACAGGGAGCCTCGTGGTTCTCTAAGATTGATTTGAGATCGGGGTATCATCAGATGCGGGTGAGGAGTGAGGATACGGAGAAGACGGCATTTCGTACACGTTATGGCCATTACGAGTTTGTGGTGATGCCTTTCGGGCTCACCAATGCACCAGCAGCGTTCATGGACCTTATGAACAGGGTGTGTAGCCCGATGTTGGATCGGTCGGTGATTGTGTTCATTGACGATATTCTCGTGTATTCGAAGTCGAAGGAAGAGCACAAGACGCATTTGTGGGAAGTTTTAGAGGTTTTGAGGCAGGAGAAGCTTTATGCTAAGTTCTCCAAGTGTGAGTTCTGGTTACGAGAGGTCCAATTCCTAGGACATGTCGTGAACCAGAATGGTATTATGGTCGATCCAGCCAAGATTACAGCGGTGATGCAGTGGGAGGTGCCGAAGACTCCCACTGAGGTACGGAGTTTTCTTGGGTTAGCAGGGTACTACCGGAGATTCATTCAGGATTTCTCCAAGATTGCGTTACCTATGACCCGATTGACGAAAAAATCTGCGGCTTTCAGCTGGGGTGAGGAGCATCATAGGGCTTTTGAGGAGCTGCGCAGACGTTTATGCGAGGCTCCGGTGTTGACTTTGCCTGAGGGTATGGATGATTTGGTAGTGTATTGTGACGCTTCTCACCAGGGATTGGGCGCCTGCTCATGCAGTGCGGTAAGGTTATAGCTTACGCTTCGAGGAAGTTGAAGCCTCATGAGGCGAACTACCCGACACATGACCTAGAGTTGGGAGCAGTGGTGTTTGCTCTCAAGATTTGGAGGCATTACTTGTATGGCGTCAAGTGTACGATATACACTGACCATAAAAGCCTCAAATACTTGATGGACCAGCAAAACCTCAACATGCGTCAGAGGAGGTGGCTTGACGTAGTTAAAGATTATGATTGTGAGATACTTTACCACCCGGGTAAAGCGAATGTTGTTGCGGACGCACTTAGTCGACATCCGGTTGGTGAGCCACTGCGGGGTTTGTGTAAACGGTTAACAGTGGTTACACCTCTCCTTGAGTCGATATGTAGTGCTCAGGAAGTGGAAGTTCTGGACGAGAATGCCAAACGCGAGAGAGTTTCGGGTGAAATTCCGAATTTTGCCCGTGATAGTCGAGGTTTATTGACCCGGTATGGTCGAGTGTGGGTTCCCTTCACTGGTGGGAACATGCAGATATTGTTGGACGAGGTGCATAAGTCCAAGTTTTCGATTCATCCTAGAGCTACGAAGATGTACCGCGACCTGCGAGAGGATTATTGGTGGCCCGACATGAAGCGGGATGTCGCCAAGTGTGTAGAGGAGTGCTTGACTTGTCAGAAGGTCAAGGCTGAGCACCAACGGCCGCATGGGAAGTTGCAGCCTTTAAAGATTCCGGTATGGAAATGGGAGGAGATCACGACGGATCTCATTACGAAACTCCCAAGGACTCCACGTGGGAACGATGCTATTTGGGTGATCGTCGATCGTCTGACCAAGAGTGCTCACTTTTTGGCCATCAGGGAGAGCTCCTCGGCGGAGAAGCTCGCAGAGATTTTCGTGCGAGAGATTGTAGCCAGGCGCGGGGTGCCAGTTTCGATTGTCTCTGACAGGGACACCCGATTTACCTCCCGGTTTTGGGAGAAGTTTCAAGAGGAGATGGGTACGTGGTTACATTTTAGCACGGCTTTTCATCCACAGACCGACGGGCAGAGTGAGCGTACTATTCAGACACTTGAGGATATGCTTCGGGCATGTGCTATCGATTTTGTGGGTAGTTGTGATCAGTATATTCCTTTGGTGGAGTTTTCCTACAACAAAAGCTTCCATTCCAGTATTGGCATGCCGCCGTACAAGATGTTGTATGGTAGGAAGTGCAGGACGCCCATTTGTTGGGGCGAGGTTGGTCAGCAAGTATTAGGGAGCACTGATATTGTGCTAAAGACGACTGAGATGATACAGATGGTGCGGGACCGTTTAGTTACTGCACAGAGTCGGCAGAAGAGTTATGCCGACAAGAGACGGTCAGACTTGGAGTTTCAGGTGGGGGATTATGTGTTGCTGAAGGTTTCGCCTTGGAAAGGGGTGATTCGATTTCGTAAGCGGGGAAAGTTGGGACCCCGTTACATTGGACCTTACAAGGTCATTGCGCGAGTGGGAAAGGTAGCTTACCGCTTAGAGTTACCGGACGAGCTGAGTTTGATTCACAACACTTTCCATGTGTCTCAATTGCGGAAGTGTGTGGTGGATGAGTCTGCGGTGATCCCTCTTGAGGATATTCAGATTGACGAGCGGCTTAATTACGTAGAGAAGCCGATCGCCATTATTGACAGGAAGACTAGGGCCTCGCGTAACAAGGTAATTGGTTTGGTGAAGGTTCAGTGGAAGCACCGAAAGGGTTCCGAGTGGACTTGGGAACCCGAGGTTGAGATGCGGAAGAACTATCCGGAGCTATTCGCGGGCATAGACTTCGAGGACGAAGCCTAATTCAAGCGGGGGAGAGTTGTAAAGCCCGTATCCCGGTATGATTTATTTTATTAATTTATTTGTCTCTTAACGTTTTGTTTATTAACGGGATTAGGAGGCAAGGACCAAAATTGAATTAGTTTTGTGAATTATTGTTTCATTTGTTAAATCCTAATTCTTTTGGTAAGAAAATGAAGTTACTTGAAAGACCAAGGACTAAAAATGTAATTTTGGAAGAGGCTTGCATGGGATCGGCCCATGAGGACCGACCCCCCTTCTCTTTTGTTTCGTTTTGTGTCCCATCGCAAGAAACAATCACCACAAAACCCTAGTGCCTCCTTTCCTTCTTTGCTGCCACCACCGAACCACCCTAACCCACCAGCACAGCCGCCGCTAGCGGCTGCCAGCGAGAGAGAGAGATAGAGAGAGAGAGAGAGACGATCGGGAAGAGAAGAAGCCGACGAGACGAGTGGTTGCTGCTGCGTTTTTATCAAAAGGTAAGTCCCCTCTCGTTTCTTTCTTCCTTGCATCAAAACCGCGAAACCACCACCATGGCTGCCGCCACAGCCATGGCTGCCGCCAGAGGGTGGCCGCCGTGCACCACATTCCGGTGGCTGTAATGGGCGGGTTGCTGTTGTTATGTTGTGCGTGGGTGGGTGCGGCCCAAGTTATCGAAATTGGATCGTCACCTTTCGCCTCGCCGGAGTTTTTGTGTCGAACCACCACCACCGCCGGTGGTGGCTGCCGCCCCCACGCCGCCGCCGAACACCACTGCCAGGGGTGGCAGTGGGTGGTGCTGGTGTGGTCCAGACCTAAGTGCCTAAACTCTAACCCAAATCGCGTAAACCCTAATCAAAAGCTAATGTTATCATTTTATGTGAAAATGTCCAATCTGTCCCTGTTTTGTAAAATCCGTAGTTTATTCTAGGAAGCTCGGATTGAGGTGAAACTAGTGTATAAATCTCCCAAATTGTGTCGAATGAGTTTCATATCTTTTACAGAAAAATCAATTCGGCCTCTAGCTAGGCCTAAAATGGAAATTTGTACAGACTGGTCCGGAATTCCTGTTTCGGGTAGTCCGTCTTAGAATATTCATATAAAATAGTAGGGACCTCGTATGAACGCGTACGATATGTCCCTGGAAACCTAAGACATAGAACTTTCTAATTATGGAATAATAATTCTGGTTTGATGGGTTTAAGGGGGGCTAAACAGGTCACGAACAGACCTGTGGTGTTAGACCAAAAACCGGAAAATGTACGTTTAGACTTGTAGTTGTAATTTCGGGTTGGGGCTACACTTTGACACTTGATAACACTTCTTTAGGTGGAAAGAAGTGAGTTGGAGTTGGCGGGTTCGTATCGCTGTTCGTGGAGTTCTACATTGCTTTCTGAGGTGAGTTTACTCACTGCATAGGGTGGAGATTGTATGCGCGCTGCTATAGTTCGTGTGCGTTAACTGTTTTGTTTGTGTGCAGTACTAGGCCGAGTTAGTGTCTAGTATGAGATCTTGGGTGTCGTATAAATCTCGGGGAGACCGAGGACTCGGGGAGACCGAGGAATACGTACACGGGTGTTGTATGAACTCGGGGAGACCGAGGGATGCTTACACGAGTGTTGTATGAATTCGGGGAGACCGAATGATGCATGCATAGGGGTTCATGCATGAGTGTGCTTGTATTATTAAACTGCATGTATTGGTTGTTATATCTATCTGGTGATAGGGGTGGTGTCGATATGATTGATATAGTATGCATGTGTTTGAATTCACTAAGCTTTGTGCTTACTCTTTCCCTATAAATTACTGTTTCAGGTACGAGTGGCACAAAGGCGTGACGGTACACACTGGCGCGTTGAGGAGATTTTCCCTATTATTATTTTGAGACACTATGTTTAGAAATATTATATTTTCCGCTGCTTTAATTGAGTTGGTTGTTTTAACTTAACGAGATGTTGACAAAACGTTTAATTGGATTTAAATACTCATGGTTTATTTTAATTAAAATGTTGTTTTTAAAAGTTCAAATTTATTGTAATTTTTGGGACGTTACAACAATACACCACCGTCCTGTTACGTTGAATTTTGTGTCATTAAATCTTATGTTATACAACATGCAAATTTATTTAAAAACAATATCGTTGCTCCTGTCTTCACAAATAACCGCTTTCTTGATTCCCGACTCCGCAAACGTTCCTCACTGTTTAGAACGGTAACCCAACCGTCTATGACGTTGTTGAACACATTTTTAGTTGATGCAAGTGTTTCCCTTGCAATTCGAGTTATTGTTTGGCCTGAGTCTGATGAGAACAACAGTTCACTACCATACGAAACAATGTGTAAGTTAACTAATTTATAAATTATATACATTGTACAAAAAACTATGTAACATGTGAATTGTACATTATGTTTAGCTTACCTTGGAAGTCCATTAGCCGAGACCGTCCACTCGTGAATTTTTATCTCTTCGCTTGTTATTCCTTTTCCCAAAAGAACCTGCCTTTTCACCTATGGTGACTTCATTTGTTCACCCAACTCCGGCTCTCGTTTCCCTATTCTTGGCGCTATGTCTGATGGTTCATAAACAGTCTTACTCTTGATATTAACTCGATCACTGTTTAAAGGTGTTAACTGGCTGAAACCCACATCGAAACTCGGGGCTGATGCATCACGAGTAGTAACCACATTCTCCGCAGCTGTCTTTTCTCTAAGCGGACCCTCCTTTTCTCCCGAGTTAAGCCTGACTGCCTCGTCAACGATTTCGTATGTTGACTGACTGTAACATATCTGTGACAATGGGCTTTGTTTTTCCAAAGAGTCGTCCTCCGTGAAAACTAGTTTCACTGGTGTTACTGTCCCGGCTGTCTCCTTTACTCCGTCATCTTTGCGAACATCGTCCGTTTCATCGCCATCTCTCACTTGATTCTCCTTCATTTCCGGCACTGGATCTTCGTCTTTAAATATGGAACCCAATGTGTCTTTGTAGTGGGTGAACTAATCCTCATATGGGAAAAACCTTTTGCTTCATCTATTAGTTGCTCTAGTGTAACACCTCGAATTTCCATTATATTTTATTTAATATGAATGAGGTCTAAGTGTATTTAAGTTTAATTTTTTGACTTTTGTAAAATACATAACTCAAAGGGGTTAAAATTCAAAGGATCAAAGCTGAAGCTAATTATGGAAATTTGGAACTTGAGGGCGTGTTTGGTCATTCTTGAAAGTTGAGTTATAGATAAGTAAGGAATAATCTGAAATTGAGAAAATATCTCAACAATCAGATCTTGGAGTCGGTCAAGAGCAAAACAGAGAGAAAGAGAAAGAAGAAAAAGCCATCTGAAATCTTGGTAAGAAATTCAAGGGATTCTGCAATTTAATTTCAGTTTGTGAGATTGTATCTACAAATTAATCTGATTCCATCTAGGTACAGCTTGATTGGAGTATTTGATTTGGAGTTTGAATTGTGCAGAAGAAGTGGGTTTAAAGTTCATACAGGTGAGTTCATCTTCTTCCAAATGTTTTTAATTGAAATTGAATAAGATATTTGGTAGCAAACTGGCTGAATGATTTAGTAAATATGTATTGAGATTGAACCGATCAATAAATTGAACGAAGACGAGCTTTTAAAAATAAAATTTATGTGCAGTTCGTAGTCCCGGTTTTAAAATCCGGTATTGGATCCGGAATTTGGGAAATCCGCTACGGGATCCGGAATTGGTGTCCCGGTATTGGGATCCGGTCTCGCTGATATCCAGAATGGGATCCGGAATTGAGTTGTGATCCGGAATTTAGTTGGGATCCGAAATCGAGTTGGGATCCGGAATTGAGTTGGATCCGGTTCCGGATAGTTCCGGACTTTGAGTTTGGAATACTTTCAGGATATAGTTTCCGGATACATTATCTGGTTAAGCATTTCTAAAAAAATTCTGGGGGGCGCTGCCCCCAGACCCCGCAAGGGCGTTGCCCCTTGACCCCATCCGCTAACTGGGTAGCGGAACCCCCGTGCTAAGTCGCCGAAGGGGGAACATTTGAGGATAAGGATACGATAGGTTATCTAGTATTCTTAGAATTGAGAATGTGTTACGAGATGTGGCGTGATATGTTATTATACATATACGCTAGTAAGTGTAATAGATCCATAGGCACTAGTAGTATTTGTAACATGGAATAGGCATAAAGTAATTTGTAATTCCCGTTGACCTGAAATGTGGAATAGGCATAAAGTAAATTGTAATTCCCATTTCGTAAGGTGATGTGAAATAAGGAATAGGCATAAAGTAAATTGTAATTCCTATTTCATAGTATGACGTGAAACGTGGAATAGACATAAAGTAAATTGTAATTCCCGTTTACGTGGAAATGAGGAATAGGCATAAAGTAAATTGTAATTCTCATTTCGTATTGTAGATATCGGGGAATAGGCATAAAGTAAATTGTAATTCCTGATTTCTATGGGAAGGTAAGAGATAGGCATAAAGGAAATTGTAATCTTTACTTCCACTCCAAGAAATAGGCATAAAGTAACTTGTAATTTCTTGGATATGAGCGATGACCTAGAATCTGTAATGATTCGTAGTAGGCTCTCGAATGTGATAATATGACTTCCTGAATGTTAATCATACTCATGGAATCGGGTATGTTCCCGTCATCGCAAGATGAGTACGAGTACGGTAAGAATGGTGGCAAACCAGGTTTGTTTATACGCTTTGAATATCTGAGTTTCCAAAGCTATTAAAGTTTTAATTTGAAATTGGATGTTCTCACTAAGGCGTAAGCCTAATCGTTTCAAATTAAATTTTCTTACTAGGTACGAGCTCGGGGAAGTAATGGGAAGAGGGACGATTGTTTTGGTATCCAACTTTTGGGTGCTAAGTGGAGAAGTTAGCTTTTGCGAGGATGCCTTTGATGAATTGCCTAGACAAATAATTTAATCTAATCATAGTTGGCAGGATTAGATTAATAGGTTGTTTTGAGAATTTGAAATGTATATATGAATCCTCACAGATAATTCTCTACTTATGTATAAAAGTTTGAATGATATTATGATTAACTTTGTTTAAGGTTTAAATTGGTCCTGATTTTTAGGATGCTAATAGGTTGTTTTTACCTTGCTAAGTTCCTCTTCATCAAACCGTAGCCCGTCTTCCTCCGCGTCTGTGTTTACTCCAATTGTTCCAATTTCTTGAATCACAACGCCCAAATTTGGACCAATATTAGGCGTATCATCTATTGATACTTTGATTTCGGAATCGTTAACTAATACTTTATCAACATCGGGCTCCATTTCTTGTGCAACAGGCATTGGTTCTTGCGCTAGAATGGCAACATTGTCCGCCCTTCTGTTTGGCACCACATTTTCTTCATTACGCATCGTTAATCTTTCCATATGCAGCCCCATGGCTCGGATGCCATCGTTTTTCCTTGTTCGTAACTTTTCCATCGTCCATTCCGTGATTGGTAACGATTCTGGATTCACATCAGCCATCTGAAATATTGTACCGTTCACGTACAAGAGCTGCAAAAACACGTGTTATAGTAAGAAGCATAGTATAAATTTTGTTTTCATACGAATAAATCATAGTTTCACGTAGCGTTAGTAATGTCAGCGGTCCACAGAAAAAACTGTCGTATGTGTCTCGTCTCCAATTCCGCTTGCACCAGTTGATGCGACCAATCATGTCTACGTTCTCGATTTTTGACAAAAAATTTGCGTTGCATCCGCCCGTTGGGCTACACTCTCCCATAGAGTTCACGAACAAAACTATGAAATTCCACTTGAAAGCATCACCTCCGATTGGCTTATCGATGATTGCATTACTTACATCCGTTGGCCTAATCTTGTCTTTACTGTAATTCTTCTTCCATTTATCAAAAGAACGCAATTCGTTTGTTGTGACATCAACAACATCCAGATCTATTCCACATGTTGGAATACCGACCACGCTATGAACTGCTACCTCTGTGATCTTTATTTCAGCGTCTCCAACCGTTATCGTCATGCGCACAGTGTTTAGGTTGTCCACCACAAAATAACGTAGCTTTGATGGAATACCATCAACCGTCATCCCTAGCAGCGACTCGAAACCCATCTCATACAAAGAGACCTTTTGATCGTTACAAAGTTCTGAAAGTGTAGCTTGCAGAATCATTGGCGAAGTTCGTGTTCTGATCCCCCTACATTTTCCCTTTTATTGGCCTTCTTTTCCTTATTCCTTTTCACCTTTTTTGAAGCTCTTGGCCTCTCTCTTGGCACATCTACCCTATCAGATGGATTCGTCACGAAATCGTCGTCCTCCTCAAATCCTGTTTTACATTTTATAACTTAAAATTAAATGTATGAAATGACGTGGTCTTTGACTATTAAGGAAAACAGTAATTATAAGTGACACCTTCATCGTAACAAACTATCTCTAAATTCTTTGGACGTGGTCTCTTCCTTTCCACATGTTTATTTTGACGACGTTCGCATTTGCCTCCTTTATGCGATTTTGTCAACTGTGAAACACCCAAATTATTAAAGCATCTGTATGTGCATGATATGCTTAATAATTATTCTGTAAGCAGCGTACCTTGCATATCTTTGCCTTTCCCTTCATCCTCTATTGCCATCGAACTAAAACCCCTATCTAGTTTTTGCAATATGCTTGTCAAATCTAGAATATTATGTTGTTAATAGCTCAATGCCCATAACGTTTCATACTTTTTTATTAACATAAATGAATGTCATACCTTTATCCAGTTGTTTCATATGTTTTGTACCTTTAATTGTTTTACCGGTACTGCTTCCCACTGCAATCAAACATCGTATTGACACATTTATTTAGTACAATACTTTCACATAAATAAATGCACATAAGAGGTTGGTAGTTTATATCTAGCATGTTTCACAAGTTTTATGCATTCTACAATGCATTATTTTCTTCACATCTTTTTTCTTTGCATAACGCGACATAAAATATTTCACATATCTTTGTTTTCATAGTCCCACTATCTCAACATCTACTTTATGCCTTTATAAAACTTTAAACAACCAAAACATATATGGGTTCCACTCTTTTATGTACTGATTCACAGGCCACATAAAAACAGTTTATTTCACACTATTCAAACTCATATTTTTCCCCCAAATTCTCAATGTATCATGTCACATGCAGTATATCAAATATGTTGGTGTTCATAATCTTATTTTTATGAACCGGTTTGTACTTTAATGATAATTTAAGAAAGCAAAATTTATATGGTTTCATACCTTCTATAATCGAACTTTCATGCATCTCGGTAACAATGTCCATCGGGCTTTGTGCATCTCCATGGAAAACAACTTCATTATTCGGCTCCATTAATGGTTTCATACTTTGATCCCCTCCTGAACAGTGACCAAATATTACATATAACGACAGGTTAATCCAAACTAAGAATCTTTAAAACAACTACAATTTGTACCTTTTTATTTTTTCGTATCTGGCCTGTACCGTCGAGGCACACTGGGTTATCGGGTGTGTTTTTGAAGTTCAAAAACGAAGTTTTCAGGCGTATTCTCTCGCTGGGCCTTCGAACTGGTTGTGTTTCACGATATTAATGGTGTTATGCTTCATTGATTTGTTATGGAAGTAGATATTGTGGATTTTTTTTTTGAAAATCTTACCTCTTCTTGGTGCATCCGGTTCCTTGTCCGTCATTTTTGTTTCGTAAATGTTTTTTTGATTTAATGTGTTTCACTTCGTTGTTATTTGTTTCCAAATGTGTTTTCACCACGACGACGATGAAACCAGTTATTTTCGTATAATCGATTCCGTCAAAAACGGTGTTGATTTCACCGGAACAAAATCAAGCCCTAATTTACCGCGATTCAGAATCTTTCCTAAACTGATTCCGTATGTTCATTGACCAGTATACCCTTTCATAATTTGAAGCTTGACGATTGTGCCCTCTTTTTCATATATAATTACACTACATGCCTCCGCGTCCATGTAATCCGTTGTTCAATGTCATCAACGGTCCAGATTGGGTTTCACATGTTTCATTGTTTTAGACGGTTTCATATATATATATAGAGAGAGAGAGAGAGAGGAAGGTTCAAATGAGAACGATAAATATTTATGAGAACTACGAGAACGGCCGACCATGTACAAAATCACTGGTGATTAAAATTTCTGGACACGCGCGGTTTGGGCCGCGGTTTGGCAAGTCGCGCGCATCAACATTGATTTTGTACGTGAATCACCAGTGATTTTGTGCATGAGCGGCCGTTCTCGTAGTTCTCGTAAATAGTTATCGTTCTCGTTTGAACCCACCTCTATATATATATACACATAGTTAATAACATGTAAAAAAAGTCTTATGTTTTGTTTGCACGCAGTAATCATGTTTGTACAAATGAAAAAACCATACAACAAGGTTAAAAGAAATGTTTTTACGCACTGACGTTAACATATACATATCTATATGAAATAACATTTTTTCCCTTCGTTTTCAATCTCTAAAAGATAATTTGTGTCCAATGCAATGAAAAGTCCTATTTGGATTCGTTAACCTCAATTTTAAAAGGATTATATATCATGTTAATATCTCAAATTAGACTTGTCTAACACGTAAAAACAATTCATTAAGTAAACGACAACACGACATACACAATAATACGAGATTAGACCTTTTGGTAATTAGTTTTATGTTTTTAGTTCTTACTAAACACTTGGTGAAATTGGTTGGATTCAAAAGCATTCTTGATTTTGAATACTCTTAAACGTTTGGTTGATACCTATATTTTTAAAATATACTCATCGAAAATATATATATACACATATGACAAAATAGAAATGTCACTTTCTGATATTTTTCTCAATTAATAATCAATAATATATATATATATATATATATATATATATATATATATATATATATATTTATATATGGAAGGGTTCAATAGAGAAGTCCAAATATTTAGAGAAATAGAGAAATGATCTTGGCCATTTATTCGGTCAAGATCGGCGGCTTTGACCGAGAAGCAGCGGATAATTACTCGCGTGGTCTGCACAAGATAGATGGATAGTTTCGTAAAAAATACACCGACTGAGTTCATATATGAATCTGTGTGATTCACATCTGAACTATACGTTCATATATGAACCGTTATAATTCACATATAAACTCTTTTTAACTAATTCATATATGAACCTTTGTGATTCATATATGAATCAGTTAATTTGTTCATATGAGAAGTAGTTAAAAAATTTCATATATGAATCACAAAGATTCATATATGAACACAAAGGTTCATATATGAATTAGTTAAAAAAAATTCATATATGAATCACAAGGGTTCATATATGAACACAAAGATTCATATATGAATCAATTAATTGGTTCAACTGATTCATATATGAACCTACAGTTAATTAGTTTTATATATGAAACACAAAGGTTCATATATGAATCACAAGATTCATATATGAATTAGTTATAAAGAGTTCATATGTGAATTACAAAGGTTCATATATGAACGTATAATTCATATGTGAATCACACAGATTCATATATGAACTCAGCCCGTATTTTTTGTAAAAGTTACGAAATTGCCCTTCTATTTTTGGAACAGCCGCAACTTTTGACCAGTCAAAGCAGCAATTTTTGACCAGTCAAAGCCGCAACTTTTGACCAATTATAACCGATCTTGACCGAATAAATGGCCAATATCACTTCTCTATTTCTCTAAATATTTGGACTTCTCTATTGAATCTAAGGCTATATATATATATATATATATATATATATATCATGTATTGTAGGGTAAATTGCATGCATTAAATATAACATAATTTGGTTTAATTCCACATAAGTTAGTTTATTGATAAATTACTTGGAGTAGCTTATGAAAGTCTTGTGACACTTTTTGACAATTATAACCCTCATTAATGTTAATTATTAATTATAAACAAATATTAATTCTTAATAAATATTAATTTAGAGTAATTAAAATTATTAACTAATTTTAATTATACATTATTATTCAAAAAACAAATATAATAATTCTAAAAATGTTTATGTAGGTTACTGTTAGGTCTAAATATGTCTTCAAGATTTAATATTATTGTCAAAGTCAAAGTCAATGTATTAAGTCTTGTGAGAAAGTCAAAGTTGCTTATTAGCCTTATTTAGTCCTTAGGTATAAATAGCTTTTGTTTAGTCTATTCTTGTAACAATTGAGAACAATTAGGGCATAACTCACATCTTGTAATACAGAGCCGACATGAATACGATCTAAGCTTTCTCTATCTACTCTCTCTCTCTCTAGATCTTGTATGGATTTCATGGTTGTTTGATTGATTTGGGATTAACAATTGGTATCAGAGCACCTTCAAGTCAGATTCATTCAGCTCCTCTTGCATTGCAATAACCCAGTCTGGATCATTCAAAGCTTCAGAAACCTTGGTTGGTTCAATGTTGCTTAAGAAGCAAGCAAATAAGCATTCATTCGGTGATGCAGACTTGGATCTCGTGCTGACATTAGCGGACGGATCACCAATGATTTGATGAATCGGATGAGCTTTTGTTAAAAAATAATGATGCGCAATTTTGGTATGGCACTTATCATTTTCCTTCCTATAGAGCTCCGCTTAACAAGTCAGGACCCAAGACGCGTTGGGTACCAAAATCTACTTAATCTGTTTTTGCAGATTTAGAAGCAAAGCGTTGAACTCTTGGAAGAAGATGTATCCATGCATTTAACGTAATTGGTTTCTGAATACATCAGTTCAGGACCCGTGCTTCAACGACAATGGCTTCTGGACAAATCAGTTCAGGACCCGTACTTCAATGGCTAAGACTTCTAAACAAATCAGTTTAGAACTCGTACTTATCAGGTTAAATCTTTTACCGCATGATCATACTTCTCAGGTGATATCCTTAACTGTCACATCTTTCTATTTCAAGGAAAAAGTGGTAAAAGGTAACATTGTATTATACTTTGTTTCTACTGCTTTGAAAATTTGAATCTTTACAAATTTAATTCAATGAGATGAAATTTTCAATTTTCATTCAATGAATTAAATGTGTGCTAAAAGATGATTTTACAAGTATTTATGTATTATCTGAGTTACATTTGTTTCAACTTTCACCTCTGAAATAAATCGAAAGGTCAGCAAAACATGAATGAAATTATGCTGAATGCTCAAAAATATGGAAATCTGAACTTATATAGAATATAATGCTCAGAAAAGCCTAAATATCAGAATGATGGATGGAAACGAAAATATGGGGGAAGCACTATGTTTTAGAACCAAGTGATTGAGATGCTTAATGTTTTTAATTCCAATCATTTAGTTTGAAAGTTTGTGCCTGTGGCCTTTCTGTTTTGGGAGATTAAGTCCTAAGGGGTGCTCGACACCTAGTCCCCAAGGCCAATTGGTCTGGGATCGGCTGACCCAAATCCTTCTATAGAACCAGATAGAAAGCCATGTTCTACTGGTACAAATGGGTTTACGATATATCGATGTGGCCTTTCTGGTTTGGGAAAGTAAGTTCTAAGGGGTGCTCGACACCTAGCACCTAAGGCCAACTGGTCTGGGATCCGCTGACCCAAATCCCGCTATAGAACCAGATAGAAAGCCATGTTTAACGGTGTATCTTATTCCTACTAAACTTTTTGATTAAAAGATGCCAATGAGCACAAAATCAAAAGATGCCAATGAGCACAAAAGAAAAGATGCCAATGAGCACACATCTCGTGAAACTTGGGGAAAATACAAAGTCGCGATAAACCTGTAAATTTGTGAAAATTCTGATTTTGGACAAATAATGTGAGTAGAGCAGAGTATTCTGATATGTTTTAGAATTGCATATGCTTGTTTCTAATCATATTTCGCATGCTAGCACACCAAATAGATTTAATAAAGGGGTTGAAACTGAACATTTTTTAACTTGTTATGCAATGATGTCTTGTATTTGAATCCAAACCATGCATTTGATTTCATTTGATTGAAAAATATGTTAAATTTCATTAAGTTGGATTTCTTTTGTACAGTTTTTCATATGATCAAATGTTAGTAGTTATAAAATGTAGTTCAATGAATTTTATTTTCCTTGAATAAAATTTTCAACTATTGTGCTATTAATGAAATATATGCATATTTTTAGGGGGAGAAAACAATTTGCTCCAGAATTCTTATTTTGAGGGGGAGCAAGGTTATTCATTAAGGAGGAGA
The DNA here is from genome assembly GCA_033807775.1 of Saussurea involucrata. Classification (NCBI taxonomy): domain Eukaryota; kingdom Viridiplantae; phylum Streptophyta; class Magnoliopsida; order Asterales; family Asteraceae; genus Saussurea; species Saussurea involucrata. The sequence continues at coordinate 196,580,873 of CM066321.1, read as the reverse complement.
TTGTTAGTGATATTCAGAGACGCGACTGAAATTGAAGAAAGTTTTTGATGATCGTGATGCTCACTATCATCGAAAAAGGGGGAGAAATGTTTAATTCAATTTCATGTCAAAGAGCTTTCAAGTCAAAGACTCGAAAAAAGAAGATTCCGTCTCAAGAAAGAAAAAGGGGGAGAATTCTTCAAGAGTTTAAGAGAAATCGATTGATCATCTTGTGATCTCTTTTTCTTAAACTTGTGCTATATGGTGAATATCCTTACTGAAGTTTGAAGTTCTCAAGTCAAAGAAAGAAAAGGGGGAGAATTCTTCAAGAGTTTAGGAAAAATCGATTGATCATCTTGGTTTCTCAAGAAGATCTCTTTTTCTTAGATTTGCGCTACATTGTATCAAAATGCCTTGTGTGAAGAAACAAATTCTCCATATCTAAGAAAGAAAATCTTCGTCTGAAGATTTTGTGACGTTTTGACTTTGACAAGCCTTGATAAAGACCGAAGTTTTGAAGATTCAAGAAGCCGAAGACTGCTGTTCTCAAATGTTTAAATCTTGAATCCAAGGGGGAGATTGTTAGGTCTAAATATGTCTTCAAGATTTAATATTATTGTCAAAGTCAAAGTCAATGTATTAAGTCTTGTGAGAAAGTCAAAGTTGCTTATTAGCCTTATTTAGTCCTTAGGTATAAATAACTTTTGTTTAGTCTATTCTTGTAACAATTGAGAGAACAATTAGGGCATAACTCACATCTTGTAATACAGAGCCGACATGAATATGATCTAAGCTTTCTCTCTCTACTCTCTCTCTCTAGATCTTGTATGGATTTCATGGTTGTTTGATTGATTTGGGATTAACAGTTACATAAAAATTAAAGTTATACTTATTTTATTTCATTGATAATTAAAAATATGTTAAATAGTTTTAATAAAAGTATTTATATTTTTGAGAAATCTTAATTAATTAGGATATGTGAGGTTGACCAATTTTATTGTTATTCATATTATATGTGATGGTTATTTAAAATCATAGATTAATGTGATTTTTCCTAATTTTTTGTTTTAACAAATTCAAAATTTATAGTATATATATAATAATCAATTTTAAATTATTTCAATCAACATATTATATTATTTAAGTTTCTTTACTATATTGCTTCTATTAATTAACATATTATATTATTACAAATTTGTTTAGTTATATTAATAGAAATTTATTTGAATTATATTATGAAATATTTGTAGTTGACTGTATTTTGAAGATGTCATTTTTGTCATTTTAAATACTTATAAGCTAGTTTTTGTTAAATATAATTTGCTAATCATCTAGTTTCTCAGCTACCAACTAATTTATCAGCTAACATTTAGCTTATCAGTCATCAAATAGCTTATCAACCATCAACTAACTCATTAGATAGTTTGCCAAACATAGCCTTTGGCCGGTCTTATTTCGTAACATCGAGAAAAATCTTAGGTATGTTAGATCCCTAGATTTATTTAATTATAATCTTGCCTTTTACATGTTCAACTATTTCCTATTGTGAATTATATGTTGTGGGAAAAGACCTATTCAAGAAAAGGGTTCGGTCATACTCAAATTGGGCCTTTCGTAGTGTTGTTTTGGTCCCCGACGAGTTTGATGCGGGTTAGTCGCATGGAAACCGCCTAAGCCACTTGATGACTGTTGTTCGGACAAGTTCTATGCGAGCTTTGCCACATGACACCCGCTTAAGACACTGGAATGTCACACGTAGGGAAGAGACCTCGGGGTGTTGTGCGGCTTTTTGGCAAGTTTAGTCGTGCGAAAGTCGCCCATGTCGACTTACTAGTGTTGTCCCTTATCTGACCTACTACCCCTCTTCACCCTCATTTACTTCATCTTTCCCTCTTAGAAACCCCCATTTCTCTCCTTCTTCTCTCCCCTCATTTATGTTTGGTCCTAAGCAAATCCTTTAATCATCAAGAAGTAGTTGATGTAATTGGTGAACATTTAAGATAGATTCAAGGGTGGATTGTAAAGTGTAACACCCGTAGTTTTGGTAAGCAAAGGTTACACCGAGCCCATTGGCTGGTTGGCATTTGTAAACTTTGTGTGTGGAAGGACCTACTTCTAATCCTTAGATGTGTCAGGAGCGTTCGGGATGAGAAACTTCAATTTTGGGCCTCGACACGCAGGGTGCGACTATGCCCGCGACTATGACATTTGTCAATGTCGCGGGGGAAGGACACCCCATGGTACGCTTCAGGAGACAATGCCCACGACAATGACACATGTCACTGTCGTCGGACAATGTTGCGATCGGCCCCCAGAGTCACTTAAAACCCAGTTTTGGCAGCTTCTTCTCATTTTTGGCTATTTCCTTCCTACCATTCTCTCCCAAACCGAACCCTCTCCTCTCGTTTCAGATTTTGGAGCTCCTAAGACACAAATCCTTGATTTCTAAGGTGATCTTTCTCCTCCAAACTAAGATTTGGAAGCTTTGGGCAAGGATTATCCATCTCATCTTCTTCTTCACCATTGTAACCTCATTTTTGGGTTTTCTTATAAACCCACTTGTAAGTTCATCCTCCCTCTTTCTAAACTTTCACTTGAATTAAAAATGCTCCATTGATGACTTTCTAGTGTTTATACTTCTCAAATTTCGGTTTAAATGATTGAAGTTAGGTCAAAATTAGGGTTTTGGTTTAAATGGAGATTTTGATGTAAAATGTTTGGGAATGATTCTAAGTATTTGGATATGAATATTTATGGTTAAAAACTTGTGGACCTAGGTTTATGGAAGTTTTGCTTGAAGATTCAAGTTTCTTCAAAGGAGCTCAAGTTTGGGGAAAATTTAGATTTAGCCTAAATCTAGCAAGGTGAGTTCAAGTTGATTTGTGAAAACGTTGTACATGCCATAAACGTCTATTTTAAAGTGTTTATGTGTTTTACATGAAATTATCAGTTGTTGAGTTATTTGGTGGGTTTGATTATTCGAAGTGTTTAACTTTATAAACCTTGTAAAACACCCACATTTAGGATTTGATAAATGAATTATAAATGAAAGTGTTTTGATGATTTATTGTATAAATGGAGGTTGTTTGGTAAAAATGCACTTTTAGTATTTGTTGGAAATGTGCATAGTTTATGTTATGGTATCTTTTGAAAATACGAACGTGTTGGTCATTGAATTTTCGTCATTTCCGACCTTGTGAACATTTTACAAATTGTAAACTTTTTTTGTTTTTTGGGCCGAAGGCCATTTGTGATTTGAGAGACAAAGATTTTGAGAAAAGATGCATTTTGGGTTTATGTAACCTTATTGGCTCACATATTTAGCCAAACGTTTATTATGCCTTTTGGGCTTGATTTATATTCAAATGAGTCTTTGGGGTATTTGCCCTGTTTTGAGTAGCTCGATAAGGATCCTTAGACGTATTTTGTACTTAATTTCATTTTATGACTTTTAACAAGTGGTATTTTGAGTAGTTAACCATATGGCTTGGTATTTGATTATGTTGGGTTTTAGCGACATTTGTCCAGTTTTGATAGCTCAATGTAGAGCTTTGGTCATGATTTATATTTATTTGAGAATTACATGTTTTGAATGTGTTACTTCATTCGTTTTGGAGTCATTTAATGTAATAACCGTGATCTTTCTGAAGATAAAACCTATTTTGGGGTGAAAGTGTGAAGACAAAAATTGGAGGGCCTTATTTGTAAATTTGGGTGAAAGGTATTTAAACACCCATTTTAGGCTCAAAGCCCTAGGAACATTTATTTTTGTGCGTGTGCATGGCGGCTCACAGAGAAAAGAGTAGAGAAGGGAGAGTGTAGATTCAGGAGCATTTAGAGAAGAATTTCATCAAACCCATAAGAGGAAAGAGAAGTGGAACTTGATTCTTCAATTGATTTTAGTAGGTAATTCTTAATCTCAATCCTTAAGGGTTTCTCTATTTTTTGAGTTTAACAAAGATGTTTAAGAGAAATTAGATGATTATAATAGAAATAAATTAATTATCTTGTTGGAAAGAGGCTTAGTAATCGATTTTATTGGGTTAATCTTGGACCCTAAAATATTCTGAGTCGCATCGCCCTGTTAATTTTGAGAGATCCGGTATTCGTGATAATGTGATTCGGAATTTGATTTATTAATATAAGATCCGGAATTTGAGTGTGTACGTATTGGATCCGGAACCTATTTTTGATTGAACCAGAATTATTTATTTAAAACAAGTTTCGGAATGGGCCGATTTGGTTTGTTGGATCCAGAACATTTTCTTAGAACCGGAACTTGGACTCGCGATTAAATGGAATTAAAATAGAAGAGATCCGGAGCTTGGCACATGGACCAAGCAGACCCGGAATTTTAGAAGTTAGGAACCGGAAGTTTGGTGTGATGAGCCGGAATGACCATGTGTTCTGGACCTTGTCACGTGATCCAAAATCCTTTAGTGATTGGGCCGAGAGCCGGAATATGAAAACAATTAGCCTGATCCGAAATGCTATCACGTGTTGGGTCGTGGGATTTTATTGGTATCTGGGCCGAGAGTCTAGAATTACTTAGTAGACCGATTCCAATTATTTACTTGGACCGAAATGTCTCCTTTCTTGGGCCGAGAGCTTACCTTTTTCGTTGTGGACCTGATCTCCATTTTTAACTTGGGCCGTAGGAATTAATTTTTGTTAGTGTTGTCAGTGGAACCGGTTCTAAATTATTTTTGGGCTGGTGTTTATTAAATGAGAGAGAGTGATCCGGAATAATCAATTTTGACCCGGTATGTAGTATTAAATAAGGACCGAAAATGTTAGCTAGTGCAATTATTTAATTTGGGCCGGAGTTATACAAGTGGCGTTGGAATCCAGAATTGTTAGCACGTGATCCGGTATTTAAGTATGGGGTATTTTCGGATGAGACTTTCCATTTAGTAAAACTCAGTAGAAACTAGTGTGTCTTACCTAGTATGTGTGTTGGGTAAATTGTAGGTGCGAGAAGAGACGATCGATGCAAGTAAGAGTTCCTATTCAGCACTCCAGGTGAGTCTTTCTAAACCAAAATTTTTATACAAGTATGTTTAATGGTTATTACCAAACTGTGCGCTTTTCAACTGTTTTTATTTCAAATGAGGAATAAGTGTGTGGCATGGCTATTATTTAACAGTGTGCTTTTCAACTGCTTCTATTTCAAGGCAAGGATTAAATGTGTGATTTATATGTGTGTGACCATGCTCTGGCTTTGGTGTGAAATGGGGGTGTGTCCCATAATAATTATATATATGAATTCGTTTCATATATGGGCGGTGTGTGTGACTATAGCGTGTGTGTGCCTTATAGCGTTGTCACGATGTGTGTGACTATAGCGTATGCCAGTAGCATGTGTAAATGCGTGCATATCATCTTAGTGTGCTTATTATGATTGGTATAAAAGCTTTCATAACTGATTTTATAAACTGAAATATTTTGGTGTGACTTGGTGTGGAGGGAAGCTTTTAAAACTAAAACTGTTTCAGGTAAGCAGGTAGCCGAGAGCACGTTTAGAGGTATGGCAAGACATGGGTTGGAGCTTGCGTTTAGAAGGAGTAGAAGAACTTCCTTTTTATGTCTAGTTAGATTTCTCAGCTGTATTTAGGGTTATTTCCGCAAACCCTGTGTTGTAAATCTGGATAGTGTGACCATGTTGAGCCGTTTATGGCGTTATGAATTAAATAGGTAGCTTCTAGCTTGTATGTTTAGTTTTGGGTTGTTACAAATGGTATCTGAGCTCTAGTTTAAGGGATTTAGGGGACCGCATGGGCCTAAACTTAAACTGTGGAGTAGGAGGATACAACTGAGTATAGGAAGCCTTTAGGGAAGACCGTGATCATCGAGGACTTAGGATGATGGTGGTGAGGACTTTCATGTAAGGTAAATTCAAATCACATCTGGCCAATGTCATTATGAATTTACAGGTGCATGGTTGTGCTTGATCACTGTTGTTCTTATAGTCGATGGAGGTGATAGTGTGTGGAGAGTAATGGTAATGTGTGGAGTTCTAACCTTGTCATGATGACAACGGTTTAGTGTGTAGTGTAAAAATTATTCTTGGTGTGATTGTTGACGCTATCTAGAAGGGTATTGTTGGAATGTGTGGGGTGAGTGTCCATGTGAAGTAGAATCTTTAGGGTTCGTAAGAAAAATAATTAGTTGGGAGTGAGCTCCTAAACTCTGATGAGTCTTTATTCTTGGAGTCCCCGATGTCGGTGAATTGAAATCTTGAGAGCTTCAACTCTAGGATCGGATAGTAGAGGTGTGTTTTATTACCCTTTAGTTAGTGGAAGGGGGACAAGGGTGGTTGAGAAATGATAGATGTATGGATTGGTAACACTAGGGTTGGTTAACCTATTTGGGGTCAAAGTGAAGCTGTATATTTTACAAATTAGTAGGCAGGTGGTAACTGTGAGAATTGAACCTCTACTGTGTGGGGGCAGTGTGGATAAGATAGGGGTGACTTATACTTAGTGAGCATGCGAGGCGCAGTGGTAAAAAGTTGCTGTGAGGTGGAGTATTGGACTAGAGTTGATATGGGGTGACAATGGGTGACTAGTTAAGAAGAAAATTGTGTGTTCTTAAGCTGATTGATGAGTGCGTTCGCCTTGTATCGTTATAAAATTTATGAAGATGTTGGATTGGTTAGTTCATGACGCCCCGTAGCAGATACAAAATCTTTGGGAATAATGGTCTAATCCTTGTGTGTAAAGAAAATGCAGGTGAGTGAGTTAATACCGTTGAGAAATGAGAAGTGTGTGGTCGCTTCGAGCATTGAGCGTTATCTTGGATTGACTTAGTAGAATTTCTAGTATGAAATGTGGCAAAACTATTCGTTAAGCATAGTAACCATTGAAATAGTGTGTATGAAGTGGTCAATGTTGGATGAGGAATGTTCCATTCTAGCCTGGGGAAATCGGGACGGTAGGTTAGAAAAGTGAGTAAGCCGGGAGTATAAAGAGTGGCATGTGGCACGGAAAGTGAGAAGCAATGTTTTCAGAACGTCACCGTCGGGTACAGAAATTTATAGTGGGAGTATAAGAAAGAGGAATTGTGTATATGTTATTGGTTTAAGAGATGAGGAAAGCGAGCTTATATGACCGATCAGGAGTGTGTACCTTCTAGTGAGCTGTTCTTTGGAAGTGTGTTTTATGCTTGATAAGGAAGTGGAAGAAAGTAGTCGAACATGGTGCTCGGGGTGAAGGACCATTGGGTTGGACATAGTGGTAGTATGTGAGCGGCGTTGTGTTTTAAGCGTGTGAATTGATTGTTATCAATGGTTTGAGGTCAGCATAACTAATGTGAGAAAGTGTTATCTGCCTTAGACATAATTTGTGTTAGGAAAGTGATTGTAGAATTGTGTGTAACCCGTTGAAGAGAATCTTAACTGCGGGTTAGGGTGGTATTCAAGGTTGATCTTGTGATTGGTTGGCGAATTGAGCGTCGTTATTTTAAGGGGAGAATCGTGTTGTTGTGACGACAACTTCGGTAGTATTTGTTCTTGTAAGAAGGCGAAATTGTGTGTGAAACCCTTATTTTGGCGCATTTTAAAACCGTGGGTCTAGAAGCGTGGATGATATTGGTACGGTTGGCCTGAGGCGTTTTCTTATATTGCGAATAATTGTGGGATAAGAGTTGTAGATAACTGTAAGTGTGTTAATTCGTTGGTTTACAACCTAATGTTGAAGGGTTGTGTATACTGAGAGTTCATTCGACATATCTCGTATCGAATATTAGGAAGTGCTTGGCTGAGGAAGGCATGGTCGTATTGTTAGAAGACACTCGTGTGGATAAAAATGGAGTTATGTGGGAGAACCGTTGGCGACTGTAGATTGCAAGTTTAGAAATCTGAGGAATCGTTTTTCCCGATTGTTCGAAGATGGAATTCCGAGGACGGAATTCTTTTGAGGGGAGGATGATGTAATAACCGTGATCTTTCTGAAGATAAAACCTATTTTGGGCTGAAAGTGTGAAGACAAAAATTGGAGGGCCTTATTTGTAAATTTGGGTGATCAAAGGTATTTAAACACCCATTTTAGGCTCAAAACCCTAGGAACGTTTATTTTTGTGTGTGTGCATGGCGGCTCACAGAGAAAAGAGTAGAGAAGGGAGAGTGTGGATTCAGGAGCATTTGGAGAAGAATTTCATCAAACCCAGAAGAGGAAAGAGAAGTGGAACTTGATTCTTCAATTGATTTTAGCAGGTAATTCTTAATCTCAATCCTTAAGGGTTTCTCTATTTTTTGAGTTTAACAAAGATATTTAAGAGAAATTAGATAATTATAATAGAGATAGATTAATTATCTTGTTGGAAAGAGGCTTAGTAATCGATTTTATTGGGTTAATCTTGGACCCTAAAATATTCTGAGTCGCATCGCCCTGTTAATTTTGAGAGATCCGGTATTCGTGATAATGTGATCCGGAATTTGATTTATTAATATAAGATCCGGAATGTGAGTGTGTACGTATTGGATCCGGAACCTATTTTTGATTGAACCGGAATTATTTATTTAAAACAAGTTTCGGAATGGGCTGATTTGGTTTGTTGGATCCGGAACATTTTCTTAGAACCGGAACTTGGACTCGCGATTAAATGGAATTAAAATAGAAGAGATCCGGAGCTTGGCACATGGACCAAACAGACACGAAATTTTAGAAGTTAGGAACCGAAAGTTTGGTGTGATGAGCCGGAATGACCATGTGTTCCGGACCTTGTCACGTGATCCAAAATCCTTTAGTGATTGGGCCGAGAGCCGAAATATGAAAACAATTAGCCTGATCCGAAATGCTATCACGTGTTGGGTCGTGGGATTTTATTGGTATCTGGGCCGAGAGTCTAGAATTACTTAGTGGACCGATTCCAATTATTTACTTGGACCGAAATGTCTCCTTTCTTGGGCCGAGAGATTACCTTTTTCGTTGTGGACCTGATCTATATTTTTAACTTGGGCCGTAGGAATTGATTATTGTTAGTGTTGTTAGTGGAACCGGTTCTAAATTATTTTTGGGCTGGTGTTTATTAAATGAGAGAGAGTGATCCGGAATAATCAACTTTGATCCGGTATGTAGTATTAAATAAGGACCGAAAATGTTAGCTAGTTCAATTATTTAATTTGGGCCGGAGTTATACAAGTGGCGTTGGAATCCAGAATTGTTAGCACGTGATCCGGTATTTAAGTATGGGGTATTTTCGGATGAGACTTTCCATTTAGTAAAACTCAGTAGAAACTAGTGTGTCTTACCTAGTATGTGTGTTGGGTAAATTGTAGGTGCGAGAAGAGACGATCGGTGCAAGTAAGAGTTCCTATTCAGCACTCAAGGTGAGTCTTTCTAAACCAAAATTTTTATACAAGTGTGTTTAATGGTTATTACCAAATTGTGCGCTTTTCAACTGTTTTTATTTCAAATGAGGAATAAGTGTGTGGCATGGCTATTATTTAACAGTGTGCTTTTCAACTGCTTCTATTTCAAGGCAAGGATTAAATGTGTGATTTATATGTGTGTGACCATGCTCTGGCTTTGGTGTGAAATGGGGGTGTGTCCCATAATAATTATATATATGAATTCGTTTCATATATGGGCGGTGTGTGCCCTATTACGCTGTCACGGTGTGTGTGTAACTATAGCGTGTGTGTGCCTTATAACACTGTCACGGTATGTGTGACTATAGCGTATGCTAGTAGCATGTGTAAATGTTTGCATATCATCTTAGTGTGCTTATTATGATTGGTATAAAAGCTTTCATAACTGATTTTATAAACTGAAATATTTTGGTGTGACTTGGTGTGGAGGGAACTCACTAGACCTCATGGTCTAACCCTCGCTTTTCAAAACTAAAACTTTTTCAGGTAAGCAGGTAGTCGAGAGCACGTTTAGAGGTCTGGCAAGACATGGGTCGGAGCTTGCGTTTAGAAGGAGTAGAAGAACTTCCTTTTTATGTCTAGTTAGATTTCTCAGCTGTATTTAGGGTTATTTCCGCAAACCCTGTGTTGTAAATCTGGATAGTGTGACCATGTTGAGCCGTTATGGCGTTATGAATTAAAGTGGTAGCTTCTAGCTTGTATGTTTAGTTTTGGGTTGTTACATTTAATGTTTTAGACCGTAATGCTATGGATCCATAGGCAGTTGAGTTTTTACGTTCAATGATGGGACGCTAGTTTCCCTCATTGTAGCACGGAATAGGCATCAGGCCTCATGGTAAGTAAGTTGTGGACCCGTATGGTCGGGCCTCGGTTTGTTGAGCCATTGCATTCGTCATCATTCTTGTCATGTTTTCCATCATTCGGGCTTCCATACTTGCTTCTGGTGTTCTTGTGTTCTTAGCTAATTGGAATTGTGAACATATCATACAGGAGAATACTCGTTACCATCGTTACAGTACTAATTTCACGTATTTCCGTCGACTCTAAGACTATCCCGTCTTAGTATTTCTACCCATTCTCACAAATCATAACTTAATTCATCACAGCTTAAGTCTAAGTACCTCCTCAGCATACTTAGTTCGCTTAAACTATCGCTCTGATACCATATTGTAACGCCCCAAAATTCGGGCCAATTTGAACCTCAAATTTTCACAAGTTATGATAAAATAAACTTCAACTTTCATATATATACATAGCAAGTGAATTAACCACTAGGAGTATATTTACAAGAACAAAATTCTCCAAATAACCTATTAATCTAATTATGCCACTATAATTAGATTAACTAAGTTATCTAAGCAATCCTTCAAAATTCCTCCTGTTAATTGACACCTCTGCTATTCCAAAACGCTCGTCCCACAACCCTTTACTTCCCTGAACTGGTACCTGGTAAGAAAACATCATATGAAACGATTAGGCCAACGCCTATTGAGAACATTCGTTTCAATAATAATATTTGCAAAAATCAATGTAAACAAGTTACAACAAACCTGATTACTCCTTTTCTTTCCGTACGTGTAACTCTATTCGATTACACTATTTCATCCAATACCATGAATAAAACTGACAATAATTCTATCAGCATATCAAGCCTCAGAGCCACACTACGAATCTTCAATGATTCTAGATTAATGCTCTTATCCAATAAATCGCAATTACACATGCCCATTTATCAGAAAAAGAAGTAGAGATTACAAGCACTTATGTCAATCCCATTTTCTTCCTTAGAAATTGGGAATAACGATTATAACCACACTCCTATTCCACAATTTCCACACACACTGGAATAACGATTATTACCACACGCCTATTCCATGTGATTACCAAATACTAGTGCCTATGGATCCATTACACTTTACTAACGTATATGCATAACAACATATTACAAATCATATCATATTCTCAAATCTAAGAATACTAGATAACCTATAGTATCTTCATCCTCAAATGCCCCCCCCCCCCCCCCCCCCTTCGGCGACTTAGCACCGGATGGGGTCAAGGGGCAACGCCCTTGTGGGGTCTGGGGGCAGCGCCCCTAGAATTTTTTTAGAAACTTAACCAGACAAAACATCTAGAATCTGCTTCCAAACATCAAAATCTAACATTTTCAATTTCACAAAAGTGTCCGGACAACAGGGGTTTTCCGGATACTTCTAAACTATCCGGATAAATGGACTTTTCCGGATAACAATACTTTACTGGATACTATTCAAACTCGGACGTAATCCGGACACTAAAGCCATCCGGATACCATCCGGTAACTAAATCTATCCGGATACTTATAATAAACTTAATAGTTATCGGATACTTACCGCGTCCGGAGACCTTCATCACCACGGTTTCCGGATACATGGTTTTATCCGGAAACCTTCGACCTGCAGCCCAAAAATCGATCCAGATTCGTTTCTGTTCTATTAAGCTCATTCTAAACCATCCCATACAGTTTATAACCAATTTATACAGCTATTTCAAGGTTTAATTTAACATGAAAACACTGATTTAAGCAAGGAACAAATGAACTCACCTTTTTTATGTAAAACCCACTTTGCTGCACAAATTCAATCCAAATCTGCTGTAAACGATTTTGAAAACCTAATCACAGCATAGATTCGTTTACAACTCTATAGCTACAACAATTTTCATCAAAACACATGATAAATTGCTTACTAATTTGAAGACAAATCTAGCTTTCTTCCTTCTTCCTCTTTTTCTCTATCTCTTTCTCTCTGCCTTCTAAACCGACCCAAACCAAAAAGAATCCCATAAATATCTGATTTCTTCTATTTATCCATACACACTTTTATTTATTAACAAAACACACCCTCAAGTTCCATTAAACCCAAAAGTACATCCAACTTTCATCTCTTGTATTTTAACCCTAATGAATTATAAAATTTCCCATATAACTCAAAGTTAACACAAATACAAATACATCCCAATCCTCATTAAAATATTAAATAGAAAAATTCAGGATGTTACAATACTCCCCAACTTGAAAATGATTTCGTCCTCGAAATCAGAATCAGGTAAACAGATGGGGATACCTATCCTTCATATTTTCTTCCGACTCTAAAGTCACATTAGCACCTCGATGGTGTTTCCACTGTACTTTCAACATAACTATTTCCTTGCCATTACGTAGCTTCCTAACCGATCTTTCCAAAATTGCCTCTGGTTCTTCCACATAACGGTTCTTCTCATCCACTCTTACATCAGTAAGTGGAATCACATCTTCCTCTTCGGCTAGACATTTCTGAAGATAACACACATGAAAAGTTTTATGGATCCCTTCCAACTCTGGTGGAAGATCCAACCGATATGCTTGTAAACCAACTCTTTTGGTTATAGTGAAAGGTCCTAGAAAACGAGGACTTAACTTCCCACGTTTACCAAACCTTATCACCCCTTTCCATGGGGATACCTTAAGCATCACGCGCTCCCCAACTTGGAATTCTTTTGGTCTTCTTTTCGGATCAGTATAACTCTTTTGTCTATCTTGAGCTACTTTCATATGCTGCCGAATTTATTTCACTTTATCTGCCGTTTGTTGTACTAACTCCGGACCAGCAAACTGCTTTTCTCCGGCTTCTAACCAACACACCGGAGTTCTACATTTCCGACCATACAAAGCTTCGAAAGGTGCTCTTCCGATACTGGAATGATAACTATTGTTATACGCAAATTCCACTAAAGGTAAATGCGTATCCTAGTTACCTCCAAAATCTAATACACAACACCTGAGCATATCTTCCAAAGTTTGAATGGTTCTTTCACTTTGCCCATCAGTTTGCGGATGATAAGCAGTGCTCAGATTTACCTTTGTACCTAATTCTTCTTGAAGTGACTGCCAAAATCTCGAGGTAAACCGACTATCACGATCTGACACTATCGACACCGGTATACCATGCCTTGATACTACTTCATCAATATACAGTTTTGCTAATTTCTCAATTGGTGATGCTTCTTTCATAGCTAGAAAATGAGCACTCTTAGTCAAACGATCCACAATCACCCAAATAGTGTCGTTACCCTTTTGTGTCTTTGGTAACTTCGTCACGAAATCCATAGTAATTTTCTCCCACTTCCATTCTGGAATCTCCAAAGATTGGAAACTTCCATAAGGCTTCTGATGTTCAGCTTTCACTAAAGAACATGTTGTACACTTTTCCACTATTCGCGCCACATCTACCTTCATAGCTGGCCACCAATAGTGTAACTTCAAATCTCTATACATCTTCGTAATTCCAGGATGTATAGAATACTTAGATCTATGAGCATCTTGTAGAATCAACTCTCGATTTCCTCCAATCTTCGGTACCCAAACACGGCCTTGAAACAACTTAATTCCACGGCCATCTTCAGTCAGTTGAAGATGTTGTTTGCTCATTACTTCATCTTTTAGATTCTCCTCTAGTAAGGCCTCTGCTTGTGCCTCTTTTATTCTTTCAATCAGACTGGACATTACATCAATCCTAGCATTGGTCGTCTTCAAACACCCACTATACTCTTTTCTACTTAAAGCATCGGCTACTACATTTGCTTTACCAGGGTGGTAATGTAATTCACAATCATAATCCTTAAGTAACTCTAACCATCGACGTTGTCTCATATTTAACTCTTCCTGATCAAAGACATGCTTCAAACTCTTGTGGTCAGTATAAAGAGTACATTTCGTCCCATACAAATAATGCCTCCACAGTTTCAAAGCAAAAACAACCGCTGCCAATTCCAAATCATGCGTTGGATAGTTCTTCTCATGCTCCTTAAGTTGTCTTGACGCATAAGCAATTACCTTGCCTCGTTGCATTAATACACATCCCAAGCCCATCTTGGAAGCATCACTGTAAACAACAAAATCTTCTGTTCCTTCTGGTAAGGCAAGAATAGGAGCTTCACATAACTTTTGACGTAAAGTTTTGAAAGCCGATTCTTGTTTCTCCATCCAGACAAACTTCACGTTCTTTCTAGTCAATAAAGTCAAAGCAGAAGCAATCTTTGAGAAGTCTTTAATAAATCTCCGATAATAACCCGCGAGGCCTAAGAAACTTCTTATTTCAGACGCACTTCTTGGTGTCTCCCAATTCGTCATAGCTTCTATCTTTGCTGGGTCTACCTTAACTCCTTCTGAAGTGATCACATGACCTAGGAATTGTACTTCTTTTAACCAAAATTCACATTTTGAGAACTTCGCATACAACTTCTCTCTTCTCAATACTTCTAAAACTTCACGTAGATGATGTTCGTGATCTTCTTCAGTCTTTGAATAGACTAGTATGTCATCAATGAATACAATGACAAACTTATCCAAAAATGGTCGACATACTCTATTCATCAGATCTATGAATATAGCTGGAGCATTTGTCAAACCAAATGGCATTACAAGAAATTCATAATGCCCATACCTTGTTCTAAAAGTTGTCTTAGGAATATCTTCATTCCTCACTTGAACTTGGTGATATCCTGACCTTAAATCAATCTTAGAAAAACATCCCGCACCTTGGAGTTGATCGAACAGGTCATCAATCCTCGGAAGCGGATACTTGTTCTTAATAGTCACCTTATTCAGCTCACGATAATCTATACATATTCTCATAGTACCATCTTTCTTCTTAACAAACAACACCGGAGCTCCCCACTGTGAAATCCCAAATCTAGCAAGAAATCAAGAATGATGTAGAGAGAAAATCTAGAGTACACAAGTCATCCATATATTGATCTTCAAAGTACAAATGACTAATGCTACAAGTTGTTTCTGAAGGGATCTAGATTCACCTCTAACTAAGAACTAGACATGCCTATTTATACCCATAACATACAAGGTATAAAGGCACAGCTAACAAATACAGTACATTGACTTTACAGTAAATCTTGAATACAACAATGCTCTAACAATCTCCCCCTTTGGATTCAAGATTTTAAAAAATATGAAAGCAGTCTTCAGCTCTTCGTAAAGTCAATCTTCTCCAACAGACACTCTATCAAACCATCATCAAATAGCTTTATCTCCACTAGTTCACGGCGAACTATATGCTTTGACACTCTTTAAGAACTCAGATTTGAAGAATCTTCAGACAAACATGAAAAGTCATTGTCTTTTTCTTTGAAAAATCAATCTTCTTCGATAAAATCTTCAACAGATTGTCTTCAAGTCTTGAACATGAAATTCCGATCTTTGTATAAAACCATCAATTCGGAACAAGATGAATCAGAAACAATTAGAGTTTGGATCAGAAAGATGTGAAACCATCCACATTGTTGAACTTTTAGGTGTAAGCGCATTCCGAGAACCACTCAGAACTAAGATAACCAAATTCGGTGTAAGCGCATTCCGAGAACCACTCAGAACTAAGATAACCAAATTCAGCAACATTTGGACTTCACATGATCCTTCTCCCCCTAATCTTCAGTCTTTGTTCACGAATCTTTGACTTGAAATATCTTTGATTTGAAAGCTCTTTGACATGAAATTGAAATTAAACTTTTCTCCCCCTTTTTCGATGATGGTGAGCATCATAATCATCGAAAACCATTTTCAATTTCAGTCGAGTCTTTGAGTATTGCTAACAATCTCCTCCTTACAGAATAACCTTGCTCCCCCTCAAAATAAGAATTATGGAGCAATTTATTTTCTCCCCCTGAAAGTATGCATATATTTCAATAACGTACAGTATTTGAGATTGTAGCACAAATTTTAAAACAAATTTACACAAGGAAAATAAAATTCATTGAATTTCATTTTACAACTACAAACATTTGATCATTTGAAAACTTTACAAAAGAAATTCAATTTAATGAAATTTAACAGATTTTTCAATCAAATGAAATCAAATGCATGTGTTTGGATTCAAGAACAAGTCATCATTGTATATCAAGTTAAAAATGTTCAGTTTCAACCCCTTTATTAAATCTATTTGGTGTGCTAGCATGGGAAATATGATTAGCTTCAAGCATATGCAATTCTAAAACATGTAAGAATACTTTGCTCAAGTCACACTATTTGTCCAAAATCAGAATTTCACAAATTTACGGGTTTATCGCGACTTTGTATTTTCCCAAGTTTCAAGAGATGTGTGCTCATTGGCATCTTTTCTTTTGTGCTCATTGGCATCTTTTGATTTGTGCACATTGGCATCTTTTGATTTTGTGCTCATTGGCATCTTTTGATCAAAAAGTTTAGTAAGAATAAGATACACCGTTAAACATGACTTTCTATCTGGTTCTATAGCAGGATTTGGGTTAGCAGATCCCAGACCAGTTGGCCTTAGGTGCTAGGTGTCAAGCACCCCTTAGAACTTAATTTCCCAAACCAGAAAGGCCACATCGATATATCTTAAACCCATTTGTACCAGTAGAACATGGCTTTCTATCTGGTTCTATTGCAGGATTTGGGTTAGCAGATCCCAGACCAGTTGGCCTTAGGTGCTAGGTGTCGAGCACCCCTTAGAACTTAATTTCCCAAACCAGAAAGGCCACATCGATATATCTTAAACCCATTTGTACCAGTAGAACATGGCTTTCTATCTGGTTCTATTGCAGGATTTGGGTCAGCCGATCCCAGACCAGTTGATCTTAGGGACTAGGTGTCGAGCACCCCTTAGGACTTACTCTCCCAAACCAGAAAGGCCACAGGTACAAACTTTCAAACTAAATGATATTCTATATAAGTTCGGATTTCCAACACAAAATATGAATGATATCTCAATCACTTGGTTCTAAAACATAGTGCTTCCCCCATATTTTCGTTTCCATTCATCATTCTGATAAATAGGCTTTTTGAGAATTATATTCTATATAAGTCCGGATTTACATAACTTTGAGCATTCAGCATAATTTCATTCATGTTTTGCTTACCTTTCGATTTATTTCAGAGGTGAAAGTTGAAGCAAATCTAACTCAGATAATACAAAGATTCTTGAAAAATCATCTTTTAGCACGCATTTAATTCATTGAATGAGAATTGAAAATTTCATCTCATTGAATTAAATTTGTAAAGATTCAAGTTTTCAAAGTGGTAGAAACAAAATATAATCCAATGTTACCTTTTACCACGTTCCTTGAAACAGAAAGATGTAACAGTTAAAGATATCACCTGAGAAGTGTGAGTTCTAAACTGATTTGTTTAGAAGTCTTAGTCTTTGAAGTACGGGTCCTGAACTGATTTGTCCAGAAGCCAAAATCTCTTTTAAGTGCGGGTCCTAAACTGATATGTTTAGAAACCATTGTCGTTGAAGCACGGGTTTTGAACTGATATGTTCAAAAGCCAAAATCTCTTTACTCCCCCTTAATGGTACAAGTAATCTTCTTCCGAGAGTTCAACGCTTTGCTTCTAAATCTGCAAAAACAGATTAAGTAGATTTTGGTACCCAACGTGTCTTGGGTCCTTGCTTGTTAAGCGGAGCTCTATAGGAAGGAAAATGATAAGTATCATACCAATATTGAACACTATCATTTTTAATAAAATCATTAGTACCACAATAAGAACAACAAAAATTCTTTTGTGCTAACCTGATTAAATGATTTGCGGAATAGAATGAATCAGGATTAGCAAAAGATTTAGCTTTCAGATTAGTGTTCTTGTTGGGAACAGAGGATTTTGGCTCACCTTTTTCAGTTGACGTACCTTTTACTCTCCATTGCATGTTAACTTTCTTATATGAAGGAAGATCAGCATATTGATACTTGGAAGAATTATCCACCGAGTGATCATAGAATAGATTAGAAGGACGAATCAGACATTCTGAATAGCATTTGGATTTGTTAAATGACTTCACTTTGTAAGATAAGTCATTCCGTTCCTTGGTCACCAAATCAAGCTTCTTCTGAATATTAGACTTGACCCTCTTCTCTTTCATGATGTCAGTCGATAATGCAGCCAAATTCATTGTCAATTTATGAATTTCCTGCCGAAATATCTTCCTTTCTTTAGAAAAGTCGTCTTTAACGCACCTAGCCTGAAAGTCAGCTTTCTTCATCTTTTCTAGCTCTTGACTTTCTTTATCTAGCTCTTGTCTTTCCTTTTCTAAGTCCTTATGAAGATCAGAAGTTTTCTTTGACAGTTTCGCATTCTTCGCTTCAAAGCTTTTCTTTTCTTTTTCATACTCGACCCTTTCCTTCTCCAACTTCTCCTTTTCAAGAAATAAAACTTTCTCAAAGTCAGAAACTTGTTTTGAAAGTTTTATACAATTACGTTCAATTACTTCCTTTTCTTTAAGAATCTTCTCTCTCTTGTCTTCAATGCTCTTCAGATCAGCATTTTCTTTTTGAAGAGTTGTTACTTTCTCTTGAAGTTTCTCGATTTGATCGTGCAGACTTGAGTTGTCTTTGTCTTTCTTTGTTTCAAGACCTGCAATATATACTTCAAGATCAGTAATTCTTTTAGTAAGTAAAACATTTTGTTCTTTAAAAATAAAATTTTCATTTGAAGAAGAAATGTCTAAAATATGTCTCTTCAAATCAGCATATTCTTCCTCCATTGTCTTTATACTCCCTTGAAGCTCCTCCATTGTCTTATTTTTCTCTTGAGTAACTTCAAGCACTACAATCTTGTCATTCAAATCTTTCAGTTCGGACTCAAGAGAAGAGACTTTGTCTTCTAATAAACTTTCTCAGACTTGAGCTTTGTAATTTTTCTTGCATCTTCATTAGTATGTGTTATGTATCTATCAATAAAACCTTCAAGACGCTTGATCTCATCTTTAGCTTCAGAAAGAGTCCATTTTCTCTCTTTTCCTAACTGATACCATATTCTCCCATTTAAATCCTGTATGTCAGACATCTTTTCAAATAGCTAGAATAATTGATCGTTCAGAAGATCAAGAAGAAAAAATTTTATATAAAAATTTTTCTTGAAAAGCTCTTAAAGTGTATGAAATACACTATAGAAAAAATTTCGGAATAAAAAATTTTCTCAAAAAAATTTTAAATCACAAGAATTCGGATGAATAAGGATTCGAAATCAATGAATTCGAGTGAATAAGGGTTCGAATTCAATGAATTCGGATGCTGAAGGGTTCGAATTCAATGAATTCGAATGCTGAAGGGTTCGAATTCAATGAATTCGGATGCTGAAGGGTTCGAATTCAATGAATTCGGATGAAGAAGGATTCGAATTCAATGAATTCGGATGAAGAAGGATTCGAATTCACCCAATTCGGACTTAACTGGGTTCAAATTCACTCAATTCGGACTTAACTTGGTTCAAATTCTTTACTTGGAAAATTAAACCAACTCAGATGAATCCACAACTTCTCAATTCGAATCTAACAGGGTTCGAATTCAACTCAATTCGAATGCTTCTTGAGTCGAATTCTATACTTGTGATGCCAAGAACACTCCGAATTCCCTTTGAATGATCCGAATTGTGTATGAATGATCCGAATTCACCAAGAAGGGTCTGAATTCTGCACTTCGAACTTAAAAAACACTAAATCAGCCATAACTTTTTCAATTCTTGATCAATTGTTATGAAATTTGCACAGATTTGTTCGAAATTTGATTCCACACACTTTCTTAGTTAATCACAAATCCTAATTCGATCAATTTAATCGGATTATGATCCAAAATAGTAAGAAAATGTTTTCGAACAAAAACAGATATAAAATGATCAGATCTGCAAATTCTGTGCAGATTTTGGTATAGATCCTTGAATTAAAGATGTTCAGAGATGAAAATCGAGTGCAATGATGTCAAGAATCAATCCAAAAGATCAAAAAATGAAAAAGATGATGATTCTAGATGAACAGTAAATGATGAAGGGTAAGAAATCATCATGAACAGTGATGAACACCAGATCCGAATTCTTCGTGTTTAGTGTAAAAAATCTTCAATTTGGTCTTCGATCTGCTTGAATCTTCTGTTTAGCTCTGATACCAAATGTGAAATCCCAAATCTAGCAAGAAATCAAGAATGATGTAGAGAGAAAATCTTGAGTACACAAGTCATCCATATATTGATCTTCAAAGTACAAATGACTAATGCTACAAGTTGTTTCTGAAGGGATCTAGATTCACCTCTAACTAAGAACTAGACATGCCTATTTATACCCATAACATACAAGGTATAAAGGCACAGCTAACAAATACAGTACATTGACTTTACAGTAAATCTTGAATACAACAATGCTCTAACACCCACGGCGAAGAACTCGGTCTAACAAAACCTTTATCTAACAACTCTTGAAGTTGAGTCATCATCTCTTTCGTTTCGGCCGGCGCTAGACGATACGGTGGTCACGCAATAGGTGCCGAAATTCTACCTGTCGTTCAGCTGGTAGACCAGGAAGATCATCGGGAAATACGTCTAGAAAATCATGTACCACTCTGATATCTTCCACTTGCTTCTTTTCTGACTTTACATCTAAAACATAAGCTAGATAGGATGAACATCCTTTCATTAAACATTTACGCGCTTTTGCAACAGAAATTAACGGAACTTCCCCTTTTTGCTTTTCCCCAAAGATGAGTACATCATCCCAATCAGCAATTGGAATCCGAATTAATTTCTTTGCACAAAGTATCTCTGCCTGGTTGACTGTCAGCCAGTCCATACCCACGATCAAATCAAATCCCCCAATTTCCATCAACAACAAGTCGATCGGAAATTTTGTCTCTTCTATCAAAATAAAACAACTATCAAGTCTTTCACGAACCAAGACCGGACCCCCATTAGCTACCTCAACTACTAAGGCATCTTCCAGAGTAATAACAGGCATAGCTAACTTGTGAAAGAACGACTTGGACACAAATGACAAATTTGCACCACAGTCGAACAAAATGCGCGCAGGAAAAGAATTAACAAGGAAAGTACCCGAGACGACATCTTTCGATTCTTTCGCTTCATCAGCGGTCATCTGAAACGCCCGACCCGTTGGCTTTGGGATATTTGATTTCTTACTTTCATCTCCACTCTTTTTCACCCTTGGACAATCCCGACGGAAGTGATCCGGTTGCTTACACTCGTAGCATGTAATTCCTTGTAACGGACAATTGTTCATCATATGCCCACTTTTACCACACTTGAAACATTCCAAGGCTGTCACCCGACACGGCCCAAAATGTCTACTCTTGCACTTTGAACACCAATTTGGTTCACGACGCGAATCGTAACGAGCACCTTTACCGACTGCCTTAGATCTCTGAAAAGACTCTGATCGGCCCTCCCATTTTCTTTTCTCTCCAACTTGGGTCTTTTCTTCTTTATCCTTGGCGTAGACCTCTTCCATCACCTTAACTTCTTCAATAGTTTCCCTCAGTGTTGAAGCTTTAGCGTTTCTTACCCTGGACATCATGTCCGCTGGTAAACCCTTTAGGTAAGCTTTAATCTTTTCTTTTTCATTTGGAGCCACGTGCCCTACCAAATTCAGCTTCTCCAAAAACGTTTCAGTATACTTTCTCATAGACATGTTACCCTTCTTGAGAGTCCGAAACTCTTCTTCGATTCTATCCATCTCGTTCTCATTACAGTACTCCTCTAAAACCTTCTTCTTGAATGACTCCCAAGTCATAGCAGTCAATACTGAAACCGATATTGAAGCTGTCATTATGTTCCACCATGTCAGTGCATTCCCTTTTAACATTTGAGAAGCAAATCTAACTTTTGACTTTTCATCACATTCACAAGCTCTAAAAGCTTGTTCCATCTCCCTAATCCAGTTCATACAGGTTACTGGATTATCTGTTCCTTTAAACTCGGGCGGCTTACAACTTAGGAACGTCTTGTACGAACAAACTCTTTCCACTCTCCTTTCTGTTTCTGTTACTGGAGTAGAAAGTGGATTAATTACTCCAGTATCAGTTCCCGTTCGCTGCAACTCTGAACTTCGATCGTTCAATGCTTTCATAAACATTTCGGTTTGTTGAGCCATTGCATTCGTCATCATTCTTGTCATGTTTTCCATCATTCGGGCTTCCATACTTGCTTCTGGTGTTCTTGGGTTGGCAGTACTGGTACCCGTTCTATGTACCTGATTTGATGTTCCTCCAAGAGAAAGAAACCCCGGCGGAGTCTCATAAATATTGCCTGCTCCAGGTCGCCTTTCTCATGTCCACTCACTCCCTGTCCTATCCATCTCAGAAATAGGGGACAACGGCGGCGTATTCACCATCGTTCTGATATACACAAAAGAATAACCATAAGAAATGGTTATACACATACGAACATACAAAATGTACTATACCGATCATTAGTCACTGTAACCATTTAGAAACAAGCATGCTTATGTAACAATATATTCATAATAACAGTAGCTAATTGGAATTGTGAACATATCTTACAGGAGAATACTCGTTACCATCGTTACAGTACTAATTTCACGTATTTCCGTCGACTCTAAGACTATCCCGTCTTAGTATTTCTACCCATTCTCACAAATCATAACTTAATTCATCACAGCTTAAGTCTAAGTACCTCCTCAGCATACTTAGTTCGCTTAAACTATCGCTCTGATACCATATTGTAACGCCCCAAAATCCGGGCCAATTTGAACCTCAAATTTTCACAAGTTATGATAAAATAAACTTCAACTTTCATATATATACATAGCAAGTGAATTAACCACTAGGAGTATATTTACAAGAACAGAATTCTCCAAATAACCTATTAATCTAATTATGCCACTATAATTAGATTAACTAAGTTATCTAAGCAATCCTTCAAAATTCCTCCTGTTAATTGACACCTCTGCTATTCCAAAACGCTCGTCCCACAACCCTTTACTTCCCTGAACTGGTACCTGGTAAGAAAACATCATATGAAACGATTAGGCCAACGCCTAGTGAGAACATTCGTTTCAATAATAATATTTGCAAAAATCAATGTAAACAAGTTACAACAAACCTGATTACTCCTTTTCTTACCGTACGTGTAACTCTATTCCATTACACTATTTCATCCAATACCATGAATAAAACTGACAATAATTCTATCAGCATATCAAGCCTCAGAGCCACACTACGAATCTTCAATGATTCTAGATTAATGCTCTTATCCAATAAATCGCAATTACACATGCCCATTTATCAGAAAAAGAAGTAGAGATTACAAGCACTTATGTCAATCCCATTTTCTTCCTTAGAAATTGGGAATAACGATTATTACCACACGCATATTCCATGTGATTACCAAATACTAGTGCCTATGGATCCATTACACTTTACTAACGTATATGAATAACAACATATTACAACTCATATCATATTCTCAAATCTAATAATACTAGATAACCTTGAATCTGCTTCCAAACATCAAAACCTAACATTTTCAATTTCACAAAAGTGTCCGGACAACAGGGGTTTTCCGGATACTTCTAAACTATCCGGATAAATGGACTTTTCCGGATAACAATACTTTACCGGATACTATTCAAACCCAGACGTCATCCGGACACTAAAGCCATCCGGATACCATCCGGTAACTAAATCTATCCGGATACTTATAATAAACTTAATACTTACCGGATACTTACCGCGTCCGGAGACCTTCATCACCACGGTTTCCGGATACATGGTTTTATCCGGAAACCTTCGACCTGCAGCCCAAAAATCGATCCAGATTCGTTTCTGTTCTATTAAGCTCATTCTAAACCATCCCATACAGTTCATAACCAATTTATACAGCTATTTCAAGGTTTAATTTAACATGAAAACACTGATTTAAGCAAGGAACAAATGAACTCACCTTTTTGATGTAAAACCCACTTTGCTGCACAAATTCAATCCAAATCTGCTGTAAACGATTTTCAAAACCTAATCACAACATAGATTCGTTTACAACTCTATAGCTACAACAATTTTCATCAAAACACATGATAAATTCCTTACCAATTTGAAGACAAATCTAGCTTTCTTCCTTCTTCCACTTTTTCTCTATCTCTTTCTCTCTGCCTTCTAAACCGACCCAAACCAAAAAGAATCCCATAAATATCTGATTTCTTCTATTTATCCATACACACTTTTATTTATTAACAAAACACACCCTCAAGTTCCATTAAACCCAAAAGTACATCCAATTTTCATCTCTTGTATTTTAACCCTAATGAATTATAAAATTTCCCATATAACTCAAAGTTAACACAAAATACAAATACATCCCAATCCTCATTAAAATATTAAATAGAAAAATTCAGGATGTTACAATTGTCCCATGAGCAGTAAGGTGTAATGCCAATGTGCTTGTATGTTTGCTTGGATTTGGAAATCTCAAAGTATAGACCTAGAGGGGTTGAATTTGAGTTTCACAGGCAACAGATTCAGAGGACTTGAACTCGATACATCTTATGAGTATAATCCATGTGTTTTTTTATCAACATAGATATGTGACCCACTTTTGTGTTCCGTCACGTTCAATGTAATCGAGTCTCCCCCGTCACCGAAAGGTGTTGTTTTAGGTATTTATTCTTATCCATGTTTCAGTGACGTTTTATATTTATTTTTATTGTTTCCAGGGTTTATGGGCCGAGTTTTATGCCTCATCTGTGTTTTGATGTTTTGAATAATTGAGTTTTATTCACGTTTATATTATTTGGAAGTTAAATATTTATTCACGTTTTGAATAAGTTTTGAATTTGAGTTCAAATTTGGGAATTACTATATATTGGAGCTTTCGTCTCATAATTTGTGTGCGTTGGGAAAATGAGTTGTTTGCATATTTAATATAAATCCTTTTTGGAAATCAAGATTTTAAGTCGCACTCTTTTCGTTTAACGAATTATTCAATCATGATAAAAACTCTTGAACTCACTAAGCGTTAGCGTAACATTTTTATTTGTCAGCATGTGCATCAGGTTCCGGTTGGGGAATAATACTAGTTACACTGTGAAGAGGCGAGAGCTAGTCGTTTGCACGAGTAAGGATTAGCTTGGTGAAGTCTTTCGCACTTTAGGAATAACAATTTGTATTTGGGTAGAGTAACACCCGACTTTATTTAGTCTTGGTATATGACTTAAGTTAATGAATCTTGGGGTTAATTATATGTTTTAAAGTTGAGATATTTCTAAGGATGGATTTATAAAAAAGATTTTATCCTTTCTTTGGTTATTTTATCGAAATTTTATTTAGTTGCTTTTTCCAAATTTTATCCTCATTTCTAAGGTTTGGTGATTTCTAAGTTTTAACCAAAAATCTAGTATTGTGAGTTCATTCCCCTTTTCTAAGCCTTTATATGTGTCAGAATGTGTTACATCTTAACTACTTAAGTGCCTCCTTTTGTAGTATATTACTTGGGAAGATTTGGACCATTTAGGTCAAAACTTGGTTTTTAGGCATTTTAGTTGTTGTGAAGGAGAGTATGAATTTTTATGGTTTTGTACAAATGGTTTCATCAAACTCATAGGATGTATTTGTAAAACCTAAAATCAAGGGTTTTGATAAATATTTAGGTTTGGAAGGTAACTATGATGATTTCATTATGTAATTACACTTTGAATGTAAATGTTATGGGTTTTGACTATGAATGAACACATCTGTATGTTTTGTATAACTAGACTAAATGCAATGAATTCATATGCATAAGAGTCAGTTTATATGTGGGAAGAACATTCCCCTTTTGTAACTTGAAATAAGCATGGGGTCTTGATGGATAATAAGATGTGGGCTTTCTGAGTCGGGCATCGGGGAATGACCAAAAACTGTAATTTCTCGTGAACGAGTGAAATCTAGGATCATCGAGAATCTTATGCCATGAACCTTAAGAGGTTGAATTGGATGACTATAGATTCGTAGTGGGGCTCATTGAACATCGAAATGTGGCTTACTTTTGTGTTCCGTCACTATCAATGGTAAATCGGGTATCCCCCATCATCTCAAGATGTACTTGTTATATGCTTTGCTTGAAAAAGAAAAATAGCTTATTGATTTCTAAGACAAGTTTGTATTTCCAGATTTATACCTTATCTTATCAAATATAAATTGTTTGTTCTCACTGAGCGTTAGTTTAACACTTTTTTTCTTTAAATGACATGTATATCAGGTCTTCAAGGTATCGGGGCGACGAATGCTTGAGTGGAAAACATATTGCCATTAGAGGCAACTTTTGGGAGACGTCATCCTTTTGAGAGAATACTTGGAGATTAAAGCGTTCTTTTGGTGATCTTAGCGACACCCGTCTATAATCTAGACTTAGAAGATGATTTACATTAGTACGTTGTTATCTATTGATCCTTTTATATTTGTAAACTCCATTACTACTTTTCCCGTTTCGGGAGATTATATTCCATGTCATGTTCTTGTATGTCTTATTTTAGCGATCTAAATTAGCCTCTATTTTTAGGGTTGTTACATATTCCTATTTAGTCAATGTGTTTTGGTCTTTATGTTTAAGATATCACATATTGGATACCAAATAAAAGTTTAAAAAAAATTATTACATAAACTAGGAATTAGACAAAAACACATTTCATGTAATTCGTCTAATGTTTTTATTATTACCATATATGTGAAAATATGTGAAACCCTTAGATTAATCTCCAAAAGAGCCATTGAGCATAGAAGAGATGTTCTATCATATATAGAGGAGAAATGATTCGACTCTAGTCGGTGTATGACTCTAACACTCCCCCTTCGGCCATTTACGGAGGCAAGACGGACATAGATTGTCCTATAGTGTTGAGAAAGGACTAGATAGGTGGGTGGGAGGTGGTCCAGACGTGTACAAATTGCCCTAGAGTAGTAGACTTTGACTCTATTACCATGTGAGAATATATGAAATCCCTATAATAAACTTTAGAAGAACTTTTTTTTTGGTGGCATGTGCCAACGTTTCATTCCTCCGTCGTAGTGTAAAAGTTATAGGTTGTGAAAAGTGCCACATGTTGGGTGCTACAGTATATATTTTGAAGCTACAATGAGGACATAAGTTTCCTTGGTATAGTTGGTTTACAAGCTTTTTCTTCCACCCAAGACCTTAGTTCAAAGCTCGTTAGTGTCATTTTATTAGTTTTTACCTTTTAATTTCAGATTTATTATGTTTTTATATAAAGGAATTGCAATAAAAGACTGAACATATGACCTCATAGATGAAAAACAACGAACTAACCAATAAACCAATTATGATTTTGTGAAAAATATCTCTATATTTGTTTCTTATACTCAAATGATGTCACCGCTTGAAACAATTTATGGGACAGCTCTTGAAAAAAACCTTCATGAGAGAATGGAAAATTCTATCATTATATAGAGGAGAAAGTTTTAAGTGTAACTATATACGACTTAGGCATCGTTTGATAAAAATACGCTAGCTTATTTTTTGAGTACATGTTTGGATAGACATAAGGTAGCTTATTAATAAGCTACTTCGAGTAGCTTATGAGTAGTTTTTTGTAACTTTTTTTCAATTATACTCTTATTAATATTAATTATCAGTTTTTAACTATTAATTGTAAATAATTTTTAACTGTGAAAAATTAATTGCTACTAATATTAATTGAAAATTATAAATTAAATTTTGATTACACATTGAGCTAAATTTTTATTATTTAGAAGTATTGTTAATCATATCAATTATATATACATATATATATATATATTATTTAATATATTTTAGTTATTAATTACTATTCTTTTAATTTGTATTCATATATTTGTTTCTATTCATATTATATATAATAGTTATTTAAAATTACAACATAATGTAGATTTTTTATAAAATTTGTTTTAACAAATTCAAACTTTATAGTGTACATAATAATAAATTTTAATTTTATAATTTACATATATTACTTTGTTTAATTTTTATTTACTATCTTGTTTATATTAATTAACATATTATATTACTATAAATTTGTTTTAATTATATTCTTTGTAACTGGTTATTTTTTTTAAATGTCATTTTTAGTCATTTTACATGATTATCAACGAGTTTTTATCAAACATAACTTATCCATCAGCTAACTTATCAGATACAAGCTAACATATCAGTTATTAGTTAGCTTATCAGCTAATTTACCAAACATAGACTTAACAAGAGGTATAGAAAACCACAAGAGATGTGGCGTACTGGTTAAGGTCCTGGGATGTAGTGGAATATCCCATCTACCCAGGTTTCGAATCCAGGCGTCTCTTTTGTTTTGCAAAAATGCCCCATTTTCTCGCGATTGGGCCCGCGATCGCATACCCGGCCAATTGGCCCGCGATTGGGAAGCCGCGATGGTAACTTTGTCTCGCGATCCACACTAATTTGTTATATTTTGATTTCAAAGTTACATTTCATACCACTATAATTATTTACTTAGTTTACTTTATACCTTTTACTTTTCTAATTTTAATTTTACACCTTCATCTTATTAACATATAATCGTATATTAACTGAAATACGTTAAAAAATACGTTTTAATTTTAACAAGTTATATCATTATAATCGTCTCGTTGATACCTTCAAAATGAGTCCAATATTGAATGTTTTTAGATTTAATTATTTAATTATATATCATATATACTAAATAAAAATATTTTTAATATTTACAATTCATACCCTTATAGTTAATTATTTAATTTATGGTACATTCTTTACTTTTTCAATTTTCGTTTTACACTCTTATCACATTAACATAATAATTATATATTAACTAAAATATGTTAAAAAAATACTTTTTAACATATCACATTAACATACATAATTACGTTAAAATATGTTAAGGAGTTCGATATATATATATATATATATATATATATATATATACACACACACTAGTTATTTACCAGTTGCAATGCAGCGAGACGTATAATCCAAATAATTTGACGATTTAATCAATTAAATCAAAAAATATTTTATATTGGGCTCATTTCGAAGGTATCGACGAAACGATTATAATGGTGTAACTTGTTAAAATTAAAAAGTGTTTTTAACGTATTTTAGTTAATATACGATTATATGTGTTAATATAATAAAAGTGTAAAATGAAAAATAGAAAACTAAAAGATATAAAGTAAATTAATTAAATGTAACTTTCAAATCCTGAAATTTTTTATTTTTTATTTGAAAGTTACATTTAAAACTCTTATACTTATTTAGTTAATTTACTTTATACCTTTTAGTTTTTTATTTTTCATTTTACACCTTCATCATATTAACACATATAATCGTATATTAACTAAAATACGTTAAAAATACGTTTTAATTTTAACAAGTTACACCACTGTAATCATCTCTTCGATACATTCGAAATGAGCCCAATATTGAATATTTTTTATTTAATTATTTAATTATATATCATATATACTACATAAAAATATTTTTAATATTTACAATTCATACCCTTATAGTTAATTATTTAATTTATGATACATCTCTTACTTTTTCAATTTTCGTTTTACACTCTTATCACATTAACATAATTATCATATATTAATTAAATGAAAAATAAAAAACTAAAAGGTATAAAGTAAATAAACTAAATAAGTATAATATAATTAAATCAAAAAATATTTAGTAAATTACATGATTGGTCATGTGGTTTACATAAAATTGCATTGTTGGTCCCTAATTTGAAATAATTATAAAAAACGTCCCTATGGTTTACATTTTCACACGTCTTTGGTCCTTGTACCCTAACACCGTTAGATAGTTCTGTTAAAGTAATTTAACTTTAAGGGTAACTTAGTCTTTTACTCCTTTTTATTATTATTTTCCATAAACATTAATAAAACCCACAAAGACTAAGATTGTAAGTTGTAAGGCCATCCGCAGCGCATAACTAAAAGCCCTCAAGCCCTCAACGCCACATCAGCGCCACATCAGCTTTTCTCCTAACCCTCTCCTTACCCTAAAATGGTTTACCGGGTACCCGATGCTATTATGGAACCCTCAACCCACCCCACCCTCACCCTCCTCTCACATACACCCTCGGGTTCAGCGGGTTTTCAAGCCCGGAAGCCAAGCCCGAAGCCAAGCCCGAAGCTCCCCGCACCACTACCCGAATGAGCCCTCTATACCCGAAGGTGAACCCACAGCCAAGCCCGAAGGCGCTGCGGATAGCCTAACAGACATTAGTTTAACCCATCCCTCCTGCTGACACACCACCATCATCGGCCATCATCACCGACCTCCACCTTTCCTCACCATCTTCTCGGCCAACATCACCGACCTCCACCTTTCCCCACCATCACCCTCCTCCACTATCCGCCACCACCGAGACCATGAAAACCACAAATGTCGTTACCATACCGACACCCAAAATCTTCACAGATGAACCCATCGCCTCCATTCACCTTTTCTCTCCTTCTGTCTCTCATTCTCTCTCTTCGATCCCGGGTGAAACCCCATTCTCCATCGAAGTTCGATTTTAGGGTTTTTAGATTTGAATTTCGATTTGGGGTTGATCAAATCTGAAGTTCGATATTGAAACCATTAATCTGTTGGAGTTCGAACAGAGATAAAACACGACTATGCAAATCCATTTCATCTTCGC
Source organism: Saussurea involucrata (assembly GCA_033807775.1). Lineage (NCBI taxonomy): Eukaryota > Viridiplantae > Streptophyta > Magnoliopsida > Asterales > Asteraceae > Saussurea > Saussurea involucrata. The sequence continues at coordinate 196,550,067 of CM066321.1, read as the reverse complement.
GTCAATGTACATTCGCATCAATTTCTTGAGCAAGATATTGATTCAAATATAATGATTTTTTACACAGATTTAGTTTTTCTTGTTCAAAATTGTTGTTTGTCTTGTGTTTTGTACAAGTTAGTTTGAAGAAATTCTAATTTGCATCCTCTTTTTTGTGTTTGTCGATAAATCGGTTAATTTTTTGTTTGGGTTCATGCTCTTGTGTTCTTAAAGTTATCACATGCATAAGTTTGTTCTTGAATTTTCTCACTTCATGTTATTTGCTGGAAATAATACTGAGATGGTACGAGATAGGGTTGAGATATTGTTGAGATATCCAGAAAGGGGGTACACGTTGGGTTGACAACATGGTTGACAAGGTGATGTGGATGTAACATGTGTGTGGGTCTTCATGGGTTTATGTGGTTTGATCATGGACGACCATGTGCAGGTTCTTGAAGGGGGAGAAAAGAGTTAAACCCACCTGGTAGGTTGGTAGAGAAGATGGGAGTAGGTCGGAGGTCATTGGTTGTGGGAGGAAGGAGGTCGTAAGTTTTGTGGATGTTGATAATGGCGGACTTGAAATGAGTTTTTTGAGATTGTTCTTGATCTCCAACAGTCTGAGCCTCAGTGAGCAAGAAAGTACCGGTGGTTCATTTTCTTTGAATGTGGCAGACGGCGGCGGTAGCGGTGGCGATGATGATCTCTTGAAGTTCATATACATGTATATATACACTGTCTATATATAAATTTGTGTGTATATATTCTCAAATAGACGAGAGAGAAAAAGACAGGGGTATATGGTAAATTGATTTCATTTTCAATTCCTATAATGTTAATAGAAAATAAAAATTTATCAAATGACTAAATTGCCCTTCTCATTTAACCTGTTTAATAGACTCAACTAACGGTGTTAGGGCATGGGGACCAAAGGCGTTTGCAAATGTAAATCACATGGACGTTTTTCATAATTATTTCAAATTAGGGACCAACAGTGCAATTTTATGTAAACCACAGGGACCAATTATGTAATTTACTAAAAAGTATTCAATATTGGGCTCATTTCGAAGGTATCGACGAGACGATTATAATTGTGTAACTTGTTAAAATTAAAACGTATTTTAGTTAATATACGATTATTTGCGTTAATATGATGAAGGTGTAAAATTAAAATTAGAAAAGTAAAATGTATAAAGTAAACTAAGTAAATAATTATAGGGGTATGAATGTAACTTTGAAATCAAAATATAACAAATTAGTGCGGATCACGGGACAAAGTTACCATCGCGGCCTTCCAATCGCAGGACAATTAGCCAGGTCCGCGATCGTGGGCCCAATCGCGAAAAATGGGGCATTTTTGTAAAACCAAAGAAATTTGGGGCATTTTGGTAACCGATTTTGAACTTAGGGCATTTTAATTAATTTCCCTATAGAAAAACCCTCTATACCTTATATCTATTAATTCATCATTACAACTCTATTAGAGCATCTCCAATGTAAGGTTCTTACAAACAAAAAGTGTAGTGGCTTGTAAGAACTACCATTGTGGAGAGTTCTTATAAGAACCCAACCTCCTCTAGGTTCTTAAACAAGAACCTTGGTTTTTACCTTGATTTTTGGTGTGAAGTGACATATTCCTCAATTCTATTGGTATTTAATTTAAATACTTGATATTTATTTATAATTATATAATTGTTTTTTATGTTGATAAATATATGGGACCAAAAAAATGAGGTTCTTATAAGAACTACCATTGTGAATTTTTATATAAAGTTTCAATATAATAAGTTGAAAATGAAGTGACACCAAAAAGTGAAAAAAAGAGGTTCTTATAAGAACCTCCATTCGAGATGCTCTTAGTTACTTTAATATTTTTCTCTCTTCTCTTCTTATTACATTCATGATTAAGTATTTTATCTTTTATCGTTTTTCATTTTTTTTTGTTATAATAATAATAATGTTGTAGGATAAATGTGTCATCGTCTAAAGGATATGACGATAGAGATAGGGATAGAGATAGATTGGAATTTAAATATCTTGTAGTTATCTACTTGTAACTCATCCCTATATAAAGGGCTTATGATTAATGAGAATTACGATTCTTTCTCTCTACTTATTGTTGTTCTATTTCTCTTTTACTTTAACACGTTATCAGCACGAAAGCTCAATCAGCTAGTTCGTCAATGAAATTTTGGTTTCCGACTTCATAAATCTGTCCCTCCATCGATGTTACAATCCAAGTAAGAATCCTTACACACATCTAATATTTATGTGGAACTTATATGCATGTTTGCATGTTTTAAAAGTGTACGCTTTTGGTTTCTACAATAATTTGTTATGTATGTTGTATTTTGTTGATTATATTTTATGCTTTTATACCAATTGAATCAAGATCTTAATCGGTTGATCTAAATAAATACATGAAATTCATAGACATATTAGAACCTTAAATGCCGAATAAGAAAACTAGGGAGATAGAAGAAAAGCATAGAGATAGAAAGCAAAACTTCAAAATCTATCAATATTTGATATCGAAACACATTAATAGTGATTAAGACCTTCAAAACATAAACCGGTAAATTGTTATGTAGAAACATAATTCTTTGTGTTCATCATAGAGTAATCAAAAAAGGATGGATAAGAGTCTTATGGATTTAAAATATATATATATGATGCATAAATCGTAAGCCTAGTAATTAGCAAACATTAAAATTGGATTTAAATGGAAAAAAAATCATGGGCGTAGCTTACGTTTGGCCGAAATTTCTTCTTTTCTTTCTAAAGCTTGATTGGTGGAAGCAATTAACATTAGAGAATGAAAAGTTAGGGTTGTAAAAAAAATAAAAAAAAATAAAAAAAAATAATTATGATTATTATCAGTCATTTTTTTCAGTTTGTTATTAATTAATTAATTATATTATATGTTTGCTTTACCAATATGTGATGCTGAAAAATAATTTATCTTTTGGTTTATGATTATCTGGTTTTGATAATATAACTAAAATTAATTTTAAGCATCTGATTATTATTTAGATATTTATCCATGTAAACTTGATTTAATTATGGATGCATTATCTTGAATTAATATGTTCGTATACATATTTACGTATTTATTTTAATTCATAATTTTTAAGTTGTTAATGTTTATCTTGATTGCCAATTTTTATTCATAATTTTTAACTTTATAATTAATATTTGAAAGTTACACTTCCATCCCCATATTTTTTGATATTTTACCAAAAGCTCCATTTTTTTAATCAATTATTGTTTTGTTTATTTATTTGTTAAATATACTACTTTTCTTTTTAATACGTTGTGTAATTCTTTTTTCAATTCAAATACACTTTATTGCTTTATATGTGAATATGTCATTTTAATTATGCATGTTAATCATATTTATTTATTCACATGCTGTTTTTGTGGGATTATTCATTGTATTTATTAAATAATGTTAATTTAGTTTAATTACGGTTTTATTTTGAATTAATTAGAAAAAAACATTTGCATGTTTATCTTAGTTTTTATATTTCAAATATTTACCTTAATCCAAAATAGTTATAATTAAATTCAAATGCTTATATTGACATGAGTTCCTACTCATTTTTTCCAATCTTATAAATAACTTTGGATGTTACACTTCCAACCCCCTAATATTTGGTCTTTTACCAAAAGATCCATAAATACCAATAAGATGTTATAAGTTTGAATTTGACTTTATATCAAAACTAATATTGTTTTGTCTAATGACAAAATCTCTAAAAATACTATTAAGATATTAAAACATTGAAATTGGCTTCATATGCCAAACCCTTATTCTTTTCGGCCTCCTGCCAAAAGCTTTATAATTAACAATGTTATATTCAAATTAATTAAATCGCAAGATATCGATTTGGATTTTGTCAAACGGGTGTAAATAGCCCTAAGGTTTGTAGGGATTCAAGTAATCCATGTGATTCCCCTGCTACCTGGAAATCCAATAGATTGAGTGATTTCTTGTTGCAAATTGAAATATGGATGAAGTATTATCAACAAAATATAAGAATACAAAAATCCAATATTATTATGATAATGAAATTTCATAATAAGTATAAACCATAATTCACTATTTTAGAAAATAATATGTTATCCGTTCTCTACGACATCTTTGAATCAAAAGTACTTGATTACCATAAGATAGGTTCGGAAAAACACAAGAAAATACGCAAAAGTCATCGAACCATTTTTGACCCTAAAAAAATAGATGTTAAGACACAATTAAATACTTTAAAATTTTTGAGACGATACATCAGTCACAATCTTCAGAGAGAATAACTAGAAACCCCCAAGAACCGTGGGTAGTCCCAAAAGAAAATTCGCGAATATTCAGTACCATAAAACTCTCAAACTAATCATACAGTGGAAAGAAACCTACTTACTTGATTACAAGAAGGTAACTGATTTTGACAAAGAAATGTCATGTCTCAAAATGCATCGCAATCTTGTGGCAAGGAACTCACAAAAGATTATGCGAATCATAACATCTTTTCATCTTTCCTATATCACCAATCATACTAATGAAACAGTATAAGCTGCAATATAACATTTAACAAACTCATTAACTTAATGCAAGTGGTTAAGAGTTGTAGCAATGTTTTTTTTAACAACGCTAGACATACCCGGATAAAGAAAATTCTTGGGGTTAATAAGGCAAGCGTTGGAGGTGGAAAGAACTCCAAAGGATAGTGAGTTGAACAAATTAATCCACACACATATGCTAAATATGTACCATATGGACAAGGTTGTGGAAAGGGTCAGATTCATGGAAATAGTTGGGAACGAACTCCTAATAGAAAATGGAACAAATTAACTATGTCATATCTAAGATTGATTTAAGTATAAGTTTATTTGAATACACTTTAACTATCAAATTAATTGCATTTGTGTATATATACACATGCGTTTATAACCATTAGAGGTGTACATGAACACATAAAAGAACAAATGCAAAACTCTCAACGTTCTTCGTTCCATGTAGGAATGTATCGAGGAGAACTTGATTGTTTTTGTGACATATCATACAATCATAAGAAATAGATTGTTATTCATTGAATTAATAATTTTTAATTCCTTCAAACACTTAGACGATGGACTGTCACTTGTTGCTTAATAACTAAAGATCAATCACTAAAGCACTATATTAATAGAAACCTTGTTAAGATATTCGTACCAATGGAAAATCATATTATAATAATGGAAATGGGTATATGTACATCAACTCTAATGATATGAAAGCAACGTATATTAGAGAATTTAATGTATCAATTTAATGGATTATCTATGTCATTAAATCATATTATGTCACCAATAAAGAACTTTGGGATAATGAAACATATATGTTTCGGCATGACCACGTGGGACACCATGGTCATGACATAGTGATCTATGTATTGGAAAATACACATTGACACATTCTCTTTCGAGTGAAAGATAAAACGAGGGAATTAACCAAATTGTAACTGTTGACTTCTACTGCACAAGAAGCAACACCACCATCATAATATGCCCTCTCCAATACCTTGAACTTTTGTATACCTTGATTCCTAGCCAAGACAGGAATGAGACCATCCTAAAGCTAAGGACATAATATAAAAATATTTCATTCTTACAACGAATATAAGGTGATATTTATGGACATAAACATCCAGAATGCGGACCATTAAAGTACTTATGGTTCTGGTTTTGACATGATGAACACGTGTCGTATTATGGTCCACATGAAATGTTGCACTCTTATACGTTTAAGGACTAACCACCCTGATTTTCTCATCAAGTCTGCATGAGTTAGAATGCTGGAGAATTTACATCATAAGGATTTGATGATTATTGCATATGTATAGAGGTTAATGTAGAGTTTCATATACCCCTTGTGTATATATAAAACGGTCTCGTAGAATGATAAAAGTTGACCATCAAAAGAATATAGATGGTAGCTAGGGCATTGGTTATGCGCACCAATTTATCCACATCTGCATGGGGTAATGCAATATTACATGCAACTTTACTTGTTCATGTTTAGACCCACAACCAACCAACCAAACTTATGCGTACCAGTTGGTAACTGGATATAAGCCTGATATTTAACATTTACGCATGTTTGGTTGTGTAGTATATGTGCCAATTGCGCCCCCACAGCGCACCAAAATGGGTCCTTTAAAACGATTAAGTATATATGTTGGATATGAATCTCCAACAATTATCCGCTATTTAGAACCTTTGATGGGTGATCCTAATATCGCATGATTTGCACTCTGATGACAGTCTTCTTGTCGTTAGGGGGAGATAGGGAAAAGTATTTTCCAAGGGAACGACAGGAACTGTCATGGAATGTTCCCACTTTAGTCCCCAAACTTCACAACGGAAAGTTGAAGTCAAACGAATCAGACTCGATACCTGATACGTTAAATACTATTTCAAAAGTGACAAGATCACACATACGAGCTGCTAATATACCCGCAACGTTAAAAGTCCCCAACAGGGGCACAACGCCGTTGGAAAGTGCGTTGCAATCACACATAGTGGAGGTGTGGTTGAGGTCGTAGCTACCAAATGGAAGTGGTGGAAGCTACCCGGTTCGATGAATACTATTCTAAAGGAAGAGAATAGTGAGGCACATCCATTTATCGTCAATACATAAAACTCTCATGAGATTATCTCTAATTATGTCCATGAATCATCACTGGAGGACGCTCCGAAGTTAATATTGATTCTAGAGATAAATAAAATCTTAAATGAACTATGAGAGTACATATGAGTTAATGGACAGATCATATATATTCATTGATGATTTATTCACATTTACTATTGCTCATAAGACGATAGAGCACGACGACATCGAACCACGCTCGGTTGAATAATATCAACAAAGCATATTGACCTAAAGAACAATCCAGAAAGAATTATATTCTTTGACAAAGAATCGGGTATTTGGTTCGGTAGTGCTAACCCGCCAAGTGTAAAGCCCTTAGGACATAACTGAGTCTTTGTCAGATAGCGTAACGAGAATAATAAAGTCCTAATGTATAATGCTCTCCTTTGGCGCAAGGTTTCTCACAACGCACTGGATTGACCACAATAAGACTTACTCTCTCGTGATGGAGAACGTTCTGCTATTAATTAGCCAAGTAGTTTCCGAAGGACTGGAAATTGCAGCTCAACGATGTAGTTACTACATATCTCTATGGGGATCTAAATTCAGAGATATAAAAGTGCTTGATGGCATTATACCAATATCAAGTAACTCTAAACCATGAAATGCGTTTACAATAAAATTGAAACACTCACTTTATAGATTAAAGCAATCTATGCGGATGTGGTATACCCGCCTAAGTGAATACTTGATTGGGAAATGATAAATAAGAACGATGAACTGTGCCCTTGCGTATTTATATAAGAAAACAAGTCCCAGATTTTCATAGTAGCTCTATATGTCGATGTTATGAACATAATAGACACTCTTGATGAAATAAGAGAAAACACAAGCTACTTGAAATCTGAATTTGAGATGAAAGATCGTGGGAAAACTTGGTTTTATCTATATACTTGAGCTACGACACTGAGTTTGTGGAATATTAATCCACCGATCCGCATATGTCTAGAAAATGATCAGGCGACCTAATATGGACAAAGCGCATCCGATTAGCACTCCCATGATCGGTCAAAGTGTTGGATATAAGGAAAGATCCATTCCGTCTAAAGGATGAGGACGAAGAGGTGTTAGGAGCTGGAATTCCATACCTAAGTACAATAGGCGCATTATTGTACTCAACATAATGCACTTGACCGTATATTGTACTTCTCACTAAAATTGTCAACTAGATTTAGCTCAGCGCCAACGCAACGTCATTGGAATGATTTCAAATTAATCTTTTGGCACCATTGACGTGGGCTTATAATTTCCCTACGGATAAAAATGGATTGATAATGTAACTTCAATACCTACTTAGATTGTGAGCAGCAAAAGTACTGGCTCTTACAGAAAAACACCAAACAATGCCTTGGTATATATTTGCTAATATTAAGTATATGTTTGACTCATATAAAGGGTGTTCTCAAACTGGATAAGGAATTATCATATGAAACATGTCGATTGCTTGGAAGTAAACTAAGCAAACCCTTAATAGCTATCTTCTTATATTATCAACAATCTTACTCTCCATGAGACTATTCAAGAGTGTATATGGTTAAGGACTATCATTACACATATAAGAGGAGCTAGTAATTTTGAGTTTAACCACTATACAACTTGCATGTATGAAAATAGTGCATCATGTATTGAAGAAATGAAAGTAAGATATATCAAGGGTTATAACACAAAGCATATTTTGCTTAAGTTTTCATATAATCAATTATCCTCAAGATTCAAGTGAATTGAATAAGATGCGAGGAAAATGTGACATGTTTGTCTACCAAATCAATACGTAAAACCATATTTGGGAAACATGTAGAAAGTATTAAAACGGAAATGTTTTAAACCTCCTTTGATTAATGCACGAATCAGGGGGAGTGGTAGACAAAAGGGGGAGTCTACTATATATGTAATATTGGTATGTTGTGCTCTTTCCTTCAACCAAGGTTTTATTTTTCCCATTGGGTTTTTGTTCCTTGGTGTAAGGTTTTAGTGAGGCAACGATTTATATACCATCATGTTTTCCTAACTCTCATGATTAATGTACAAATCTAAGAGAAAATTAGACTAAAGTAAAAGTCTATGTATTGGAAATAAGCTAGTGCGTTGTACTCTTTCCTTCGTCATATTTTTATTTTTTCCCACTGGGTTTTTATTTTGGCGTAAGGTTTTAACGAGGCAACAATTGTACACCTTCACTCATTTGACTTGGCACAAGGGGGAGTGTTGTAGGATAAATGTGTCATCGTCTAAAGGATATGACGATAGAGATAGGGATAGAGATAGATTAGAATTTAAATGTCTTGTAGTTATCTACTTGTAACTCATCCCTATATAAAGGGCTTATGATTAATGAGAATTACGATTCTTTCTCTCTAGTTATTGTTGTTCTATTTCTCTTTTACTTTAACAAATAATGAATAATAAATGTTATTATATAAATATTAACTTATTAGTTATTTAAGATAAACGTATATATAATAGAATATTTTATTTATATATTATTTATTAGCTTTTAATTTATTATTATATTAGTCGTTTTTTTATAAATCTTATCATTTTTATTTTTTTGTATTCTAAATGAATCGACCTTTTTAATCTTAATAAATTATTATTAGATACACTAATTATCTTATCATTCTCAATTCTTAAATAAAAATGACATATAAATTAACTTTTTCAATTTTGATATTTTATATATTCAATTATAAATTAAATGATTAAAATTGCTAACATAATTAACATAAAAAAATAAAACACATTTAAATTATGGTTAAAGTTAAAAACTTTAAATAAACAGTATTTACAATTTTTATTACTTATCTTATAAAAAAATATAAATATTATTATTCAATTAAATAAAAAGTAATGACAAAAGTTCATAAAAATATGTAATTACTTAAGCAAATGCATCCTAAAAGGTTGACAATAACAAAATCTTATATAAAATTAAAAAGACAAAAAGTTATTTAATGATCACAATTAATAGATAGATATTTAATTAGTAAATAGATAGATGTTCAAAATAAAATCATCCCTAACAATTAACAATATCAACAGTGAAGAACTTGAGATGTTAAGATCTTTTTAAATCTCAAGTAAGTCTAAACATAAATAAAAAGTAATGCAATTAGTTAATGGGATAAAACTAAAAAAACCCGAACTATCTGATTTTTAATGATTAAGTTCTTAAACTATTTTTTAAATGATAAAGCCCTTAAACTTTTTAAACCGGTTAAAATACATCATTGTAACTTGTAAAAACAGGTTAATGTGATACAAATTTAGGAAAAGTCTAAAAAAACTCAATAAATTATTTGATTTTAAATGATCAAGTCCTCGATTTTTTTTAGCAATTTTTCCTAAAAAAATCTAACAAATAAATCTTTAGACTTTTTCCTATGTTTTTTATCAAATAAATTTTGATTTTTGTTGGAACAAATAAATTCTAGTTTTTTTTTTTTGAAAAAACAAAATAATGTACTTAATTTTGAAAAAATAAATTTGAAACTTTTGTTGAACACAATCTTGAACAAAAAATATACAAATCCTTTCACCGACAACAAAATAAAATGAACCAATTAAACAAAAAAGATTACACCATTTCCATTACTAATTCCGAAATATTCTATAATTATGTTTAAACCATAAATAGATGCATACAAAAATTATACTCATTCTTTCACAAAATATACCATAAAAACGCCCATATTTTAACAAAATATTCAAAAAAGAAGTCCATCTCTTTACAAATTAGTAATGAAAATTGTATAATTTTCTCTGTTTAATTGGTTCATTTTATTTTGTTGTCGGTGAGAGGATTTTGTATATTTTTTGTTCAAAAAAAATTCGGATTTATTTGTTCGATCAAATTTAAGTTCATGATTTTGTTTCTTCAGGAAAAGTTTAGGATTCATTTGTTAAAAAAATGTTCAAGATTATATTTGGTAGAAAATTTTCGAAAATAGTTTATAAATTTATTTGGTAAAAAATATCAGGGACCTAATTATTCAAAATCGGATAGTTTATTGAGTTTTTTTAGACTTTTCCTTAATTTGTATTACATTAACCTATTTTACAGGTTACAAGGATGTATATTACCGGTTTTAGGTTTAAGGATTTTATCATTCAAAAAAATAATTTAAAGACTTAACCATTGAAATCAAATATTTTATTGGATTTTTTTAGACTTTTCCGTTAATTAATATAATTATAAGTAAAGTTAACCTAAAGGCCCATCTTCTTACATCATCTATTTTATTTAATAAATAAACACTAATGAATTCTTTAGCTCAAAGGTAATTTAATACAAATGAGATGGGGAACCAAGACTTAAATAATTTGGACCCCACAAGAAATCCATAGATTTGGAAGGCAACCAATGGCAAAACAAATTCAAGGATGGAGTTCCTAAAATAGCCAATTAAATGAAGATAAGGCATTTTTATGGGACCTACATAAACTCCACAACTACATCGACCTTTGCTCCTTTATAAACCCCTTCTAAACTACCACACTGTTCTCTGTAAAAAGTGCACACAGTGGGTCTGACGCACAAACAATAATAACCTACAATCCCATCATTCCACCTAGATTTCCTTAAGAAAAATTCCATTTATTTTAATAAAAAAATCACTTCAGATCGATCCCTACCAAATGGTCTCATCATCGGACAAGAAATTAGCCAACGTTGTAGGAGGAAAAACGGCCAGAGCTTGTGATAATTGCATAAGAAAGCGTGCTCGGTGGTATTGTGCCGCCGATGACGCTTTCTTATGTCAATCATGTGATGCTTCTGTTCATTCGGCGAATCCATTGGCTCGCCGCCATGAAAGGGTTCGTTTAAAGGTGGCTTCTCTAACACTTTCATCTTTAGAGAAGCCACCACCGCCGCCGTGGCACCATGGTTTCACCAAGAAACCTCGGACCCCACGTGGCGGCGGCAACCACCACAAGCATGCATCTCGTAAGACGCCGAAATCTGACGAGAGCAGTATCATGAGTTTCAATCCGCTTCACTTGGTGCCGGAGATCGGAAGCGATGAAACAACCGCCATGATATCGGAAGAGCAGCTTTTGTATCAGGTTCCGGTGTTTGATCCATTTGCGGCGGAGCTTTGTCTTTCCGGGAACTCAAATGAGGCGGCAACGACGGCGGTGAAAGGATCGGAGGCGACAACTCCGGTGGATTGTGATCGTCATCATGGGTCGAAAGTGACGTTTGATTTGAATAACTTAAACGGGTTGATACTTCCATCGGATATCGAACTCGCGGAGTTCGCGGCGGATGTGGAGAGCTTATTGGGAAAGGGTCTTGATGAGGAGTCGTTTGCTATCCAGGAATTAGGGTTGTTGGATTGTAGAGAGAAGGAAGTGAAGGTTGAAGAAGATTATAATCATGATTATGAGATGCAGTTTGAATTGGTGGAGAGTGAGATGGAGATGATGAGAGAGCCGTTTCAGTTGAGTTTTGATTATGATTCGCCGTTATGGGAGGAGAAAGATGAGAAGGTGGTGGCGGTGGAAGGTGGTGGTGGTGGTGGTGGTGTGATGAAATATGAAGGTAATTGTCATGTGGATGTTAATGTAGAAAATGATGATGAGAGTAAGAAGAATAGAAGAATATTAAAGCTTGATTATGAGGGGATTATTGCTGCTTGGGATCAGCAAAGATCGCCGTGGACTACCGGTGACCGGCCGGAGTTGGACCCCGATGATTGTTGGCCGGACTGCATGGTAGGTCTACTCTACTCTACTCTTTCCACTTCTCTACAATTCTACTAACTAGCTTTTTAATATTAATTATTTGGTGAAATAAAAAAACACATATTCTGTTTGTTTTAAAAGTTATTTTTTTTATTAATCTTAAAAAGCTGACATTTTTATTAAGTCTTGAAATTTATTTAGTTTTCTATATAATTTATTAAGTCTTGAATTTATTTAGTTTTCTTTATAATTTATTAAGTCTTGAAATTTGTTAAGTTTTGAAATTAATAATTGTGGCTCACAATTTTTTTTTCTTATTAAAGAGGATTTTATTTTAAATATTTATCAATTGGTATAAATTATGTAGGGGTGTCAAATTTGTACCATGATAAACCAAATAACTCAATATCAACCGTACCAATTCAAATGGTACCGATTAAATTGGTACCAATTAAGTTGGTTGACACTACCGTATCAATTTCACAAATTTGATTTGTACGTGGTATTGGAAATCGGTACCACGGTAATATCGTACCGTACCGATTTATATATATATATAGGGGCTCCTTCTTTTGTTAACCAGTGCATATATGCACATCAGGTAATTGTAATATGTGCATATATGCAATGCCTGATGTGTATATATGCACATCATGAAAAAGTTAACAAAAGAAGGAGACCCTATATATATATATATATATATATATATATATATATATATATATTATTTTTAATTATTTATTAAATAGAAAATTAAATAAAATATATATTTATTAATGACTTAATATAGATAAAATAATGATTTGATAGTTTTTTAATGAGCCTCAAAGATGGATTGTTGGATATTGAGTTGCAACTCATTAAACTCGGACCTTTGACTTTCTATTCTCAAGTCTCTAATCTCCTAACACCCCTGTCTTATCTTCTCAATGGAACTACTAAATCTCTTCTCTTCACAACGCAACGGTGAACAACACGTTATTTAGAAAATCAGTTGGTTTGTATCATCAATTCATATTAAATCATTTAATTGTAATTTCAAGTTTGAAGATGTTGGTACAAAACCGTACCAACGGAAAACATGTACCAACCGAAAAATGTTGGTACCAAGTAGAGTTGGTTGGTACACAATATATTTTTTGGCGTACCAATTATAATTGGTTGGTACACGGTATTGAAAAAAACATGATACCCTACCATGTTCACCCCTAAAATTAAAATTATGTACACAAACCAATAATTTTAAAATGATAGTTCAATTAATGTCTTTAATTGTAGTTAACCATTATTTTATATTTTATTCTTTTTAACAGGTTATTTAGATATGTGATCTATAATCAACATTCTTTTTCTATTAAACTACGTACCTAGTGAACCCTTTTTTAAACCAATGGAATAAAAATAAACAATATATTAATTATCATACAAAACTTGGTAAAAAGCATAAAAAATTTACATGCTTTATAAAACGACTTTTCACATCATACACTTATATGATGTATGATTAACTAGTTTTTAAGATTAACTTTATGCAATCAACTTTTATGTACAATCTCTTTATGCTTTTTCAAGAGAATCATGATGTGCATTGTTGGATGGATGGTGACATAGAACAATAATTAGATACCAATTAATTTCATGTTTTGATCTAAAGGTTTATATAACTATTAGATTAACACTTTTAAATTTTTTATGTATCAGGGTGGATGTGGTGTAATGCACCATCACCATCCTTATGGAGATATGGCCATGATGGCGGGGAATCCGGCAATGTTAGATGGAGGTAGAGAAGCTAGAGTGTCGAGGTATAGAGAAAAGAGACGAACAAGGTTGTTTTCAAAGAAAATAAGGTACGAGGTACGAAAACTGAACGCGGAGAAAAGGCCTAGAATGAAAGGAAGATTTGTAAAACGAGCATCTTCTTCTTCAGGGTTTCCTATACTTGGCAAATAATTAACAAACAACATATCTTTCTAACACTTTAAAAATCTGTCTTACAATTTTGTAAGGTAAGCTTTATGCTTGATTAGGTAGTCCTATTCAAGAATGTTCATAGAAATTCAATAATGAATTGAAATAGATCCAAGAAAAACAATTTGCGTTGTGTTTCTTTCCACACATTGGCTTTGGACACGTTTGTGCAAGTAGACTAAAACCAAGATTTCCTATCAATTACATCGATTGAAGTGTTGTTGAGTTAACAAAACTAATTGAGTCAACCTTGCAGCGATGGATGCAAATTATAAGGATGGACACTTTTGACATCACATAACTTTATCTTATACGATTCATATATTGGGTCAAGGTGACCCCTTGACCCATTCCATGATTCCATCAAATCAACAACAATGGCCCTTTTCCATTGCCTCTTATCTCTTATCACATGTCTTATTGATAATTAATGACGATGATAACTATAAATGTTTGATCTCGGTTGGGAAACAAAACCAAATCAAAACACCATCTAAAGAATGTTTTAGACCTTATAATCATTAGCAATCTACCTAATTTGAAGTATATGGAGTTTCAAACATAATGAACTCAACCAATTTGAAGCCTAACATTTCACATAATATTAGTGTTCCAAATTTTCTTTTTAAAGTGATTAGAGAGAGTTCAATCATTACATACATGTAGTGAACTTGGACATCTATGGGATGGATGTGGTCTTATTTCCACATGCCGAAGAGAAACGAATGAGAAACAAATAAAAGTTGAAAGAACACGAGAAATAAATAGAGCCTTGGAGTAAATCACTTGAAAATATGGCATTTATACATCATACCGATTATTCCAGAAAACTAAAGTAGAAAAACAATTATTTGGGACTTCAATTTAAAAAAATACATTGTTAGTGCATGAGATAATCACATAATTAAACCACGATCTAATACATTTGTAATCTGAATTTATGGAGGTAAGGCACACTCTTGTAGAAAGGTTCAATATAAATAGATAGAGCGCAACCAAGGGAGGGACAATTTTGATGCAAATGAGTCAATGTACCGAATATTCAAAATAAGATGAATAAAATATGATGTAACACTATAAGTTTTTATCGTATTTTTTAATGGAATATATATATATATATATATATATATATATGAAAAAGTACAATTGCTAAGAACATGATCATTAATTGTGAACATGAGAACAAAGGATAGAGCCCAATGTGTCCACACATTGCGCTCTACAATTATTAGACAACAACATATATATTTATGTTAGTTATTATCATTAATTAATAATGATAATAATTATATATGGAAAATGATTAAGTTCATTAATTATGATCATGATTTTATATTAGGAAACATAATAAAATCAGATATTTATTAGACTTGATGAACGGCTAAGATTGGTTTGTATAGTTTCTATGAATTGCTTGGTTTGCAAAAGAAACCAACCCTATATATATATATATATATATATATATATATATATCTATACATATAAAAAATAAGTAACTAGCATGCCACATGTCGTCTTCTGGTGAGCCGACTTCAGCATTTTCCCGTCTAAACATGTATCCGGACGCAGTTTACATTATAAGTTCAATTAGCCAACCCACATTCACTCTTCCTTAAATCTTTCCTTAATTCAATATTTTAATTTATACGTTACATTTACTACCCCTATAATTAGGTATGTAGTTTACTTTTAATCTCTTGCTTTTTTATTTTTCATTTTAGACTCTTATCATATAAACATAAATAATGTATATGAACTAAAATGCATTAAAAAAACATTTCTATTTTTTACAAATTATACCATTGTAATCGCTTCGTCAATACCTTCGAAATGAGTCCAATATTGAATATTTATGAATTTAATTATATTATTAAATATCATAAATATATATGAATTAATGTGTCGTGATTAGTATGAGATTTGTTGAAACTAGTATGGGATTTGATACAAATAATCACTAAATTGTCGTGATTTTGTTTTTGCAATTTCATATCAATTTTTATTTCGAAGTCGAATTCCTTCGACTAATTATAATTCTATCAAATTTCATTCTGTCAACGAAACACCCATAGAATTATCATAAGAGATTTAATTACTTGAAAAAAAAGATATCACTTATCAACTGAATTTTGGATTATGAGTTCGAACATTTTTCAAAAATATAAATATGCAAATATTTTAGTATATAGTTTATTTAATTATTTATACTTTCTTAATCATGATTATATTATTTCCTCTAATTTTTTTGACTAATTAACCATATTGACCTTTAATTTTATACATCCGATATGCGATTTAAAAGCGTATAAATATGAACATGAAACAAAATTATTTTTTCGAATTCTCAGTTTTAGATTTGACATATTTCGCGCCGCATCGTGCGCCGGTACTTATCTAGTATATATATATATATATATATATATACTAGTCTTTGGCTCGCCCGTTGTGCAACGATCAAATTTGTGTTTTAAGTTAATTATTTGATTTTTAATAGTTGTTGAATAATTTTGTGACACATACAATAATTGATAAAAAAGAAAACAAAAATTCCACAAATAGAGAATATTATCTTGAAGATAAAAATATGTCTATTAAGTTTGATACCTATTATAAATGTCGTTACTAAATGAATTTATCAAACGAATACACAATAATTGCATATTAATATTTTTGAAAAAGGTTCGAACTCATAATCCAAAAGTCAGTTGATACGTGATATCTTTTTTTCGAGTAATTAAATCTCTTGTGATAATTCTAAGGGTGTTTCGTTGACAGAATGGAATTTGATAGAATTGCAATTCGTCGAAGAAATTCGACTTTGAAGTAAAAATTGATATGAAGTTGCAAAAAGAAAATCACGACAATTTAGTGATTATTTGTATCAAATCCCATACTAATTTCAACAAATCTCATATTAATCATGACACATTAATTCGTATATATTTATGATATTTAATAATATCATTAAATTCAAAAATATTCAATATTGAGCTCATTTCGAAGTTATTGACGAAACAATTACAATGGTATAATTTGTAAAAAATAGAAATGTTTTTTAATGCATTTTAGTTCATATACATTATTTATGTTTATATGATAAGAGTCTAAAATGAAAAATAAAAAAGTAAGAGATTAAAAGTAAACTACATACCTAATTATAAGGGTAGTAAATGTAACTTATAAATTAAAAAAATTGAATTAAGGAGAGATTTAAGGAGGAGTGAATGTGGGTGTGCTAATTGAACTTATAATGTAAACTGTGTCCAGATACATGTTTAGACGGGAAAATACTGAAGTCGGCGCACCAGAAGACGACACATGGCATGCTAATTACTTATTTATTATATGTATATATATATATATATATATATATATATACATATATAGAGAGACTTGAGATCAGGTGCGACCAAGTTATTTCCATGAGACCCGTGAGACCACAAAAATAACACTAAACTTTCACAACAAAAGACTGTGAAGGTATTGTGAAGGTAAACCTTCACAATGTTTTTGTTGTGAATGTTCGTTGTTTTTCATACCTTCACAATAAATTGTTGTGAAGGTTTAGTGTTATTTTGTGGTCTCACGAAAACATGTTGGTCTCACGTGAACCCAACTATATATATATATATATATATATATATATATATATATATATATATATATATAGAGAGAGAGAGAGAGAGAGAGAGAGAGAGAGGACTCCGTAAAATGCAAACCTTGCATTTGTTGCACACCTTACAAACCAAAATGTGCATGTGTGCAAAACCAGTGTGCATATATGAACAATGTGCATATGCATACGTGCAAGAATATACATATAATGGACATACATTCATATGGAATAATGCATATATGCATCTCAAATTATGGATATATACAAATTGGTTTGTTAGGGGTGCAACAAATATATGGTTTGTATTTGATTTGTACCATATATATATATATATATATATAGAGAGAGAGAGAGAGAGAGAGAGACCCACTATTTTGTAAACTTTTTTCATATATATATATATATATATATATATATAGAGAGAGAGAGAGAGAGACCCACTATTTTGTAAAAAAAATTCATGTAAACTTTGGATTTCTTAGGTTTTCTTGATGAAATTGTTTATTTTGATAAAATTATTTCATATCATTCATTTCTTGATGAAATTGTTTCATATTTTTGTGTTTATTATGTAGTTTAATATATTTTTTTTCATTTATATGAAACTGTTTCATATATTTTCTCAGTTTGATGAAACTTTTTCGTTTTTACATAAAAAACACAAATATATAAAACAATTTAACACTTTCATCAAAATAAGCAATTACATGAAACAATTTCATCAAGAAAACCTATGAAATCCAAAGTTTACACACATTTAAAGGTTTACAAATTATTATCCTTTTCTCTCTCTCTCTCTCTCTCTCTCTCTCTATATATATATATATATATATATATATATATATATAGGGGTGCTATAATTTGCAACCATCATCTTAACCATCAAAATCAAAATCAACGGTTCAGATCAAAAGTCTTTTTAAATAAATTTTTCAATTTCTTTTTCTACTAAAAATAAGGATCTAAAGGGTATTTTTGGAATTTCATTAGTAAAAAAAATCAATCCAAAATAGGTAACTACTAAACATCATAATCTTGTTCCTAAAATCACTCACTCTCTTTCTAAAAAACATGAAATAACATGTAACCCAAAATCACCATGGACAATTTCTTCATACCATCTTCATGAAACCTTCTGCAAATCTTTTTTTAGGAAAATTTCTTCATTAAACCATCTTCATGATACCATCTTCATGAATCCTTCTGCAAACCAGGAAATCGTCTTCATGAAGCCATCTTCATGAAGCCTTCTTCATGAATCCTTGCAAACCTTTTCCAGTAAATCTTCTTCATGATGCCATCTTCATGAAGCCATCTTCATGAAGCTTTCTTCTCGCCGGAGTAAACAAAGCATCAGGAGTAGTAAAGCCTTCAAAATAATTGTTTTTGCCGATGGTTAAGCAAGAACAAAGATCAAGAAAATTCAAGAAAAAGATCAAGAAAATGTTCGTTTTTGACAGGCCTTGCATCTCCAGGATCATTGTCGATTAACCCGGACTTCATGAAGACATCACTACGCAATCATCATACATCAGACAACAAAGAAAAGAACAAGAACAAGAGAAATATTATATGGATTCAACTAAAAATGAATAAAAAAATTACATAGATACATGCATGTACTTATAGAGAATGAAGGGGTGCCTTGAACCAACACAACCATTCGGTTGGTGGTTATTCACGGTTCCCTCCTCCTAACTTCCCTAAGTCTTATCCATACTAATAATAATAATTCTAATAATTATATATTATATCATTAGTTCCAACAATCTCCCCCCTAATGATATAATCAGTAATTCTTCGGTCTTCTGTCTTCATCTTTAATCTTGGAACTATCTGCAGGTTCCTTGTGTTCATCAATTTCTTTAATCTTGGAACTATCTTCAGGTTCCTTGTCGTCGTCAATTTTGTTAATCTTGGAACTATCTTCAGGTTCCTTGTCTTCATCTTTCTTCTTTCATCCAATTTTTTTCGGCTTCCTAAGAATCTTCTTCTTAGAGCGGAAAAACTCTTTCTTTCTTGTTTGCGGGGCGAATCAAACCAACTGTCTCTAGCAGTCCTTTGGTTTCCTAATTCCCGGGCAAATCTCTTTCTTTCTTGTTTGCGGGGCGAATCAAACCTACTGTCTCTAGCAGTCCTTTGGTTTCCTAATTCCCGGGCAAATCTAAATTTCCCTTTTTTGAACGGTCCACTGGTTTCTTCTTGTTTGCGGGGCGAATCAAACCAACTGTCTCTAGCAGTCCTTTGGTCTTCTGATTCCCGGGCAAATCTAAATGAACAGTCCACTGGTTTCTTCTTGGTGGCGGTTTGGTTCCTCCTAGCGCCGATTTCAATTTTTCGATTCTTCTTCTGAATCGATTGCAATTTTTTTCGATTCCTCTTTCTTGGAATGAAGACGCTTGGTATCGATTCGGTTTTGTACCGATTTTCTTTGGTGTCGATTCCTTCTGAATCGATGACGATGTTTCGATTCTTCTTTCTGAAAATCGATGGGAGTTTTCTTGATTCTTTCTGAATCGTTGGATGGTCTTCGATTTCTGATAAAGTCGAAGCCTTTCTGATTTGTATCGATCGGTGGTTACTCCTTTTCGATCTGGATTCGATTTGAACAGTTGATCTCCTATCGATTGTTGTATGAAGCGACGCTTGCTGCGTTTTTCTGCTTTAAAAATCGATGGTCTTTCTGACCAAATGATTTTGCCGGATGTTGTTCCGGTACCGATTTGATGCCAGTAGGCGGTAGACTCCTTCTGATTTCGGCCGCCCTGGGTGTTCTCCCTGAGATTCTGATTATATTGACGCATGATTTTGATCTTCGTTTGAACCCTTCGGCTCTGATACCATGTTCGTTTTTGACAGGCCTTGCATCTCCAGGATCATTGTCGATTAACCCGGCCTTCATGAAGACATCACTACGCAATCATCATACATCAGACAACAAAGAAAAGAACAAGAACAAGAGAAATATTATATGGATTCAACTAAAAATGAATAAAAAATTACATAGATACATGCATGTACTTATAGAGAATGAAGGGGTGCCTTGAACCAACACAACCATTCGGTTGGTGGTTATTCACGATTCCCTCCTCCTAACTTCCCTAAGTCTTATCCATACTAATAATAATAATTCTAATAATTATATATTATATCATTAGTTCCAACAGAAAATTCAAAACTACTGTTTTTGCCGATGGCTAACCATGAAAAGATCAAGAATTAGTAATTTAAGGATACCCACATGATCAAAGCACCAGAAGATAAAAGAAAACTTCAGAAGCATATCGCCTTCAATTCGTTTTACACAAATTTCAAGAACCAACTGCTCACCAATATATGATCCAATATAAAAATACCCTCATACCATAATAGAAAAACTGAAAAACACACACACAAATTACAAAATCATGAAATAGAAAGAAGGAATCTTTAAAGAAAAATTTTCTTGGTTTTTGTCAGTTGGTGGTAGCGATGGTAAACCCTAATTGATAATATTTTTTTTTTGGATTATATATTTTAAATTAAAATAAAGTCTCCAATTACAATAAGATGGCAGGCAAACGAGCAACAAGCTGTGCCGCAACCCCCTTTCGGATGGCAAAACCAATCCTACTAAAAATGAAATTCTGTGACTTAGGGGTCGAAAAATTACTTTGCACAACCCGTTGAACCCTAGTCAAAAACTCCCCTGCTTCCGGAGCTAGAAAACCAAAAGTATCGAAAGCAAAAGGGATAAACACATGTTGATTCTCTACACAGGCTTTCTCGTGTTTAGCAACTTTGCTCGATAATGACTATTCAAATAGGATAGATAACTAATTAAAAAAGAAACCGTACATTCCACCCCATAATTTTAGGAAATGATTTTATAATATTTCAAAAAGTAAATAATTATAATATTATTAATTACAATTTTACTAAACTACCCCTATGATTTTCCAATTAAATTTAATATAAAAAAACTTACTAGATTAAATGAACGGTGATGATGATGGTTGCAAGAGTTGCAACATTTTTAAGGGTTGCAAAATATCATCCATATATATATATATATATATATATATATATATATATATATATATATATATATATATATATATATATATATAAAACGATAATCAATTGGACACGAGAACCAAATTTTGGGAAACCTGGAAAATTCTAAAGGTTATATCGAAGTTTTGAAAAGCCCAAATGGAAAAGAGGGCTTAGAAACCACTTTTTTACGATTCTAAATTCTATCCGTTCTAGAATACTGAGTCAGATAAATAAAATAAAATCCGTGGAAGCCGTCCATAGGCATCCACGACACTTTTTATATATTTACTATTTTCTAATTTAAAATAAGATGAGATATTTAATTTTTAGATTTTAAAAGAAATAGAATTAAAAAAATCAAATAAAAGTTAATTAATATTCTTATAAAGTTTGTCATAAAAAAACACAAGGTTATAAAATATCTCTAGATAGAACATTATATTTATTTTATAGAAGTTCCTATAGAATTCTTTTCGGATTTATTTTTAAAACCTCATTTAAAAATAACTTGTCTAAGTTGAGATTTAGTTATATACCATTTGATATCAGGTAGAATTTGGATAACAACTTGCCTTGGCTCGGATTTGAACTTTAAGGGGGCGTTTGGTTCGCTGGAATGTTTTTGGATGAAATGGAATCTGTCAAAGGAATTTGACTTTAAGGAATTGGAATGGAATGTTGTCAAGTTTGACCAGCTGTTTGGTTGACAGAATTGGAATGGAATCTGTTAAAGGAATTGGAATGGAATCTGGTAAATGACCAAAATACCCTTTTGATAATTTTAATTGTTTTTTTCAAAAGCAATTGTTTTTTTTTGGAATGAAATTTTATTTGTTTTTTTTTTCAAAACCGTCGCCACCGCCACCACCACCACCGATGGTGGTGGTGGCGGTGGTGGCGGCGGTGGTGGCGGTGGTGGTGGTGTTGGTGGTGGTGGCGGCGGTGGTGGCGGCGGCGGCGGTGGTGGTGGTGGTGGTGGTGGTGGCGGTGGCGGCGGCGGTGGGGGTGGTGGCGGTGGCGGTGGGGGTGGTGGTGGTGGTGGTGGTGGCGGCGGTGGTGGTGGTGGTGGCGGTGGGGTGGCGGTGGCGGCGGCGGTGGGGGTGGTGGCGGTGGCGGTGGGGGTGGTGGTGGTGGCGGTGGCGGTGGCGGTGGCGGTGGTGGTGACGGGGGTGGCGGCGGTGGTGGTGGTGGTGGTGGCGGCGGCGGTGGGGGTGGCGGCGGCGGTGGCGGCGGTGGTGGCGGCGGCGGTGGTGGTGGTGGTGGTGGCGGTGGCGGCGGTGGTGGTGGTGGTGGTGGCGGCGGTGGTGGTGGCGGTGGTGGTGGCGGTGGCGGCGGCGGCGGTGGCGGTGGCGGTGGCGGTGGTGGTGGCGGCGGCGGTGGCGGCGGTGGCGATGGCGGTGGCGGTGGCGGCGGTGGCGGCGGTGGTGGTGGTGGTGGCGGCGGTGGTGGTGGTGCAATGGAGAAGACGAAGAGATAGCAAGGGTAATTTTGGAATTGACCATTCCTACAATTCCATTCCTTACAATCCCAAGCCTGATCGATGGAATGAAAAATACCCATTTTATGGAATTGAAAGAATTTTAAACATTCCATTCCATTACAAACCTTGAACCAAACGTCGGAATGGAATCTGGTCAACGGAATTGACCATTCCAATTCCACCAATTCCATCAGATTCCATCCAACCAAACAGCCCCTAAATATATGATGGCACACATTCGAATGCAATATTAGACTTTTGTGTTTTGGCACGTATCTCAAGGCATACAATACGTTTTCTGAGATTATTTGACCGAGCAAAGATCTTTACTTAGTTCTCAATATATCATAAATATGCACATCAACTAAAGTTGTTAATCGATTAAACATTTCATTTGTTTGTAATAATCAAAGAAAACACACACACAGATATATTGTTAGTCTCGAAAGTAAATGGCAAGCACACAAGTAATTGTATGGGGGGGGGGGGAAGAGGTTGAATACAATTAATTTTCATTTAATTTTATTGTTGCGGAAAATAAAAGATTAAAATTGTTTGCTAACAATCTTTCACTTATAAAACTTAACAAGATCACAAAAACACAACTTAAAACAAAGAGAAAAGCTATGTTGTATGTAGGGCTGTCGATTTTTCTGTTCATGTAGAAAGTCTTCAGAAAGTGTAACATTGCATGAAATGAGATTTCTAACTTAAATACTAGCAGGTGCATTAAAAGCATAGGAACACTTGTCACCTTGGGATAGAGGTGGCCAAAAATCGGGTTCGGGCCGGGTCGGGGGACAAACCGGTTCCAAACAGTAACCGTGAGAATCGGGTCAGGTGAGAACCGGGTCGGGTCGGGCCGGGTTTAAACCGAAATCCCCTGACCCGTTTAATGGTATGTAGAACCGGTTTTTATAAACCGGGCCGGGCCGGGCCGAGAACCGGTTCTGTTTCGGTTTTGCGATTTTTTTGTTTTTTAACTGCTTTCTTTGTATAATAATTAATTACTAAAATTTAACAAAGAAAAATTGGATTGGAATCATTGGATAAGTAAAATACACTTTAAAAATACGTTTTATTTATAATATATATCACTAAAATACACTTTTACGTTTTATAATTTATATATAATTTTAAGTTACAAACTTACAAGTTACAATACATAAATTCTAAACATTCGAAGGTCCCGCTCCCAAACTTCCACCCCCATCACCCGGATAGTAATTGAATGGATTATAATTGAATGGATTGTATGGAGCGTAGTATGGATTCTGATCTGGATTGTAGTCTTCAAGAGTATTGTACTGCATCACACGTGTAATAGCCGTCTGATCGTCAAGGCGGTCGGTGTCTACATCTTCGTCATCTACGACACTACTAACATTAGAAGTATCGGTTACGGACGGCGTACTTAGTAGTTCATCCATGTCGTTTTCGAATAAGTTTTCTTCCACGCCTTCTAGATCATCCTCCAGGTTCGTTCGATTTTGAATGCGGTCTTCTCCATCCAAGTAATCCTTCAGACATACGCAGCACTCCACCGATTTTGGGGTTAATTTTGTCCGACGCTCCGATATGATCCTGCCACTAAGAGAAAAGGCCGACTCCGAAGCTACAGTACTAGCTTGGATTGTTAGTATATCAAGTGCAATAGTGGCCATAATTGGGAAACTTGATTGTTTACTTTTCCACCATTCTAATAAATCTAGGGATTCAACATCTACGACGTTTGTGAAGGATGCCGTTATAAAATTAGTACGTACGTATTGATTGAATTCACCCAAATTATCCCCATCATATCTAGCTTTTTTAGAAGATTCCATGACAACCGATTGCATTAAAGTTTGCATTAAGTCTTCTCGGTTTCGGCCACGACTGCTACTAGAACCCGGTGAAAACATTTGAGGTGTAGGGGTTTGTTGGCTTCCTCCCCCATAATTAACTCTATAAATCTCATATAATTGATGAAAATCAGTATTAAATTGTTGTATGCGTTTCCTTGAAAAGCTAGAATTTGTAAGAGAATCCAAACCAAACGATACACGTATTGCTTGTATTAAAACTTCGACACCCATAACATTTAAAAACGGGTTTAATGCCGCGGCACAAAGAAAAGTGAAGGGGATATTTTTAAAATATTTTACCAATTTTTCTTTCATTGGTTTCACCACGTCGTGAAAGTGCAAATCATGTTCGTATTGAGCAATTTTACTTGCCAAAATATAAAGTTGATTTAAAAGTAAAGGGCTCGTTGGATAATAAACACCGGATAACATAGTTGTTGCAGTTTTGAAATCGCCCAAAATATCGTGAAAGCCATGAATCCTTGTCCAATCATCCTGGGTTATCGTGTTATCCGGGTAATGAATGTTATAAAATGCTTGAATATATTGTTGTTGTCTTAATAAATTATCCATCATTTTCCAAGTCGAATTCCATCGAACCGGCACATCGTGCGCCGGTCCCAAAGCTTTAAAACCGACTTGTTTGCAATAATCTTTATATAAGTTTTGCATTTTTTTATTTCTTGTGAAAATTCGGCGTAACATAAGCCTAAACTTAGTTAAAGGCTCATTAAGTTTACTTAAGCCGTCTTGAACGGCTAAGTTTATTATGTGTGCGCAACAACGTGTATGAAATAATTTTCCCTCTAAAATAGGGGATAAAGCCAAACGTAATCGGTCTACGCATGCCGTATTATTACTAGCATTATCAAACGAAATACTAATAAATTTATTTTTTAAATTATAATATTGAAGACATCTCATAATTATAGAAAACTGACGCTCACCCGAATGTGGCGAACCAAAGAGCTCAAACGTGATTACACGTTTGCATAATTGCCACGATCCCGGCACAATCCAATGTGCCGTTATGCATATATAAGAATCTGGCAATCCGCATGGTGCGCTCCATACATCACAAGTTAAAGAAACTTTGTTGGGTAAGTTTAAAAACATTTCTCGCATAATTTTTTGAACCTTATTCCAATATTTTAAAGCATCACACTTAAGAGTTTGACGACTTACCGAAGTGTAGCGTGGTTGGAACCCATTTTTGATCATGTTTGTAATGTGAGGATTGTCGAAATGTCCGAACGACAACGCCATTTGAATGACACATTTCATTTGCATTTCTCGGGCGAGATCATTATCATACGACCATACTTGACCGGAATTGTCAAGTATGGGTTGAGTTGGATCGTCACCCGATTTCAACCTCTTGCATCTTTCCTCGAAGTGGCGCTTTAACGTGCTATTTGATTCGGGTTTTAGGAAATCTCCACACCGTTTGCATTGCGCTTTTTTTGTACCGTCGGAAAATTTTAGCAAGTTGAAATTGTCCCAAACCGCTGCTTTTCGTGAATGATCGGCAACAACGGTGTAATTTTGTTCGGCCATTTTTTTGATAGTAGAGAGTAGAGACTAGAGACTAGAGACTAGAGAATTGTATGCGTTTTTTGCGAGAAACGAATATAGCGAGAGCCGAGAAATGAGAATTGTATGTGTTTTTTTGCGAGAAACGAATATAACGAGAGCCGAGAAATGAGAATTGTAAGCGTTTTTTGCGTTTTGTAAGCAATTGTAAGGTGGTGATCACTCCATAACACCCCTAGTATTTATATGGGGTTGGAGGGGGTATTTTTGGGTGAAAAACGGTCAAAAGGGGGTTGGCAACGGCTATAAACGGCTCTATAACGGCTATAAGTTTTTTGAAAAAAATCGGGTCGGGCCACGGACCAGGTCACGAACCGGTCCCGGGTCGGGCCGAGAAAATTCTTAAATACACGAACCGGTCCCGGCTCTCGGGCTTGAAACCAGTTCTTGACCGGGTCGGGCCAGAACCGGTTCTTGGCCGGTTTCGGGTCGGGTCAGCCCGTCGGGTCGGTTCGGTTCGGGTCAATTTGGCCACCTCGCTTGGGATAAGAACTCAATTTTTTTCTTGTAAAAGGATCAGATGTCTTTTTTTTATCGTATGAAACGTCCAAAAACCAGGACAAACTTAAACCTTAAAATTTATCAGAGTTAACTATAATTTCATCCAAACTTTTATACATAAATGGAGAATTAGTTATAAGAATTCACATATATACAAATTGAACTTATCAAAACAATCTACTAATCTAATCTAAACATTAAGATTAGATTATACTAGTTGTTCAGACCATTCCCCAAAACATCCTAGTATATGCTAACTTCTCCACTTATCACCAAAAGTTGAATACCAGAAATCACTCGTCTCTCTTCCCGCTACTTCCCCGAGCTTGTACCTGGTAAGAAAATTTAATTTGAAACGATTAGGCTTACGCCTAGTGAGAACATCCATTTTCAAATTAAAACTTATAAGCTTTGAAAACCAAATGTAAGCAAAGCGTATAAACAAACCTGGTTTGCCACCATTCTTACCGTACACATACTCATCTTGCGATGACGAGAACATATCCGATTTCATGAATATGACTAACACTCAGTAAGTCATATCATCACGTTCGAGTGCCCACTACGAATCATCACAGATTCGATATCATTGCTCATGTCCAAGAAATTACAATTTACTTTATGCCTATTTTTTGGAGTGGACGTAGAGATTACAATTTACTTTATGCCTATCTCTTACCTTCCCATGGAAATCAGGAATTGTGATTAACTCACGCTTATTCCTAGATTTCTCATCACAATACGAAATGGGAATTACAATTTACTTTATGCCTATTCCTCATTTCCACCTCAACGGGAATTACAATTTACTTTATGCCTATTCCACGTTTCACGTCACACTATGAAATAGGAATTACAATTTACTTTATGCCTATTCCTTATTTCACATCACCTTACGAAATGGGAATTACATTTTACTTTATGCCTATTCCTCATTTCAGGTCAACGGGAATTACAAATTACTTTATGCCTATTCCACGTTTCACTTAATGCCAGTGCCTATGGATCCATTACACTTACTAGCATACGTGCATATTTACTCGAATGCACAAAACATTTCATATCATATTCTCAATTGTCCCCCTTCGGCGACTTAGCACGGGTTCCGCTAACACAATCCGGTCTCATTTAGAAATGCTTAACCAAATAACACATCCGGAACTATATCCGAAAAATCCCCTATCCAAAACCCAAATCTGGAACCATCCAGAATCACATTCAGTATCCGGTAACACAATCTGGAAAACCCCCAAGTCTTAATCGAAATCCAGTAAAACATCCGGATCTCATCCGGAATCCGGTACCAATCCGGAACTTACCCGAATCCGGTACCGATCCGGAAGTATCCGAAACCGGGACCCAAAATGAAACCGAATCCCAAATGAGACCGGATCCTATTCGAAACCGGATCCCATTCGCATACCGGATCCCATTCACATACCGGATCCATAACCAAATCCGGGACTCGACACCGGGACTTCGATTTGCGCCTCAATTTTCAGTACAATTCTACGAACCAATCGAGATATCTTCCTAAACCAGTAACCAAAGTTTACCAATACCATTTCTAAACTCAAATCGTACATGAATTAGATGATATCACCTAAAATTTATCAAAGAGATGAACTCACCTGGGATTGAAATCGAACACAACCTACAATTCCAATTGATTTCACCTTCAATCTTTCACCAACTAACCAATACCAAATCAAATCAGTTTAATCTGTATATTGATTTGTAAAAGATTGAATTGAGAATCAGGATTCAACTCTTACCAAGCCAATTTTCAAGATTTTGGAAACTTTCTCTCTTCTGCTTGGAAACCGCCTTAAAGAACTCAATTCAGCCGACTCAAACTTGATATATATCAGATTTTTTTACAAATAACCAATTTGATCCAAAACTTAGACCAAATAACAAAATCAACCCTCAAAGTTCCATAACTTACAATTAGCTTTCCAAATTTTAATCAATTACATTTTTGACCCTTCGATATAACATCATAACACTACGTTTAAAATAATATCTTCCATTATTTTAAACATTCTCCAAAATAAAAGTACACAAATTATAGAAAATTTAAGATGTTACAAGGAGACGTATCCGACATGAGAAAAGGATGTGTCAAGGAGACGTATCCGACAACTTCTAATTAAGGTGTCACATCAAAAGCGCATTAGGACATATATGTTTCTTCAGGTTCTTCAGAGAATGTCCCCTTCATATACAAGGTTGGTGGGTTTTTTACAGAGAAACTTCTGCAGGTGAAAACAAAAGGTTTTGTGGAAAGACAATGTATTGTCCGAGTTGTTGTTGATCGGCAGAGAGAGGCTTATGGTAAGTTCTGTAAGTACATCTTTTGATCCACATTGGCAAATGCATTTCTACTTGATATCGACTAGTCTTCGATTTTCCAAACAAGTTAAGTATGAACCAAGCTATTACAAAAAGAACCATTACATATCTAAGAATCAGATGAAAATAAGAACTAAAAAGAGATTGGGAGGTTATCAACAAATTGTCAATGACCCAACAATCTCCCCCTATTTGATAATGACATCTAATACTTCAACAAAAATGAGTATAAAGAAAACAGATTCTTCTTTGACCCTTTTTACTCATTTGGGATCTTTTTCACATAGACCATTTTTTACTTTGAATTGGTTAATTTATCCGACATATAAAAAAATGAAAGAATGAAAGTATGTACAATATAAAATAAAAGGAATATACTTGTATTTACTTTGAAGTTGAAAAATTACAAGTACGAAAGTTACAAAGTGAAATTACATTAGATTCGAACTTGAAAGGAGAGAGATGGAAAATCCACATTTCAACTTTTAAGCTCATTCAGCACCATGTTGTAAAACGTCAAGCCATCTTCACCGAACAAGATGAATTTTAGAATACCATGTAGGAACATATATTAGATCATGAATGATATTTTACTATGGATATTTTAGAGGCTCTGAAGAATCTGATTTCGCCGAGTGCCTCCTTGAAAAATATAACATATATCAGATCATGAATGATAGTCCCTGTCGATTGAGCTGCAAGAATTGGAACTAATAGATCAAGAGAAGAGACATTAGGAATCATACCTTATTTTTCTAGCTCTTGTAATATCGATCCACGTTTCACCAATTTAGCTCTTCGTTTGGAGGGAGTGAGAGAAGATTTTTGAAGTCTCCGGAGATGATCGACTTCGGTGGATGAAGGCATTAGGTTGTAGGTCTTCCAAATGCTTGTTAGTTTCTTGATCAGAGAGTTGATATGGTTGATCACTTCATCTTGGTACTTGCTCTTACTCTTCTTCACAAATTGACTCACTTCAGACCACATATTTATCCCATAAGAGTGTAACCAATCTTGTTTTTCAATCTGGACTATGCCGCTAGTTGTTCCAACTTTCAAATGTATAGGGTCTTGGCCAATTCAAGTAACTTTCTGACCGAATATTCAGATATGGGTGATGGAGAGGAGTTCTGAGCACCCATTAGTTGATATTGACGGTCAATATCGGTAATAGCTTCAACAATGTTGTCAGGTAAGTCAAACTCGATCGGAGGAACGACTTATTCTTCATGTTGTTCGGAAGGGGATGAAGGAGCTTCATTGTAAGGGGATGAAGGTGGAGTAGTGTGATGTAACTGGGAGGGGGATGGCTTAGCTCGAGGAATGTGTCGTAGAGTGGGAGAGGGTGGGAGATTTCTTTGGGGGGGGGGGGGGGGATGGTCATTTCTTCGGGGAGTGAGTGGGGGTTTGGATGTGGGGGTGGATAGGGTACTTCTTCGGGGAGGGGTGGTGATGGTTTCGGAGAGGGGGAAGGCTTCGGGGAAAGAGATAAGGTCTCCTTCGTTAAGGGTGATGTATGTGGAGATAGGGTAGGGTTTTTTTTCCGGTGAGGGAGAGGGCGATTTGTTTGGGGAGGGGGAAGAAACAACCACCAATTCGTCTTCAGAAATAATTCTCAGGGTTGACTGGGGGCGACTTCTTCACACTTATCTAGGGAGGGATCTCGTACTTCAATAAAATAGGTCGAAAGGGGAGAATTTTTGATCGACGGGGGAGATTGCAGGGATAACTTGGAGTCAATATCCATGAGTATAAACAGAAAGTCACCATGACCTTCCGAAGCGCTCGTTAGTTTGGTCGATCCTTCATCAGATCGTACAATGTCATCGAGTAATGCAATCTCAGGTGCAAGGCTGTGCGGTGGCGACGAAGGTCCTCGGAATGGGGGGTATCTGAGTCATCCTCGTCGACCAAGAAAATGGCTTTGAGGGAGTAGTATGGGTCCACGATTTTACAATTATGTCCTGTTGAAAGGAGGTCGGTGTGGCTTTAGAAGATTCCTTGGACCCGGAAAAGGAGAAGTTTAACGGCTACCAACTTTTGAGAATATATGTTTAGGAGTTTTTGTCCCTCTGAGGATTCCTAAGCTTCTTGGAAGAACACTTGGGAGGAAAAGTTGAGTTCCAACACTTCTTGTCAGAAAGGTGGGAGGCAGGGTGAGATGTAAATAGCTCTTTCGGCACCTAAGCCTCTAAAGAGGGTGTGGAGGTACCGATAGGATACGAAGGATTTACCATCGATTTTACTCATGAAGCGTAGTAGGGGCCACTGAAGTAATTGGGGTCACAGTAGTCATCGATTTTAAAAACATTGTCTCTTCGGCATCTTCCCACTACAGATCGGGAGAGTTGGTAAAGAATCCATACATGGTCAGAGAGGGAGGCCAGTTCCATTGGGCCTTTTTTCAGGTTTTGCTGTCAATCTTGGAGGTTGTGGATCATAATCTATGTTGGTATCAGCAACAAGACGATCGGCCAATTTGTGGTTGATGATCATAGAGTTGAACCTTTTGTAAACCACTTGGGATCGACGAGAAGGATGAATCACCTACACAATCTCAGAGAAAAAGTAATCGACAAAGTCAATCTTCCTCTTGAAAAGGAGGGCATGAGCCAAATTGGTGATGTAGAAGAGATACTGGTCGCGACCACCACTTTTGTGGCTCAAACGGTGACTGATGTGGGAGAAAAGAAATTTCAGATCCCACCCTTGTTTTTGAGAAGGAGAGTTCCTTATCTCTTGGACTTGGCTCTGGGTTGTAGTTCATCCTTTGAACCACTTCACTGTATTCACGACCCAAGGGAGAAGAAGCATATGAGGGATAAGAGGGAAGGTGAAGAATTTCTCGAGGATCTTCACATGAGAACACAAGGTCCTCAGTGTCAGACGTGAGAACAAAGGTATGAACGGTTTTGGAGGCCTCATCATAGGCACAGGTGAGCCAGAAACTACCATATGCATTAAAAGCATGGGGACAATTGTCCCCGAGGGCTGGGGATAAGAAGCTTAGAGTTGTCCTTGAAAAAGGATCAAATATACTTTTTATCGTACATGGAAAAAGGATGTGTCAAGGAGGACGTATCCGAGAACTTCTGAGGTGTCACATCAAAAGTGCATTAGGAATAATATGTTTCTTCGTGTTATTCAGAGAATGTCCCTTTCAGATACAAGGTTGGTGGGATTTGGACACAGGAAATCCTACGGGTGAAAACAAATAATTTTGTCGAAAGGCAAGGTATTGCCCAATTTGTTGTTGATCGATAGAGAGAAGCTCGGTGTAAGTTTGGGAAGTGCATCTTCTGATCCACATCAGCAAATGCACTTCCTATTAGTATTGGTTACTCTTCTATTTTCCAAATAATATGAACAAAGATATTACAAAAGAAAAGAATCAGACGAAAACCAAAAAAACCAAAAAGATATCGAGAGGTCATCAACAATTTATCGGTGACCCAACATATATATAGGCGAAGGATCGTGTGAGAAGTTGAGTTAACATGAGAAACGTGAGAAGTGGATCTGAACCCTTGACCACTTTTAATCTCAAGCCCACCCATGAATTGCGCTTGATACGAGGATTGATCTAGTGCATCTCGATGCATCTCGTCCTAATGTGCATCGAACGTTTGATAACCACTTCTGATGCTTCTCACGTTAACTCAACTTCTCACCGGAAAACAACCCTATATATATATATATATAGACATGGTACACAAACACCGATGTGTACCAATTATATATGTGCATCTTGACATGAATTGTGTTGGATATCAATACATGAAGATGAAATAGGTATGGATGATTCAAATTTCGAGGATGTAGTTAAGAATGATTGGTCTAGGAGGGTGCTCCCCATGTAGTCGGATAAAGTATTCATAGACAGACTAAAGACGTTGAAGGAGGACCAAAAAGTTTGGAGTAAAAAGAAATTCATGAGTGTGGACAATGAGTTGAACAAGAAAAGGATGTGGCTTGCAACATGGAATTAGAGGCAGAAAAAAGAAGTTTTTCTCACAAGGAGTTGACTAATTGGCACTACACTTATACCAAATGGGTGGACTTAGAAGTGAAATATATATAATGGTAAGAAATCAAGATCTAAATGGACTTTAGAAGGTGATGAAAACTCAAAATTCTTTCATGCGTCTTTGAAAAGAAAGTTCATTAGAAGAAATACTATCGAGGTTATCTTGGATGGTCATTGGAATGAGGACCCCGCTTTGATCAAGCAAACATTTTTAATTTTACTACTTTAATGCAAAATTTAAGATCAAGTGAATCCTTAGAGAAAAGATTTGATGTGATCGATTCAAGCGATTGAAAAGGGAGGAGGTCGATTTTTAGAAACGAAATTCTCCGAATTAGAAGTGCAGAATGTGGTAAAAATTGTGGGTCTTCAAAAGCTCTTGGGTCGGATGGCTTCAACTTTAAATTATCAAGAATTTTTGGCATGTTATCAAGGGCAAGGTGATGGGGGTAAGGGATCGGTTTGGGAAAAGTAATTACGGAAAATTAAAAACTAGAAAATAAATTACAGCTACAACTATAAAATCTAAGAAGAAATGATTGGAACTTCTACATTGTTGGAGCTCCTCTAAAATGCATCACCAAGATCTCTTTATATAGGGAGAGAAAAGTAGATAGTGACACCCTATTGTCCAAAATAAATAAGCTTTGAAATTAACCTTTGGATAACAAACCTCAACTTTTTCTAAGATAATCCATGGATCATGCTTTCCAAATCTTTAGAGGCTCCAAGAAATCTTTTCCAAATCCTTAACCCATGTCCATATCTTCAAATCTTATTCAAATTTTATCTCCATCTTCCATTGTATCTAGATTTTTCCCTTCAATGTTGCGATAATATAGCTGAGAAATAAGCATAAGATCACATGCAATTTCAGTTGTCTTCAAATTGACGCCGACCCCCACAGCAGGCACATTTTGCAGTCCAACATTTAACCCAAAAATGATGCATATAACCATGAAACATCCTCATAAAACTCCAAATAAAAATAAGTTAATAAAAGGAAGAAATACTAACACGGAAAGAGCAAACACGCCTCAAAGGGACTTAGACAAATGAGGTGTAAATAACACTCAAAAATAGTTATCGCATGCAGATTTACATAAAACCCAGAAACACAAATTGTTAGAGATGATTAATTGAATCTTAACCCTAAGAACACACTTTGTAAAGAAAAAGTGATAAAGATTTAGGGGGCGTTTGGTTCATTTTAAGGAATGAGAATAAAAATGAAAATGGGAATGCATGAAAATAGGAATAGGAATGTGCATTCCATTGATGTTGTTTGGTTAAACCAATATAATTAATAAAAAAATGTTTTATATAATATTTTTAATACAAATATGTGACGTCCAACAGTAAAATAAAAAATATTTTTCATTAAACATCGAGAAATGATGGGATGCATGAGAAAAAATGACTGAGCGGAAATAAAATTTCCATTCCCCCCCCCCAATTTGGTCAGGAATGGAAATTAATGGGTTTAGGGTAATGGGTACATTATATTATATCAAACCAAACAACAGTTTTCATTATCATTCTCATTCCTTACCCTCAATACCTCCAACCAAACACCCCCTATCTTGCAATGTTGAACTTGGATTCAGTTATTCATCTTTAAAAATATGTGTTTCTAGAATTTATGCACACATGAATACATAAGAGAATTTGGAGCACTCATCCTTTTAATGTGCTCTTTTTAAGTTTTTGCACACGAAAATATTTCAATCATTCATCTTTATCTCTCTCTCTACTCTGTTTTTCTAGGTTTTATGACGTGAATATGATAAATATCGTGTCCCATTAACATGTTCATGCTAAAAAAAACTAAAAAAACATTGAATATGATGTCTCATTCACATTTGCATTTAACCCAGAAAATTGAAGGACATTGAATATCGTGATTCATTCACATGTGCATACAAACCAGAAAATGAAGCACAGTGAAACTCATTCACATATGCATACAACTCAGAAAATGAAGGATGGTGAATGCAACCAAGAAATCAAAAGATGATGAATGTGTTGATTCATTCGCATGTACATGCATCATGTAAATTGAATGAAATAAACAACTATTGATTTTTTTTGTAGGTTGTGGAATATTTTTGTTAGATTGTTGAAACATTTTTTGAGTAAATTACATATTTGGTCCGTGTGGTTTATTAGTTTTAACAGTCTGAGTCCCTATTTTGAAATAATTATGAATTGCATTCTCGTGGTTTACATTTTATAACGTGTTGAGTCCCTGACTTCTAACTCCATTAAAATTTTATGTTACATTTTTAATTAAAATGGCATTTTTGTCATTTTACTCTTTTTTCTTATTTTATATTAAAAACCACATGGAGCAATCATGCAATTTACTCTAATATATATTTAAAAAAATTTATTCTATGTATATATATATATGTTATAATTATATTAAAATATATAAAAAACCAAATTAGATATCCTCTCCTTACATTCAGCCTCCTCCCTACGATGACTCCTCCATCAGACCACAACATCACCTTCGTTCGCACTGCCAGTTACTGCCTATCTGATATATAGAAGGAGAAGCAATATTGGGTTTCATGTCGTCAATCATCACCACCGGAGACCATCGTCTCCTCCCCCGCCACCGACCACCGCTTCCGCCGATGAATTCATCTTCCCCGGTGACTGGAAACCAACACAAACGGGAAACATGTGATGGGTTTCCTCGGTTCATCTTCCCTATGCCTCGGTGCCTTTTTGCATCATTGAATCTGTAATAACCAAGGTTTTTAATTGAAAAGATTAAGTTTTGTGGGGAATTTTTGTAAAGTTGTAAGTTCAGGGGCTGAGTTGTAAATTGTTAAGAAGGTATAAAAACTCCCAAATTGGGCTCAAAACCCTAGGAGCTAATCATTTGTGAGTGTGTGCGTGTGTGTGTGTGTGTGTGTGGCGGCTTAGAGAAAAAGAACAGAGAAAGGAAGTTGGTTCAATTGCAAATTGGAAGAAAAGGCCTCATCATTCCATAAATTGGAAGAGGAAAGGGAATTGGAATCTGATTCTACATCGATTTTAGCACGTAATCCCTAATTCCAATCCTTATTTTAGATGTTCTACTGGATTGTTGTTTTGTCCTTGGGGTTTTTGGTTAAATGTTGAGAATGATGTTCTAAGAAGAGGATTAGGCATCATCTTTGTGTTTAATTAGCTAAGGGCTTGATAAGAAATGAACTAAGTAAGTTATGATGTTGTTGTTAGATCAAAATGGTTGGGTTAAGAGCTTATCAGCAGATTTCGATCCCAAAAAGGTATCACAGCCGTCGTCCGGTAAATCTAGGCAAGTTTCCGGGTAAGTTTCCGGTTAGCAGAAGTTCCCGGATAAGATGTCTGATTAAATTGGGTATCCGGGTAGAGTGGTTCCCGGATAGCTATCCGGATAGTGTGTCGTCCGGATAGTGCAGTCGTCCGGGAAGGGCAAGCGTCCGGATAGTGTGTAGTCCGGATACTGCAGTCTTCCGGGAAGGGCAAGCGTCCGGATAGTGTGTTGTCCGGATAGTGTAGTTGTCCGGGTAGTATCCGAGTAGTAACTGGTAAGATTGGTCGTCCGGGTAGCAGTGTCATCCGGAAAGTAGAGTGTCCGGTACTTTCCCTCTTTCATTCCATTACTCAGGTAACCCGATTGAGAGTCAGAAGTGAAAGGAGAAGATTGTTAAGAACACCAGGTGAGTTTTTCTAACTAAAATACGTGTTTTAAAACATGTTTTCTGAAGTAAGCAAATGTGAAGAAATGCTATGTTTATCGCATGATTTTATGAAAGTTATTTGAGATGTATGCATACATTGTTGTTAGATGTAAATCGGCTAAGTCGGGGTGTGTGGCCCGCAAGTGCTCATACCGGGGGGTGTGTCCCGTTTATGCCATGGGAGGAGTGAACCAGTAAGGCAGTGTGAGACTGACACGTTGTCACTTCCGAGTGACTTCAGTGTGTCATTTACATGAGTTGTGAGTTTCTGAAAGTTTTGTATTAATTATGTTATGATTGAAAGTTACAAACTGTTTTATATGCATGTTATCAAACTGTTGAGGGAGCTCACTAGACCTCATGGTCTAACCCTCGCATTTTCCAAAATAAACCTTTTCAGGTAAGCAAGTTGTAGGGAGCTCCGTTAAAGGAAAAGAGCAGGTTTAGAGTGCGGACGTTTCTAGAGATAGGGCTTTACTTTACTTTTAGAATATATGATATTCTCAGTTGTGAATAGGTTGTTTCCGCCAACCTAGTTTTGATGACACTTGTAGTGGAAATTTTGAGACAGATTTTGGGATGTTTATATTATATTGAATGGTATGCTTTATTTTAGTATGGGTTGTTACAATTGGTATCAGAGCCGTAGTTTAAGAGATTTAGGTGACCGGATGGGCCTAGACTTAAACTGTGGGAGTAGAAATCACAACTTAGAATCAAGAATGCGCTTGGAGGACACTATTACAAGTATAGACTAATAGGGTAGCGAGGACAGTCATGTAAGGTAAGTTCGGGATTACACCTGGCCAGTGTAATAGCGAATTTACAGGTACATGTATGTGCTTAAATTGCCTTATTACTCTTGAGCAGTAGACTTAAGTTATTCATTTTGTCGTATTTTCAGTAATCAAGAATGTTTGAAAGAAGCTTGAGGAGTAGATCTGTGCCCGAGGTGGGTACAACTCCAGTTGTGGGAGAGATTCGCTTAGAGGAGATCATCGAGGAGGAACCGATGAATCCTCCGAGATGAGCGGCCACCCGTGGAAGGGGCGGAGGTCGAGGAAGGGGATGGGGTAGACCACCGTTGCGAGCTACCTCTCAGGCAGTTGGGACTGGTGTGGCAACCCGCGGAGGGAAGAAGAAGCCAACCACCCGTCGAGCTAAAAGTGCGGGAGCACCTGAAGTGCGTGAACCCCTACATCAAGAGAGTACTGCTTCAGTATGTGGGGGAAGTCAGTCAGACAACCCGAGGATAAACCAGAAT
The DNA here is from genome assembly GCA_033807775.1 of Saussurea involucrata. Lineage (NCBI taxonomy): Eukaryota > Viridiplantae > Streptophyta > Magnoliopsida > Asterales > Asteraceae > Saussurea > Saussurea involucrata. The sequence continues at coordinate 196,511,307 of CM066321.1, read as the reverse complement.
CAGGCTTTTGTTATTGAAGAGAAGTTTACGGCTGAGATGGGTAAACTACAAGATACTCTACAGGCATTGATGGAAAATCAGATCAAGAATACATCTGAAGGGCGAACTAAAAGCGAGAATAAGACCAAGACTGAGGCATCTAGTTTACCTCCGACCGTGGTGGGAGATCACTCTATGTCAACTCCATTGGTGGCTAAAGAATCGAGGACAGTGAAGGGATGTACCTTTAAGACCTTTGCGTCGTGCAAACCTCCGTCTTTCAACGGGGAACGCAATCCGGTTTTAGCTTTGAGGTGGATACGCGAAATAGAACTAGCTTTTGACACAAGCAAGTGCGCCGAAGAAGACAAGGTGTTGTTCGCAATGTCTATGCTGAAAGCAGACACCACATTCTGGTGGGACGTTGAAACTGGCGGAAAGGGTTCAGAAATAGCAAAGACAACTTCATGAGAGTTATTCACTAAGAGGTTTAAGGCACAGTTTTGCCCGATAACGACAGTTAAGAAGCTTGAGGAACAATTTATGGGGTTAGAGCAAGGGACGATGTCAGTCCAAGAGTACACATCGAAGTTCATTGAGAAAGCTCAGTTTGCCGAACTGTATGTGCCGACTGAGGAGAGGCGCATAGAGAGATACAATTGGGGGTTAAAGAGTAGTGTAAGGGAGCTAGTACAAGTGAAAGGTCCGATTCCTTTTCAGGCTGCGGTAGATACTGTAGAGCTCACAGAAAAGGAAAAGAATAGACAGATGACAGAGAGAGTGAGAGACAAGCGGAAATGGGAAGGGCCGAATCGCGATGTTAAGAGGCCAAATGCGCCTAAACCATAGCTGCGGGCGGAGTTCAAATAAGGAGAAAGACCGTGTGGCAAGTGTAACCGAATGCATAAGGGAGAGTGTTTGGCAGATAAGGACGGATGTTTCAAGTGCGGGAAAACATGACACATGGCTCGAGACTGCAGCAGTTCGAGGACATGTTATCAGTGTGGTTCGCCAGATCATGTCAAGATGGAATGTCCACAGTTAAGAAGGGGATATGTTGGGGGTTACGGCGGGAATAGTGGAGGAAGAGACGAAGATAGAAAGGGGGAGCCGACTCGTGCAAAGGCTAGGGCTTTCCATATGTCGGCGGAGGAGGCGGTGAATACGCCTGATGTGGTGACATGTACTTTCCCTATTGACTCGACTTTTGCTAAAGTGCTGTTTGATTCGGGCGTCAATCGCTCGTTTGTGTCGCCTAATTTTATTCGAAAATTGCAAGTGAAACCCAAGAGGTTGAACTTTGGGTTTGAGATAGAAGTGGCAGATGATAGTCGAGTCTGGGTGAAAGAGGTAATTGAGGGGTGTAGCATAGACGTAGACGGTCACTCGTTTCCTTTGCGTTTGTACCCAATGGGTATGGGGGAGTTTGATGTGGTTATAGGAATGGATTGGTTAGCGGAGAATGACGCTAGTATAATGTGTAATAAGAAGTTGATTCGTATCGCTTTGCCTGATAAGAAGGAAGTAGTAATTTATGGGGATCGTTGGGATAGGAAGTTATGTATGATTTCTATGTTGAAAGCTAGACGATGTCTGGGGAAGGGATGTCTGGGGTATTTAGCTTATGTGCTAGATGCTAAGAAAGAGAAGAAAAAAGTAGGGGACGTGCCTATAGTCAACGAGTATCCGGATGTGTTTCCGGATGACTTGACGAGTCTGCCCCCAGATCGTCAAGTAGAGTTCAGAATATATTTGATGCCTGGGGCGGCACCGATCGCACGTGCGCCCTATCGTCTGGCACCGACAAAAATGAAGGAAATGATGACGCAGCTGCAAGCGCTATTAGACAAGGGTTTCATTCGTCTGAGCTCATCGCCTTGGGGAGCGCTGGTACTTTTTGTGAAGAAGAAGGACGGATCTATGCGGATGTGCATAGATTACCGTGAGCTCAACAAGGTAACAGTAAAGAACAAGTACCCGCTCCCAAGGATTGATGACCTCTTCGACCAATTTCAAGGTGCGAGCTACTTCTCGAAAATAGATTTGAGGTCAGGTTACCATCAGCTTAAGGTGAGAGAGGAAGATGTGCCTAAGACAGCCTTTCGTACGAGATACGGACACTATGAGTTCTTAGTAATGCCCTTTGGGTTGACTAATGCCCCAGCTGTGTTCATGGATTTGATGAACAGGGTGTGTAGCTCGTTGCTAGACAAGTGTGTGATCGTCTTCATCGACGATATCCTGATCTACTCTCGTACCCTATAAGGATCACGAGGAGCATCTTCGAGCAGTGCTAGAATTGCTGAAGCACGAGAAGTTGTACGCTAAGTTTTCGAAGTGCGAGTTCTGGTTAAGGGAAGTTCAGTTTCTGGGTCACGTCGTGTCGGCGGACGGTATCAAAGTGGACCCCGCTAAGATTGAAGCTATTAAAGATTGGGAATCGCCAATGTCGCCATCGGAAGTGAGAAGCTTTCTTAGGTTAGCGGGCTATTATAGGAAGTTCATCCAGGACTTCTCTCGTATAGCCACATCGTTGACCGCCTTGACAAGGAAGAACGTCAAGTTCGTTTGGACCGAAGCGCAAGAAGTCGCGTTTGAGAGGTTGAAGGAGAGTCTGAGCAGTGCTCCAATTTTTTCGTTACCGGATGGATCAGAAGGTTTTGTAATTTACAGTGATGCTTCTAAGATGGGGTTAGGGTGTGTACTAATGCAGAATGGGAAGGTGATTGCGTACACATCTCGGCAGTAGAAATTCCCTCCACTTCTTATTCTCAGGTATCAATCTCTACTACCTTTACTTCAGCTGTCACTGAAGCTGATAGACTTCGAGCTATCGATATGCTGACTGTCGATTTATACGATGCCATGAATAGCAAGACCAAATCCGAACAAATGAATATAGATTTAACTAAACAACTTAAAAATTGTCACCTAAAAATTCAAGAGCTTTCAAACATTGAAAATAATTTGAAAGACCAGGTGTACGTAAATCAAGTCATCAGTATCGAGCGAGAACAAGCTATCGCTGATCTGAAAGCTGGAAAGGCTACTGTTGAAGGATGGTATAAATCCTCAACAAAGATCACTGAAATAATCGGTGCTCAGATCCCTGCCAAAGACAAAAGTGGTCTTGGTTATAAAGCTGACGCTGAGGAACCAACTACTGATCGTTCCATGCTTAAGTTTGGAATGTTCGTGTCTTCTGTCCCTGGCACCTCATTACCTCAGTGCTCTTCTTCTTCTAAAACTCCCATCCTTGAGGAAAACCTACCTTGATTTCTAAAGGTAAAGAAAAAGAAAAAATTGTTGTTCAAAAACCTCAGAAGGGTACCTATGTACCTAAGCTGAAAGTTTCAAAACCTTCAGCGAATCACCCCTCTACTTCTAGGACCAAGATCCCTGAATTCGTTCAGCGATCTACTCCTAAAATAAGAGTGGATGTCACTGGTTAGAAATCTGAAGAACTAATAGTTCCTCCAATTTCCAATGCCAAAGGTATTCTTGGTGCTGGCCCTGCTCATTTAAAAATCTCTAATAAGCATGCCAATGATCCTAAAGCTACTTTTAGCTATAGGAAATGTTATCACTGTGGACTTACCGATCACATTTCTAGCAAATGCCCTACAGCCACCAAAGTTGAGAAATTAGCTAAGGTGAAGATCAATGCTCCCAAGGCAAAGAAGACCAATCCTGGTGCAAATCAGGTTAAGGTGAAAACCACCACTGAGGTTAAGAAATTAACCAAAGTGAAGAATGTTACTGAAGTTGAATCTTCAGATGCTGCGAAGATTGCTGAACCTTCCACTTCCTCTACCACCACTGACAAATGTGGTCCCATAGTTAAGTGGGTACCTATTTAAAACTAATCTTCCTTTGTTTGCAGGTCTCGAAGTGTATCTGATATCTTGATACTGAATACAAGGAAGAGAAAGGTCCGTCAGTGACCTTTGATGGAAATGGAAAAGGCTATACCCGAGGGTTTGGTGTACTTTCTAATGGTACAACAACCTTCAGAAGAGTCGCATACGTTGAAGGACTGAAGCACAATCTTCTTAGCATCAGTCGGCTGTGTGAAAAGGACTTCAAAGTTTGCTTCACAAAAAAAGCATGTTTCGTCACTGACAAGAAGGATAAAGTTGCTCTCAGTGGATATCGTTTGCAAAATGTTTATGTAATAAACATGGACTCAACAACCACTGAGAATGCCTGTTTCTCTCTAAAGCCTCTCTTGATGTAAACTGGCTATGGCATAAAAGGCTCTCTCATCTCAACTTCAAGACACTGAATACTCTTTCTTCAAAAGAGTTTGTCACTGATCTTCCTCAACACTCATACGCTAATGAAACTCTTTGTTCAGCGTGTGAAAAAGGAAAACAAACCAAAGCTAGCTTCAAGTCAAAGCAAGTTTCCTCAGTGTCATCTCCTCTTCAACTTCTCCACATGGATCTGTTTAGCCCTGTCAACATTCAATCCATCGCTGGAAAGAAATACACACCGGTTATTGTAGACGAATTCTCTCGCTACACCTGGGTGATGTTTCTCTGTGCTAAGAGCGACACCTCAGAAGAACTGATGTCTTTTGTCAGGAAAATGGAAGCCTGAATAATCTCACTGTTCGCTCAATAAGGAGCGATCATGGAACTGAATTCAAAAACAGTTCTCTTGATAACTTCTTTGAAAGTAAGGGTATTTCTCATAACTTTTCCTTAGTAAGAACACCACAACAAAATGGAGTTGCTGAAAGAAGAAACCAAATGATCATCGCAGCTGCACGTTCAATGCTCAGCGATTCTCATATTCCTACTCAATTCTGGGCAGAAGCTGTCAACACTGCGTGTTTTACGCAGAATAGATCGCTGATCGTAAAACGATTTAACAAGACTGCCTATGAACTTTTCCATGGAAGAAATCCATATATCAGCTTTCTTCATATCTTTGGTTGTCAATGCTTTATCTTAAACAACAGAGATACTCTTGGAAAGTTTGATCCCAAAGTTGACGACGGAATATTTCTTGGATATTCTTTTGTATCCAAAGCCTTCAGAGTCTTCAATAAGAGAAGACAAACTGTAGAAGAAACTATTCATGTTACCTTTGACGAATCCCGTTCAGCGAACTCAAGACCCTCCGCTGATAACGAAGAACTCAATCAGTAGATGTTTTCTCATTTTGGGGATTCAGAAACTGTTCCTAACCCTGACCCTCAGGTCAACACACCAACCGCTGATGATGATCCTGTCATCATTCCCAGCATGCAGACAAGTGAAGCTTAATCATCTTGGGTTTCAGCTGTTCCAATCAACACTATGCCTGTTCCTGAACTATCATCTGATATTCCATCAACCTCTCAGCAATCAGTGAAGGAAGTTACATCTGCTCTGCCTATCGTGCCTCTACTACCTGACGTCGCTGAAGCTTCCTCTTTAGTGATTCCAGAGATTCATTCTGAGTCAGCGGCTCACGCTCCTGCTCAGCGATGGACCATAAATCATCCTATTGATCAAATTCTTGGTGATCCAAACGCAGGTGTTCAGACTCGACGCGGTGCAGGTAACATTTGTTTATATGTAAATTTTATTTCACTAACGGAACCAAAGACGGTTGATTATGCCCTCAGAGATCCAAACTGGGTTAGCGCTATGCAAGAAGAGCGGATTGAATTCGAAAGAAATAAAGTTTGGAATCTTGTCCCAAGACCATCTGACAAATCAGTGATAGGCACTAAGTGGGTCTATCGCAACAAGTTAGATGAAGATGGAACTATAACCTGCAACAAAGCTTGTCTAGTTGCTCAGGGATACAAACAAGAGGAAGGTATAGATTATGATGAAACCTTTGCCCCAGTGGCAAGACTAGAAGTTATTCGTCTATTTCTAGCATACGCTGTTCACAAAGACTTCAAGGTTTATCAAATGGATGTCAAGTCAGCGTTTCTCAATGGAAAGCTGAACGAAGAAGTCTATGTCGAACAACCTCCAAGACTCACTGGTCCTAAGCATCCAGGTTATGTCTATAAGCTGGATAAGGCACTTTATTGACTCAAACAAGCTCCACGTGCATGGTGTGACACTCTTTCATCTTTTCACCTTATTGAAAAATTTGAGCGTGGTAAAATCGATAACACACTATTTTTCAGGAAAGTTAAAGGTCATTTTATTCTTGTTCAAATATATGTCGATGACATTATATTTGGTTCTACTAACCCTGAATTATGTACTCGTTTCTCAAAAAGAATGCAATCTGAATTTAAGATGAGTATGATGGGTGAGCTGACTTATTTCCTTAGACTCCAAATCAAGCAAAATGATAAGGGTACTTTTATCCACCAAGGTAAATATGTCAAAGATATGCTGAAAAGTTTTGATTTAACTCAAAGCTCAGCTATGAAAACCCTTATGGCACCGCCGCTGACACTTAACAAAGATCCTTTAGGGAAGCCTGTTAATGTCACTGCGTATCGTGGGATGATCGGCTCCCTTCTTTATCTTACAGCCAGCCGTCCTGATATCATGTATGCTACTTGTTTATGTGCACGATATCAATCTGAACCCAAAGAATCACATATGATCGTTGTAGAGCGAATTTCCAGATATCTGAAGGGTACTCCCAACCTAGGTCTTTGGTATCCCAAAGACTCAAGGTTCGATCTAACTGCCTATTCAGATAGTGACTTTTCAGGTTGCAAACTGGATAGAAAAAGCACCCCAGGAGGTTGTCAGCTCCTGGGTGGAAAGCTGGTGAGTTGGACAAGTAAGAAGCAAAGTTCAGTGTCCACCTCTACAGCTGAAGCTGAGTATGTAGCCGCTGGAAGCTGTTGTACTCAGGTCTTATGGATGAGAAATCAGCTATTAGACTATGACCTTCAGCTCTCCAAAATTCCAATCTATTGCGACATCACTAGTACCATCGCCATAGCAAATAATCCAATGCTACACTCAAAGACCAAACACATCGAAATCAGGTATCCCTTTATCAGAGATCATGTGATGAATGGTGATATAGAACTTCACTTTATCCCAACTGACTTTCAGTTAGCTGATCTTTTCACCAAACCTCTTGATGAGACAAGATTTAACTTTCTCATCAGCGAGCTTGGCATGCTGAACATTGAAGAATAATTCTTCAGTGGTAACACATTGGATCGGTGATAAAGGAAATTCTATCTCCTTATTCATCATCTAATCTCTGAACAAAATGATTCACTGATACTAAGGTATGTTTTTCTATTCCCTTTCACTGAAGTTTGCTTCAGTATGTTGTTTTTCAAATAAATTTGGTCGCTGATATTTTTAAATTTAGTGCTCTTTTGAAAATACAAAATCATCACTGAAACTTTCTTTTTCAGTGTTTTTTCAGTGTTTCTTCATTTAAAATTGTCCCTGAACCATTCAGGGAGGTGTTTTAAAAATGAAAGACGTTTCTAACAATGACATCATCAAACAGATAACCCCTGACACGCCTTTTTGTCTGACACGTTCGCCCGTTTCGAATTCCTTGTCTAATAAGCTTCGTGGGACGTGTCACGTGCTATGATGAGTTTCTCTTCCCGCTCATTATTTTCTCTCTCTAGTCTCACTATATAAACACTTCATGTTTATATTATTTCCTTTTACGCTCTCAAACTCTCTAAAGCAGAAAGAACTCTCTTGCATTTCTAAGCATTCTTGGATTTTTAAGACTGTGTGATCTTCTCATTAAGAAAACATCAAACAGGTTTTATATTCGAATCCATTCTTCTTCTCAAATCCTTTTTCTAAACTTGTTTTTGATCCATTTTCTTGTTTAAGGATCAAAACACACGTTTTTGTACATAAGATCATCTTCTTCATGATCTTATGAGATAAACTTGAAATATAGTTTTCTATTAAGTTTATAACAAAAATCTTAAACGTAAACACATTCATACGTTTTTCAAGAATCCCTTTCCATAAAAGGAATCTGAAAAACATTATTTTCAGTAGTTTTAAACTTCTTTAAAAACTAGACAACCCACTTTTTGCATTTTCTTTCCTTAAAAGAAACTGTAAAACCCTAAAAACTTCAAAAACCCTAATTTTGGAAATTCTTTCCATATTAAGAAATCTCTTCTATACTTTTGTGTTCTTCACAGAAATGGCTTCCATTAGAAAAACTTCTTCTCCTGCTACCATGGGCAAAGCTGCCAATGTCAAATGTGGGATTGACCAACTTGTACTGGCAACAAACAACTCCTATGCTCTTCTGGATTTTCCCAAGAAGAAACCTGCTCCTCACCTCACTGATGCGGTGAATTTCATCAGGACTTGCCCACTTGCCACTTCAATGACCATCAAACCCCTCGTTCATAGGCATCTTCTTCAGCAGTTCTGGTACACTGCTTATCGTACCACTACTACCTCTCATAGGACTGGAAAGGAATTCACTGTGATAGGCTTCCAGATTGAGTATGGCAGCGGACAAATCTCACCCGCTGGTATTCGCTCAGCGCTGAACCTACCCGGAAGTACCAAAGCTAACCCCTACGTTCCTCTCATCGACCCCAACTCCACTGAAGGTGAGAAAGAACTCATCCCCTTCTTCGATCTCATAAAATATTAATGGGAAACTGACAGAACCAAGCAACCTGAGAAGAAACTGACCAAAATCCTGAAGAACAAAATGCCTTCAGAGATTAACTTCATATTTGCTCACATCATCAGCTGTATGACGGCGAAGGTCGGCTCCACCGATCAGGCCTCCAAAGGTCAACAAGCCCTGGCCTACTCCCTGCTCAAAGGCCTGAACATCGACTACGCTCGTCTAATTTTTGAAGACCCGATGGAGCGGATAGAGAAGCCTGAACGCCCCACCAACATTCCCTACCCAAGTTTTCTATCAGCCATCCTGCAATTGGCTCTAGGTCCACACTATCCACCTCAGGAAGATTACAAACTTCCTCAGGTAGGACCAAAGGTTCTCGACTTTAAACCCATTGAGGGTGAGGTACGTTTTTCAACTCTTTTCTCTCTTCTCCGCCCCACTTCTTCTACTTTTGTGGCTACTTCTATAGCGGCAATACCCACCGCTGGTACCTAGGCCACAACCACCTCATCTCTGAAAAAGAGGAAACACTCTTCAACCCCTCTTGGCACCCATAAGTCCAAGAAGCCCTCAACGGAGCAACCCAAGTCCTCTCAGTCTCAAGACTCCACATTGTCCTCTTCACATGCAAGGATGGAATATTTTGTGGTCCACTCCACCACATCTGCTGAAGCCATCCCTTCTATGACCGTTTTAGAGACTCAACATCTCTGAGATTTTCTTGGATGAGAACCCAACATCCTCAGTGCCTCAAAGCGCTGCGGAGGTCATTTCCAGCGTCTCCAACGCTGAAGCTGCAACAACCCTACCTTTCCCAGCCGTTGCTTCTACCTCCACTTCTTTCATCTTCAGCATCGCACCAACTATGCGATCATTTCCATTGATGGACACTAGAGCTGCGACGCTACAAAATCTATTACGCAGAAACGCTACAGGACCTGTAGGATCCTCGACGACAATCCCTGCTCGCTCTTTCGAGGATGACATAGAGCATTGGAGCGGAACTCGAGACTTCGACACCTTCTCCAATCCTGAACCTATAGGTATCCAAACACCATCCACATCCCTCTCTACACCCCTAAATTTCTGAGCTTTCCTTAGCTCACAAGTTATTTTCTATTACAGGTTCTAATTTGGAGACTATCAGCACGTCCCTCAAGGACACCGCTGATAAAGTTGACTCTCTCTCCACCAACATCACCAACAACACTTCAACAATCACCACTGCTGGCGAGACACTGAAGGACGTCTCCACTTCCCTTGCGGCTAAGGCAACAACAACTGATATCTCCTCACTGCATGGGTGAGTGAAATCTTTAGAAAGCGCTGTCAACACCAACTTCTTCGCACTCCAAAAGACAGTCGCTGATCTCTCCACAATCGTTTCCAGCCTCAGCAGCGAGGTTGGAACTCTGAAGACAGACTTCACTGGTCTACAAGGTGAGGTGAGCAGCCTCTCCAAAGTAGTCGCTGACAACAATTCTCTACTCACCAAGATCCTCCAACGGATGGAAGCTCCCACAGTCCCTCTATCTCATTTCTCTCAGGACGACCGGGAGAAGTTAGATATGGCTGTCGAATTCATTATACAAACTACCCCTGCTATCTCTGGCCTGGAAGACAGAATGGCAGAGGTTGAGACCACTTTAGGGCACCCTGGCCTAGAAGATAGGGACCCTGAAGTTTTTGTTACTGCTGCTGCAGCTGCCTCCCCCACCCATTCAGCGAAAGAGGGGAGAAGACTGAAGACCTTCCCCAGAATGTTGAGGGGGAGGAAGAAAACAAAGAAATGGACACTCAGGAAGGTGATTATCCTGAGGGAACCGTTGTTGAAAGTCCCTCTCCATCTGAGCGGGAGCAAGAATGCGAAGACCCTCCTTCTACAACCGCTGACAAAACCTTCGACGTCAGCTCTGATGATGAAGAAGAAGAGGAGGAGGAGTTAGACATCCTTGACGAAGAACCTTCATCATTCAAGCTGCTGAATGATGATGATGATGATGAACCTCCATTCTTTTTCCATCCTGAAACCATCAAAGCCCCAACTTTGAAAGGTGTGTAAATAAAAGAACCAAGGGAGGGGACCAAGGCAAAGTCTCCTGCAAAGAAAGCTTCAAAAAAAAAAACACAAGGGACTCGCCACTGATTGCAACTTGGCAATCCTCATGATAAAGCCAACTTGTCAGGTACACTATATTTTCTTCCATTATACTGCATCCCTCCTCTACCCCTTCTCAATCTCAACCCTTCTCCTTCTAAAACCCCTAAACACTTAGCTCTCTCCCTTATCTATCTTTTTTCCTCAAATGATCTAACTCCATTGATCATTTTGTTTCAGCTAGTCCTCTCCCCTGCTTGAGGCTACCGCTGAAGCTCCTCTACAACAACAAATAATCCCAGCGCTCAACGCTAAAGAACCAATAATCCCAGTCTCTGTTCTGGAAGAGACTGATGTTCAAGCTGAAGAAGAAGAACTTTGCTCTTGCCTCCTCAAAGGTCAAGTGAAGATGAACAAAGAAAGAAAGCACCAATGATTCAAAGAATCGAAAGTCAGCGCCTGGTTCCTCCTCACCTCAGATGCTTGACATCCAGGGAAATTGTTGAAGCCTTGAAGGCTGAAGAAATCCTTGCTGAAAAACAAAAGGTTGACCTTAGTGACAAAAACTTTGCTCTTGAACTAGCCCAACGTTCAGTAAAGGATCCACAACTGAACAAGTCTCTTCTGGCTGTCCAGCAAGAACTAATGAAAGAGGTGAAGAAGAAAAATCAGGAAAAAGGTCAAGGTCAGTGCCTCCACACTGACCTGGTGTAAAAGGAAGCTACATTTCAGAAGTTTACCCTCAAGAATACAATCTGTAAACCTGAAAGGAAGAATGGTCAGAGGAGTATCTATTGTCGATGTTCAGATAATCAGAGAGAATGGCGACAAGAGAATTTGCTACATTTCAGCACTGGACCAGCTCGGGTTCAGTGAATGGTTGGAAGTCAGAATCGCAATTCAGCGATCCCGCTCAAGCTTCAAGCCTTGTGTCGAAAGTGCCATAAACAAGCTGATTGACCAAGTAACCTCAACGGTTGACATTCCTCCTCCTCCAACCATCCAGCCGAAACGAACTGCTCCAAAGAAGAAGAAGACTCCATCCTCTTTAGACCCGGCGTTAAGAAACGAAACAGGGATTGTATTTTCTCGTGAAGAAGTGCTTGATCCCAATCCTGATCTCTCTGGTCTCGACATCTCCTTACCTCCTGCTGAAGACTTTGCACCTGGTAAAGTACTCAGTGAACCATTCGGCATCTTCTTTTATGATTACACCGGTCGCAGATGCTTTCAACGTGTCTCTGAGTTATACAAAACTCCTATCGAACAACTCAGAGATCTACTATACTGGTGCGACTACAATCGTGACCTTCTCGGATCATTCCTGAAGCCCCTCATCTATCGTGAAGCAAACGTTAGACGGGGTCAGGGAGTAATAGTCCCTGATTGGATGATTCCAGAAACTGACACTCTTGATGAACTTCTCGTCAAGAAAGAACCTGAGTAGCTGATAGAATCGCCTTTTGTATTCTTCTATTTTGTCAGCTTTTGTAGTTATTTTCATTGTACTTATAATTTTTCCACTTCCCTTGTAATCTTTTACGAAGTTAAAGAAAAATTTCAATGAAGTACTTTAGTCCATCAGTACTAAGAAAAGATCCCCGAAAACAGTAAATCGGACACATATTTATGAGTCCTTTTTATCCTTATGTTTTTAACTTAGCAATTTTATTTTATTGCTATGTCATCATCAAATAGGGGGAGATTGTTGATCCAAACTCTCAGTGATTTGATAATGACCCTGAGAATTACTTAGTGAAAATTGTAAGTAAATAGTATGTATTAATGTTTTGCCATCTATGAAAAATATACTAAGTCTGTTTAGTATCGCTGATGGAAACATGCGCTTTAATTTTATACTTCAGCGAACACTGTACATTAGTGACCCCTGAGCCTGTTTAGTCTCAGTTATGATTGCTGATAGTTTCATCTGTAATTGTTTGCTTATGATCCCTGAAGACAAGATTCGCGTCAACCAAGTTCAAAGCTAAAATCGAAGACCAAGCTGAAGAATGAGTGACTAAGTCTACTAATGACCTGAAGTTGATATCAACGAAGACAAGACTGGTCCATCTCACGTGAAGTTTCAAGTAGAAGACTTCAGCGAACGCTGATCATGAAGCCTGTTCTACAAGCAACTTTTGTCTTATCTCCTTGCACGCCCCCGTACGATTTTGTCAGAACGGACATCCCTTTTGTCCAGGATCGTACAAACCACTCTGCAACTACATTTTTCGTCATGCGGCCACTAGAAAGTTTGATACAGTCAAATTCATGCAACCAACCAGAAGCTGCCACGTGTAAAGGTATACTGACTTGCATTAAATGCATGCAGTATAAATAGAGAACTCTACTTCATTTGTGAAGTGCTCGGCTTCTCTCTCGCTGAACTACTTAGTGCAAGAAAACTCTCCTTAGTTTCTAATCTTCTTTCTCTCTATCTTCTAGTGCAAGAATTCTGTGTGATTCTCTAGTTTGTTTAGATTAGGTTTTTAACTGGATCTTATTCCACAACAAACTGTAAATTGTTTGATTATATCAATAAAAAATTTAGAAAGATAAAAATTTGTGTTTGTATTCAACCCCCCCCCTTCTACAAACTTGTATAACCTTCGGGACCAACAATATATACACATTATATTTATATATGATAATATGCACACACCAATTTGTCATACTTGATCAACTTCTAGATGTTAGGATCTATTGGCAACACAAGAGGAGCGGAAAGTCTCAATGGTATTGACTTTCTACTATCTATTTTTTTACAGGAAAAGCAACAAATATAATTCAACCAAGAACTAGCGAAGCGCTAGAAGGTACATCCAATCATCCCAACAAAAAGCACTCCCTATTTTAGATCTAGAATTTTTCCAGTAGAAGGCAAAATACCGGATAAGATTTGCAATCTCCTTACCGCTCTTTATCTTTCCTTTATATAGTTTCTCGTTCCGTTAAAGCCACATTACCCAAAGATACACCATTAAAATTACCTCGGTCACCTATTTTACGAATTTCCGATCTCCTACTTGCTGCACCACTCCCACCAGCAGGTTGCTAACTCAGCCCCCCCCGGGAGTGTTAAGAGTCGGCCTCTTATACGTAACGAGGCAACCGAGTACTACCGATCACCCTCTAGACTCCAATTCTAACGAGCATTCCCCGGGTCCCATGTGATCATGCAGTCGAGGTCCATCCCCATCCTTTCCACGTCATTTTGTAAGTGAGTAATCGAGCTTCATATGTCACCTTTATTTGTGTTCCTACCCATGTTCAATAGGCCCCCTAGCTTCCATGTATGCTAGCCACAATTCCTTTCCACATTGCCTCTGTGTCCGTTCGAAAATGCCACCACCATTTTTCGACCATAGCTAGATTACGCGCTTTTAAGCAACCAATTCCTAGCCCTCCTTTCTCCCTGTCGTTCAGCAATTTATCCCACGCAACCCAACCTATCTTCTTTTTATCCTCAGTTCCTCCCCAGAAAAAACGACAGCGGATACTCTCAAGGGTGCGAATGACTTTGTTGGGGGCCTTGAACAGTGAGAAGAAGTACGTACCCAAGCTCCCTAACATCGACTTACAAAGACAAAGTCTCCCCCCCAATTGATATGTATCTAGCTTTCCAATCCGAGAGATGAGACTTAAACTTATCAATGATCAGTTTCCAACTCGAAACATTGTTCATCTTTCCCCCCATTGGCATCCCTAGGTAGTTGAACGATAGCGTTCCCTCCTTACATTGTAACCATCTCGCCATTCTTTTGATTTCTTCACTACATTCATTTACTCCTATGAATTTGCTTTTCACTAGCTTGACTTTGAGGCCCGAACAGACTTGGAAACACTTTAGAATCCGAAATAAGTTAGAAGCATTGCTTCGTGACCATTCCCCCAAGAAAATGGCATCATCCGCATATTGAAGAATTGCAATATCTTCCCCAGTATTGTCCACACGAATCCCTTTGAACAACCCTTTATTTTGCACTTCTTTCATCGCCACGTTTAGACCTTCCGTAGCCAAAACAAACAGAAACGGAGCTAACGAGTCCCTTTGCCGCACTCCTTTCTCCATCCGAAATCCTTTAGAGGGGGATCCATTAACTAGGACCGATACCCTTGTTGACGATATGAAACCACAGATGATCTCCATTTCCCCCCAATCCCATTTGCTCCAGAATGTCGTCTAGATAGCCCTAATTGAGAGAGTTTAACGTTTTCTCAAAGTCCACCTTGAAAATAAGCATTTTTTGCTTTTTCTTTTTCGCCCAATTAGCAGTCCATCTAAGATATTCCGTCCCTAGATGAAGGAAGTTTGCACATTGCTCACCATGTTCCTCAAAACTACTTTGAGCCTCTTCGCAATAAACTTCGAGATGATCTTGCGCACACACCCAATTAGATTAATCGGACGATTTTCCGAAAGAGTGAGAGGATTATTTACCTTCGGGATGAGCGTGAAGAATGAGGTCTTGGTTCCGGGGTTAGATAAACCAATTTCATAGCATTGCAATTCATAAAAAAGTGTATTAAATACAACTATAGTTTTTATATTGTGATTTTATGGGATCACATAAATACTTTAAAGAATCATTTCTAACAAACAATTTAAATGATTCATAAGAAAACGAAAATCTTGAATGACATTATTCGTTATGTGTATTGTGTATTGTGCACCAAATAGTTGCAAAAATAAGGAGAGTAGTGATGCATATATACAACACTCTCTTTGTTATAACAAAAATTAGATAAAGGAATGTTAAGAGAATTATTTTGAACTATATTTATTTGAAAATAAAAATATAACAGTTCTAATAAATATATATTTATGATTTGTTTATAAAAAATTATTTATGATTATTTAAATAAAATAAGATAAGTAAAACTACATTATATATACTTTCATTGCTTCAAAAGAGTTTATTTTCATGAGAAAATATGAGTAGATGCTCATAGTGAAAAATATAAAAATGTTTCTAAATGTAAGATGTTTTAACAAATAAATAATAACAATCTATGTTTTAACACAAATTTTTTAATAGATCTTTCTATGAATCTTTTTAGAATGAGAAATGATACTGTTCAAAACAGTATGACTATGGAATATGAGATTCCCCAGAACCTTGATTTATTAAACAGATGGACTATTCAAAAAGTTGAACCCAGATTAATTTATAAATTAGGTACTTTTGAAAAAATAGGTTTAAAACAAATAGTTAAGACCACTGAGTCTTCTATTCCTTTACATGAAGATGAAATGATTATTCGATTGTTAAACAAATCTGATATCTTTCCTTTCATAAAGACTCATAAGTTCTTACATATAGGTCTTGTCCAAATTGCTTTTAGACCATTAACCCTTGAAGGGTTACCAGAAAGCTTCCTTGCAGCTTTACGAGATGGTAGAAATATGAATTGGAAACAATCCCTAATGGGAATTATCCAATCAAGTCTGGCCCATGGACCAGTTTATTTTTGATGTTTATCCAAATTTATGCCTTTCCTTGTCTGATATAAATATTCTTGATGCTTTAACTTTAAATGTTAAAACAAATGGCTATAGTTATACGCCAGGAACAGAAGTCATTTGTATTTGTTATCGAATATATTATAAACCTCTTTATACTTTAAATCCTATGTGTAAAAAGGTTGACAAAGAGAAAAATGAAACTATTTTGATAGAAACAAATTTTAGTATATCTAGTATTACTACTAGAAGGCCTGTAAAATGGGAAGAAATTATATTCCCAGACAACTGGACAATTACTCAGGATATTCGGAGAAATCCCATAGTCCAGAGTGATTTAAAGAATGTAATACAGTCTAATGAAGGAATTGTTCATATACAATTCAATGATGATCATAGAAGATTACTTTCCTCAAGTAGCCTTCTTTCAAGAACTAGATCCATGAGATCCCATTTGTCTCCTATTGATTACATAGTTGATCAACAATCTGCCAGAACTTCTACTTCTTATATAAGAGAAGACATAAGAGAAGAAGATTCTCAAGGCTCTCTAGATCCTGTTGATGAAATAAGGATCCAAAGAAATGGTATTCTTAATGAAAGCAATATACACAAAATCAGAGAGACTGACACGATGTCAAATTTAAATTTTGTTTAAATGATTGATAAAATCGATTTCTCAAAAGATTCTCCTGCCAGAAAAATAATTGCTTCTGATTTTAGAACAAATCCAAATTGGATTCTTTTTAAAAATTGGTATTTTAAAAGCTTTATGAGTGCTGAGAAAAAAGCTCTAGCTAGCTTTTGCGAAAAGGAAAATAAGATTTTTGCTTATGTTCCTTGGTTTATAAATAACTATATTAATATTATTGAAAGAAATTTCAAAATGCTTGGAAGAGGAGGAGGATGAATTCAAAGAATTCAGACTTCTGTCTATCCCCCCACAAACTACTTTTTCTACAGAAAAAAATAATGTTTATATAACTTATTCTGCTTTTTCCAAACTAATAGATGAAAAAGTTTTAAATGTGACAATTAATCACATAAATGAGCTTTTAGAAAAGCAAAATTATACAAATCTCTATCTTATTATTTCAGGAGAAAGATTAGATTCCCTACAAGAAAGTATGGAAAAAGTTTTAGAAAAAATTTCTATTCTCCAAGATATTAAGGATGAAGAAAAAAATCCCGAGGTTAAATATAAAGGAGATATAATTTTTACTTCACCTTCTATTCAGCCTCCCCAAAAATAAAAAATTTTAAGTTTAAAAATTCAACTTCTGATATTGAAAAAATGTTAGAAGAAAAGTTTATAAATCTTTCTATTTCAAAGTCCACTATTTCGACTTTAGAAAAACCTATATTTTCTGATATAGAGAATTCCTCTGATAATGAACCTCCTAAGGGTACTATAAACAAAATGAAACGGGCTGATAAACCTACTTCAAATAAATATTATTATCATCGTCCTACACCTATGGATGTTCTTAACGAAGAACAAGATTATATTATCACAAATAGTTATAGCGGAAAATGCATTTATGAGTGGAATCTTGATGGTTTTACAAGTAAACATATTTATAATATGGCTCATCGAATGATGATGTATTGTACTGTTTGCAAAAATTCTGGAAATAAAGATAAAGAAATTGCAAAAATGCTAATAGCAGGTTTTACCGGTCAATTAAAAGGTTGGTGGGATAATTATCTTACCTCGGACCAAAAGAATGAAATTCTTGACTTAGTTAAAAGTGAGCCTAATACAAATATTATCTCTGATCATGCTGTTTATCCCCTTATTATGACTCTTATAGAACATTTTACAGGACTTTTCTCTAATAATAGTGAAACTATTAGAACTCTTCTAATGAATTTAAGATGTAAAACTTTAACCAGATTTCGCTGGTATAAAGACACTTTTTTTTCTCGGATTTTCGAGATTAAAGATTGCAATAATGTTTACTGGAAAGCCAAATTTATTGAAGGCTTGCCAAATCTTTTTGCTGAAAGAGTCAAAAAGATACTTAGAAGAAATGATACTATTATAGATTATAATGGTTACACTTATGGCATGCTTATAAATGTTTGGATCTCTGAAGGACTTTCTCTATGCAATGAGTTACCTCTTAAAAATTAAGATAAAACCCAACAGTCTCTTGAAAAAAGACAGTTAGGAGATTTTTGTGATCAATTCGGAATGGATACTCCTTTCCAGAAAAAGAAAAGAAGATTTTCACAAAATAATCATCATGATAAAAAAGATTATTCAAACCGCTTTTCAAAAAGGAAAAACTTTAGAAAAAGAAGAAAAAGCATTGAAAAGGATCATCATGATAAAAAAGACTGTTGATCCAAACCCTCAGTGATTTGATAATGACCCTCTCTTATATACTTAGTGAAAATTGTAAGTAAACAATATATATCAGAGTTTCACTATCGCTGATAAGTACTAAGATTTTACAGTACCGCTGATAGGAACTCTCGCTCTTTAAATTAAACATTCAGCGAAACTGTTCACCATTAATACTGAGTCTGTTTAGTCATTATGATGATCGCTGATAAGTTAGTTGTTTACTTATGATCCCTGAAGACAAGTTTCACGTCATCAAAGGTTCTACGCTGAAGTCGAAGATCAAGCTCAAGAACCAGCGACAAGTCTCCTAATGAACTGATGCGGATCAGTGAAGACTCAGATTTGTCCACTCAACGTGAAGTATCAAGTACAAGACTTCAGCTATCGCTGAACTTTATCATTCGCTGAATAGAAAATGATAATCGCTGAATCAACGAAAGCTGATCATGAAGTCCTCCGTACAAAGTACTTTTGTCTTAAACTCCCTTGTACGACTCCGTACGAAATGTCAGAAAAGAACCTCCGACTGTCTGAAATCGTACAACCACTCTGATACTACACTGTTCATCCATGCGGCTACTAAGGTTGTCAACCAAGGTCAATGACATGCAACCAACCAGCTGATGACACGTGTAAAGTGTATACTGACTTGCATTAAATGGATGCAGTATATAAAGAGATGAACCCACTTCATTTGAAGTAACTTGCTAACTCTGGACAAGTTCAATCTCTTATCTCAAGATAGGTTATTATTAGTAATTTCCTTATCTCTCTTAGTGCAAGAAACCTTAGTGTTCCAACTTGTTTAGATTTAGGTTTATCCTTAATCTTGTTTCCGCAACAAGCTGTAAATTGTTAATGATTTATCAATAAACAATTTAGAAAAGTAAAATCTGTGTGTTTGTATTCAACCCCCCCTTCTACAAACTTGTATAGGCCTTCGGGACCAACAAGTGGTATCAGAGCGGATTTGTTTAACCTCATAAATAAGATCTAATCTAAGATATTTCTCTTCCTTGCTATTATCTGAAAATGGCCACCAACACAAACACAAATTATATAGACAATGGTTCTCTTGCTAAACCCCCTAGATTTTCCAAAGATAACTTCAACTTATGGAAAAATAGGATGACACTCTTCTTAGAAGGTGTAGACCCTACTATGCCTTACTATCTAGAAAATGGCCCATTCATCCCTGTAAGAATTAATGCTGCTGTTCCAGCCGCTGAGAATAGACCTGCTATTCCAGAAAGGCTGGTACCTAAGGAAATCTTTCAATGGACTGACGAAGATAAGAAGAAAGTGGCTATAGATACAAAAGCCAGATCCATACTATCCATGGCTCTTCCTGACGAAGTCTACCATTCCGTCATGAACCTGAAAACATCAAAGGCCATGTGGGACACAATATGTGTTCAGTATGAAGGAACGTCTGAAGTCCAGGATTCAAGAAAGATCAACCTGGTAAGACAATACGAAAGCTTCATTTCTGGTAAGAATGAATCTCTCTCTGAAGTTCACCAACGTTTTAATTGTTTAATTATAGATCTGAAAACCGTTGGTAAGGAATATTCCAACTTTGAAGTACTGACAAAGTTTCTAGAATGTTTACCTGAAAGCTGGGACAATTATGCTATGTGTCTCAAGCTATCAAAGGATCTAAAATCAATGACCCTTTCAACCTTATATGGCACGTTGCTGAATCATGAGCAATCGAGCCATCTTAAGAAGAATCTTGTAAAAGATTCCAAAAGCACCCATGTTGCTTTAATCTCAGAGGAACCTTCTACTCAACGACCCTCGGTCACTTTCACTGAGTTAGAAAGTAACTCTGAAAGGTCATCAGATTCTGATTATTCAGATAATGATGAATCTTTGGCTCTCCTAACTAAGAAGTTCAGGAGATTTGCCAAAAAGAAAATGTTTAGAAAGAACAAACCTCTTTCCATAACTGACAAGCCTAGATCATCAGCGTTTGTTGATAAGGCTACTGCTACTTGTTTTAACTGCGAAAAGACAGGACATTTCGCTAACGAGTGCAGGTCAAAGAAAGTTTCTAGACCCTCAGCTTTTACAAAGAAACCCTTTGCTCCAAGAAATAAAGATGACAAATATTCAAAGCTGAAAGAAAAATATGCAAAGCTGAAAAGCTTTAAGAAGAAGAATAAAGGCCTGATGGCTGACTATGACTGGGCTGCTTCTGATGAAGAAGCATCATCATCTGACTCTGAAGATGATGAAGCAAATCTATGTCTTATGGCCAAGATTGAAGAAGAGGAAGAAAGTTCAGACATTCCCTCCACTTCAACATCTGTTATTCAGGTATCACCTTCTTTCTTTACCAATATTGCAAATATTGATGAAGCTGATAGTCTCCGTAAGATCGATCTCCTGACTAGAAGTTTATACGAAGCCATGAACGGCAAAACTGTGGTTGAAAACCAAAATCTTGATCTCGCTGAAAAGCTTAAAAACTGCCACCTTCAAATAGAAAAGCTTTCTAAAATTGAAGAAGATTTTAAAGATCAAGTATATTTATATCAGCTTGTCAAAATCGAACGAGCAGAAGCTATCGCTGCATTAAAGGCTGAAAAAGCTACTGTTGAAGGATGGTGTAATTCTTCAACAAAGATCACTGAGATAATAAAGTCTCAGATTCCCCTGAGTGATAAACGTGGTTTGGGTTACAAATATGAAACTCCAAAACCAACCACTGAGCTTTCAATGCTTAAATTTGGAACGTTCATATCCTCAGTCGCTGATACTTCATCTTCTCAGTGCTCCTCGTCCGTTACACCAATCCCTGAGGAAACTCCTACCTCTGTCTCTAAAGACAAAGGTAAAGGAATTGTTATTTACCAGAATCCTCAGAAGGGTACCTTAGTACCAAAGCTGAATGCTTCTAAAGCTTCAGTGGCTCATCCCTCTGGATCAAGGAAGCAGATATCTGGATTTATTCAGCGATCTACTCCTAGACTCAGATTGGATGTCCTTGGTAAGAAATCTGAAGAACTGAATGTTCGTCCCATTTCTAAAGCCAATAGTTTACTTGGTGCTGGCACTTCTAATTTGAAATTAAAAGCTCAGCATTCAAATGGTCCCAGAACTACTTTTAGTTATAGGAAATGTTATCACTGTGGACTTACCGATCATATTGCTAGTAAGTGCCCCACAGCCACCAAAGCTGAAAAGATAGCTAAGGTGAAGATTGTCCCCAAGGCAAAGAAGACCAACCCTGGTGCAAATCAGGTTAAAGTGAATCCTACCACTGAAGTTAAGAAATTAACCAAAGTGAAGAAAGACAAAGCTGAATCTTCAAATGCTGCGAAGACTGCTGAATCTTCCATTCCAACTACTTCCACTGACAAATGTGTATACATGGTTAAGTGGGTACCCAATAAAATCTAATCTTCCATTATATTGCAGGTTAAGAAGGGTATCTGGTATCTCGATAGCGGATGCTCTAGACACATGACTGGAAAGAAAAGCCTGCTCGCTGAATACAAGGAAGAGAAGGGTCCTTCTGTGACTTTCGGTGGAAATGGAAAAGGACATACCCGAGGGTATGGTGTACTTTCAAATGGTACAACCTCCTTCAGAAGAGTCGCATATGTTGAAGGGCTGAAGCATAATCTTCTAAGCATCAGTCAGCTGTGTGACATGGATAACAAAGTAATCTTTACTAAGGAATCCTGCTTTGTCACTGACAAAAAGGAGAAGATAGCTCTCAGCGGTTATCGTTTGGAAAATGTTTATGTAATAAACATGGACTCAACAACCACTGAGAACTCCTGTTTCTTCTCAAAAGCCTCATCTGATGTCAACTGGCTATGGCATAAGAGGCTATCTCATCTAAATTTCAAGACACTGAACACTCTTTCTTCAAAAGAGTTAGTCACTGGTCTACCTCAGCATTCATACGCCAAAGAGTCGTTATGTTCAGCGTGTGAAAAAGGGAAGCAGACCAAAGCAAGCTTTAAGTCAAAGCAAGTTTCTTCAGTGTCATCTCCTCTACAACTACTCCATATGGATTTGTTTGGCCCTGTTAACAAACAATCTATCGCTGGAAAGAAATATACGCTGGTCATAGTTGATGAATTCTCTCGCTTCACTTGGGTAATGTTTCTCCGTTCTAAGAGTGACACCCCTGAAGAACTCATCAATTTTGTTCGGAAGATGGAAACCCTGAACAATCTGACCGTTCGCTCAATAAGGAGTGATCATGGGACTGAATTCAAAAACAGTTCTCTTGATTTCTTCCTTGAGAGTAAGGGTATTTCTCATAACTTTTCTTCAGTGAGAACACCGCAACAAAATGGAGTCGCTGAAAGAAGAAATAGAACAATTATTGAAGCTGCACGTTCAATGCTCAACGATTCTCACCTGCCTACTCAGTTTTGGGCAGAAGCTGTCAACACTGCTTGTTTTACGCAAAACAGGTCGCTGATAGTCAAAAGATTCAAAAAGACAGCCTATGAACTCTTTCATGGGAGAAAGCCTTCAATCAGCTTTCTTCACATCTTTGGATGTCAGTGTTTTATACTGAACAACAGAGATGCTCTTGGAAAGTTTGATCCTAAGGCTGATGATGGAATCTTTCTTGGATACTCCTCAGTTTCCAAAGCCTTCAGAGTCTTCAATCGTAGAAGACAAACTGTAGAAGAAACTATTCTCTTCACGTTTGACGAATCCCGTTCAGCGAACTCTAAACCTTCCGCTGATACTGAAGAACTGAATCAATGGATGTTTTCTCATCTTGGTGATTCAGAAGATATTCCCACTAATGCTCATCCAGTAGAAGATGATAGTCCTATCATTCCAAATATGCAGAACAGTGAAGCTGAAACTTCTTGGGTCTCAGCTGTTCCTATAAACACTATACCTAACGCTGAACCAAATGTCTCAGACATTCCATCTACTTCTCAGCAATCAGTGAATATAATGACAACTGCATCCATTCCTCTCTTGGCTGATACTCCTGACGTCGCTGAAGCTTCATCTTCAGCTCCTCGAGTTCAAGTTGAGTCAGCGTCTCACGCTCCGGCTCAGCGATGGACTATAAATCATCCAATTGATCAAATTCTTGGTGATCCAAACGCTGGGATTCAGATTCGACGAAGTGCAGGTAATATTTGTTTATTTGTAAATTTTATTTCACTAACTGAACCAAAGAAAGTAGATGATGCCCTCAAAGATCCAAACTGGGTCAGCGCCATGCAAGAAGAGCTGACTGAATTCGAAAGAAACAAAATTTGGAAACTTGTTCAGAGACCAACTGATAAAACAGTAATACGCACTAAATGGGTCTATCGAAATAAGTTGGACGAACATGGTACTGTAACCCGCAACAAAGCTCGACTTGTTTCTCAGGGATACAGACAAGAGGAAGGTATAGATTATGACGAAACATTTGCTCCAGTAGCAAGACTTGAATCTATTCGTCTATTCTTAGCATATGCTGTACACAAAAACTTCAAAGTACATCAAATGGATGTTAAGTCACCGTTTCTAAATGGAAAGCTGAATGAAGAAGTGTATGTGGAACAACCTCCAGGATTCTCAGATTCTAAGCGTCCAGGTTATGTTTATAAACTGGATAAGGCACTTTATGGTTTGAAGCAAGCTCCTCGTGCATGGTATGACACTCTTTCTACTTATCTCCATATTGAAAAATTTGAGCGAGGTAAGATTGACAAAACTCTATTTTTTAGAAAAGTGAAAGGTCATATCATTTTAGTTCAAATATATGTTGATGACATTATATTTGGTTCTACTAACCCTGAGCTTTGTACTCGTTTCGCTGATAGAATGAAAGATGAGTATAAAATGAGCATGATTGGTGAACTAACATATTTCCTTGGTCTTCAGATTAAGCAAACTGAGAAAGGAACTTTCATAAATCAGGAAAAATATGTTAAAGATATGCTGAAGAAATTCGACTTAACTGAAATTTCAGCTATGAAAACCCCTATGGCACCACCGCTGACACTTGATAAGGACACTAAGGGTGTTCCTGTCAATGTCACGCTGTACCGTGGGATGATCGGCTCTCTATTGTATCTAACAGCTAGCCGACCCGATATTATGTTTGCAACATGCTTGTGTGCACGATATCAAGCTGAACCTAAGATATCTCATATGAAAGCTGTAAAGCGAATCTTTCGATATCTTAAGGGTACAGCGAATCTAGGTCTTTGGTATCCCAAAGATTCAGGATTCGATCTAACCGCCTATTCAGATAGTGATTTTGCAGGTTGCAAAATGGATAGGAAAAGCACCACAGGAGGATGTCAGCTCCTGGGTGGAAAGCTGGTAAGTTGGACAAGTAAAAAGCAAAATTCAGTGTCCACTTCCACAGCTGAAGCTGAATATGTAGCTGCTGGAAGATGTTGTTCTCAAGTCTTGTGGATGAGAAATCAGCTACTAGACTATGATCTTCAGCTCTCCAAAATTCCAATCTATTGCGACACCACAAGTGCCATCGCTATAGCAAACAATCCAGTACTACATTCAAAGACCAAACATATAGAAATCAGATATCATTTTATCAGAGATCATGTGATGAATGGTGATATAGAACTTCATTTTATCCCAACTGATTATCAGTTAGCTGACTTATTTACCAAACCTCTTGATGAGACAAGATTCAACTTTCTCATCAGCGAGCTTGGAATGCTGAACTTTGAAGGATAAAATCTTCAGCGGTTCACATTGATCAGCGAAAGGATAAAATCAACTTGTATAACCCATTCTATCATCTTCTCTCTGCATAAACTTGATTCACTGATATCAAGGTATGTTCTCTCTCTCTCTGACAATCGCATGAAAATGCAAGATTTCAAAACAAAATGCATCGCTGAATATCTTTTCCTTAACAGCGATATTTGGAAATTTCTTAAAACCTTCACTGAATATTTTCATTCAGTGCTTCATGTTTTCAAAAGTATCTCTGAGTTTTTCAAAACCTCAGAGACAACCAAGAATATGAAAGGACAGTTGTGACGTCATTGCAACGGATAAAACACCGGCACGTTTTCTCTTCCTGACACACGTTTGCACGTCTCGTTCAAACTTCCAATCAAATGCAAACACGTGTCCGTGTCATGATGAAAATATTTTCCCGCTCAAGATTCTCTCTTTCTAAAATCTCTATATAAACAAATTCTTTGTTTATATTTTTCTTTTACGCGATCAATCTTCCTCCGCAAGAAAGAATTCACTGTTGCATTTGTGATTTCAAAAACTTCAAGAACTGTTTATCATCTTCTTCATCAAACATCAAGGTTAATATGTTCTTATTTATTACCGAATGCGTATAACTTGTTTCCGATCTTCTCATTGTTTTAACAAGATCAAACAATAGAACTTCGTAAAATGAAATCATTTTCTTTCGTGGTTTTATGAACACAACCATTTCATGGTTGTTCTTCAAGTTTAAATGCAAAATCTTAAACTTGTTCTTCATTCGTTTCCAGAATCTATTTCTTCATAGAAAACTGTGTTAGACAACCTAGGGGGGGGGGAGGTTGTATTTAAAATCTTTTACTTTCAAAAATTCTTTTACAAATAAATACAGTACAGAAACAGTAAAAATAAATCAGAGTATACAAATAATAAAGAAGAGTGTAAATATAAACAAATACACAGAGATTATATAAATAAATATAAATGCAAAGCAGTTTATATAAACAAATATAATAAAGCACAGCGGAATAAATAAAGAGATAAAGGTAAGAGATACTTGACACGGAGATTTACTGATTTACCACCAACTGTGATAAACCAGCAGCCGAGACACTTCCCGACACGATCCAATAAATGTATTCTTTACGGTAGAATACAAACCAAATACAGAGCAAAGTAAACGGTTCTCTAAGCCTCAGCTTATTGAGATATACAGGATCACACACCCGTTATTCAAATACTTACAAGAGGAGTATAACTCACAATGGGTAATCACTCTTGTATAATATCTATCACTTGGATATTTTATAAAAAGGTTTATAAAAAAATATATAAATTAAATAAGTGAGAGAGCTGAGAAATGGATGGAGTTGGTTGCTTGCTGTTGTTGTTTGTGTGGTCTCCCCTTTCTTCACCATCAGCATGCAAATATATAGCATGAAGCTTCCAACGGATATGTGCATCCGCGGTATACCGCCAAATGCACGCGGTATACCGTGCAGTAATAGTACACTGACACTCCAACGGCTCTCATGCAAAGTTGACTGGAATACGTACCCGCGGTATACCGGCTAGGACTCACGGTATACCGTGCAGTAAAAGTAGCTTCAAACCAATCAGTGGTGAACAGCAAGCCTGCCGCGGTATACCGCCGATACCACGCGGTATGCCGGCGTCAGAATGGATAGCTTCTCCAGGACGCAACCAATCTTGCTGGATCTTCTCAATAAACCTTATTTAATTAAAATCAATTATGGTTTTTAGAAATATCCAAGTGGTATATTATTTTAGGGTGTTTATCATTATAAATTATAAACACTAATGACAACGTAAATCTTCCGTCTTGAACTCTTCAGATAAAATCTTCGTGTTCTTCAAGAACTGTACACTTGGATAGGATTGTTAGACAAACAATAATACGGTGTGTTTGTAATCATCAAAATAAATATATATAAATATATAGAGATGTGGTACACTTGCACCAACAATCTCCCCCTTTTTGATGATGACAAACACAACCGCTAAGCATGAGCATATGCGGTTTCTCTCCCCCGTTTGTCGAAACAAAAAGGGTCAAGAAAGACGGTATGCTTCCCCTCGAGAGATGCTCCCCCTCAAAATATGCATATATTTGAGAGAGCATAATCTCATGGTTAAAAGATAAAAAGCTCCCCCTCAAAAAAATAACGATTTATAAAATTTGAGGGACAATAAAATATGCATAAAAAAGCATATAATAGACATAAAACAAAATAACCAAAAAGAAACACTTGCACCAAAAAAGGATCTTAAGGCTTCGATTTTTCGGTTAATTTTACGTGAGCAAAAAAAATTACCACGTATTATGACCTCGTCAGGGAACACGTATTATATCCTCGTCAGGAAACCACGTATTATAACCTCGGCAGGTAACCACGTATTATAACCTCGGCAGGTAACCACGTATTATAACCTCGGCAGGTAACCACGTATTATAACCTCGGCAGGTAACCACGTATTATAACCTCGGCAGGTAACCACGTATTATAACCTCGGCAGGTAACCACGTATTATAACCTCGGCAGGTATCACCTACAAAAGGTAAAGAAAATTTTCGTGGTACCCTTTTCATATGGGTCCTTTTAACAGTTAGTATAAAACATAAACTGCAAAAATAAATAAAGAATATGTTGTCGACATAAAATAAAATACGACAACATATAAAACCATAAAAATGGTTTAAAACCATAAACGCATCCCACCGGGATTGTCAACATTAAACATTCCTTTCGGAATCCATTTTCTAACCATTTTAATTTTGCGATTGTATTTATCATACACATAAAATGAAGCATTTATATTCGCATTATTTTTAGGTCTAGAAAAATTACCATTATACATACGAGCATGCGGTTTCCTTCCATAATTCACATTTTTTATTTTTGACATATATGGAGGTTTTCTCGTATCAACTTTAGGAGATGCAAAAAATCTTTTAATGGGTTTACACGAACATTTATCAACACATGTATCGGAACCAATGCCTTTACGACAATTTATACGATTAGATATATTTAGCATTTTAAGCACTTTATCATTGCTACTATTAAAAGCATTTGCTAATAAGTCATTTTTCTCATGCGATTTACATTTAGCATTTAAACATGCAATTTCATTTTCAAGAATCTCGCATTTTGCACATATAATATCTTCATGTGTCTTTTTATTTAAGCATGCAATTTTATCATTTAAAATAACACAAGATTTACAAATATCTTTTTCACTTAATTTATTTTCTAATTTAGTGATAACATCTAAATCATGAGCAGATTTTTGTTTACCGTCATCTATTTCCTTTTTATATAGAGATACGGTTTCTTTTAAATTAGAAATTTCATCTTTATATTTATTTGCGAGAGCAGCCATATCATGAAATGATTTATATAATTCGTCAAGATTATTTTCATCGTCACTATAATAATTATCACTATAATTACTATCACAATTATTTTTAGAAGAATATGATGAAGATACCTCATTATCATGGTCGGCCATGAAACAAAAATTTTTGGCCTCATTTATGCTTGCGCTCAACGCACCTCCAACTAAAGCTTTTGGTGTGTTGATTTGTTTTGCTCGTTTCGGACACACACTTGCATAGTGATCCTTGTCGCCACACACATAGCAAAAGCCTTTCTTTTTATTGGCTTTTTCAACGTCGCTAGATTCGTCATTTTTGTCTTCACTTTTGTGGACGTTGCGACTTTGGTTTTTACCACCACGACGGTAGTCTCCATTTTCTTGAAACCTATCATTATTAGCAAACTTTTTGTTAGATAAAAGTTTAGAAAGTTTTCTTACCAACTTGACTAAATCGTCAAGATTTTCGGGTTCGTCATCCAAGGAACTTGCATCTTCCTCCTCTTCCTTTTCTTTTGAGGCAACGACTTTGAGAGCGATGGATTTCTTTTTGACTTGCTCCCTGACTTGATTTCTTTTTAGTGCGATTTCGTGCACTTTAAGATTGCCGATGAGATCATCGAGCTTCATCGTTGCGAGATCTCGGGAGTCTTCTAAAGATGTAATTTTTGCCATCCACTCCGAAGGAAGTGCTCGAAGAATTTTCCTTACATAGTCTTCGTTAGGATAAGTGCGACCTAATCCCTTCAAAGTAGTCATAATGAGGTTAAAACGTTTAAACATTGAGTCGATTGACTCATCTTTTGACATTTCGAACAATTCATAATCATGTACTAAAATATTTATTTTAGAGCTTTTAACTTGAGTATTTCCACGATGAGTGTCACTCAAGCTTTACCAGATTTGATTAGCAGTTTTACAGGTATATACTCTTTCTATTTCATCGGAAGTTAAAGCAGCATATAATATATTTTTAGCTTCAAAATTTAAACAAAAATGAGATTCTTCAGCGGGAGTCCAGTCTTTAACAGGTTTATCAACAATAACATTATTTTTTATAATAGTAGGATTAAAATTCCCATTTTCTATAATATCCCAAATTTTTTGACTTTTGCCACGAACGTGACATTCAAATAGCTCGGCCCAAATGCCAAACTTTTCAGTATCTATCAAAGGAGGTTTAGAGAACACAAAATTAGTTTGTTGAGCCATTTAAAAAAATTAAGACAGAAATTTTTGAAAGACCCGCTCTGATACCAATTGTTAGACAACCTAGGGGGGGGGGGAGGTTGTATTTAAAATCTTTTACTTTCAAAAATTCTTTTACAAATAAATACAGTACAGAAACAGTAAAAATAAATCAGAGTATACAAATAATAAAGAAGAGTGTAAATATAAACAAATACACAGAGATTATATAAATAAATATAAATGCAAAGCAGTTTATATAAACAAATATAATAAAGCACAGCGGAATAAATAAAGAGATAAAGGTAAGAGATACTTGACACGGAGATTTACTGATTTACCACCAACTGTGATAAACCAGCAGCCGAGACACTTCCCGACACGATCCAATAAATGTATTCTTTACGGTAGAATACAAACCAAATACAGAGCAAAGTAAACGGTTCTCTAAGCCTCAGCTTATTGAGATATACAGGATCACACACCCGTTATTCAAATACTTACAAGAGGAGTATAACTCACAATGGGTAATCACTCTTGTATAATATCTATCACTTGGATATTTTATAAAAAGGTTTATAAAAAAATATATAAATTAAATAAGTGAGAGAGCTGAGAAATGGATGGAGTTGGTTGCTTGCTGTTGTTGTTTGTGTGGTCTCCCCTTTCTTCACCATCAGCATGCAAATATATAGCATGAAGCTTCCAACGGATATGTGCATCCGCGGTATACCGCCAAATGCACGCGGTATACCGTGCAGTAATAGTACACTGACACTCCAACGGCTCTCATGCAAAGTTGACTGGAATACGTACCCGCGGTATACCGGCTAGGACTCACGGTATACCGTGCAGTAAAAGTAGCTTCAAACCAATCAGTGGTGAACAGCAAGCCTGCCGCGGTATACCGCCGATACCACGCGGTATGCCGGCGTCAGAATGGATAGCTTCTCCAGGACGCAACCAATCTTGCTGGATCTTCTCAATAAACCTTATTTAATTAAAATCAATTATGGTTTTTAGAAATATCCAAGTGGTATATTATTTTAGGGTGTTTATCATTATAAATTATAAACACTAATGACAACGTAAATCTTCCGTCTTGAACTCTTCAGATAAAATCTTCGTGTTCTTCAAGAACTGTACACTTGGATAGGATTGTTAGACAAACAATAATACGGTGTGTTTGTAATCATCAAAATAAATATATATAAATATATAGAGATGTGGTACACTTGCACCAACAAACTGGAAAACAAGAAAATGGGTTTTACATTTCGTTTCAAAAATCAAGAAAAACCCTAATCTTCATTAAGACATTTTGTCTGAATGAAATGGACAAAATTCGAACCATCTAAATGGAAAATCTTTCCACATTAAGATTATTCTTATTTGTTAATCTTTGGTTGAACTGATAATACAGGAAATGGCAACATCTAACATTCCTACTATCGCTGAGAACTTCTCTACTGACTCTGAGGAAGTGGAAATCATCAAGGCTCCTCAGGTTAAGTTCAATCTTGATCAACTAGACTGGAGTAAGATAAACAACCTTTCCGCGCTTCTCGAGTTTCCTCCTCGAAAGCAAGTCACACATCTGACAGATGCTGTGAATTTCCTGAAGAATTGCTGCATTTCAACAGCCCTGACCATTTCACCCCCTGCAAGTCAGCTGCTACTATCTCAGTTCTGGTACTCTGCCAGACACTCTCAGCTACCATCCGCCAAAGATCCCTCCAAAACAGTTGATTGTATCCTCTGTGATAGTGAATATGGCACGATAAAGATCACACCTGCCATCATTCGCAAAGCTCTGAACTTTCCCATCGCTACAAAGGAAAAACCTTTTGTTCCTTTCCCTGACCATAAGAAGATCGCTGACAAAGAAGCTCTTATTGCATTTTTTGATGCAATGGGCTATGTATGGGAAATGGGCAGAGACAAGAAGCTTGAGAAGAAGCTAACACTGCTGAAGAAATCGAAAATGCCCAGCGAGATGAACTTCATCTTCGCTCACCTTATCAGCTGCATGACTGCCAAGACCGGCTCTTCTGATCAAGCCGCTCAACCTCAGTAAGCTATGGGATACGCTCTGCTGAAAGGTCTACACATTGACTGGGCATCTCTCATCTATGATGACTTGCTGCAAAAAGTAGACTCTGCCGCTGACAGGCCTGCTTGGGTTCCCTACCCCCGATTCATCAGCGCTATCTTTCAATATGGCCTGAAGGACAGCTACCCGCAAGAGGGCGATCTAAAACTCTCTCAGATTGGCCCTAAGGTACTCGACTTCAAACCTGTTGAAAATGAGGTACGTCTTTCTACCCTCTTAACTCTTCTCAACCCTTCTTCTTCTCATTCTGTGGCTCCTTCAGCGACAATACCCATCGCTGATACCCTGGCCACAAAATCCTCTCCTTCTAAGAAAAGGAAACATTCATCTACCCCACTTGATTCTAAAAGGATCAAGAAAACAAAGGAGCAACCCCAGCAATCTCATGCTGAAGACTCCTCAACTCTTTCTGCAGAGCTGAAGGAACGTTCAGTGGTACGCTCTGCCACACCTGAACAAGCCATCCCTTTTATCCAAACTTCAGCGTCTCTAAACGCTGAGGTTACAAACTTGGAACCGACCCAACCTCCTTCAGTCTCTCAAAAGACTGATGAAGTGATTGTCAGCGAATCCAACGCTGAACTCATAACCCAACCCCCACTCTTATCCTTCGCTCCTCCCTCCACTCATTTGGTCTCTACTCCAGATCTAACTGGAGCTGCCATCATTTCCTCGGAACCTAAAGCTGATTCTCCAGGAATGATGAAGACAGGACCTGTAGAAAAATCCATGGGCACTTTTGAAGATGACATGGAACTTTACTCAGGAACCCGTGATTTCGATGAATTCACCAATCCTCCTGCAGGTAAACAACAACCCATAAACACTGTGACTAAACCCCAAACTTCTGAGCTTTCCTCTGTTCACAAGTTTTTATATGTTACAGGTCCTAATTTGGGAGATATCAACGCCTCTCTGAAGTCCGTGGAGACAAAGCTGACAGGTCTCACCACTACTCTCTCCAATAACTCTACAGTTGTAACAAACGCTGGAGAGAATCTGAACAAGCTGACAACAGTGGTGGAGAAGAAGGCTTCCACAGATGACATGAAGCAAGTTGATAAAACTCTCAGCGACTTCGCCAAGGTGCTCGCTGATATCTACACAGACTACACCTCTCTCAAAAACTCAGTTTCGTCCATGTCCAGCGAATTTACAACGTTGAAGACATCGGTTGGAACACTAGAGGGAGATATGTCTGCTGTGAAGACAAATGTCAACACTTTGACAACTGACTTAAGCTCTGTAAAGACTGACGTTGGTTCGATGAAGACTATGATCGAACAGCTGCTGCACAAGGCGAATACTCCTGCTCCTGCCCCTGTCCCTGAATCTGAACATTTTACAGCGGCATATCGCATTGAGCTCGGGAAGATCAATCCTGCTATTTCTGGCCTTGAAGACAGATTAGCAAAGATTGAAGTTTGTGTAGGTGTCTCTGGCCAAGAAGACAGAGAACCTACCAACGCTGCTGAATCTAGCCATTCCTCCCCCAGTCATCATGAAAAAGAGGGGGAGAAGAGCGCTGAAGACCTCGCCAAGAGCGCTGAAGACCTTTCCCATGATGAATCTATCAGGGGAGAGAAGACGAATGCTGAAGAAACCACCGCTGGACCTCAAGGAGATGAAAACCCTGAGGAAACCGAGAAGCTCGCCTCTGTATCTGAGGGGGAGCAACTCGAAGA
The DNA here is from genome assembly GCA_033807775.1 of Saussurea involucrata. Taxonomy (NCBI): domain Eukaryota; kingdom Viridiplantae; phylum Streptophyta; class Magnoliopsida; order Asterales; family Asteraceae; genus Saussurea; species Saussurea involucrata. Next base: position 196,477,782 of record CM066321.1, on the reverse strand, counting down.
AGAAGCTGAGAAAACTGAATCCGAAGAAGAAGATGATGAAGCCGTCGATATCCCTGATGATGAACCATCTTCTTCTCCAAAGAATGATGATGCTGATGACGAAGATGACGATGACTTCTTTATCGTCAAACCTGCTCAAAAGATCAAAGCTCTTAAGGGAATCTCGATAAATGAACCTTCAGGGGAGCGGACAAAGACAAAGCCCTCAGCCTCTGGAGCTGAGAAAGGCAAAGGCAAAAGCGTCGCTGAAGATGACAATCTGATGATCTTGCTTGAAAAGCCGGTTTGTCAGGTATGCTAAACATCTCTCACTCCATCCCTCCTCTATCATACCTATCAGTTCTACTACCCAAGCCTATACACTTGAACCAATTCTCTCTATCTGATTCTACCCAAGTTCTTACTCGTAAGATCGCTGTGTTTCAGCTAGTCCTCTCCCCTGTTTGAGGATATCGTTGAAGGCTCCACAACTGCGACTTCACCAAAAATACCAGCTGCTGCTGAAGAAATAATCCCAGTCTTAGATTTAATCTCTGAGACTGATGAACCAGAAGAACATCTACTCTCGCACAGAGGCAGACCTTCCTTAGCTCCTCAAAAGCTAAGTGAAGAGGATCAGAAAAGAAGAGAGGAGATAATAAAGCGATTCGAGGATCAACGAATCATTCTGAGGCGTGATCAACTTTCTTCTGTTCCTCCAAAGTTCAGAATTTCCAAAAAGGAATACAAGGAACATCTCAGAGCTGAACGTCTAATAGCTGAAAGAAAAGAAGCTGAAGAAAAAGACAGAGAATACACCATCCAGCTTTCTAAACGTTCAATAAAAGACCCCAAGCTGAAAAGAGTTCCCATTGATGTTCAACGTCAGCTCTGGGAAAACGCCAAGAAGATAACTGAAGAAAAGAGAACTGTGTCTCAGCCAACCTTAGCCTGGTGCAAAGAAAAGGTCAACTACAGAGACTCTCCTGCCAAAATCAACAAGGTATTCATCTCTGGAAGAACAAGCCTTGTTTCAATCGCTGAAATCGAGATATTCAAAGAAGATAAGAAGTCCGAAAAATTCTATGCTGAAGCCATAACGAAGTACGGTCTCTCTGAATGGTTGGAGATCAGGTTAGCCATCCAGAAGTCCAAGTCGAAATACAAGGAACATGTTGAAAAGCTGATCAACAAACAAATCGACTTAGTCTACTCCTGTGTGGATATTCCTCCTCCTCCTCCTCTCGAAAGTCAGAAAAGAAAGGCCTCAGCGAAGAAGAAGAAGAAATCTACATCTTCAATTGATGGCCCTGTCATTCGAAATGAAGCAGGTATTGGTTTTTCACGTGCTGAAGTCCTTGGTCCTGATCCTGATCCTGATCTTTCCATGCTTGACACATCTCTTCCTCCTGGTGAGACTTTCATCCCTGGCGAGACTTTCATCCCTGGCAAAGTCATAAGCGAACCCTACGGGATATTTTTTCATGACTACGATGGTGGAAAGCGTTTTCAACGGATCGCTGAGCTTCCAATCACTCCAATCGAATAGCTCAGAGATCTCATCTACTGGTGTGACTTCAGAAATGACCCTCAGGCACGACATCTGAAACCCTTGATTTTTGAAGAAGCGCTGATCAAAAGAAAACAAGGTGTAACCGTTCCTGACTGGATGATTCCCACCACATCAATGACCCTTGATGAACTTCTCATTAAGGAAGAACCTTTGTAAGCTGATAGGATCGCCTCTTTCATCTATTTTATCAGTTATCCTTTTGTACTTGTAATTTATTTCGCTTGTACTTGTAATCTTTTCATTTCTCTTTGTATCCTGATTCAAAGTTTTAAAGAAAGATTTCAGCGAATGTACTTTACTCCATCAGTACTGAAAAGATCCCAGAAAACAGTAAAATGGACAAATATTTTATGAGTTCTTTTTATCCCTATGTTTTCATTAAATAGCAATTTTCTTTATTGCTATGTCATAATCAAATAGGGGGAGATTGTTGATCCAAACCCTCAGTGATTTGATAATGACCCTCTCTTATATACTTAGTGAAAATTGTAAGTAAACAATATATATCAGAGTTTCACTATCGTTGATAAGTACTAAGATCTTACAGTACCGCTGATAGGAACTCTCGCTCTTTAAATTAAACATTCAGCGAAACTGTTCACCATTAATACTGAGTCTGTTTAGTCATTATGATGATCGCTGATAAGTTAGTTGTTTACTTATGATCCCTGAAGACATGTTTCACGTCATCAAAGGTTCTACGCTGAAGTCGAAGATCAAGCTCAAGAACCAGCGACAAGTCTCCTAATGAACTGATGCGGATCAGTGAAGACTCAGATTTGTCCACTCAATGTGAAGTATCAAGTACAAGACTTCAGCTATCGCTGAACTTTATCATTCGCTGAATAGAAAATGATAATCGCTGAATCAACGAAAGCTGATCATGAAGTCCTCCGTACAAAGTACTTTTGTCTTAAACTCCCTTGCACGACTCCGTACGAAATGTCAGAAAAGAACCTCCGACTGTCTGAAATCGTACAACCACTCTGATACTACACTGTTCATCCATGCGGCTACTAAGGTTGTCAACCAAGGTCAATGACATGCAACCAACCATCTGATGACACGTGTAAAGTGTATACTGACTTGCATTAAATGGATGCAGTATATAAAGAGATGAACCCACTTCATTTGAAGTAACTTGCTAACTCTGGACAAGTTCAATCTCTTATCTCAAGATAGGTTATTATTAGTAATTTCCTTATCTCTCTTAGTGCAAGAAACCTTAGTGTTCCAACTTGTTTAGATTTAGGTTTATCCTTAATCTTGTTTCCGCAACAAGCTGTAAATTGTTAATGATTTATCAATAAACAATTTAGAAAAGTAAAATATGTGTGTTTGTATTCAACCCCCCCTTCTAAAAACTTGTATAGGCCTTCGGGACCAACAAAGACATACATCGCTTTTCAAAGAAAAATACGAATTCAATAGATTGTCACAAATGTGGAAAAGTAGGCCATTATGCCTCAAGTTGCTGGACAAAAAAGAAAATTAATACCGTTGATATTGATCAAACGATGAAGGATTCTTTATCAAAAAATTTCCTTCTTTCAGATTCTAGTTCTTATGACGAAAATTTTTTATCAGATGAAAGTTCTTATGAAATATCGTCTGAAGATTCAAACCAAAATCTTGATGACCTCATGTCAAACTTTTCATCCCCGGATTGTAATGCTTGCTCTTCCAGTTACCCTTGTGAAAAGAAAAAAGGAAAAGAAGAAAAGATTAATAATCTTACTTCTAATCTTGGTCCTGGATTCCAAGAGGGAGATGAGTTTTATAAACTAGCTTCCCAGTTTCAAGATATAAATATAAATGTTTTGTCAAATGACAATGTTTTAAAAATCTTAAAAAGGATAAAAGACCCCATAATTTGTGCGGAAATTATTAATAGTCTTGAAGAACCTGGTCATGATTCTTCCTCTAAGAGAAATGTTCAAGATTATTCTATGAAGGAAGTTAATAGACTTCTAGCTGAGAAACACTCAGTCAATCATACTGTTTCCTTAAAGGATTTAACAAAGGAGATTGATAATCTTAAAACAGAAATCAAATTTCTTAAAAAAGATAATATCATTCTTCACCAAAATATTGATATTATTTATTCAAATCTTAAAGATGACAAGAATAGAGCTTCAACTTCTGAACAAACCTTGGAAAAACCTCAAGATTCAGATAGTGATCATTTAAATAATCTAAATATGGTTATCTCTAAAAAATGGTACACAAAAATCACCCTCCTTATAGAAGGGACTTTTCAAAGAGATTTTATTGCAATGATAGATAGTGGAGCTGATTTAAATGTCATTCAAGAGGGCTTAATCCCCACCAGATATTTTCAAAAAACTTCTCATTCTCTTTCACATGCTGGAGGAGGATCTCTTAACATCAAATATAAGCTTCCTAAAGCATATATTTGTAAAAATAAAAATTGTATTCCTACAAGCTTTCTTTTAGCTAAGGATATTTCTAGCCAGCTTATTCCAGGTCTTCCTTTTATTTATGATATTTATCCTATAACCCAAATTGATGAAAAGGGTTTAACAGGTTTTTTTTAAAGGAAATCAGTTAAGGTTTGATTTTATAAATAAACTTGTTGAGAAATTCTTAAATGAATTACAAGAAAGAATTAATAGAAAAAATTTGCAATTATGTTTTTTAAAACAATAAATAAACTTGTTAACCATTGAGGAAAAGCTTTCAAATCCTAAGTTACAAAGAAAAATTAATTATATTAATAACCAATTTTCTTTGGAAATTTGTAACGATCATCCAAATGCTTTTTGGGATAGAAAAAAGCATATGGTCTCCTTGCATTATGAAGAGGATTTTTTAGAAAATAATATCCCAACTAAGACATGACCGTGTCAAATGAATGCTGAGTATATAGAACTTTGCAAAAAGGAAATAACCTCTTTATTAGACAAAGGTCTTATAAGGCCATCAAAGTCTCCTTGGTCTTGTACAACTTTTTATGTTAATAAACACTCAGAACAAGAAAGAGGAGTCCCTCACCTTGTAATAAATTATAAAACTTTAAATAAAGTTTTAAAATGGATTAGACATCCAATCCCAAATAAAAAAGACTTGCTTGACAGATTATTTCAAGCTCTTTTATTTTCAAAATTTGATTTAAAATCAGGATATTGGCAAATTCAAATAAATAAGAAAGACAGATATAAAACTGCTTTTAATGTTCCCATAAGACATTATGAATGGACGGTTATGTCGTTTGGTTTAAAAAACGCTCCTTCCGAATTTCAACAAATTATGAATGATATATTCTATCCCTATAGCAATTTTATAATTGTCTACATTGATGACATTCTAGTTTTTTCTATGGATATAGAAAGCCACTTTAAGCATCTTGACCTGTTTAAAAAAATTGTTATACAAAATGGTCTAGTCATTTCAAAACCAAAAATGACATTATTTCAGACCAATATCAGATTTTTAGGCCATAACATTGAAAAGGGAAAAATCATTCCTATTCAAAGAAGTATGGAATTTAGTTCAAAATTCCCTGATCAAATTACTGATAGGACTCAACTACAAAGATTTTTAGGCAGCCTAAACTATATTTCGGCTTATATAGAAAATCTTAGTAGTGATACATCTATCCTCTATGATAGAATAAAAAAGAAAAGTTCTCCTTGGACTGAAAGCCAGGCTATAAAGAATATAAAACAGAAGGTTAAAAACCTCCCTTGTCTAATGTTGGCAAACCCCCTTTGGGAAAAATTATTGAAACAAATGCTTCAGATATAGGCTTTGGAGGCATCTTAAAACAAACAGATCCTGAATCAAAACAAGAAATTCTTGTAAGGTTCCATTCAGGAAAATGGAGCGGTGCCCAAAAGAATTATGCTACTATAGCAAAAGAGCTATTCGCAATTGTCAAATGTGTTTTAAAATTTCAAGATGACCTTTATATTCAAAAGTTTATTATAAAAACAGATTGCATATCGGCAAAATACATGTTCCAAAAGGATTTTAAACATGATGTTTCAAAACAAATGTTTGTGTTGGTCCCGAAGGGTTATACAAGTTTGTAGAAGGGGGGGGGGGTTGAATACAAACAAACAGATTTTTACTATCTAAATTGTTTATTGATATAATCAAACAATTTACAACTTGTTCCGGAACAAGATTAAGGATTAACCTAATTTAAACAAGTTAAGAACACTAAGTTTCTTGCACTAGAATTAAGACAGAAAGGAGATAAGAATACTACGAATAATATTCTAACACTAAGAGAGAAAGAAGAAGATGGCTGAACACTTCAATCCTGAAGTAGAGTTCTTCTTATATATTGCATGCATTTAATGCATGGCAGTATTACTTTACACGTGGCAGCAGCTGATTGGTTACATGGTTTGACCTTTGTAGACAACCTTAGTAGCTGCATGGTGTACAGTGTAGAATGAGAGTTGGTTGTACGATTCTGGACAGAAGGGATGTCCGTTCTGACATTTCGTACGGAGACGTGCAAGGGAGATAAGATAAAGTAACATGCAGAGGAGACTTCATGATCAGCGATTACTGAACAGTACTTTATCAGCGAATGATAAAGCTCAGCGTTCGCTGAAGTCTTCTACTTGAAACTTCACGTTGAGTGGACAGGTCTTGCTTCGCTGATATCCGCATCAGTTCATGAGTAGACTTGTCGCTGGTTCTTGGGCTTAATCTTCGACTTCAGCGTAGAACCTTTGTTGACATGAAACTTGTCTTCAGGGATCATAAGTAAACAATTAAACTATCAGCGATTACCAAAAGTACTGAACATGCTCAGAGCTTTATGGTAAACAGTGTTCGCTGAATATTAAACTTAAAGAGCGAGAGTTCCTATCAGCGGTGCTGTAGAGTCATAGTACTTATCAGCGATAGTGAACTCTAATACATATTGTCTACTTACAATTTTCACTAAGTGTTTTAAAGGGTCATTATCAAATCACTGAGGGTTTGGATCAACAATCTCCCCTATTTGATTATGACATAGCAATGAAGTAAAATTGCTAAATATGAAAACATAAGGATAAAAAGAACTTATAACATATTTTTCCCTTTTACTGTTTTCTGGGATCTTTTGAGTACTGATGGAGTAAAGGACATTCGCTGAAATTTTTCTTTAAACTTCGTATAAGGTTACAAAGGGAAGTGGAAAAATTACAAGTACAAGAAATAATATTACAAGTACAAAAGATATAAGCTGATAAAGATAGAAGAATTTCAAGAAAATCCTATCATCCATAAGGTTCTTCCTTAATGAGAAGTTCATTAAGGGTCTTTGTTGTAGGGTTCATCCAGTCAGGGACAGTTTCTCCTTGATTTCTTCTTTCTTGTGCTTCGTTGAAGATCAGGGGCTTGAGATATTGTGCCTGAAGATCGCGTCTGAATTCACACTAGTAGATGAGATCCCTGAGCTGTTCAATGGGAGGGATGGGAAGCTTAGAGATGCGTTGAAAGCGTTGTCGTCCATCATAGTCATGAAAGAATATCCCATAAGGTTCGCTTATGACTTTTCCAGGAATGAATCGTTCACCAGGAGGCAGAGAGGTGTCAAGCGCTGAGAAGTCAGGTCCAGGACCAAGTACTTCATCGCGTGAGAAACCAATACCTGTTTCGTTCCGGATAGGAGGACCTGAATCTGAAGGTTTTGACTTTTTCTTTGCAGAGGCCCTTCTTTGTTGAGTTGCAAGAGGAGTGGGAGGAGGAATATCCACAACATAAGACACCAAGTCGATCTGTCGATTTATAAGTTTATCGACATGATCCTTGTATTTAGAACGTGACTTCTGAATGGCTATTCTGATCTCCAACCATTCAGAGAGACCATACTTCGTGATAGCATCAGCATAGAAGGATTCCGTGGTACCGTTCTCTCTGAATATCTCGACCTCAACAATTGGAACTTTGATGGTCGATCTTCCAGTGATGTGTACCTTGTTAATTCTGGCAGCCCGATATCGAAAGTGTACTTTCTCTTTGCACCATTTCAAGGTAGATTGAGATACCTTGGTCTTTTCTTCGATTATCTTCTGGGCGTCTTCCCACAACTGACGTTGGACTTCGATGAGAGTTCTTTTCAGTGTGGGGTCTTTCACCGATTGTTGGGCAAGCTGAATGGGGAGAGCCTTATCTTTTTCTTCATCTTTCTTTCTTTCGGCGAGCAACCTTTCAGCTCTAGGTGATCAGTGAATTCTTTCCTTGATAGTCTGAACTTTTTAGGAACAAGAACTTTGTCACGAGGAAGGATGATTCGCTGATCTTCGAACTTCTTGATTATTTCTTCTCTCCTTTTCTGATCATCTTCACTTAGCTTTTGAGGAGCTAAGGAAGGTCTGTTTGTGTGAGAGAGCAACTATTCTTCAGGTTCATCGGTCTCAGTGATTAAATCCAAGACCGGGATTATTTCTTCAGCTCTTGTGGTTGGGATTATTGTTGGTGCAGCAGTGGGGACTTCAGCTGGATCCTCAAGCAGGGGAGAGGACTAGCTAAAACACAACGATCGTTTATGTAAGATCATGGGAAGAAAGAGATAGAGAAAAAATGGGGTTTAAGTGTATAGAGGTTTTATGTAGAGGAGAATTGAGATTGAGAAGGGATAGAGGAGGGATGCAGTATAAGGGAAGGGGAGATATTGTACCTGACAAACTGGATTTGTCTGAAGGATGGCCAGACTGCCTTCTGCAGCAAGGCCGTTGTTTTTGCCTTTTTCAGCTTCAGTTGCTGCAGGTTTTGTCTTAGTCGTCTCCCCTGAAGGTTCCTTTATCATGACCCCTTTTTGAGCTGGGGCTTTTACGATGGGCTGGACGAAGAAGAAAGAGTCATCATCATCGTCATCATCATCATCGTTTTTATGAGTTGATGATGGTTCCTCGTTAGAGATATCGACATCTTCATCGTCTTCAGCTTCTTCTTCATCAGATTCGACCTCGTCAGCATAAGGTTCGGTAACATCAGCAACAACTTCCTTATGTTTCTCTTCTAGTTGCTCCCCCTCAGATACAGAGGGAGGTTTCTCGGTTCCCTCAGGGTTTTCAACTCCCTGAGGTTGTCCAGTGGAAGTAGCAGCAGCAACAGTTTCATTTGTCTCCCCCTCAGCATTATGGGGAAGACCTTCGTCGTTCTTCTCCCCCTCTTCCTCATGATGAGAAGGGGAGGTAAATGGAACGTCAGCGGCAGCAGCATGAGAGTCACTGTCTTCAAGGCCAGTGATTCCCACGCAGGTTTCAATCACTGCTATTCTGTCTTCTAGGCCAGAAATGGCAGGATTGAGACATTGAAGATCCTCTCGATCAGCCTGAGTGAAGTGCGAAGGAGTACATGTTGGAGCGTTCAGGCGATCGAGGACTTGCTGAAGGAGATCTTTCACTGAGGAGACCTCACCCTGGAGAGTTACCATCTCTTTCTTCAGTGATGTGACTTCACTGGACAGAGTGGCGAAGTTTGTTGCGAGGGTGGTGTTGGTGAGGTTGAGATCATTGACGATTGTAGAGTTGGTGGTGAGAGTAGTAGCAAACTGAGCAATGCTACCATCCACCTTTTCCATATCAGTGCTAGAGGCTTTCTTTGCAACCTCTGTTGTCAGCGTCTTTAAATTTTCTCCAGCGTCTGTAACCGCTGAAGAGTTGCTGGAGAGAGTGGTGTTGTAAGATTCCACCTTTGTGACCAGATCTTTCAGGGAGTTGTTGATATCTCCCAAATTAGGACCTGAAAAAGTTATTAACTTATGAACAGAGGAAAGCTCAGAAGTTTGGGGTTGTGAGAGAGGAGTGTTTGGAGTTATGTGTATACCTGCGGGATGGTTGACGAAGTCCTCGAAGTTTTGATGACCTGTAAACGTTTCCATGTCATCTTCCAGTGTACCTTTACGCTGGGAAGTTTCCGCAGGTCCTGTATATTGACCTATCATCCTCTGAAGATGTTCAACAGTAGTATCGCTGAGGATGACGTTTGTTGAAGAGAATGGGGGGAATATTGGTGGAGTGTCCAAAGAAAGAGTGGGAGGAGTGAAGGATGAGAAGATTGGTTGGGTGCGGAGTTCAGCGTTGGATCCGCTGATGAATACTTCTTCAGTCCTTAGAAGGTCTGAAGGAGAGGGGTTCTGTTCCAAGTTTATAACCTCAGCGTTTAGAGACGCTGTAGTTGGGATGGAAGGGGTGGCTTGAGCAGCTGTGGCAGAGCGTACCACGAAACTATCTAGCGACTTTTGAATAAGATTAGTCGTGGAGTCTTCAGCCGTTGATGGCTTGGAGGGTTGCTCCTTGGTTTTCTTGATCCTTTCGGATTCAAGTTGGGTAGATGAGTGTTTCCTTTTATGAGAAGGAGTGGAGGGTGCAGCTTGGGTATCAGCGGTGGGGATTTCCACAGAAGTAGCTGCAGAAGTAGAAGTAGGAGGATTGAGAATAGATAAGAGAGTAGAGAGACGTACCTCGTTTGGCATGGGGCTGTAGTCGAGCACCTTAGGACCAACCTGAGAGAGTCTCAGATCACCCTCTTTTGGGTATTTATCCCCGAGTCCTCTTAGAAAGACGGCGCTGATGAACCGGGGGTATGGAATGCAAGTTGGTCTATCAGCCATGTCCACTCTGAACGTAAGATCGTCATAAATGATCGAGGTCCAGTCAACATGGAGACCTTTCATCAGTGCATAGCCCATTGCTTGATGTGGTTGAGCGGCTTGGTTAGAGGAGCCGGTTTTAACTGTCATGCAGCTTATCAAGTGGGCGAAGATGAAGTTCATCTCGCTTGGCATCTTGGACTTCTTGATTGCGGTCAGTTTCTTCTCAGGTTGTTCATTTCTCCCTGAGTCCCAAACGTACTTCATTGCATCAAAGAATGCAATGATTGTTTCCCTATCAACATGTTTCTTGGGGTTTGGGAGAGAAACAAAGGGTTTTTCTATGGTAGCGGCAGGAAGGTTCAGTGCACGCCTGATAATGGCAGGGTTGATTTTGGTTGTGCCAAATTTGGTGTCACAGAGGATGGTATCAACGAGTTTCATTGGGTCTTTGGCAGAGGGTACCTGAGCTCGTCTGGCAGTATACCAGAACTGAGATAAGAGGAACTTATGAGCAGGGGGTAAGAAAGTTAGGGCTTTAGATAAGCAGTAGGTTTTGAGAAAATTCACAGCATCATCCAGATGTGTGCCTTGCTGTCGCGGAGGAAAGTTGAAAAGCGCATAGTGGTTGTTGTGTTGGAAGGTGACTTTGTCAAGTTTGAATTTGACCTGAGGAGCCTTGGTGAGAGTCAGTTTCTCAGCAGTAGTAGACTTAGGGTTAGGAGCGTCAGTAGTAGATGCCATTGCTGTGTAACACATAAAACCATGAAGAAGATGAACAAAAATGTCTTAATGTGGAAGGATTGTTGAGTTTTGTCCATTTCATTCAGACCAAAGATGTCTTAATGAAGATTAGGGTTTTCCTAGTTTTGACAAAAAGAGACAAAAACCAGTGAAAGTCTTGTTTTCCAGTTTCCTCTTTTAAAGAAAAAGGATTCTGGAAAAACATATTAAGAACAAGTTTAAGATATTGTTTTAAACTTGAAGAACAACCATGAAGGATGTGTTCATAAAATCATGAAAAGAGAATGATTTCATTTTAAAAAGGTTCTTTTGTTTGATCTTTTGAAAACAAAGACAAGATCAGAAATAAGTTAAAACAGGTAAATAATAAGAATATTAACCTTGTTGTCGAAGAAGAAGATGAACAGTTTCTGGAAACTTGAGTTCAAAATGCAACAGTAATTCTTTTCTTGAAGAAGAAGTTGTTCGCGTAAAGGAAAAATATAAACTCGAATGGGTTTATATAGTGAGAATTAGAGAGAGAAAAACTATGAGCGGGAAAAGTTTTTCATGATGACACGGACACGTGTTTGCATTTGAATGGATGGTAAACGAAACGTGCAAACGTGTGTCAGAAAAAGAACGTGCCAGGGTTTATCCGTTTGATTACGTCACAAACGTCCTTTCATATTTTAGGATGTCTCAGAGATTTTTGAAGACTCAGGGACATTTTGAAAACATGAAACACTGAAAAGAAATGTCAGTGTTAGGTTTTAGAAATTTCAATGTATCGCTGATAAGGAAGAGATATTTAGCGATGTAATTTGTTTTGAAATCTTGCACACATGTGAACGTCAGTAAGTAAAGAGTGAACATACCTTGATATCAGCGAATCAATTTTGTTCAGAGAGAATATGATAGAATGGGTTATACAAGTTGGTTTTATCCTGTCGCTGATCAAATGCGAACCGCTGAAGATTTTATTCTTCAAAGTTCAGCATTCCAAGCTCGCTGATGAGAAAGTTAAATCTTGTCTCATCAAGAGGTTTGGTGAACAGATCAGCTAACTGAAAGTCAGTTGGGATAAAGTGAATTTCTATATCACCATTCATCACATGATCTCTGATAAAATGATACCTGATTTCGATGTGTTTGGTCTTTGAGTGTAGCACTGGATTGTTGGCTATAGCGATGGCACTTGTGCTGTCGCAATAGATTGGAATTTTCGAGAGCTGAAGGTCATAGTCCAATAGTTGATTTTTCATCCACAAGACCTGAGAACAACAGCTTCCAGCGGCTACGTACTCAGCTTCAGCAGTTGAGGTGGACACTGAGTTTTGCTTTTTACTTGTCCAACTCACCAGCTTTCCACCCAGGAGCTGACAGCCTCCTGTGGTGCTTTTCCTATCCAATTTGCAACCTGCAAAATCACTATCTGAATAGGCGATTAGATCAAATCCTGAGTCTTTAGGATACCAAAGACCTAGGTTGGGAGTACCCTTAAGGTAACGAAAGATTTGCTTTACAGCGTTCATATGAGATTCCTTAGGTTCAGCTTGATATCGTGCACATAAACAAGTTGCATACATAATATCAGGTCGGCTAGCTGTAAGATATAGGAGAGAGTCGATCATCCCACGGTACGTCGTGACATTAACAGGGGTTCCAGAAGAATCCTTGTTTAGTGTCAGCGGTGGTGCCATAGGGGTTTTCATAGCTGAACTCTGAGTTAAATCAAATTTCTTCAGCATATCTTTAACATACTTTCCCTGATTAATGAAAGTTCCCTTTTCATTTTGTTTTATCTGAAGACCAAGGAAATATGTTAGCTCACCCATCATACTCATTTTATACTCTACTTTCATTCTTTCAGAGAAGCGAGTACAAAGGTCAGGGTTAGTATAACCAAATATAATGTCATCAACATATATCTGAACAAGAATGATATGACCTTTTACTTTCCTGAAAAATAGAGTCTAGTCAATTTTACCACGCTCAAATTTTTCAATATGGAGATAAGTAGAGAGAGTGTCATACCATGCACGTGGAGCTTGTTTTAAGCCATATAGTGCCTTATCCAGTTTATAAACATAATCTGGATGCTTAGGATCTGAGAATCCTGGAGGTTGTTCCACGTAGACTTCTTCATTCAGCTTTCCATTTAGGAACGCTGACTTAACATCCATCTGATAAACTTTGAAGTCTCTGTGTACATCATAAGCTAAGAAAAGACGAATGGCTTCTAGTTTAGCCATTGGAGCAAAGGTTTTGTCGTAGTCTATGCCTTCCTCTTGTCTGTATCCCTGAGCAACAAGTCGAGCCTTGTTGCGGGTTACAGTTCCATGTTCATCCAATTTGTTTCGATAGACCCATTTAGTGCCTATCACTGACTTGTCGGATGGACGAGGAACAAGCTTCCAAACTTTGTTTCTTTCAAATTCAGTCAGCTCTTCTTGCATAGCGCTGACCCAGTTCGGATCTTGGAGGGCATCGTCTGTTTTCTTTGGTTCAATCAGAGAAATAAAGTTAATGAATAAACAAATGTTACCTGCACTTCGTCGAGTCTGAACACCAGCGTTTGGATCACCAAGAATCTGATCAATAGGGTGATTAATAGTCCATCGCTGAGCCGGAGCATGAGTCGCTGACTCAACCTGAACTGGAGGGGCTGAAGATGAGGCTTCAGCAACTTCTGGTATATCAGCCAAGAGAGGAATATGTGCAGATGTCATTTCATTCACTGATTGCTGAGAAGTAGATGGTATGTCTGAGACATTAGGTTCAAAGGCAGGCATAGTGTTTAAAGGAATAGCTGAGACCCATGATGTTTCAGCTTCACTAGTCTGCATGTTTGGGATGATAGTAGGACCATCATCTTCAACGGGATGAGTATGAGGAGTGGGAATGGCTTCTGAATCACGAAGATGAGAAAACATCCATTGATTCAGTTATTCAGTATCAGCAGAAGGTTTAGAGTTTGCTGAACGGGATTCATCAAAAGTGACGTGGATAGTTTCTTCAACAGTCTGTCTTCTTCGATTGAAGACTCTGAAGGCTTTGGAGATTGAAGAATATCCAAGAAAGATTCCATCATCAGCCTTAGGATAAGACTTTCCAAGGGCATCTCTGTTGTTCAGTATGAAACACTGACATCCAAAGATGTGAAGAAAGCTGATAGTAGGCTTTCTCCCATGAAAAAGTTCATAGGCTGTCTTATTGAATCTTTTGACGATCAGCGACCTGTTTTGCGTAAATCAAGCAGTGTTGACAACTTCTGCCCAAAACTGAGTACGCAAGTGAGAATCGTTGAGCATTGAACGTGCGGCTTCAATGATAGTTCTATTTCTTCTTTCAGCGACTCCATTTTGTTGCGGTGTTCTCACTGTTTTTGAATTCAGTCCCATGATCACTCCTTATTGAGCGAACAGTCATGTTGTTCAGGACTTCCATTTTCCTAACAAAAGTGATGAGTTCTTCAGGGATGTCACTCTTAGAACGGAGAAACATTACCCAGGTATAGCGAGAAAATTCATCAACTATGACCAAAGTATATTTCTTTCCAGCGATGGATTGTTTGTTAACAGGGCCAAACAAATCCATATGGAGAAGTTGTAGAGGAGATGACACTGAGGATACTTGCTTTGACTTGAAGCTTGCTTTGGTTTGCTTGCCTTTCTCACACGCTGAACATAAGGACTCCTTGGCGTATGAGTGTTGAGGTAGACCAGTGACTAACTCTTTAGAAGAAAGAGTATTCAGTGTCTTGAAGTTGAGATGGGAGAGCCTCTTATGCCATAACCAGTTGGCGTCAGATGAGGCTTTTGAGAAGAAACAGGAGTTCTCAGTGGTTGTAGAGTCCATGTTTATAACGTAAACATTTTCCATTCGATAACTGCTGAGAGCTATCTTCTACTTTTTGTCAGTGACAAAGCAGGATTCCTTAGTGAAAATCACTTTGTTATCCTTGTCACATAGCTGACTTATGCTTAGAAGATTATGCTTCAGTCCTTCAACATATGAAACTCTTCCAAAGGTGGTTGTACCATTAGATAGTACACCGAAACCTCGGGTATAGCCTTTTTCATTTCCACCGAAAGTCACAGAGGGGCCCTTTTCTTCCATGTACTCAGTGAGCAGGTTCTTCTTACCATTCATGTGTCTAGAGCATCCGCTATCGAGATACCAGATACCCTTCTTAACCTGCAAACAAAGGAAGATTAGTTTGACTTGGGCACCCATTTCATCATGTGTACATACTTGTCAGTGGGTGTAGAAGAGGTGGAAGGTTCAACAGTCTTTGCAGCATTTGAAGATTCGGCTTTGTCAGTCTTTACTTTGGTTAATTTCTTAACCTCAGTGGTCTTCTTTGCCTTGGGGGCAATAATCTTCACTTTAGCTAACTTTTCAGCCTTGGTGGCTGTGGGGCACTTACTAGCAATATGATTTGTAAGTCCACAGTGATAACATTTCCTATAACTAAAATTAGTTTTAGGACCATTTGCATGCTGAGCCGTAAATTTTAAATGAGCAGGGCCAGCACCAAGTATACCTTTGGCATTGGAAATAGGAGGAACTATCAGTTCTTCAGATTTCTTACCAATAATATCCACTCTGATTCTAGGAGTAGATCGCTGAATAAATCCAGGGATCTTATTCTTAGAAGTAGAGGGATAAGTCACTGATGCTTTAGAAGCATTCGGCTTTAGTACAAAGGTACCCTTCTGAGGTTTTGGATAAACAATTTTCTCTTTACCTTTAGAAGTTAAGGTAGAGATTTCCTCAGGGATAGGAGGTTTTGAAGGGGAACACTGAGAAGATGAAGTGTAAGGGATAGAGGACACGAACATTCCAAACTTAAGCATGGAATGGTCAGTGGTTGGTTCTTTAGTTTCAGCTTTGTAACCAAGACCACGTTTGTCACTCAAAGGAATCTGAGACTTAATTATCTCTGTGATCGTTGTTGAGGATTTATACCATCCATCAACAGTAGCTTTTTCAGCTTTTAATGCAGCGATAGCTTCTTCTCGTTCGATTTTGACTAGCTGATTTATGAACTTGATCTTTCAAGTCTTCTTCAATTTTAAAAAGCTTTTCTATTTGAAGGTGACAGTTTTTAAGTTGTTCAGCGAGATCAATATTTTGATTTTTCAATAACAGTTTTGCCATTCATGGCATCATATAAACTCATAGTCAGGAGATCGATCTTTCGAAGACTATCAGCTTCATCAATATTTGAAATATTGGTAAAGAAGGAAGATGATACCTTAGTAGCAGAGGTTGAAGTAGAGGGAATGTCAGAATTTTCTTCCTCATCTTCAAGTTTGGCCATGAGACAGAGATTGGCTTCATCATCATCTTCAGAGTCAGATGATTCTTCTTCATCAGAAGCAGCCCAATCATAGTCAGCCATCAGGCCTTTGCCTTTCTTCTTAAAGCCTTTC
This sequence comes from Saussurea involucrata, assembly GCA_033807775.1. Classification (NCBI taxonomy): domain Eukaryota; kingdom Viridiplantae; phylum Streptophyta; class Magnoliopsida; order Asterales; family Asteraceae; genus Saussurea; species Saussurea involucrata. The sequence goes on along the minus strand of CM066321.1, from coordinate 196,461,503 downwards.
AGCTTTGCGTACCTTTCTTTCAGCTTTTGGTACTTGTCATCTCTAGACCTGGGGTTAGAGGATTTCTTGGAGAAAGCTGAGTTTCTAAAAACTTTCTTTGACCCGCACTCGCTAGCAAAATGTCCTATCTTTTCACAGTTATATCAAGTAGAAGTAGCCTTATCAACAGGAGTTGATGATCTAGGCTTATCAGTGATAGCAAGAGGTTTGTTCTTTCTGAAATTTTTCTTTTTGGCGAATCTCTTGAACTTATTAGAAAGGAGAGCCATAGATTCATCAAGATCTGAAGAGTCAGGATCTGATGAGCATTCAGAGTTAGTTTCCAACTCAGTGATAGTGATAGTTGATCGCTGAGTGGAAGGTGACTCTGAGATTAAAGCAATAGGGGTGCTTTTGGAATCTTTTACAAGATTCTTCTTAAGATGACTCAATTGCTCATGATTAAGCATCGTGCCATATAAGGTAGAAAGAGTCATAGATTTAAGATCCTTTGATAGCTTGAGACACATTGAATAACTGTCCCAGCTCTCAGGTAAACATTCTAAGAACTTTGTCAGAAGTTCAAAGTTAGAATATTCCTTACCAACGGTTTCCAGATCTATTATTAAACAGTTGAACCATTGATGTACTTCAGAGAGAGATTCATTCTTACCACAAATGAAGCTTTCGTATTATCTTACCAGGTTGATCTTTCGTGAGTCATGGACTTCAGACGTACCTTCATACGGAACACAGATTGTGTCCCACATGGCTTTGGAAGTTTTCAGGTTCATGACGGAATGGTAGACTTCGTCCGGAAGAGCCATGGAAAGAATGGATCTGGCTTTAGTGTCGAGAGCCACTTTCTTCTTATCTTCATCAGTCCACATATGAATTTCCTTTGGAACCAATCTTTTTGGAATAGCAGCTCTATTCTCAACGGCTGGAACTTCAGGATCAATTCTAACAGGAATGTATGGACCATTTTCGATGTAATAAGGTATAGTTGGGTCTACAACTTCTATGAAGAGTATCATCTTGTTTTTCCATAGATTAAAGTTATCTCTGGAAAATCTAGGGGGTTTAGCAAGAGAACCATTATCAATATAGTTGGTGTTTGTGTTGGTGGCCACTGTGAGAGATAGCAAGGAAGACAAGATTTGTATAGGCAAGATCTTGTTTATGAGATTAAACAAATCCGCTCTGATACCACTTGTTGGTCCCGAAGGGTTATACAAGTTTGTAGAAGGGGGGGGGGGGGGGGTTGAATACAAACACACATATTTTTACTTTCTAAATTGTTTATTGATATAATCAAACAATTTACAACTTGTTGCGGAACAAGATTAAGGATTAACCTAATCTAAACAAGTTAAGAACACTAAGTTTCTTGCACTAGAATTAAGACAGAAAGGAGATAAGAATACTACGAATAATATTCTAACACTAAGAGAGAAAGAAGAAGATGGTCGAGCACTTCAATCCAGAAGTAGGGTTCTTCTTATATACTGCATGCATTTAATGCATGGCAGTATTACTTTACATGTGGCAACAGCTGATTGGTTGCATGGTTTGACCTTTGTAGACAACCTTAGTAGCCGCATGGTGTACAGTGTAGAATCAGAGTTGGTTGTACGATTCTGGACAGAAGGGATGTCCGTTCTGACATTTCGTACGGAGACGTGCAAGGGAGATAAGACAAAGTAACATGCAGAGGAGACTTCATGATCAGCGATTACTGAACAGTACTTTATCAGCGAATGATAAAGCTCAGCGTTCGCTGAAGTCTTCTACTTGAAACTTCACGTTGAATGGACAGGTCTTGCTTCGCTGATATCCGCATCAGTTCATGAGTAGACTTGTCGCTGGTTCTTGGGCTTGATCTTCGACTTAAGCGTAGAACCTTTGTTGACGTGAAACTTGTCTTCAGGGATCATAAGTAAACAATTAAACTATCAGCGATTACCAAAAGTACTGAACAGGCTCAGAGCTTTATGGTAAACAGTGTTCGCTGAATATTAAACTTAAAGAGCGAGAGTTCATATCAGCGGTACTGTAGAGTCATAGTACTTATCAGCGATAGTGAAACTCTAATACATATTGTCTACTTACAATTTTCACTAAGTGTTTTAAAGGGTCATTATCAAATCACGGAGGGTTTGGATCAACTGTTTGCCAGATGGCAAGCACACCTAGCCCCTTTTGATTTTACCATAGTTTACAAAAAAGGAGTAGAAAATCATCTACCAGATTATTTAACACGAGAATATATTTCATGTTTACAGGAATGAGCGCTTCGAGCAACTATTCCTCTTATAGAGGAAGAGGAAATTCCTCATCATATAGAGGATGAGGTGATAGAGGAAGGGGAGGAAGAGGTGGAAATTCTGCCTCAGATTATACCATTCAAATGAGAAAACAGAAGCTAATAGCTCAAAACATTACAAATACTAATGATCAGTTAAAGGACCTTATAGGAACTTCTCTCCCTGAAGATCATCCTCTTCAGAAAGAATACCTTAATTATATTAAGGAAAAAGAGAAAACAGAAAGTTCATCTTATGCTAATATTAGCAAAGAAGAAAATTCAGATTCTCAATATTGCGAGACTAAATTCAAAGAAGTCATACTTCTAATTGAAGAAAAAGATATTCAATGGAAAAATAATCCAGAAATTATTTTAGAGTGGTATCTTAATAAGACTTCGAGCATTCATGGCTTAATGAAACATAGACAATTCTATGAAGGTCTCCTAATTTCTACAAATTTTGTAGAAATTACCCATTTTTCTCCTTCAACAAGGACAGGGGTTTATAACTTCTCAAAATTCATTATAAAAAGATTATATCTTTTGAAGAATGGGGTATATCTCCACTAGCTGAAAATAAAAAAATACTTGGTTTCTAAAAATTTGTGAAAATTGCTTTCATTCCCCAGTTCCAAACTGGTTTTTTACTTGGTGGAAAAAATTTGGGACCACTAGTGAAATCCTCCCCGAGGAATTAAATCTTTGTTTAAAACAATGGATATCATATTCTCCAAAGGTTCATAACAACAAATCTCAATATATTATTGAGGGTCAGAATACCTGCTGGTTTTTTTATAGAATTCGGCATTCCATGGATCTGGAAATGGAAACCCATTTTTGGCTATACTGATATTATGGCCCCTTGTTTAAAAAGGCAAGGTCTTACTAAATATTGGGATAAATTATCTCGAGAAGATCCTGAAACCAAGAAGCCACATGGTGATGAAATGGTGTCAAACATCGTTAAAAAAGTTGAGCTTATAAGCAACTTTATGATCAACGACAAGAAGACATGGAAGAAATCAGCCCTTTCCAACAGCTCTCGCAAAAATATGCAGAGACCCATTCTAAGGAAGAGATAATAAATCTCTACATTTCAAAGATGAAGAAAGACCTATATAAAAATATAGGATTCCCAGATGAAAAATCAGACGCTTCAATGACATCTGATACACAGGATGCTCAGAATCCCGCTGATGACCAAATTGGCCTATCCCTAGATGATGCTCTAGAAACCCTCAAAGATTCCATTAGAGACAATATCGAATAATTGAAGGCTTTGAGTGGTATATCAAATTGATATCCCAAATAATGAAAAATTATGGTCGACATCAAAACGGTCGACAGTGGCTCAAATAATTGAAGAATTGGTGGTCGACATTAAATGGCCGACATTTTACTATTAGCTTTTAAAAAAGCTTTTGTCTTTTTCCTTTTTTCTGTTGTTGTCTTTTTCTCTTTGCTTCCTTATTTAAGGAACCATTCTCTTGTTGGAAGTGGCATGCATTTCTTAGCTTATCTAGTTTCTCTCTTTAAATTCCGAGTTCTTGTAATAATCTGGGGGTAAAATAAAGAAAATCTTGTGGATATCTCCAAGCTCTTGTAAGTATTATGTTTATTTAAATTCCTGTATTTATTTTTAGCATTCTAGATTCATATTTAGCCATGATAGGCTAAATTAAGATTTTGTGTTAAGACATACTTGTTATGATTACATTCACAGATTACCATGGATAATATAATTTCTAATTCATAACTCTATGATCTAAGTCCTTGGTCGAGTGCCAACTTCATTGTTGATTTCCACCCTGTCCAGGCTAGTAGAGCCGTTTTATTGGGTTTCTCTGTCAACATTTATGAAGGTGTTAAATGGTGGCCATTAAGACTTAGTTTCCAGATCCTTGGATTAAAAGATTATATATACTTTCATTGCTTCAAAAGAGTTTATTTTCATGAGAAAAGATGAGCAGATGCTCATATTGAAAAATGTAAAAATGTTTCTAAATGTAAGATGTTTTAACAAATAAATAATATTTTTATTAACTATTTGACAAATATATCTATTTCGAATATAGTTAATGTTTGATAATATATCTATTTCGAATATAGTTAATGTTTGATAGTATATCAATTTCGAATATAGTTAATGTGTGAAAATATAAACCATGTGATAATATAAACCACGTACGCAGAGGCGGACCCAAAAAATTTTTCATACGGTAGGACCATATAATATAGACAAAAAGTAATTACAAAAAACATGGTTTTTATCGACGTGTTTTCATCTTTTTACCGGTGTTCAATATTGTCTGATGTGTTTTTAGTCTAATTTCATCGTTTCGAGGGATTTTTGAAACTTTTTGTTTGATTTCAAGAGATTTTTAAGTTTCTTTATCGATTTCGAGATATTTTTTCCATCTTTTTTGGTTGATTTCAGGAGTTTTTTTTTTGGTTTTTTAGTTGATTACGAGATAGGGTTATACCTTTTTGAAGATTCCAAAATAATACGGTAACACCTTGCAAAACGATACGGTTGCACCTTTCACATACCTAAAATATATTACTCTGCACCAGAGAAATATTACGGTGGCACATGCCACCGTAACCACCCACTTAGGTCCGCCCATGCACGTACGAAAAACGAAATAACTCTAAATAAAGGGGCAACATCGATCATTGTTTGAATATATATATATATATATATAGAGAGAGAGAGAGAGAGATGGGTTCATACGAGAACGCTAACTATTTAAAAAAACAAGAAAACAGCCGCTATGTACAAAATCATATATGATTCACGTACAAAATCATATATGATTACGCGACTTTTCCCGCCACTTTAAGTCGCGGCCAAAATCGCATTTTTGCAGGTAATGTAAAATCACATGTGTTAGCGGCTGTTTTCCTGTTTTCTTAAATAGTTAGCGTTCTCGTTTGAACCTTCCCCAATCTCTCTCTCTCTCTCTCTCTATATATATATATATATATATATATATATATATATATATATATATATATAGGCTGGGTATCTTTTGCAAACCAGTGTATTTGTACAAACTCGTACAAACCATACTTAGCTTTATGATTTTGTAAATTTGGCTTCATGAATATATATATATATATATATATATATATTTTGGCTTCATGAATATATAATTTGGCTTTATGAATATATCATTTGGCATTTTTAACTAATTTTTTTCGTTGGAGCCCTAAAATACCCTTATTTTTGTAAAAAAATTAGTTAAAAATGCCAAATGATATATTCATGAAGCCAAATTATATATTCATGAAGCCAAAATATATATATATATATATACATATTCATGAAGCCAAATTTACAAAATCATAAAGCTAGGTATGGTTTGTACGAGTTTGTACAAATACACTGGTTTGCAAAAAATACCACCCCTATATATATATATATATATATATATATATATATATATATATATATATATATATATATATATGGTCAGGTTCAAGGGAAAACCTCAAAAAACGGAAAACTGAAGAACACCCTAGGAGCCTTCATTTGGGCGGTATGCACTTGTGCATACAGGTTATTTGTAACATGCATTTGTGCATATATGCACAAATGCATAATGCACTTGTGCATTAAACCAAAAAGTCAACTATTTACCTGTATGCACAAGTGCATATCGTCTAGATAAAGGGCTCCTAGGGTGTTATTCAGTTTTCTTTAGTTTTTCCCTTGAACCTCCCCCTCTCTCTCTATATATACACGTTTATAAGTATTTTCAAAGAACTCGCTTTCTGACGTGCGATTGATTCTTCACTTAGCTTTCAATGTTTTGGTGTCTAAGAATAGCAATAAATTCCACTCGTTTAAATTAAAAAATATTATCTTACCATTTTCATTTCAAAAATTCGTTAAAAAATAAATTTGTTATAGCAAAATTTGGTTTTCATGAGACTTTTCATATTGTTTTCGCCCTCACAATTATTTGTTTCATTACGATGTACCTTACTAGGTTGTCCAACTCCATCCCAAATAAGGCCTTCCGTAGCCATAGCGGGGAAGGGGCTCGGGATGGGGAGGTGGCAGCGGGATGGCTGCGGGGATGGGGTACGGGGCGGGATCGAATGCGGGAAGGGATGGTTTTCGGGGATGGGATCCCGATCCATCCCGAGGGTTTTTAAAAAAAAATTTAATTAAATTTTTAAAAAAATTACCGTTGAACGGCTCTTTCTTAAAAAAAAAAAATTCTCAATTTAATCCCACTATATATTTAACCTTCAACCTCTTATTTCTCACACCTCTCAACCTCTTATTTCTCACACCTCTTATTTCTCACACCTCTCAACCTCTTATTTTTCACACTATCAAATTCTCTCAATCTCACACCTCTCAAACTCTCTCAAATTCTCTCAACCTCTTATTTTTCACACCTCTCTCATCATGAATCCAAACAGAACACCTACATCCCGTCGTAACCAACCGAATACACCATAATCGCAAGAAGATCAAGAGCTTGGTTTCCAAGCGTTTACACAACAAGGTTATCATCCGCAATTTTCGCAACAAATTCCGCCACAATGGTCGCAACAAAATCCGCCACAATGGTCGCAACAAAATCCGCCACAATATCCGCAACAATTTCCCCAACTATTTCACCAACAATTTCCGCAACAATTTCCTTACCAATTTACACGTCCCGGTTTGATTGAACAAAGTTTTACTCCGGCCAACTACAATCTTCCTTCACCCGCAATCAATCTCGACGACGACATTGTTCCGGAAACCCAACCTTCTACCCCGAACTCACCACAATTTATCCCGACACAACAATCTTATTTTTATTTATTAAAAAATATATAAATATTTTTATTTTGTTAAATAATTAAATGTATAAATAAAAGAATTAAAATAAATGAGGTGGCAAAAGGGTTTGAGGGAATGGGGTACGGGTGTTTAGGGATCGTGAGGGATGGAGTGAGGGATGGGAGAAAAGCTGATGTGGCGCTGAGGTGGAGGAGAATCTTTGAAAGATAGGCCTTATGGGGTATTGATGGCCTAATGTAACATTTTTTTTGTATATAAAACAAACTACTACAACACGATTGGATTTATAGGACGTTCGAAATGTTTAAATGTTATAATAGCATACGTTATATGACTAAGTTTATAAGACCAAATTATAAAGTGTCATATATAAAAGTGTTACAATTGGTTTATCGGGCGATTTTAGGTGTTTTAACAAGTTTTATAGAACGTCTTCATAATGAGTATCGTATTAGTTATTTTATAAGACATTTTTGACAAGTGTTCTAGTTCTAAACGCATATTTTATAGAGCAGTTGTGTTTATATGACAATTTTTCAAATAATGTTCTATAAGAGAGCTAATACACACTTTATTTTAAAAGCATTTTTAGATTGAATGCTTTATATTTTGGTTCTACAAATTTAAGCCATATAAAATATGTTATTAGGACGCTTAAATATTTTAAACGTTCTATAAACCTTTTTTGACCAAATAAACCTAATTTTATTGTAATACACAAGTATTGCTATTATAAACTTAGAGATCTGATTAGTTACTTGGTTAATACAGTTATAAATTCCTAACAGCCTAATTTTCTTGTAATGATAAAAAAAATTCATTTATATTTTCTTATATTCATATCTTGAATGGAGGATAATGCAACATATGCATCAAGCTTTCAAGTAGTGACAAGTGGGAATAATGAGACCAAAAGGTAATTGTTGAAATTGATTGGGGTAGAGAATGACAATTAATGATGAAGGTTTTCAAACCTTGGCATTTTCCTCCCTTATTTTCATAGTTGATGTGGAATATGGTCTCTATATGTTGAAATGTCACCTCTTTGGATCTTGAAGATAATGCAATAAATAGCCACCCATCACATTCCTGACAATTCATATGAGCTTTTCGCAACGCAGAGGGACTTGTGATGGTCCACAAATAGCATTTTGTGGGTCCATAATACCCTTTCAAATTTTCAAAGGAAAATATAGATTTTTAGTGCGTTAGGATATTGTCATTGACTATTATTAAGAGATGGTTTGTCATAATCCTAATACCATATTAGGGGTTGTTTGACAGTTGCTGAACGGTTTGGTGCAGAGAATGATTAAGTGGTTAGAATGATTAAGTGGTTAAAATGATTAAAAGACTCTTATGATTTAGTTCAAAGTGAAATATGGTTGTTTTGTAATTGTTAAGAATAAAATCATGGTGCTTAATGGTTAAGGAAAGTCCAGGATACAAAATAATTCAGATGGTTTTAGAACCATTAAGAGGTAGACTATTTTTTTGCCTAACAAGATTCGCCTCTTAGAGATTCAGAGGTTGTCTCTTAATGGAACCATTAAGAGGTAAACAAACAACCCCTAAGTTAACAATATGATTGAAAAGAGGTGATGCTACTCATTTAGCTCACTCTTTCACTTATTTTTTTAAGAGTAAATTACATGATTGGTCCATGTTGTTTACACAAAATTGCATTGTGTCCCTAATTTGAAATAATTATGGAAAACGTCCCTGTGATTTACATTTTCACACGTCTTTGGTCCCTATGCACTAACACCGTCAAAAGGTTCTGTTAGTTGGGTTAATTAGAAGGACAATTTAGTCATTTCGTATTCATTTTCTTTTCTATTAAAATTATAGAGACCAACATGAATTTGACCACCTACACCACCATGACTTGACCACCTGCACCACCATGAGCTTGACCCTCCAGTCCCATTTCATGACCCGTCTCCTTGATGCTCTGACCCACTTCCTTCATCTTCTGTCCCGTGTACTTCACCAGATCCTGCATCCGCCTCCTTGCAGAGTCGGTCGAAACCGACCCTGTTATTTGCCTCACACAGTTCACCAAGAAAGACAACGAGCTCAGCCATGTCAATCCAAACGTACCGGATGTCAGAAACCCTGCCACCGCCAGTCCGATGGTTAGGATCGCTGGCACGATGATTGGGCTGAAAAGGATGAAAAGTGGGGTGGCCAAAGCCATCCCTATCAAGGTCTACTAGGGTGATTCCACGCGAGACCAAGTAGACTTGCACCCACTGGAAGAAAGGCGGCGACAGCTGTTGTTATCTTGAATATGCATATCTTGGTATACGAAAATGGTCGAATCAAACAGTAATCATATAAAAAGTTATGCGCAATATCATAAGAACTAAAGGATATTTCTAAATCAACAATTAAGAAGTTATTCCTAATTTCATAAACATGATAGATAACAAAGACGAAGAAAGTACCCATTTTCAATCATCCCCAATTGGGAACAAAGTGAGGGCTTTTTTCTCTTGTGCAGATTCCAGATCATCCACATAAGATGATGATACGGAATTATGAACTGGAGTCCCTACCCTGTGAACAGGCTCAACGGATTGTCTACTCAAAAGCTGATAATTTGGTTGCATCCAAAATGTCGGTGGGGATGATGGCCTGCCACCGCCACGACCGCCATCTGTTGGTGGTGATGTTGCGGTTGAAGTGCAGACACTGGCATATATGTCAAGTAATTGTCAGGTTGATGGAGGAAATGAGGTGGCACCGGAGAACTTGCGAACAAACGAGAAGTGCCTTATCCACAAGTGTTAGGGTCGAATTTATGTTGAATAGAAGTTCAAGGGGCTAATTGTAATAGTTTAATTTGAGCCTAGTTAGTGAACGGGCCGTGGGCTTGTTAACCACGGGCCCATCATATATAATGTTTTGTTTTAGCTTTGTTTAGGCGAAGTTATTCATTATTGCTTTCCTATTCGTATTGTAAACACTCTCAATTATTGAAAGCTAATAAGGATGACCAGTTGAAATCATAATAACTGTTTTATATCTATTGATTTCATTGTTCGTTGCACGGATCTGGAACTAACAATTGGTATCAGAGCAGACGGACTTCTTCGATTCAAAGTGCTCTATTCGATTTCTGGTAAGTTTTCTGAACAATACGGCTGTGTTCTTGATTGAATATCAATTTTTTGATTCTGGTAAAATTGATCGATTTCATTTATTGGGTATTGTTAGTATCATTGTTATTAGTGATTCTGCAAATTTTCGTACTGTAATTCAATCGTTTGTGTGGTTTTTAAGCAAATCAAAGTTCAAAAGTTTTGGGTGTGTTCTTGATAAAAAATGAATTTTTAACCATCAAAACTTGTTGTTTTTGATTCAAAATCGATTTGGGTAGTGTTATTTTTGTGTTTGGTGGTGTTTCTAATCATTCAGGAACGTTTTTGAGCAACCCTAGTCGATTCCCAATCGTTTTTGACCTTCCAGCCGCTGTTTCCGGACAGCTCTAAACTTTCCGGATAATCGCATAATCTTTCCGGACACGTCTCTACTTTTCGGGTAGGTCTTCTAATTCCAATCTTTCCGGGTATATTTGTTCCGGAAACCCAAAGTTTCCGGTAAAATAGTTTGCCCTGACAACTCATCGTTTCCGGTAACCTATTTTGTCCGGATAACTCGAAGTTTCCGGTTATATTGATTTTTCCCGGAAACTCATTCCATCCGGAAAGCACTTTATCCGGAATCTCTTATCACCCGGTAAGTTCTTGTGTTTACTTTTTCATCCGGAAACTATTGTCTTCCGGTAACCTATAGTTATCCGGAAACCTTAGTTTGTCCGGACTCTTTCATTATTCCGGGAACTTTTGTGGTTTCGTCTATTCTTCACTCTATCTGATCCGGACACTTCCAGATCAGACATCTTATCCGGATTCCTATCCGGTAAGTTCATTTCAGTCGAATTCTTACCTGTTTCTAGTTCAAATCAGTCGTAGAACCTGCATTAGGATATCACTCATAGTGCCTTGCGTTAGGTTACCACTTTGAATCGAACACATTGTCTGACGATCATTCCAGTGCAACCGAAGATGTCTTCACGCGACGCTCTCGCAATCGTTACCGACTCCAAACTACCTTGTCTCTATCAAGGTGAGTACAGCCAGTGGTGCGACAGGTTTAAAATCTTCATTGAGTCGAAGGACAACTTCGAGTACATTTGGTGAGCCTTAGAAGATGGGCCACTTCCTCAACCAATGAAGGACGTTCCACCAGCTCAAGAAGGTGGGAAAACACTCACTGTACCAAAGACTCTCTCCGATATGACCGACGAGGAAAAGGGCATGCTTGAGGGAGAAAAGCATGCTAAGCGGTATCTTGTTCAGGCTATCCCCAACACGATCTATACTGCCATCGACAGCTACAAAGATACAACAAAGGGTATGTGGGATCAAGTGGAGAAGATGATGCGTGGAAGCAAAGTTGGGAATCAATTAAAGATCAACAGCTCCATCACCAAGTTCGATGGATTCAAACAACGCACCGGCGAATCCCTCTTCGAGACCTATGAACGCTTTTGTCTTCTTCTCAACGAACTCAACAAAAACCACATCACTCGCCCCAACACGGAAAATGTGCTCAAGTTCCTCAACAACCTGTTGCCAGAATGGAAGACGTTTGCATCTCATGTCAAGCACAATAACTTGATACAGAAAGTTAGCATTCACGAACTCTGTGAGACGCTTCTTCAAGACGAAGATGAAGTGAATGAACTTCTAAGAGAAAATAAGACTGCTTCCAAACCAACTGCTGATCCTATTGCACTCATGTCCTCCAAGCAAGGGAAATCTTCTGGCCGTCACTCCAAACGTGCTCAAAAGCAAAGTTCATCTGAGTCAGAACCTGAAGAAAAGGAAGATAGTGAGTCTGATGATGAAGTATCCGATTTCAAGAAAGCGATAGCCCTTCTTTCCAAATCTTTTCAACAACAAAAGTTCTATAAGAAGCTTTCGTCCAATAATCAGCGCTACTCCACCTCCTCCAACAAACGACATGATTATAAGGACATGTATGAAGGAAAGAAGAAGGTCGATGAGCAAGATAAGTCTGAGAAGAAAGAGAAGACGGAGAAAGATGACAGTAAGAAGAAAGATGAGCCCATGACCTGTTACAACTGCGGAAAGCTTGGTCACTTTGCAAAAGATTGTCATAAGCCAGTTGTAAAGAATACTCACTACTACAAGGCGAAGCTCGCATTGGCTGAACAGAAGGAAGCTGGAATAGCTCTATTTGTGGAAGACGACTACTGGTTGGGTCGTTCTGATCCTAAAAGCGATTCTGATGGTGCCAATGCTTTCATGGGATATCACTCGCCTGCCGATGAAGAAAAGGCAACGTCAAGTCAGGTATGTGATTCTAACCAACAAGATTTCATGAATCAAATGCAATCTCTTACCGAACGGGCAGATTCCTTTAAGGCCACTTCTAAAGAACAACTGCTTGAGATTAGATCTCTAACCGAAAAGCTAGATGTTAAAAAGAGAATAACAGAAAAATATAAGTCTGAAAATGCTAATTTAAAAGACAAATGCTAATTTAAAAGACAAATGCAAAAATCTTTCAATAGCACCCAAGGACTTAAGGGCCAAATTATCTGAACTTCTGTCTCAGTTTGATCAGTGTATGAATGAGAAAGAAGAAATTGTTTATCAATGCTCTGCTCTTCAAATTCAGCACAAGGAATTTGTTGCTAAAATTCTTGATCTTGAAACCAAACTTCATAAAAGAGGTCAAACTAATCAGACTATCCACATGAATAAACCAAAGGAGTTCACGTATTTCAACAAGGACTGGGGAATCGGATATGATAACCCGCACTACCTGAAAAAGGGAATCGCCAAAAGACCTATATTGTATGATTTTAGTTGTCTTGGTATAGCCAAAAATTATCCGGAATATGCAATTAAATGGACTGGTCCTCTTGAACCTGAAAAGGAAGAGGAAGCTGACGAATACAAGCGCACACGCACATCCAAAATGCAACTTCCATTTTGTTATGGATCTTTAAATTATTCCTATCAGAAAAACAAGAAGTACCTCTCGAATGACTACTTCGATTGCTATAAGGTTGCAACGCCCAAGGATTCCTCCAAGAAGGATGAGGTCCAAGCAACTGAAACCAAGACTGAGACAGATGAGTAGAAGCTCTATGTTCCCCCTCTCATATTGGAAGCAAAGATAGTCGAGTTGGAGGAGTCACTCGAGAAAGAAAGGTCAAATTTTCAAACGGAAAAGCAAGCGCTAATCCAGGAACTTGGGAATCTTAAATCGGTCAAAACCGAAACTGTGTCTGATGAAGGACAGGAAATTCTTCGGGGTAAAATCACTAAACTCACATCAAAACTGGCTGCCTTGGCAACAGATGCGATGCAGGAGTATACGAGAAATGGTCAGCTCCAAGAGCAGATTGACCAACTCCAATCTGAAAAGAAGATTTCACCCGATTCTTCCTCAAACTCATCGGACACGTCTTCGTGTAAAGCTTTTATAAGCAAATTCTCTTCAACACAAGACGATAAAGATTCTCAAGACGAGAGTGTTTTAAGGAATTTGAACTCTGATTTTTTCTTAGCTTCCGCACCAAATTCCCTAAAGCACACAAGCACTAAGTGTTCCTCGCCTTCCTCGACCGATCCAAGTCCTGTAATTCCGGACGTAGATTTTTCTGAATATATGAACTCCGAAGGCAATTCTGATGGAGAGTTTCAGTCGTTCCCTTCGATCAACCTCTTCCGAGTCATACTGATTTTTTGTCTCCAGTAGTCAATCGACCGGTCAATTTTCTAAAGGGTGCCTGTTCAAACACAAAGACCCCAGCTGTGATTAAGATATCTAAATCTAAATCGGTTTCTCAAAAAGAATCACAGCCGAGGCAAAAGACCGAGCAATTGACTGCCAAAAATACTGTTCCTTCAAAAGTTACTGACCGTACTGTCCTTGTTGTTTCAGATAAAAACGGTCGCGTTAATCAAGAAAAACCAAAGTGCCTAGCTAAGGAACCTGTCGAGGATGCAGCATCAAAGTCTTTCAATACTGTTTTTTACCCTAGGATGAACAAAAACGATTGTGCTTTGAATCATAGGAATGATTTTGTTAAACGTGATGTTTCTTTTCCAATTAAACTTTATTCCGTTCAGCACTTGATTCAGTTATCGCATGATTGTTTGTGTTATTCTAAATGTGGTTGGAATGACTTTGATGTATTAAATAATAATGATTGGTTTGGGTCATATCACATATATAATCATACACCCAAAAGAAAACCCCGTAAATATAAAAACAAACACTAAACTTCACGGGGGTCCCAATCAGAGGTTAAACCACAGCAGGAGAGAAAACCCATTCCCAAACAGGTCTCTCCTACTGAGGTTAAACCGGCACCAAAAAGGCAACCTGCTGCTAAAGCTGTTCCTCCAAAAGGTGTAAAACCCACACCTAAGAGGCAACCTATGCCAAAACCAGTTCCTTCAAACGGTGTACAACCTACATCCAAGGGGAAATCTGTGTCAAAGCAAGTTCCCCCGAGAGGTGCCAAATCTAACCCCCCATGACCCATGCAAATATGGGTACCTAAAATCCGTTAAGCCTATTTTTGCAGCACGGTCATGTGTGGTACCTAGACTCTGGATGCTCCAAGCACATGACCGGAAGGAGGGAGCTTCTCACAAACTACAAAGAAGAATATGGTGGAGACGTGAGATTTGGGAACGACCACAAGGCGCCAATTATGGGCTACGGCGACATTGTTCAAGACAAGATCACTATCAAGAAGGTATCACACGTCGCGGGATTGGGACACACTCTGTTCAGTATCGGCCAATTCTGCGACAAAGATCTCGAGGTCCGGTTCAAAGCCAAAAGGTGTAGAATACTCAACGACGATGGAGATGAGCTACTGGTTGGAAAGCGCAAGACCAACCTCTACACCATTGACCTCGCAGCCCTAAAGACCGATAACCCAGTCTGTCTCATGTCAAAGGCTAATTCTGAACAAGCTTGGATTTGGCATCGAAGACTATCGCACCTCAACTTCAAAAGTATCAACAAATTGGTGCTGGGCGGACACGTAAAAGGCATGCCTGATCTTCAATTCGTGAAGGATCGACTCTGCGGGGCATGTGAGATGGGAAAGACGAAGCGGGCGTCACATCAGCCGAAGGCAACTCCGAGCACGTCCCGATCCCTCGAGCTTATCCATATGGATTTGTGTGGACCGATGCGTGTTCAAAGCATCAACAAGCGCAAATACGTCCTGGTGATGGTGGATGACTTCTCGCGCTATACTTGGGGTCAAGTTCCTTCGCTCGAAAGACGAAACTCCGGAGCTGATCATCAACCATTTGAAGACCATCCAGTTGAATCTTCAAAGCGCAATTCAGACCATCAGGACCGACAACGGGACGGAATTCAAGAATCAAACGGTGAACGATTATCTGGCATCTGTTGGTATTTCGCAAGCCTTCTCGGCCGCACGCACTCCTCAGCAAAACGGAGTGGTAGAAAGGCGCAACCGTACTCTCGTTGAAGCGGCTCGTACCATGCTTTCCCAATCCAAATTGCCGTTATTTCTGTGGGCCGAAGCGGTGTCAACGGCTTGTTACACGCAAAACCGCTCCATCATCAACAAGCGGTTCAATAAGACGCCGTACGAGATCATCAACAAACGCATTCCGAACATCAAGTACTTCCATGCATTCGGATGCACGTGCTACGTCTTAAACGACAAGGAAGATCTCGGCAAATTCAGCCCAAAGGCGGACGAAGGAGTTTTCATCGGATACTCCATGCAGGCTAAGGAGTATCGCATTTACAACAAACGGACTAAAACCGTTATTGAAATTATAAATGTGACATTCGACGAAGCCGCAGATTTGGCTTCTGAGCACAAAAGTTCAGAACCCGGTTTAACATGCGTGCTAGCTTTCGACCCTCCAAAGTCGGGATCTGCACAAGCGACAGTAAATCCGAATCCTGCATCTTCATCGAATGCTGACTCTTCTGATTTAGATTTATTGTTTAAATACTTTTATGATGACATATTTAATGCTCCAACTCCTCCTGTCTCAACACAACCTAGACTTGAAGTTGCTCGTATTGAGGACTCGGCGAATCTATCCGGTCCGCCGCCTTCTACAAGCACGCCGTCCATCACTGTGGAGACAGCACAACCATCATCATCGACTTCCACTGATACTACTGTCCCCCCGGAGGAACCTGTTATAAACCCGGAGATCTCTCCTAATGATTCGTCTTCTACTACAATCGACGATCAACCTCTGAACTCCTCGGAACCAGAAGTTGTTCAACCATCGGCGAATCCTCCCCCATCTCCTCCGAGAAACCAACCTGCAACACTTGAAGCAGTTCAAGACCTACCCTCTAGTGATTATGTGGATCCGGACACGTCTCACTATACTCAACAGCCGCTTCCACACACCACAAAGTGGACGAGAGCTCATCCCCTACACCAAATCATCGGTGATCCCTCCACTCCTGTTCAAACGCGAGGCGCTTAAGCCAACTTTTGTCTGTTCTCCGGCTTCTGAAGCAACATTGAGCCGACGAACGTACGTGAAGCACTTGAAGATCCGGACTGGATCATGGCTATGCAAGAAGAGCTCAACCAATTCGAGGCTCTAAAGGTATGGCGACTGGTCCCACGTTCATCTCACAAGACGGTCATCGGCACCAAGTGGGTCTTCAAGAATAAGAAGGACGAAGATGATATCGTCGTACGCAACAAGGCACGTCTCGTAGCCAAGGGGTACCGTCAACAAGAAGGGATCGATTATGATGAGACCTACGCTTCGGTGGCACGAATCGAAGCCATACGTATGTTTCTTACATACGTCGCGCACAAGAACTTCACGGTCTTCCAAATAGATGTGAAGACCGCATTTTTCTATGGAGATATCAAGGAAGAGGTGTACGTGTCGCAACCTAAAGGATTCATGGACGATTCGAAGCCTGATCATGTCTACGTTCTAGACAAGGCGCTTTACGGTCTAAAGCAAGCTCCGCGAGCTTGGTACAACACCTTGTCTGAGTTTTTGATAAAGTCCAAATTCACACTAGGTAAAATCGATTCAACTTTGTTTATCAAAAACGAAAAAGGTCACATAGTTCTTGTTCAAGTGTATGTAGATGACATAATATTCGGTTCTACTAATCCCCAATATGCTAAGCACTTTGCCAACTTAATGGGAATTTTTTTCAAAATGAGTATGCTTTGTGAGATGAATTTCTTCCTTGGTCTTCAGGTTAAACAACTGTCGACCGGGATATTCATAAACCAGGCTAAGTACATCCGGGATATTCTTAAGAAATTCAAGATGGAACAGTCCTCACCCATGAAAACTCCCATGGCACCCGGTACAAAGCTTCACGCTGATCCTAACGGACAGGATGTCAACACCAAACTGTATCGGGGAATGATCGGTTCTTTGATGTATCTAACCGCAAGTAGACCGGATATCATGTTTTCAACTTTTCTATGCGCCCGTTTTCAGTCAAAACCAAAAGAGTCTCACTTAACTGTTGTAAAACGAATTTTTCGTTATTTACGTGGTACTGCTGATCTTGGCTTGTGGTACTCGAAAGAGACAGGTTTTGAGTTATACTCTTATTCCGATGCGGACCACGCAGGCAACATGATGGACCGGAAGAGCACATCGGTGCATGTGCAGTTTTTGGGAGATAGTCTGGTGAGTTGGGCGTCCAAGAAGCAGCAATGCGTTTCTACGTCAACTGCCGAGGCGGAGTACGTGGCCGCCGCAAGCTGCTGTCCTCAAGTAATCTGGATGCGGACGCAACTCAAGGACTACGGCTTTACGTATGTCAAGGTGCCCATTTACTGCGACTCGAAGAGCGCCATTGCCATATCCAGCAACCCGGTCCAACACACTAAGACAAAGCACATCGACGTTCGGTATCACTTCATCAAGGATCATGTTGGAAGAGGTACAGTCGAACTCTACTTTGTAAGTACTGAGCATCAGTTAGCAGACCTATTTACAAAACCCTTGGACGAAAAACGTTTTAATACTCTTGTGTCCAAGTTAGGTATGCTAAATCTGAAGACTTAATCCGATTGTGTGCCCGTTTCAAGTTCCATACATCTACGAGTAACTGTCTACTCATCATCTGGTGTTTACACTCCTGATGGTTGAGCATACACTTTCTCGCACTTGTATTCTACTTGTCTAAGTTACACGGTTAGATTAAGTCTCTGTATTTATGAGGTAGATTTCGTTTGTTTCCTTTCTTTCTACGTGTATTTCCTTTTCTTTCATACTGTCGTCCGTTCTTTTATCTGCTTATATATGTGCTTTCACGAAATGTTCATGTCTTCAGGGGAGCACACACCGGTATCAGGTAAGTCTACTCTACTGTTGAGGGGGAGCGTCACACACATTTTTTTACCTGATAAAAAGTTTTTTTGTGTGTGTGGATACTCCTGTGAGCATTTCAATTCACTCGTGTGGATACTCCTTATCCGGATTGGATGGGAACCCGGATACCACACCCGGATTACTTGGTCTATATAAAAGGGTCCGGAGACTTTCATTCTCTCTTATCCGAAATCCATCGCAAAACCCCTAAAACATCTCCACACTTAACCATCCGGTATGTCCTCCTCACCACTTACAATACATGGTAATTCGCAACCCGTCCAATGCCATAGCCATGCCCATACCTGAAGCCCTACTGGCTCACGCGGATCCCGCTGCACCGAGTGTGGTAGATTATAGGCAATAGTTAGGGAATCCCATGGTCCAGCCAGCGCCAGAGGGACCTCCCCAGGGACATAGAACTGAGGGACGTGAGGGTCCTAGAGTAAGAGGAGGAAGGGCCCGGGCAGCAGGGGCACCCGGGCGGGGTGTCTTGAGAATTCGTGGGAGGGGAACTAGAGTGAGCGGTGCAGTGGAAACGCGTCCCAGTACTAGCCAACCCCTAATCCCTATAACCCGACCGACAGGCGGAGCCGGAACATCGTCCTCACGACCGATGCTCCATCATGACACCGAACCATACTTATCTGACCCGTCTTCACCCTCTCGACAAGTTGGGAACGTGGAATCTGACTCCACAGAATCCGATACAGACCGCAACATTCGCCCGAAGTTAATACCTCACGGCATCGGACCAAACCCGAACTTTACCGAAGGAATCCCACTTGACTCGCCTACCACTACTTCTCAACTTGATATGGGAGATACAAGGAGACCTGAGGGAGTCTTAGGTGATGAGTTAGAACGCTGTCCGAGAGAGTCCGTTCACTCGAAGATACCTACAAGAGTCAAGCAGGCGGTCTGAAATGCAAGCACGATGATCAGGATGATCATGATCACCGTGAGGGGGAGAAAAGACAAAGACTAACCGAGACCACCCTGATCCTTACTGAAACGACTACTGTGGTTCAACAGGAACCCTCAACTGCGGCAACTACAACAGAAGCACCCGAAGCCGAATTACCTTTAGCCGAGATGGTAATTGACATGGATATTTCAGATGACGAAGACCCAACGGTTGAAAATCCTGAGGGTTCAACACAGGAACTGGATACTTTTGACTCATCAGATAGACCGATACTGGATATGATTGATCCAGACTGCGAGACCAACCCGGAAACCGAAGATGCATGGTATGAAAAAGCCGCCAGTGCCGTAAATTTCCAGGTTAATTTGGTCTTCCCTACTGATGAATATGACAACGTAGACTACAACCAGTTTCTGCTCCAGAATTTGTATAGTACCCCCCGTCACTCAGCTCAAGCCGCCGAAACTTCAACAAGACCCGAAACTACAACCGCCGATATTCTGACATCTCCTCAGCAACCGACAGCTTCTGATCTCCCTCCTCCTCAACAGCAACAAATCCGTTGGGAGAAGATCACTATATTTATTCCTCACCTAGAGGAATCCCTGAAGAGGTTGTTCGTCCACAAGCTACGCCCAATAGAGCCGACCTTCTGCCTTGGTATTTACAGTTCCAACCCCGAATACCAACGCCGGTACATAAGCGCAATGAAGCGGTGTGTACCAGTTAGCCAAGTCCGAACCAAGCATCAGATCACCGAAGTGCTCAACATCGAGTCAGGCCGTATTATGAAAGTAGTTTATCCTGTATTTACCGTCCGACGCGAAGATGGTAATGAATGGAGATTTTCTGAAGCCGACTTCCAGCACCTCCGACCGTTCGACTTCTATGCTATCCTAAAACACCTCCGTACAAGAACTATCCGACCGCTTCCGGTAACTAAAGCGCTCGAAGCTGTTCGTCGATTCCTAGTCCGTACCATCATGATGTCTTATCTCACGGACTTCCAAATGGCAATCGAGAACAGAGCCAAGAAGGTAAATTTGTTAAAGCCGAATCTGAAAGCGCCTGAGTTGAAGATGTATCCCGAGAACGCACTGCTTCTGGAACCAGAATTTGGGATAGTCTACATCAACGAACAGAAAGAAAAGAGATTTTGCGATTAAGTCAGGTAGACAGATTCTGCGACGGCACGCTATTCAAAGTCCAAGATGCTCTTCGAAAGATTATCGATCACGAGTCCGAAAATCAAAGGCTTTCGTATGTTCCCAATCTGAATGAAACAACTGCTTGGAAGGCCTTGGAAATGGTTGAAGATCGCATAGACTATCGCAGTACTATCAGATGGTTCGAGGTACACTTTGCGCTTCGTAAAAGGTATGTTGACAACTGGCGCGAACTCGAACTTCGATTCAAAGGGGGAGATTGTTAGGGTCGAATTTATGTTGAATAGAAGTTCAAGAGGCTAATTGTAATAGTTTAATTTGAGCATAGTTAGTGAACGGGCCGTGGGCTTGTTAACACTCTCAATTATTGAAAGCTAATAGGGATGACCAGTTGAAATCATAATCACTGTTTTATATGTATTGATTTCATTGTTCGTTGCACGAATCTGGAACTAACAACAAGACAGGTCTACTCAAAAGGGAAAGTTCTTTAACACTCCTTGTGGGTAAGGAACGAGAAGTGCCATATCGCCGGTGGTTCATATCAGCCGTGTTGGATGGTGTGGAAAGGATATCTTCGATTTTATTTGGTCCCCATAATTTTAATAGAAAAGAAAATGAATATGAAATGACTAAGTTATCCTTCTAATTAACCCAACTAACAGAACGTTTTAACGGTGTTAGGGCATAGGAACCAAAGGCGTGTGAAAATGTAAACCACAGGGACAATTTCTATAATTATTTCAAATTAGGGACGCACGGTGCAATTTTATATAAACCACAGGGACCAATCATGTAATTTACTCTTATTTTAATTTTTAATGATAAATTGACAAAAGATAAAGTGAAAAATAGATCGAAAAAGGGAGAAAATATTCAGGTGTTGCCAACTGTCTTCATTTTGTTACTCAGGGGTTAAGTAAAAATTTCAACTTACAAACGCAATGCTTTTGTTGTTATATAATTTAAACTATACACAAATATTTGTCGCTAATTTTTCACCAAACCATTTGATTTTGGAAAACAAAAAGTTTGGCGAGAATATAATACTAATAATTCCTATAGACACTACAACAAAGTCGAGTTTATAGTACGCCTAAAATAACTAAGGGGGCGTTTTCCAAACGCTTACCCGGGAAAACATTACCGGTAAATTCAACACTATAGTTTATTTATCGGGTAAGATTTTAGTTCACCAAAACGATATCGAACACTACAATATCGAACACTACAATATCGAACACTACAATATTATCGGGGTAAGACTCTCGGACTCTCGGTTCTTGCCTTAACTCTTACCGGACAGGATTTTTGGTCCTTGTCATATTGATTCGGTAAGGTAATGTGACTTGGTAAGTGCTTACCCGGGTAAGTGTTTGGTAAACGGCCCCTAAGTTTTCTAATAGAGTGTTTTATAAGACCTAAGTTTATAGAATCAAATAGAAAAACATCATATCTAAAAGTGTGTTACAATAAAAAAAATTATGGGCGTCGTAACAAGTGTTTTAATACATTTTTAAAATAATATGTTGTATTAGCTATTTTATAGGACGTTTTTCACAAGTGTGTTATAAATTACCTATACTATTGACCCAACGAAGTGTAACCTCTTTTGGGTCGATCTGAGCCGTGTAAATTGATCTTAACTTTTAATCAGAGTCGTTCAAATTCATTTTATAAACCACCAGCCCACTCTCTCTCCGGCTTGATTTATCTCACAGACTCTCTCCACCCCCGCGTTCAAAGGAGTTTCAACCCCCTGTTCCGTCTTTTTCCCCCATCTCTTGCGGTCTCACACGATCTTCTCCTCCCACGTCTCCCTATCTATTGCTGCTACTCTCTACTAAACCAACTATATGTATTCGACACCCGAATTTGTTTATAACTTAGGGTTCTTATCTTCTCTTGGTTTCCTATATACTTTTAGTTTTAGTTTCTTTGAGTTTTTACATCTCTAATCTCCAAATCTGCTATTTTGTTGCTGAAACAACAGGATTTGGTTACATAATATGCAAAGAGGACCCGTGCTCACCCAACGCTGAAACAAACGGTATCCCATTTTCGTTGAATAATATGCTCGATTCTTCTTTATTTTTTGTTATATCTGCTCGATTTTTTTTAATCCGCTCTTTTTTTGTTTAAAATAGCATGGTTGAAGTCGATTTTTCTTCTTTTCTGTTTATTTCTTTTGGGTGTTTGTGTTTCCACTTATGTGTCACAAACCCATCTCTATTACTGTGATTTTCTGCCATGAACAGGGTTTGAGTTTCTTGTAACACCCCGAAAATTGAAAAACAGAATTTTGGACTTGCGGACGTCCACATGGGCGCAAGGTCGGACGTCCGCGTCAGTGCGGAAGTCCGCGGGTCGTCCGCAAAAGAAACAGAGAAAATTGGGGTTTCGGTAAGGGCAAGGTCGGACGTCCGCATGGCTTCCAGCCGGTCGTCCGCGACGCATCTGATGAGATATTTTTGGCTTGCTTTTAGACCTTTCCCTCTCTCTTCCCTCACTTCATTTCACAACCCTAAATCCGTTTCTCCTCTCTCTCTCTCTAAACCGATTTTCTCCCAAGAAAACCCTAAATCCTTCCTTCTCTTCTTCATCTTCTCCACTCAAATCAAACCCATTTCCACCATTGTTGAAGATATGGAAGCTTGAAGCTTTTGTGGAGACTAGGAGCTTTTATTTAGAGGATTCAAGTGATGAAGGTAATCTCTCTCTACCCAAAAGCTAGGGTTTTGTTGATTTCATCTTCTATTTCTATTATGGGTTTTATTGAGGTGATTTTGGTTATGTTTGGTTAAGGAAACCTTCTTCTTCTTCATCTATGAAATTAGGGTTTTGGTATAATTTGAGTTCTTGATGTAAAATGTTTGGGGAATGATTCTTTATAGTTGAATGTGAATATTCATGGTTGGAAACTTATGGATCTAGGTTTTTGGAAGATTTAGCTTAAAGATTCAAGTTTCTTCAAAGGAGCTTACGTTTGGGGAAAATCTAGTTTTAGCCTAAATCTAGCAAGGTGAGTTCAAGTTGATTTGCGAAAACGTTGTACATGCCAAAAATGTTATTTTCCAAGTATTTGTTTGTTTTACTTAAAATTATCAATTGTTGACTTATTTGGTAAGTTTGACACTTTTGAAGTGTTTTAACTCTATAAAGTTTGTAAAACACCCATATTTTAGATTTTGGATATTTTGATGTGTAGAAATCATAATTATGTCCTTAAATGATTTATTGCTCAAATGGAGCTTATTCAATGGTTTAACCATGTGGGTATAATTGATTTTATAAACCATTTGGGAAAATGCACATTTTTGTGTCATGAGTCGTTTTGAGAATTATAAGAGTATAAGTCCATTTTGGGAACCCATTTATATTAATCCGTGACGAGTTTTGGGGTTAATGAGGATTTTATGGTATACGTTTACCTAAATGACGTTTTAATGCGTTTATATTTTGAGGACCGTTATTTATGGGTCTAATAGGTTTTGAGCATTTTGCTCGGTTTTGACTTTGAGGAAGTCTTAGGGACATTTTTCCCGATTTCGATGGCCCAATGTGGAGTGTTATTTATGGTTTGCATTTATTGCAACATATTACATATTATTGCATATTATTGATATTTACATGCTCGGGTGCTTTAGTCATTCCGAGATAGGCATGTTATTGTAGACTGTGTCGCATTGGATCCATAGGCACGTAAGTCAGTCTATATTTGATGATCTACTAGGTGTCGCAGGATTTGACCGGGCCCCATGTTTTATGACCTTTACTTTTCAAGGGTACACTAGGAGGGTTGAGTCCGGTTGAGCTGTCAGGTATGATTAATAGGCGTTTATGACCTTCGTCATGTCGGGGCAATGGCATGGTTGTATCCCCGCTTGTGCCGAGCCTTTGGTGGTATTCTTGGTAACATTCCGCTAAGGTCAGCTGTCTCTTTGGGTGTGTCTTGAAAGGCGTCGTATGGGACACTTGGGCTTTTATGTCGTGAAGTGTCGTACGGTTTACGTTGTATGGGTGGCATACTTTTATGTTCCTCCACTCTCAATGGATACGGGTCTCCCCCGTCGTCGGCCAACATTACATGGGATATTATGAGTCCTTGTTTTATTATCTTTGGTATTGTGTGATTGACTGCAATTGATGACTTTAATATTGGATTTCCCTCCATGTATATTAAAGTTGAATGAAGCAAGTCATTTCCATATTTATGGTATTTGGACTTCATTACATTTTACGTTCACGTGAGTATTGGTTCGTATCATGTTTTGGTGAATTATTATATTTATATGGATTGTTCTTCCATGATTTATGGGTTGAGTGTTTTGTCATCAACCGTGTTTGAAGGTTTCGCATAATACGGATTTAATCACATTTTGAGTGAGTTGGGATTGAAATTCATTTTGGAAAACGCTTTATACCTTTTGGGAACTTTTCTCATATTGGGTGCGTTGGAAAATGAGTCATTTACATCCTTCTCATAAATTTTTTTTGTAAATCATAAACTATGTCGTAAACTTTCATTCAAAAAATTATCTAAATCATGTTATAAACTCTTGAACTCACTAGGCGTTAGCCTAACCCTTTTTATTTGTCGGCATGTGCAACAGGTTCAGGTTGGGAGTAGTTCTAGTGACACTGTGAAAGGTCAAGTGCTAGTAGTGTGCTCGAGGGGTGAATTGGTTAAGTGAAGTCTTTCGCATTCATCTTTGGGATTAGCAACTTGTACTTGTGTTAAGTAACACCCGATGTGGTTTTAGTCTTTGTAATGAAATTTGGGTTATAACTTGTTGAGGTTAATCGTAGACTTTAAATTGAGGTATTTCTCGCATTAGTTTAGGGAGAAATTCTATTATTTTGGATGCATTATCGAAATTTTTATTTAGTTGCTTTTTCCCAATTCGAGGGTGTTACAAGTTGGTATCAGAGCATAAGTTTGAGAGAATTAGGTGTTGATTTTGGATACCTAGACTCAAACTAGCGGTCTTTTAAGTAAATGAAAATGAAATTCACCATTAGGCACATTAAGATAGGATGTTTTGAGGTCGACGGAGTTGCTAGAAACGAGAATCACGTCGAGAGTAGCAAGGATAATCATGTACTGTGCGTTCATAATGACACCTGGCCAGTGTCATGGTGAACCTGCTAGTTACATATGCATACTTGAACTACTTTAATGTGATGACCGTTGGCATAGTGAAGAAGTTTCTAAGCGAGTAGTCGTTGGAAAAGATTGACGATTTTGGTATTAGTCACTTTGGGTGACAATAAGCGTGATAATTGCTTTAAGTGGACTGTTTCGGGTCAAAGTTGATGGTTGGATTAGAACCATCGATTTATTGAATCGACTTTGATTCGAGGAGAAATGGTAAGGTTAATCGAGGTAATTTCCAATTTTGCCTTAAGAGGTTTGAGCATCCGGATGACGGTAGTGTGACCGGAGGGATTTGGAGGAGTATGGTTTGAGACGTTGAGTGCCGACTAAGTTCATGCACAAAATTTATTTTTAAAATAAATTGCATCAATTATTTATTGTGTTTCAAATCCTCCTGTGGATTGTGTTACAAAATCTCGGAAAACGTTTAGCACACACAAGATTTTAAATCATGGTTTTGAACATGCATGAAATTATTTTATTACGGGAGTTGCAAACTCCGTCGGGACTTGCTTTATTTTGTTGTTGTCCAACGTTACTTCCGGATACAACGATATTCATATTTTTATGATGTTTAAGATGTTGGGCAAATAACTACGGCTTATGACTTTAACATTGGATCTCCTCTACATATGATAAGGTTTGGACGGAAAGTTATCTTCCATTATGTCTATGACAAACTTTATTGGAAAAGTTTATTTAATGCATGATTTATTGAAAGGTGTTGTTTACGGTGTATTACAACAAAAAAGGAATTTTTGGAATTTTGACATTTTAGTCATGATTTTGCTTATTGCAATTCAATTTTTGGAGGTGAAAGGTTTGGTGCCATTTTGTTGATTTGAGGTCATTGAGCCCCATTAAGTTTCATGGATTTTTGTTTCACGACATTTTGTGTCGCGTGAGTGCAATTTCGTGACGTGCATACTCCATTTACTTTGTGAGAATTTACGGATTATATTGAGCATTTTGTCTCATGTGGGTTTTGTTGAAAAATATTATTTTATGCCATAAGGCGACAAAAAAGGGGTGAGTTTTGGAACCTTGGTGTCGCGTAATTTCTCTTTCAAAGAATCGTGTTAGCACATTCGTTGCAACTTGTTCAATGTACGGATTGATTTATACGTGACGTAAGTAATGCATGAAAGAACATCTTGATAGTATTTCTTAACGATTTGCTTTGTACGCTTTTGATTAAATGATTATTTTATCATCAGTTCATAACTTGATAGTATTTCTTATGTAAACCCAGGGGTATGCATAACTTGATAGACACTCATCCTCGAAACTTTGATAAACAAATAGCGTGTTTTAATGAGTTATTGTATAAATGGAGATCATTTGGTCAAAATACGTTTTAGGATTGTGGGGTTTATGCACGGTTTACGATACGGTACATTTTGAAAACACGAATGTGTGAGTCGTTGACATTTGGTCAATTTTGGCTTGATGAACATTTTGGAAAATTGTAAACCTTTTTAGTTTTAGAGAAAAGGTGTATTTTGAGTGTTTTAAGGAGTAAATTTTAAGCACCGACATTTTAACGTTTTGTATTACAAGTGAAAAACTTTTTAGTGTATGCTCAATGATGAGGATTTTGGATAAATCATTTGTCTCAACCTAGAGTGCGTGGAATTATTTAAAATTTTGGAACATTAATGCACACTGTTTGTATGATTCGAAATTGGAAGTCGATCTAAAACCCTTTTTGGTGTCCACCATTTACAAGCACCTATTATTCTCCTAAGTTTTGAGAAAACACATTAATGTGTGAGAGTCTTGTCAAAGAGGTCTTGCTCATATGTCATTATATGATCAAATGAGAAAATTTTGAAATCGATTTAAAGAATTTCATCTTTTGAAATTTCGTATGAATCATCTGATGCATGTTATTTCATTTCAATAAAAAACTACTAGGAAAGTGTTACAAGCTTGCATGCATACTTCAATTTGAGATTTCCTCATGATGTGTTTGTCGATATCTTCGAATGATGAAAACGTATTGATTTTTGTCTTTAAACTTGGAACTGACACAAATCATTTTATGTTTTAACCAAAGTATATTTACGAATCGTTTAACCGTTTTTGTGAAAGAAACCGACGCGTGCAAATTTTGTGGGTGGACTTGTTTCCATGTCATTTTATGGTTAAAGAAGAAATTTTTGGAGTCGGATGTCATTTAAACTTCTTTTGAAGTACGTACAAATCTTTTTGTTGCACACTACTTAAAGTAGGAAGTTACCTTACGTGCATGACATAAATCAATCCATGTTAGAACCGTAGTGGTTCATTTCAAAGAGTTGTTTAGAATGCTTTTGCGTTTTGTTAATAACCTAAATTACGATGAAATGGTTTTCAATACGAGTTTCATATGTGGGACGAGCGTGTCCATTTTTGCGCAACTACCGAGTAGATAGTAGTAGCTTTTATGCGTACGATTAATTTGATATGAAAACCTTTGTGTGGAAAGATTTCTATAAAAGTTTTCGATTGGCATATTTGTTAAGTACTTCACTTGATAAATCTTGAACTCATTAGAACCTTGGAAAGGTTAAGTAACCCCGATTAAGAGTAAGTATGCGTAGAACTTCGACAGTGGAAGGCTGGGTATCCTAACGCGTGTTGGTACTGTAGGCTGGTTGGTATCAGTTGCAGAGTCGATGTACTTTTTGTTACTGGAAGGTTAGACTCGTGGTATTTCCTGTTGAGGTTGGTGGTGGTCGTTCTTGTCGTCAACCTTGTTTTGGGTCTTGGTCAATTTTCGCATGAGGGACCCTTTAGACACCGTATAGATAACCTTTGTTTTATGGGAATGCTCGGCGAATGGACCCGTGGGTGGAGTTCTGTTGGGGTCCAAGCCTGGTGGTATAACTAGGTGTCAACTGTTTGGGTTTGAGGCCAAGCACAGTTAGTATATTCAGAGGGTTGTAGTCCGATTTTAAAGGAATAATGGTAACGGTTATAGTGATCTTAAGATGCTCAATTGTGATAAGTGGATTTAGTGGGATAACCTTCCTTGTGTGGTAAAAGGATCTGTCGGTTGGATATTTGGTAATTGGACGTATCATTGGGGTTGTATAATGGATGGGTCAGTGACGACCATCTGTTTTGGAGTCTATTAGGGCTCGTTAGGATTAAGTGACCGTACAGCAGCGAGGACAATTGGAATTGAAGATTCTGTTGGTTTCGGTAGTGATAAAACCTTGGACTAATTTAGAGTCGGGATCCGTCGTTGGGGAAGTATGGAACACCTAAGGTTGGGAGACAACCGAAGTCGTCTAGTTGGGAGTTACTCCAGTAGATAGAGCATTCACCCGGACATAAGTACAATGTACCTGAGAGGACATTGTTGGAAAGGGTTGCTTGAGGTTTATCATAGCAGTTTGCGTGGGGGAATTTAGATTCCAGTTGGAAGCTATTGGAACATGGTCGGCGTTGAGCTGGTTAGCCTTTGGTTGCAAGGATCTAGATTTCGAGGACGAAATCATTCTAAGGTTGGGAGGATTGTAACACCCTGATAATTGAAAAACATAATTTTGGACTTGCGGACGTCCGCATGGGCGCAAGGCCGGACGTCTGCGTCAGTACGGAAGTCCGCGAGTCGTCCACGGAAGCAACAGAGAAAATTGGGGTTTCGATCAGAGTAAAGCCGGACGTCCGCGATGCATCTGATGAGAAATTTTTGGCTTGCTTTTAAGACCTTTCCCTCTCTCTTCCCTCACTTCATTTCACAACCCTAAATCAGTTTCCTCTCTCTCACTAAACCGATTCTCTCCCAAGAAAACCCTAAATCCTTCCTTCTCTTCTTCATATTCTCCACTCAAATCAAACCCATTTCCACCATTGTTGAAGATATGGAAGCTTGAAGCTTTTGTGGAGACTAGGAGCTTTTATTTGGAGGATTCAAGTGATGAAGGTAATCTCTCTCTATCCAAAAGCTAGGGTTTTGTTGATTTCATCTTCTATTTCTATTATGGGCTTTATTGGGGTGATTTTGGTTATGCTTAGTTAAGGAATCTTTCTCCTTCTTCATCTATGAAATTAGGGTTTTGGTATAAGTTGAGATCTTGATGTAAAATGTTTGGGGAATGATTATTTATGGTTGGATGTGAATATTCATGGTTGTAAACTTATGGATCTAGGTTTTTAGAAGATTTGGTTTCAAGATTCAAGTTTTTTCAAAGGGGCTTACGTTTGGGGAAAATCCAGATTTAGCCTAAATCTATCAAGGTGAGTTCAAGTTGATTTGCGAAAACGTTGTACATGCCAAAAATGTTATTTTCCAAGTATTTGTGTGTTTTACTCAAAATTATCAATTGTTGACTTATTTGGTAAGTTTGACTCTTTTGAAGTGTTTAACTCTATATAGTAAAACACATATATTTGGGTTTTTAGATATTTTGATGTGTAGAAATCATAATTATGCCCTTAAATGATTTATTGCTAAAATGGAGCTTATTCGATGGTTTAATCATGTGGGTATAATTGATTTTATAAACCATTTGGGAAAATGCACATTTTTGTGTCATGCGTCGTTTTGAGAATTATAAGAGTATGAGTCCATTTTGGGAACCCATTTATATTAATCTGTGACGAGTTTTGGGTTAATGAGGATTTTATGGTATACGTTTACCTAAACGACGTTTTAATGCGTTTATATTTTGAGGACCGTTATTTATCGGTCTAATGGGTTTTGAGCATTTTGCTTGGTTTTGATTTTGAGGAAGTCTTGGGGACATTTTGCCCGATTTCGATGGCTCAATGTGGAGTCTTATTTATGGTTTGCATTTATTGCAACATATTGCATATTATTGATATTTACATGCTCGGGTGCTTTAGTCATTCCGGGATAGGCATGTTATTGTAGACTGTGTTGCATTGGATCCATAGGCACGTAAGTCAGTCTTTATTTGATGGTCTACTGGGTGTCGCGGGATTTGACCGGGCCCCATGTTTTATGACCTTTTCTTTTCATGGGTACACTAGGAAGGCTGAGTCCGGTTGAGCGGTCATGTATGATTGACGGGCGTTTCTGATCTTCGCCATGTCGGGGCAATGCCATGGTTGTATCCCCGCTTGTGTCGAGCCTTTGGTGGTATTCTTGGTAATATTCCGCTAAGGTCAGTTGTCTCTTTGGGTGTGTCTTGAAATGCGTCGTATGGGACACTTGGGCTTTTATGTCGTGAAGTGTCATACAATTAACATTGTATGAGTGACATGATTTTGTGTTCCTCCACTCTCAACGGATACGGGTCTCCCCCATCGTCGACCAACAATACTTGGGATATTATGTGTCCTTATTTTATTATCATTGGTATTGTGTGATTGACTGCAATTGATGACTTTAATATTGGATTTCCCTCCATGTATATTATAGTTGAATGAAGTAGGTCATTTCCATATTTATGGTATTTGGACTTCATTACATTTTACGTTCGCGTGAATATTGGTTCGTATCATGTTTTGGTGAATTATTATATTTATATGGATTGTTCTTCCATGATTTATGGGTTGAGTGTTTTGTCATCAATCGTGTTTGATGGTTTTGCATAATATGGATTTATTCACGTTTCGAGTGAGTTGGGATTGGAATTCATTTAGGAAAACGCTTTATACCTTTTGGGAACTTTTCTCATATATTTTGGGTGCGTTGGAAAATGAGTCATTTACATCCTTCTCATAAATTCTTTTGGAAATCATAAACTATGTCGTAAACTTTCATTCAAAGAATTATTTAAATCATGTTATAAACTCTTGAACTCACTAGACGTTATCCTAACCCTTTTTATTTGTCGGCATGTGCAACAGGTTCAGGTTGGGAGTAGTTCTAGTGACACTATGAAAGGTCGAGTGCTAGTAGTGTGCTCGAGGGGTGAATTGGTTAAGTGAAGTCTTCCGCATTCATCTTTGGGATTAACAACTTGTACTTGAGTTAAGTAACACTCGATGTGGTTTTAGTCTTTGTAATGAAATTTGGGTTATAACTTGTTGAGGTTAATCGTAGACTTTAAATTGAGGTATTTCCCGCATTAGTTTATAGGGAGAAATTCTATTATTTTGGATGCATTAGCGAAATTTTTATTTAGTTGTTGTTTCCCAATTCGAGGGTGTTACATTTCTGCCATGAACAGTGTTTGATTTTCTTGAACATGGTATTGGGAGTTTATGGGTTTTTTTTTTTCAAAAAGGCCAACCAAAACCCTCCTATCAGCGATCTTGGCGCTGGAAAAGTGAAAATTTATGCCGCCAAAATCCACATTCTCCTCGATAGTTTGTGGTACTATCGGATCGAAACGAAGAAATGTAAGTTCGCGTTATGATTTTCTTAAGAATCGCACTCGTTGGATTTATTGATCAATTGCAGGGCTATAAGTTAAATCACCCATCTTTTACCTACTCATTTTGTTTTTATTTTTGCTCCAATTGTTTTTTATTGATTTTATGTTTCTATGTCGGATTTTGAAGCCTAAGGTTGAGTTTTTGTTAACGTGTCTATGAAATTTCATTGATAGTTTTTCTATTGGTAAAACAAGTTATTGGATGAATTATAATAATACACTGCAATTAGGCCATTTGTTTGCATCTCCACTTAATTGGCATTCATATATTTGTGTGGATTTTATGCTAATTAAGAATCCAGATTTCCTTTCTGCAAGTGGTTTGATTCATTACCCATTTCAGTGAAGCTTTACTTACCCTACTTTGATCAAAAGAAGTTTATTACCCATCCATAATTAATTTGCCATTATCTTGAGAATCCCAATGAGTGTTCACGCCAACAAAGGTACACTTTGTAATCCCACTAATTATAGCGTTTTTTTGCCTATTAAAGTAAAATTTATTTGCAATTACACTCCACTGATATTAGCCTTTTGTTGTGATTTTTCTTTGTAATCGTTCCCAACAACAACAAAAACAACTGTACCATCCCGTTCGTTCTTGCATTGGTTTTAACCCACAAGATTCTTCCTATTTTGTCATTACTATGGATTTAAGGAGTATTTAGATTTTTAAGTAATAGTGAGATATTTAGATTTTTGAGTAATAGTGAGATATTACTCTTACTATTTGCACAACCAAACTTTGCATTTAATTTGGGACATGGAGGAATTTATATGGATATTTTATATTAGATAACAAGTATTGTATATACATATTAACTTGCTTATAGTTATTTACATGTTGTCAATTGGATATTTAGTCAAACCAACTATAGCAACATCCAAAATTTTATTAGGTTTGTCAGAACTAAAAGTCCTATAAAATAGAAAGTGATATAAAGAAAAAATAGTGTTATTTATTTGTTCGTTAAAAGTCTTTAATTGATTTTATGGGCTTTAGTGTGTTATTCGGCCATGGGCCTTAAGTATTTAAGGTGTGTTTAGAGAGGAAATTAGGTTAAGCTTTGTGAGATTAGTCGTGCGCCTGATTGTGTTTAGAGAGAGTTTGTATTCATTCCTATATTGTAACTCTCTAAAATCATTCAATAAGATTAATCGTTTCGTTGTTACATTGTTACTTGATTGTTAAACTGGGATCTACATGTGGTATCAGAGCAGAGGGTCAAAGCTATCGATCTAAAAGGTATCATTTTTTGGTTCTGTGCTCTTCAAATCTGAAAAGAACGACGCTGTGTTCTTGAGGTTAGAGTTTTAATCATCGATTTTTGTGTTAAAACGAAATTATTGTTTGAGATATCGTTGGTATTATTCTTTTAGTGATCATTACAAATACTTGGATCTATTTGGTAATTCCTTAATCATCAATTTTGAAATTTTCCAAGTCTAGGTTCTGAATACTCTGTTATTGAAAACATTCTCAATTTTTGCTCAAAAGTGGTTTAAAATTCTATTTTGTTAGTTGTTTTTGCTTTTTGTGGTTGTTGGGTGTGTTTCTCAAGTTTTTGCAGAAGTTATTCGAAGCTTTTCGGTCAAAAAGGGTGAGTTTTGGCAACTCCAGGTACATATTTTTTTCGAACTGTGTTGAATACGGGACTTAATTGTAGAGTCCCGGTTTATTTGTTTCCCGCACCGGATCTCGTACATACCGGGTTCGTACCCCGGTCTCTTACGGATTTCAAAACCGGTCTCGGTTCATACCGGATTTCAAACCGGTTTCGGCACGTACCGGTTTTCGTACTGGTTCCGTATCCAATCAACTTTCGGTCTCATCTCTAGGTCCCGTCCCGAAAATTGATACCGGATCCCGTTTCAATTACCGGAAAATACCAGATCTCGGCCTTGCCCAATTCCGGTTCCAATATCGGGTTACCTTTTACCGGAATTTTTTTTCTCGGACTTCTTTCTCGGATCCCAATTCCGGGATTGTCTATCCAGGAAACCACATCCGGATCACAAATCCGGGAGTGTCTACCCGCAAGGGCGTTGCCCCTTGACCCCACCCGCTAACCGGGTAGTGGGACCCCCGAGCTAAGTCGCCGAAGGGGGACATTTGTGTATTCTTTGATACACTGTTTCATTGTTTTTAGATCAATATCTTGAATTGTCTCACGGTCATATTCTTTCAAGTAACAATATGCCAGAACCAAAGGTACTTACTGATCCAGATGCAGTTTACTATGCACGTCTATATATGGAATATTTCCATGAAAATGCTACTCTGAAGAAAGAGCTGGAGGATATGAAGAAGAGTATCCCTATTTCTCAACAAGAAATTTATGATCTCAAAGACAAGAATGTGGCACTTGAAGAGAAAGGTAAACTCTTGAACTGTGAAAACCTTGAACTTAAAAATAAACTAACTGCTTTTTCAAAGAAATCTCTTGAAGAGAAGAAGAGACTTGATCTTATATGTTTAAAACATTCAAAACAGATATCTGACTTTGAGAAAGTTCTGATTTTAGAAAGAGAGAAGTTTGAAATTGAACGCAAATTTTTTACTGAAAAGAATGGAGAACTTTCTTTGAAAATAACTGATTTGGAGAAAGAATTAGACATACTAAGCAAAGAGTCTGAGAAGAAGAAGGTTGAAGGTTTTAGAGAAAAAAGTTTTAAAGATGATTTTGCAATCGAAAGAAAGATCTTTCAGACTGAGATTTCTAAGCTTACAAAGAAATTATCTGTTTTGTCAACTGACATTATTATAGAGAAGAGGCTCAAATCTGATCTCCAAAAGAAGCTCGATCTAATGTTTGAGAAGAACAATGTTTTGGTTAACAATGACAAGGAACTTGAAGCCAAAAACTCTGATGTTGAATCACCCAATCTTGTTAGTCCAGATACTATTGATCAGTCTCTTTACGATGATTCAGCTAATTCAGTTTGCTTTTCTAAGACTGCTCCAAGTTCTATCCACAAAAATGTTTCTTCAAAGACCTGCATTAGATCAAACAGCTCTTCAAAAAATCATATCCGTACTTATAATCTGTTTTATGACCCTATTATTGACAAATCAGATAATCAATCTTTCAAGAAAGTAAAGATGGTTTGAAGAGCTAAAGGATCCGCTCCTGCTCCAAAGTCATTTGTCTATGTTAAAAGTGACAAGAACAACAAAGCTTTCCACGCTAAACCTTTTGTGAAACCTGATCAGGTTTACTCTGTTAATCAGCTGATCAGGTTATCTACACAGAAACTGTGTTGTTCTTACTGTGGAACAAGTGACTTTGTGAATAAAAACTATGCTAAGTGTTGGTATGGTTCTTATAGCATCCCCAATCCCCGTTTTATAGTTAAGGCCTCAAACCGCCAAGGATCCATCAAAGCATGGATACCAAAATCTCTCTAATCTGTTTTGGAGGAATGTCATGTATAACACAATTAAGAATATTTCTTTCACATGACAGCAATAAAAGGTTACGCCAATTTTGAGGGGGAGCATCAGGTTTTGCACAATAAATGACTTTTTAAGCGAATTCAAAGAACTGTGGTAATTCATTCTGGATAACTTACTTGTGTTTGTTATTCTCCAATTTTAACTTCCATGAATGCCACGAGCTATATTTCATTGCCTCGGTTATTTCCCTGTCTCACATATTCGTTGAATTATTTCGATGGAAATACACTCTCTTGAATTCCTACTTTTGTTATCATAGTTCGTCATTTCTATTCTTTATTCAATTCTTATCTGACACATTAATTGTGACTTGTTTTAACAACCCACCCTAAACATATAACATTTAGCACACAACAAGTATAAACATATATAATACAAACACCTAAATATACATATTGGTCCCAAAGTCCAAAACTACAACACGACATATAAATGTACCAACTTTTTGCTTTCGAATGTAAGTACATACATACATAATACTACATCCAACAAAACATTATCATATAACATTGTTCAGCTAGAAGAAGTAACTCATATCAGCTTCCCACGTACAACACATTTCTTCATATAATATCACACCTTATCTTTTCCTTTTGCCTTACCCGTCATCTGTCCTGGAATACAGATTTGGAAAACAATGAGGGTTAGAACAATTGGTCTAAGTGAGATAATCCTAAACATTTCAATAATAATATTATGAAAACATTTATATGAAATCATTATCAACCAATCACATCTTAAATCTCATGCAATGTGCACAACACACTACGTTGGCCTATAACACCAACAACCCATAACCATAACAACATTAGTTGGCCGCGCTAAGCACAACTAATTAGTTTACTCCGAAGTACCTTAAGTACAACCAACTCCGCTGCCCTTTTTTGTACCACCAACTCCATCCGGCCTCTAAGTCCGGCCAAAATGCAATAGTGTAGTGAAATGTTCAAACAAATGAGATTTTATTTCCATAATCACATTCCATGTAACTCAAATCATTACTACACATATATCACATATTAACCACTTCATAACATAAGTATTCCAATTTGAAAATGGTTAAAAGAAAACTCACCTTGTTAAAAGTTTGAAGCCACACATGCGCAAACAATACAACCGAACACCACCATCAAACTTCACTAACGAGGGGCAACCGAGCCTGAATTATATACACATTGATGAAATGCACATAATTATATGTATATAAGACTCACTACGACACTTTACAACCTTAACAACCCACCGGACGCCCCCGAATCGCAACCGAGCTAGAAACCGAACAACCAATGTCAAAACAAATGACTTGGAGTTGAGATATGCTCACAATAACATGTCCAATGTGTTCAAATGCTATTCTACACTCAAAACGAGTACCCATACCCCTATATTACGCCTAGAAACGACACGAGTACACAACAAACAAAAATCAGAAAATGCTGAAACAATGCTTGGCGCGACTTTGGTGCCAGAACCGCGCCAAAGGTCACGCGGACCTCTGTTGGACAACAAACAGCCCCTGATTCAACCCCTTAACACCCCAACTCAACCCCAGCTGAATTAGGTTCATTCTATGGAGGTTTTAGCATAAAAAATGAGGTTCTAACATCAAATAACATGAAGGAATCCATGTAGCAACTCTATACACATATGCACTCAATCTAATTCATGATCAAGAATGGCCATGAAAGGAGCTCCACATCACCATCCATGGCAAAGTATCAAACTCAACCTTAAACAAGCAATATGAGCCATGAAAGGAAGAAACCTCACACTTCATGACTTTTATTCACAAGATAGACTTCCTAAACTATAAAATTATCCATACCCTATTACACAAACCCTTAAAACCTAAACCAACACCATCATGAAGAAGAAGAAGCTAAGACATCAAAACTAACACATACCTGTAGCAAGGCTCCTTGAAGAAATACTTGAATTTACAAGATGAGACAAACCCTAGCTTTTCCCTTCCTTTGGCTTTCTTTCTCCCTTTCACGACACACACACACACCTTCACACACTTCACCTTTTTGAATTTTCAGCAAATGAGTCTATGACTCATCAACACCCACATGACTCACTATATCTAAGGCTATTTTCACTTAAGACCAAATCTATGACTAAATAACCATAAGACCCTTTAACAAAAACTATTGACTAACAACTCGTAATCTAACTCATGAAGTCATAATAGAATCCTTAGGATTCTATTACATGATATTACAACATCTTAAACTAATAAAGCCAAATAACATAACTTAATTTACCCTTTAAACTAAGATATACTCATAAAAATAATAAGGGCACTTACCGGGTTATCACATTATCTCCCCCTAATAAGGAATTATGTCCCGGAATTCGGTCAGTAAAATAAGTAGGGGTACTTGGATCTCATTTTGGACTCTGACTCCCACGTTGCATGTTACCCTTTGTGGTACTGCCACTGAACTTTCACGAGACTGATCTCCTTATTTCTAAGTACTTTGACTTTCTGATCAAGTATGGCTTCCGGCTCTTCAATGAACGACAATTTTTCATCAATTTGAATTTCTCGTAAAGGTATCGCTTGATTAGAAATAACTAAACACTTTCTTAAATTTGAAACGTGGAAAGTGTTATGGATGGGAGTTCTAACCGATATGCTACTTCTCTGACTCATTCTATGATTACAAACGACCCGATGTATCGCGGACTCTGTTTACCCCATTTCCCAAACCTGGCCACCCATTTCCATGGTGAAACCATTAACATAACTTGATCTCCAACCTGGAACTCTAACGGTTTTCAATGTCGGTCGCCGTAGCTTTTTTGTCTATCTTGGGCCACTTTCACTTTATCTCGAACCTATCCAATCTTATCTGCGGTCAACTGTACAATCTCTGGTCCAGCTAATTGCTTTTCTCCCAC
Organism: Saussurea involucrata; assembly: GCA_033807775.1. NCBI lineage: Eukaryota > Viridiplantae > Streptophyta > Magnoliopsida > Asterales > Asteraceae > Saussurea > Saussurea involucrata. The sequence continues at coordinate 196,423,023 of CM066321.1, read as the reverse complement.
TTCATTCCGACACAAAGGAGTTCGGCATTTTCGACCATACAGTACTTCAAAAGGCGCCGCCTGAAGACTGGAATGATAACTGTTGTTGTAAGCAAATTCGATCAAAGATAAATACTTTTCCCATGACCCACCAAAATCAACGATACAAGCCCGCAACATATCTTCCAGTGTCTGAATTGTCCGTTCACTTTGACCGTCTGTCTGAGGGTGATATGCCGTACTTAACTTTATTTGTGACCCCATCTCTCGCTGAAAGCTTTTCCAAAACATAGAAGTGAAACGACTATCGCGATCAGATACGATTGATAACGGCACACCATGTCGAGTCACTATTTCATCAATGTACAGTTTGGCCAATCTTTCCATAGAATACGTTTCTTTTAATGGTAGGAAATGAGTGGACTTTGTCAGTCTATCAACGATCACCCAAATAGCATCGAAACCCTTTGGAGTTCTCGGCAGCTTCATAATAAAATCCATTGTGATTTGATCCCATTTCCAGACCGGTATTTCCAATGATTACAACTGACCAGAGGGATTCTGATGTTCTATCTTTACCATCAAACAAGTGTCACAACGATCCACATATCGAGCAATATCTTTCTTCATACCCGATCACTAATAAAATTGTCGTAAGTCTATGTACATCTTGTTTGTACCAGGATGAATAGAAAAACAAGATTGATGATCTTCCTTCAGTACTCTATCACGTAGATCACCCAAACGGGGTACCCATATCCGGTTTTCAAAGCATAATAACCCACGATTATCTTTTAGTAGTAAAGATGACATACCTGCAAGGCGTTCTCGTTTCAATTGTTCTTCTTTGGAAGCTTCAATCTGACTTTTCTTCAGCTCTTCAAAGATGTTCGGTAAGAGTTCGTAATGCGATAACTTTTATCGTCCCACTCTTTTCTTTGCGACTTAAAGCATCAGCCACCACGTTTGCTTTCCCTGGGGGATACAAAATTTCACAATCATAGTCATTGACCAATTACAGCCACCTTCGTTGCCGTATATTTAGTTCTCACTGATTGAATAGATGTTGAAGACTTTTGTGATCGGTGTATATCTGACACTTGGTACCGTACCAATAATGTGTCCAATTCTTCAAGGCAAAGACAAGCGCAGCAAGCTCCATATCATGCGTGGGATACTGTCTTTCGTGATCTTTCAACTGTCGGGAGGCATAGGCAATGACCTTGAACACATCCCAAACCCAACTTTGAAGCATCACTGTACACAACAAAATCTTCTGAACCTTCAGGTAATGATAAGATAGGTGCGCTGCAAAGTCTTTCTTTCAGTATTCTGAAGGTTTCATTTTGTTCTTCTTTCCATTCGTACTTCACGTTCTTTTTCATCAATTTGGTCAGAGGTGTAGCAATACGAGAAAAATCTTGTATAAATTTCCGATAATAGCCTGCCAAACCTAGAAAACTTCTTACCTCTGTCGGTGTTCTAGGCGGTTCCCACTTTTCGATTGCTTCAATCTTGACCGGATCAACCCGTATACCCTTCTGAGAAACAATATGCCCTAAAAACTAAACTTCCCGTAACCAAAATTCACATTTGGAAAGCTTAGCGTATAACCGTTCATTTTTCAATAACTCCAAAATCACACGAAGATGAGTAGCATGTTCTTCTTTAGATCGAGAATAAATAAGAATATCATCGATAAAAACAATTACAAGTTTATCGAGATAAGGTTTACATATCCGGTTCACCAGATCCAAAAAAGTCGTCGGTGCGTTCGTCAAACCAAAAGGCATTACCAAAAATTCGTAGTGACCATAACGAGTACGAAAAGCGGTTTTCAAAACATCTTCTTCCCTAACTTTCAACTGATGACAACCTGAACGTAAATCAATCTTTGAAAAGTAATTGGCCCCAACTAACTAATCAAACAAGTCATCAATTCTGGGAAGTGGATATTTATTCTTTATTGTAAGTTTGTTCAGTTCCAAGTAATCTATGCACATTCTCATCGACCCATCTTTCTTCTTTACAAATAGAACTGGTGCACCCCACAGAGAAGTACTTGGTCTAATAAAACCTTTATCAGAAAGTTCTTGCAAATGAGACATCATCTCTTTCATTTCAGAAGGAGCTAGATGGTATGGTGTACGTGCAACAGGAGCAGCACCGGGTGTCAAATCAATGCTAAACTCTATTTGTCTATCGGGAGGAAGACTAGTTAAGTCATCATGAAAGACATCTGGAAACTCACAAACTACCGGTATGTTTTCAATTCTACTCTTTTCTTTCTTGGTATCAATCACATAAGCTAGGTAACTCGGACATCCTTTACTAACACATTTACGGCCTTTTAACATAGAAATTAGACAAGACTGACGATTCCTACGATCACCATATATTACAACCGGTCCCTTCCCAGGTAAACCAATATTGATCAACTTTTTCTCACATACAATACTGGCCTGGTTTTCAATTAACCAGTCCATTCCCACTACCACATCAAATTCAGTTAAAGACATTGGAAATAACTGAATTGGTACATGACATCCCTCCACATCAATATAACAAGCATCAATTACCTCCCTAACAGATACCTGATTGTCAATAGCAATTTCTACCACTAATGCACAATTTAACACTTTCGGCTTCACATTCAGGCAATTAATAAAAGGAGATACGAAAGATCGGTTTGCACCGGAGTCAAATAACACCTTAGTATTGAGTTTATTAGAAATGTACCTGTTACCACATCGGGAGTTTCTTCAGCCTCAACTGTCGTCATTTGAAAAGCATGACCCTTAGCTTTTGGCGGTTCGGCCTTTCGTGTGTCTCCCTTACCACCCTGAACACTTCCCGATACATTGCTTCCCCGTGCTTTCATTAATGGAAAATCGTTTTGTAGATGATCTGTAGAATTACAATGATAACAAAATCTAGTAACCCGACAATCCCTGGCGATATGATTCGACTTTTCACATTTATAGCAGTTTCTTGTATCAAATCTACACTCACACTGATGAACTTTATTACATTTAGGACACAACCTTTCAGTTGGTCTAAAAGGCAGACAAACATCAAATCTAGAAAATCTTGATTTCTTAGGATCAAAGACTGGCCCCTCCCACTTCTTTTTTCCAAAACTCCTCTCACTCACATCTCTCTTGCGGTCTCGTTCAGTGGTTTCCGCAGCATCAACCGCGGAAGTGAAAGTGTCTGATCAGATAGCAATATCCAACCCCCTGTTAGAAGAATTAAGCCCAAAGATATACCGTTCTACTTTCCTAGCTTCAGTAGACACATAATACTCAGCAAAACGAGACTTTTCTAAAAACCTTGTCGTGTAGTCCCTAACAGACATGTTCCCTTGTTTCAAATTCATAACTTCTTCTTCCAACTGTCGGATTGCGGTTTGGGGACAAAACGGATTTTTGAAAGCATTCCCATGAAAAAGTTTGAAAAACATTGGGTCCTTTCGAAGATATCAAAGCTTCCCACCAATACAAAGCATCAGATTTAAGCATTGCAGTTCCAAATAAAACTCGATCCTCGTCAGCACATTTTTTTGTTTTAAAAATAGCTTCAATTTCTTTCAACCAACGCATGGCTTTAATAGGATCTCGCTCACCCGAATACGTTGGAGGTTTACAAGTCAAAAACATTTTATAATCACATTTCTTTTGGATAGGAACATTAACAATCGGAGTATGTACCTCCGTTTCCAAAATAGGGTCGGGTTCATGTAGTTCTTCCGTTTCTGTATGATGAGGATGTCCAAACATAACCTGTAAATTAGCTTGAAGTTTACCCATTTCCTCAGCTAGATCAGCTCGAGTAACATATTCTGTGTGTGAAGGATTACCCCTACCTTCGGATCTACCCCGACTTCCAGTCCGACCACTACTCGAACTTTCTTGAATCGAACGTTCCTGTTCCAAGTGTATCCCTTACCTCAATCTACCTCTCCGACCCTGACTTCTTCCTCGAGTATCTGAAATAATTTCATTGATAATTCCCGTTCGTGGATTAGCCTTGTCTGGATTTCATGTTTCATCTCTGGGAATCCGACGAGAACCGCTTGCCATCCTGTCAATTCACAAAATATTGATATACACGTAAGCACATACCCAATATAATAAGGTATTCCAATTCAAACATTCACTTGTAAGCTCATAATTACATTGGCCAGATGTAATTTGAATTTACTTTACATGTCGTTCTTTCTACCCATTATATATAATATCCCAAGGTTCTAGACATAATACAGACATCTTATTTCATAAAAAAAATCATGCAGTTTAAGTCTAGGTATGGATCCGAGTACCTAAATCCCTTAAACTTAAGCTCTGATACCAACTGTAACAACCCACCCTAAACAAATAACAGTTAGCATACAACAAGTATAAACATATATAATACAAACACCCAAATATACATATTGGTCCCAAAGTCCAAAACTACAACACGACATATAACAATACCAACTTTTTGCTTTCGAATGTAAGTACATAAATACATACATACATACTTACATAATACTAAATCCAACAAAACATTATCATATAACATTGTTTAGCTAGAAGAAGTAACTCATATCAGCTTCCCACGTACAACACATTTCTTCATATAATATCACACCTTATCTTTTTCTATTGCCTTACCCGTCATCTGTCCTGGAATACAGATTTAGAAAACAATGAGGATTAGACCAATTGGTCTAAGTGAGATAATCCCAAGCATTTCAATAATAATATTATGATAACATTTATATGAAATCATTATCAACCAATCACATCTTAAATCTCATGCAATGTGCACAACACACTCTGTTGGCCTATAACACCAACAACCCATGGCCATAACAACATTAGTTGGCCGCGCTAAGCGCAACTAATTAATTTACTCCGAAGTACCTTAAGTACAACCAACTCCGCTGCCCCTTTTTGTACAGCCAACTCCATCCGGCCTCTAAGTCCGGCCAAAATGCAATAGTGTAGTGAAATGTTCAAACAAATGAGATTTTATTTCCATAATCACATTCCATGTAACTCACGATCATTACTACACATATATCACATATTAACCACTTCATAACATAAGTATTCCAGTTGAAAAACGGTTAAAAGAAAATTCACCTTGTTAATAGTTTGAAGCCACACACGCGCAAACAATACAACCGAACACCACCATCAAACTTCACTAACGAGGGGCAACCGAGCCTGAAATAAATACACGTTGATGAAATGCACATAATTATATGTATATAAGACTCACTACCACAATTTACAACCTTAACAACCCACCGGACGCCCCCGAATCGCAACCGAGCTAGAAACCGAACAACCAATGTCGAAACAAAAGACTTGGAGTTGAGATATGCTCAAACTAACATGTCCAATGTGTTCAAATGCTATTCTACACTCAAAACGAGTACCCATACCCCTATATTACGCACAGAAACGACACGAGTACACAACAAACAAAAATCGGAAAATGCTGAAACAGTGCTTGGCGCGACTTTGGTGCAACCAGAACCGCGCCAAAGGTCGCGCGGACCTCTGTTGGACAATAAATAGCCCCTGATTCAGTCCCTTAACACCAAACTCAACCCCAACTGAATTAGGTTCATTCTATGGAGGTTTTAGCATGAAAATGAGGTTCTAACATCAAATAACATGAAGGAATCCATATAGCAACTCTATACACATATGCACTCAATCCAATCCATGATCAAGAATGGCCATGAAAGGAGCTCCACATCCAGTGGCGGATCCAGAAAGAATAATAGTAGGGGGCCCAAAAAAATTACCAATCTAAATTAACACTTAACAAATAACAAATTAGCAGTGGTAAAAAAATAGCAATTATAAAGAGTTTTTACCCAAATTAGCAGTGAGCATCGCATAGTAATCTTTCTTTTTTGAGCAATGGGCCAGCTACCAAGGGGCCTCAATTAAAATCTCTAGGGGCCCAGTTCTAATTTTAACTGATTTAAGAAGTAATAACTTTTTTTGGCTATGTAGATTTGGGCTGGTAGGGGGCCCAGGACCCCAAACCCTTCAACCTCCATCCGCCCCTGTCCACATCACCATCCATGGCAAAGTATCAAACTCAACCTTAAACAAGCAATATGAGCCATGAAAGGAAGAAACCTCATACTTCATGACTTTTATTCACAAGATAGACTTCTTAAACTAGAAAATTATCCATACCCTATTACACAAACCCTTAAAACCTAAACCAACACCATCATGAAGAAGAAGAAGCTAAGACATCAAAACTAACACATACCTGTAGCAAGGCTCCTTGAGGAAATACTTGTATTTACAAGATGAGACAAATCCTAGCTTTTCCCTTCCTTTGGCTTTCTTTCTCCCTTTCACGACACACACACCTTCACACACTTCACCTTTTTGAATTTTCAGCAAATGAGTCTATGACTCATCAACACCCACATGACTCACTATATCTGAGGCTATTTTCACTTAAGACCAAATCTATGACTAAATAACCATAAGACCCTTTAACAAAAACTATTGACTAACAACTCGTAATCTAACTCATGAAGTCATAATAGAATCCTTAGGATTCTATTACATGATATTACAACATTCTAAACTAATAAAGCCAAATAACATAACTTAATTTACCCTTTAATCTAAGATATACTCATAAAAATAATAAGGGCACTTACCGGGTTATCATACTTGTTCTTCACAGTTAAACTTTCTGATCAATTATTTCATTTGTTGCAAACACTGTGCGTAATGAGTCATTCCAGTTCGCGCTTGAATTTGTTCTTTGATATTCATTAGCAATTTATAATGACTTCTGATTACGTCAGATCAGAACTCGTTCTTAAAAGTATGACTTCTGATTACCTCAGATTAGAACTCGGACTTTATTCTTATGACTTCTGAATAATTCAGTTTAGAACTTGCTCTTAAATGCTTTCACTTCTATATATTTAAGTTTAGAACTCGTACTTCACTGTTTACTTAACTGATTTATTTGATATATGCAATGAGTGTTAGGACTTTATATTGTTTCTATGGTCTATCCAGAACCGAAAGGACCTACCCAAGAAACACATCCATTTATAGACAACAGTGAGGGGTCTAGATGCATAGACGAGTTTGGAGAGAAAAGAAAAATGGTGAGGCTATGACAGGACTTAAAACAATTATTGGTCCTTACCAAACCGAGTCAGTTAGCCGGGTAACCACACAATCTATTCATTCTCGTTCTTTAGACATGAATATTGAAATAGACATAGACCCAATGTCGATAACTTGTGTCACCCCACCCAGCCACTCAAACATCTCACAAAAGATGATTGTTTCATAAATGCACGGAGATTTAGCACATAATCTATCTATTCCTCACTTGGAGGTCTTAGATATTGAAAAAGGAAGACATCAGCTTCGGTCTCCAAACTTCATATTCTAATCACCGTGTCTATTGATTTTAACTTGCGTCCTAGGTTAAATCAATCTTTGAGCCAAATCGATATGATTTCTTTCTTTCACACAAGCACGAGTCTTTGTGATTCCAATTGCATATCCTCGTGATATTTCCAGAACAGTTTTGAGAAGTAAATTTTTAAAATTTTACTTCAGTGATAACTGGAAGTCCTATCAGAGATACCCCAATGCCAACTCTAAACATAGGCCACACAATTATTTTGATTGTTGTGATAACAGTTACTATTGTGTTTCTATGTTAGTTGATTACCCTATTTTGGCTTAATGTCTTAATTGGTATTTTGCTACTCATCAGTGTTGTCTTTAAAGTTACACGATGCTCAGGATGCTCCTAATCATCATGAGGGGAGTAACTGTTATGTTATATTTTGTGCTGATAAGATTACAAGTTGTTTGTGTTCCATCCCTTGAAGTTGGCTTCAAGTTGAAGCCATGAAGACTAAGAGCATAATTCAAAGGGGAGCTTGGAAAGACATGAAGACAAGCATCACTAATGTTTTTCTAAGATTCAAGAGGAAGAGAAGATCAAGACCTGAAGATTTCAAGATCGTATTTTTCTTTATATAACTTTAGGGGGAGATTATTAGGACTAAAAGTCCTATAAAATAGAAAGTGATATAAAGAAAAGAATACTGTTATTTATTTGTTTGTTAAAAGCCTTTAATTGGTTTTATGGGCTTTAGTGTGTTATTGGGCCATGGGCCTTAGGCTTAAAGCCTTAGTATTTAAGGTGTGTTTAGAGAGGAAATCAGGTTAAGCTTTGTGAGATTAGTCGTGCGCCTGATTGTGTTTAGAGAGAGTTTGTATTTCATTCATATATTGTAACTCTCTACAATCATTCAATAAGATTAATCGTTTCGTTGTTACATTGTTACTTGATTGTCAAACTGGGATCTACAAGGTTAGTGTTGGACAAATATGAATTAATATTCGAATTTATTAGATGCATATGTTTTCAAATGATTTATCTGGTTACCATTTACAAGCCTAAAACATCCTATGCTTTCTTCTTTGTACTTTTCTTGTCATGAAAGTAGTCTATGGGATTGAGTAGTTGCAGTTAAGTTGGTTTTTAAGTAGGAGAGTATCATCTGTCTGAATTGTTCTTTTCAGAAGTTGCTGAAATTTGTTATAATATGATAAAGCAAATGATTAAGATGATCCTTTACTTGATTAATGATGTTTACCTTTTAATTTTGTAAAATTTAGTGATAGTTGTGAAAGAAAGAATGTTGGTCCCGAAGGGTTATACAAGTTTGTAGAAGGGGGGGGGGGGGGTGAATACAAATACAAATTTTTATCTTTAAAATTGTTTATTGATTTATATCAAACAATTTACAGTTTGTTGCGGAATAAGATCAAGTTAAAAACCTAACCTAAACAAACTATTAGAATCACACAGAATTCTTGCACTTAGAAAGAGAGAGGATAAGAAAAGTAGAGAGAGTTTTCTTGCACAAAGTATTTCAGCGAGGAAGCAGCTTCTTCAAAATGAAGTAGGGTTTCCTACTTATAATGCATGCATTTAATGCAAGTCAGTACAACTTTATATGTGGCAGCGTCTGGTTGGTTGCATGAGTTTGACTTTAGCAAACATCAATTTTGGCCACATGATGAACAGTGTAGTTGCAGATTGGTTTGTACGATCCTGGACAAGGGATGTCCTTCTGAAAAATCGTACAAAAGTGTGCCAGGGGATAAGACAAAAGTTGATTGTAGAACAGGCTTCATGATCAGTGAACGCTGAATGAATCTTTATCAGCGAATGATAAAGTTCAGCTGTCGCTGAAGTCTTTTACTTGAAATTCGCGTGAAATGGACAAGTCTTGTCTTCGCTGATATCCGCATCAAGTCACTAGTAGACTTAGTCACTCGTTCTTCAGCTTGGTCTTCGATTTCAGCTTTAAACTCAGTTGTCGCGAGTCTTGTCTTCAAGGATCATAAGCAAACAATTACAAGATGAACTATCAGCGATCATCAGTAAGGCTGAACATGCTCAGGGCTCACTGATGTACAGTTATCGCTGAAGTATAACTTCAAGCATATGTTTTCCATCAACGATACTAAATAGACATAGTATATTTTCTTAGATGGTGAAACACTGATACATATTGTTTACTTACAATTTTCAGTAAATAATTCTAAGAGTCGTTATCAAATCACTAAAGGGTTTGGATCAACAATCTCCCCCTATTTGATGATGACATAGCAATAAAAGAAAATTTCTAAGTTAAAAACATAAGGATAAAAAGGACTCGTAGATACGTGTCCCATTTACTGTTTTCAGGGATCTTTTCTAGTACTGATGGAGTAAAGTACTTCATTGAAATTTTTCATTAACTTCGTAAACAAGATGTTGATCCAAACCCTCAGTGATTTGATAATGACCCTCTCTTATAAGTAGTGAAAATTGTAAGTAAACAATATGTATCAGAGTTTCACTATCGCTGATAAGTACTAAGATCTTCCAGTACCGCTGATAGGAACTCTCGCTTTTTAAGTTAAACATTCAGCGAAACTGTTCACCATAAATGCTCTGAGTCTGTTCAGTCATTATGATGATCGCTGATAAGTTAGTTGTTTACTTATGATTTCTGAAGACAAGTTTCACGTCAACAAAGGTTCTACGCTGAAGTCGAAGATCAAGCTCAAGAACCAGCGACAAGTCTCCTAATGAACTGATGCGGATCAGCGAAGACTCAGATTTGTCCACTCAACGTGAAGTATCAAGTACAAGACTTCAGCTATCGCTGAACTCTATCAATCGCTGATATGAAATGATAGATCGCTGAATCAACGAAAGCTGATCATGAAGTCCTCCGTACAAAGTACTTTTGTCTTAACCCCCCTTGCACGACTCCGTACGAAATGTCAGAAAAGAACCTCCGAATATCTGAAATCGTACAACCACTCTGATACCACGGGCACGTTCGAAGACGACATGGAACTTTACTCAGGCACCCGTGACTTTGATGAGTTCACCAATCCTCCTGCAGGTCCTAACTTGGGAGACATCAACGCCTCTCTGAAATCAATGGAAACAAAGCTGAAAGGTCTCACCACCACTCTCTCCAACAACTCTTCAGCTGTAACAAACGCTGAAGAGAATCTTCAAAAGCTGACAACGGTGGTAGAGAAGAAGGCTTCCACAGATGACATGAAGCAGCTTGACAAGACTCTCAGCGACTTCGCCAAGGTGCTCGCTGATATCTACACAAACTACACCTCTCTCAAAAGCTCAGTTTCGTCCATGTCCAGCGAATTTACAACGCTGAAGACATCGGTTGGAACACTAGAGGGAGATATGTTTGCTGTGAAGACAAATGTCAACACTATGACGACTGACTTAAGCTCTGTAAAGACTGACGTTGGTTCGATGAAGACTATGATCGAATAGCTGCTACACAAGGCAAATGCTCCTGCCCCTTACCCCGTCCCTGAAACTGAGAACTTCACAGCGGCGGATCGCAAAGAGCTGGAAAAGATCAATCCTGCTATTTCTGTCCTTGAAGACAGATTAGCAAAGATTGAAGTTTGTGTAGGTCTCTCTGGCCAAAAAGACAGAGAACCTACCAACGCTGCTGAATCTACCCATTCCTCCCCCAGTCATCATGAAAAAGAGGGGGAGAAGAGCGCTGAAAACCCTTCCAAGAGCGCTGAAGACCTTTCCCATGATGAATCTATCAGGGGAGAGAAGAACGAAGACCTCACCTTCACTGAAGAGGGTGAGAAGACTATTGAAGCTGAAGCAGCTGCTGGACCTCAGGGAGATGAACACCCTGAGGGAACCGAGAAGCTCGCCTCTGTATCTGAGGGGGAGCAACTCGAAGAAGACGCTGAAGAATCCACAGCAGAAGATGATGAAGCCGTCGACATCCCTGATAATGAACCATCTTCTTCTCCAAAGAATGATGATGATGATGATGACGAAGATGACGATGACTTCTTTATCGTCAAACCTGCTCCAAAGATCAAAGCTCTTAAGGGAATCTCGATAAATGAACCTTCAGGGGAGCGGACAAAGACAAAGCCCTCAGCCTCTAGAGCTGAGAAAGGCAAAGGCAAAAGCGTCGCTGAAAATGACAATCTGACGATCTTGCTTGAAAAGCCGGTTTGTCAGGTACACTAAACATCTCTTACTCCATCCCTCCTCTATCATACACTATCAGTTCCTCTACCCAAGCCTATACACTTGAACATTTTTCTCTCTATCTGATTCTACCCAAGTTCTTACTTGTAAGATCGCTGTGTTTCAGCTAGTCCTCTCCCCTGTTTGAGGATATCGCTGAAGGCTCCACAACTGCGACTTCACCAATAATACCAGCTGCCGCTGAAGAAATAATCCCAGTCTTGGATTTGATCTCTGAGACTGATGAACCTGAAGAACAGACTCTCTCACACAGACACAGACCTTCCTTAGCTCCTCAAAAGCTAAGAGAAGAAGAACAGAAGAAAAGAGAGGAAATAATAAAACGATTCGAGGATCAGCGAATCATTCTAAGGCGTGATCAACTGCCTTCAGTTCCTCCAAAGTTCAGAATTTCAAAAGTTGAATACAAGGAACACCTCAGAGCTGAACGCCTCATCGCTGAAAGAAAGGAAGCTGAAGAAAAAGACAGAGAATACGCCATCAAGCTTACTCAAGAATCTGTCAAAGACCCCAAGCTGAAATGTGTTCCCATTCAAGTCCAACGAAAGCTTTGGGAAGAAGCCCAGAAGATCGTGGAAAAGAAAACTGAAGTTTCTCAGACCACCCCGATATGGTGTAAAGAGAAAATACACTTCAGATATCGTCCAGCGAAGATCAACAAGTTATTCATCTCTGGAAGAACCTCTATCGGAGTACCTATTGTTGACATCAAACTTTTCAGAGAAGATGGCCAATCTGAAACCTTTCGCGCTGACACTGTAAAAAGGTATGGTCTCTCTGAATGGCTGGAGATGAGGTTAGCTATCCAAAAATCACAATCTAAGTACAAGGATCATTTCGAAAAGCTGATAAACAGACATATCAATTTGATATCTTCTTGTGTGGACATTCCTCCTCTTCCTGATCTTGAGCTGAAAAGAAAAAGGGCCTCTCCTAAGAAGAAACGTCAAGATTTAAACTCAGGTCCTGTCATACGAAATGAAACTAGAATTGGTTTCTCTCGCGCTGAAGTGCTTGGTCCTGACCCTGATCTATCTGCCCTTTACATTTCTTTGCCACCATGTGAACTTTTCGTCCCTGGTAAAGTCATCAGTAATCCTTATGGAATATTCTTTCTCGACTACGACGGACGTAAATGTTTTCAACGGATCGCTGAGCTTCCAATCACTCCAATCGAACAGCTCAGAGATCTCATCTACTGGTGTGACTTCAGAAAAGACATTCAGGCACGACACCTAAAACCCTTGATTTTTGAAGAAGAGCTGAACAAAAGAAAACGAGGTGTAACGGTTCCTGACTGGATGATCCCCACTGAAAAGACCCTTGATGAACTTCTCATTAAGGAAGAACCTCTGTAAGCTGATAGGATCGCCTCTTTCATCTATTTTATCAGTTATCCTTTTGTACTTGTAATTTATTTCGCTTGTACTTGTAATCTTTCCATTTCTCTTTGTATCCTGATTCAAAGTTTTTAAAAAAAGATTTCAGCGAATGTACTTTACTCCATCAGTACTGAAAAGATCCCAGAAAACAGTAAAAGGGACAAATATTTTATGAGTTCTTTTTATCCTTATGTTTTCATTAAATATCAATTTTCTCTGTTGCTATGTCATAATCAAATAGGGGGAGATTGTTGATCCAAACCCTCAGTGATTTGATAATGACCCTCTCTTATACTTAGTGAAAATTGTAAGTAAACAATATGTATCAGAGTTTCACTATCGCTGATAAGTACTAAGATCTTCCAGTACCGCTGATAGGAACTCTCGCTTTTTAAGTTAAACACTCAGCAAAACTGTTCACCATAAATGCTCTGAGTCTGTTCAGTCATTATGATGATCGCTGATAAGTTAGTTGTTTACTTATGATTTCTGAAGACAAGTTTCACGTCAACAAAGGTTCTACGCTGAATTCGAAGATCAAGCTCAAGAACCAGCGACAAGTCTCCTAATGAACTGATGCGGATCAGCGAAGACTCAGATTTGTCCACTCAACGTGAAGTATCAAGTACAAGACTTCAGCTATCGCTGAACTCTATCAATCGCTGATATGAAATGATAGATCGCTGAATCAACGAAAGCTGATCATGAAGTCCTCCGTACAAAGTACTTTTGTCTTAACCCCCCTTGCATGACTCCGTACGAAATGTCAGAAAAGAACCTCCGAATATCTGAAATCGTACAACCACTCTGATACTACACTGTTCATCCATGCGGCTACTAAGGTTGTCAACCAAGGTCAATGACATACAACCAACCAGCTGATGATACGTGTAAAGTATATACTGACTTGCATTAAATGCATGCAGTATATAAATAGATGAACTCACTTCATTTGAAGTAATTTGCTAACTCTGGACAAGTTCAAATCTCTTATCTCAAGATAGGTTATTATTAGTAATTTCCTTATCTCTCTTAGTGCAAGAAACCTTAGTGTTCCAACTTGTTTAGATTTAGGTTTATCCTTAATCTTGTTTCCGCAACAAGCTGTAAATTGTTAATGATTTATCAATAAACAATTTAGATAAGTAAAATTTGTGTGTTTGTATTCAACCCCCCCCCCCCCCCCCTTATACAAACTTGTATAGGCCTTCTGGACCAACACAAGATTACAAGGGAAGTGGAAAAATTATAAGTACAATGAAAATAGTTACAAGTACAAGAAGTTATAAGCTGATAAAATAGAAGAATACAAAAGGTGATTCTATCAGCTATTCAGGTTCTCCCTTGAAGAGAAGTTCATCAAGGGTGTCAGTCTTTGGAATCATCTAATCAGGGACATTTATTCCTTGATCTCTTCTTCGTTTGGCTTTACGGTAGATCTGAGGCTTGATGAATCTTCCAAGGAATGAGCGCTCACACCAGTACAAGAGATCTCTGAGTTGTTCGATAGGAGCGATGCGTAACTCAGATATTCTTTGAAATCATTGGCGACCATAGTAGTCAAGAAAGAATATGCCATAAGGATTACTGACTACCTTTCCAGCTTCAAAATCTTCAGCGGGAGGCAGAGAGATGTCTAGTCCTGAAAGATCAGCATCTGGACCAAGTACAGCTTCACAAGAAAAGTCAATACCAGTCTCGTTTCGTACAGCAGGGCCTGAAGATGGCAAAGGATTTTTCTTCGGAGCGGTTCGTTTTGGTTTGATGGCTGGAATGGGCAGATCAACAGTTGAGGAGACTTGGTCGATTAGCCTGTTAATAGCGTTTTCAACACAAGACTTGTAGCTTGATCGAGATCGCTGAATTGCGACCCGAATTTCCAACCATTCGTTAAGTCCAAGATTTTCCAACTTTGAGATATAGCATGTTCTTGACACTCCGTTCTCCCTGATTATCTGGACATCGACGATAGTAGTACCTCTGACAGTTTTCCCCTTCAGGTTTACCTGTTTTATTCTTGCTAGTAACATCTTGTAGTGGAGTTTCTTCTTGCACCAGGCAAGGGTGTTATCGCTGACGTTCCTTTTCTTTTTTTTCTTCTTACAAACATCTTTAAGCAGTTGTTGCTGGACTCTGAGAGGAAACTTATTTAGCTGAGGATCCTATACTGAACGTTTAGCAAGTTCAATAGCAAAGGCCTTATTAGTAAGCTCAGCCTTATGTTGTTCAGCGAGAATCTTCTCAGCCTTGAGAGCTTCAACGGTTTCTTTTGGAGTCAAACAGCTTAGATGGGCAGGAATGAATCGCTGACTTTCGAGCTTCTGAATCATCGCTGCTTTCCTTCTTCGTTCATCTTCATCTGACCTTTATGGAGTCAGAGAAGGTCTTCTGGGGTGGGAAAGCAGTTCTTCTTTAGCTTGTACTTCAGTCTCATCCAGAACAGAGACTGGGATTATTTGTTCTTCAGCGCTGAACGCTGGTATTATTTGCAGTTGTGATGGTGGAGAAACTTCAGCTGTAACCTCAAGCAGAGAAGAGAACTAGCTGAAACAAAATGATCACGTGAGTTAGATCTTTTAAAGGTAGAAGGAAATAGAGAAAGAATTGGATAAGTGTTTAGAGGTTTTATGAGGAGTAGGGTAGAAATTGAGATTGTGTAGAGGAGGGAGGCAGTGTATGGAAAGAAAAGATAACATACCTGACAAGTTGGCTGTTTGAGAAGTGTAGCCAAGTTGTCTTTAGCAAGGCCTTTATTCTTGCCATGCTGCGTCTTCTTAAGAGATTTTGCAGCGGTCCCCTCCCCTGGTTCTTTAATAGAAACCCCCTTTAGAGCAGGGGTTTGATCACCTCATGATGGAAGAAAAATTCGTCTTCATCATCATCATTTAGAGGCTTAAAAGATGGTTCTTCATCATCAATGTCGACGCCTTCTTCATCTTCTTCTTCCTCCTCATCCTCAGAGCGAATTTCCACAGTGTTGTCAACTGGGGAATTAGGAGTGTCTTTGCCTTGCTCCCCTCAGATGGAGAGGGACTTTCAGCGGTTCCCTCAGGATTGTCAGTTTCTTGAGGGTCTTCCTTTTCACTTTCTTCCTCCCCCTCAATAGTTCAGGGGAAGCCTTCAGTGTTCTTCTCCCCCTCTTCCACCGAATGGGGGGAGGTTGTAGGGTCTTTAGCAAGGTCATCAACGGCGACCTCAGAACCCCTGTCTTCCAGGCCAGGGTGCCCTGAAGTAGATGGTTGATTTCTTTCAACCTCTGCCATTCTGTCTTCAAGGCCAGAAATAGCAGGGGTGGTTTCCGTGATGAATTCCACAGCCATATCTAACTTCTCCCGGTCATCCTGAGAAAAGTGATATAGAGGGACAGTGGGAACCTCTAGCTGCTGAAGTATCTTAGTGAGCAGAGTATTTGATTCAGCAACCTGTTTAGTGAGACTGCTCACCTCACCTTTGAGACCAGAGTAATCGGTCTTCATCGTTCCCACCTCGCTGCTAAGGAGGGATAAATTGTTGGAGAGATCGTTGATGGTGTTCTGTAGGTTGGAGAGGTTGGTTGAAACAGCGTTCTCCAAAGCATTCACTCCCCCTTGCAGAGAGGAAATGTCAGCCGATGTTGCTTTGGCTGCAAGGGAGGTGGAGATATCTTTCAACGTATCCCCAATAGTAGTTATCGCTGAGGTGTTGGTGTTGATGGTGGTGGAGAGATTGTCCCATTTCCCAATGATATCCGTGAGGGAATTGGTGATAGTGCCAAAGTTTGGACCTGAAAAGAAATTAACTTGTGAGCGAAGGAAAGCTCAGAAGTTAGGGGTGTAGAGAGGGATATAGATTGTGTTTGGATACCTGTAGGATTGGGGTTGGAGAAGATGCCTAAGTCGCGAGTTCCTCCCCAATGTTCCATGTCGTCCTCGAAGGAACGAGCAGGGATTGTTGTTGAAGAACCTACAGGTCCAGTGAAGTTGCGCCGCATCAACTTTTGCAGTGTGGGGCTTGTATCCATCAGCGAGAGAGATGGAATTGATGGAGTGAAGCTAAAGGTAGGAGAGACCAAAGGAATAGTAGGAGCAATGGTTGAGAAGAGTGGGGCAGACGGATCAGAGCTGGTGACGCTGGAAAAGACCTCTGTAGCGCTTTGAGGCGCTGAGGATGTTGGGTTCTCATCCATAAAAGTTTCAGAGAACGTAGTCTCTGGAATGGTTGTGGAAGGAAATGCTTCAGCAGATGTGGTAGATTGGACCACGAAATCATCCAGCGTTGCCTGTGAAGAGGCCCACATGGAGTCTTGCGCTTGGGAGGGCTGAGGTTGCTCCTTTGAGGTCTTCTTGGACATATGGGTGCCAAGTGGGATGATGAGGGTTTTCTCTTTTTCAGAGAGGTGGTTGTTGCAGCATGAGTCGCAACGGGGGGTTGCACCGCTGCATGAATGGTCGCAGAAGAAGAAGAAGTAGGGCGGAGAAGAGAGAGAAGAGTAGAAAGACTTACCTCGCCTTCGATGGGTTTGAAGTCGAGCACCTTGGGGCCTACCTGGGAGAGCCTGTAGTCTCCCTGAGTGGGGTAGTGGCAGCCCAGAGCCATTTGCAGAACGGCTGAGATGATCCTCGGGTAGGGAACTGTTGATGAGCGTTCAAGTTGCTCTACCCGATCCACCAGGTCTTCAAAACTAAAGCGAGCATAGTCAACATGCAGGCCTTTGAGGAATGCATAGGCCATAGCGAGTTGGGATTTGCTGGCTTTATCAGTGGATTCAGTCTTTGCTGTCATGCAGCTTATGACGTGTGCAAAGATGAAGTTGAGTTCAGAAGGCATTTTGTTCTTTAGAAGCGTTGTTATCTTCTTCTCAGGTTCCTTGTTGCGGTTTATGTTCCAGAGATAGTTCATTTGATCAAGGAAGTTGATCAAGATTTGCTTACCCTCAGGGGTGTTAGGGTCAGTGAAAGGAACGAAGGGGTTGGCCTTGGTACTTCCAGGTAAGTTCAGTGCTGATCTGAGTGCAGCAGGGGAAACGGTTCCATGACCCAGCTCGGTTTGAAAACCGATAACTGAGTATTCTTCGCCAATCGTTTTGGAGACAGTAGTGGTGCGGTGTGTAGTATACCAGAACTGCTGTAGGAGATGACGATGAGCAGGGGGGTTATGGTCATGGCTGTTGAGAGTGGGCATGTTTTGAAAAAATTGACAGCGTCAGCAAGATGAGGGGCTTGCTTCATTTTGGGAAACTCCAAGAGGGAATATGAGTTGTTGGAGGCAAAGGTTATTTGGTTCAGCTCATGTTTCAGGTTGTCAGCCTTGGTCATGGTGGAAGAAACAGCAATGGTAGCAGGAATGTTGGAAGATGCCATTTCTGTTAGAACACAAAGATATCGAAGAAAAAGTCTTAAAATGGAAATAGTTATCCAAAATAAGGGTTTTTTAGTTTTAGAAAGGTTAAAAACTAGTAAGAAACATTTTTTTCCCGTTTCCTTTTTAAGGAAAGGGATTTTGGAAAAACATATGAGTGTTTAAGTTTAAGATTTTTTATTATAAACTCAAAAGAAAAACTGTATTTCAAGTTTTGTCCATAAGATCATGAAGAAAATGATTTTATGTTTGAAAACCGTTTGTTTTGATCCAATGTATCAAGAAATAGGATCAAAACAAGATATATAAAAGATATAAGAGAAGAAGATATGAACATGTATGAGTGAAAGTCAAAGATTCGATCAACAGGTTTTTAATATCCCAGATTCAAGAACACAATCCTTGAAAATTTTCTTGCATGAGAGAGTTTGTGCGCGTAAAAGGTAAAAATATAAACATGAAGAGTTTATATAGTGAGTATAGAGAGAGAAAGTGATGAGCGGGAAAAGTTACTCGTCATGACACGAACACGTCCCATGAAGCTTATTGGACAAGAATTCGAAATGGGCGAACGTGTCAAACAAAAAGTCGCGCTAGGGGTTATCTGTTTGATGACGTCATGGTCAGAAACGTCTTTTCATTTTCAAAACACCTCCCTGAATGGTTCAGGGACAATTTTAAATTAAGAAACACTGAAAAAGAAAGTTTCAGTGATAGATTTGTATTTCAAAAAATCACTGAATTGAAAAATATTAGTGACCAAATTTATTTGAAAAACAACATACTGAAGTAAACTTCAGCGAAAGGAATAGAAAAACATACCTTAGTATCAGCGAATTATTTTGTTCAGAGATTAGAGGATGAATTAAAGAGATAGAATTTCCTTTATCACTGATCTAGTGCGTTACCAGTGAAGAATTATTCTTCAAGGTTCAGCATGCCAAGCTCGCTGATGAGAAAGTTGAATCTTGTCTCATCAAGAGGTTTGGTGAAAAGATCAGCTAACTGAAAGTCAGTAGGGATAAAGTGAAGTTCAATGTCACCATTCATCACATGATCTCTGATAAAATGATACCTGATCTCTATGTGTTTGGTCTTTGAGTGTAGCACTGGATTATTTGCTATAGCGATGGCACTTGTGCTGTCGCAATAGATTGGAATTTTGTAGAGCTGAAGGTCATAGTCTAATAACTGATTTTTCATCCATAAGACCTGAGCACAACAGCTTCCAGCATCTACATACTCAACTTCAGCTGTAGAGGTGGACACTGAACTTTGTTTCTTACTTGTCCAACTCACCAGCTTTCCATCCAGGAGCTGACAGCCTCCTGTGGTGCTTTTTCTATCCAGTTTGCAGTCTGCAAAGTCACTATCTGAATAGGCAGTTAGATCAAACCCTGAGTCTTTGGGATTCCAAAGACCTAGGTTGGGAGTACCCTTAAGATATCTGAAAATTCGCTTTACAGCGATCAGATGAGATTATTTGGGTTCTGATTGATATCGTGCACACAAACAAGTTGCATACATAATATCAGGTCGGCTAGCTGTAAGATAAAGAAGAGAGTCGGAAATCCCTCGGTATGCAGTGACATTAACAGGCTTCCCTGAAAGATCTTTGTTAAGTGTCAGCGGCGGTGCCATAGGTGTTTTCATAGTTGAGCTTTGAGTTAAATCAAATTTTTTCAGTATATCTTTGACATACTTACCTTGGTGGATAAAAGTACCCTTATCAGATTGCTTGATATGGAGTCCAAGGAAGTAATTCAGTTCACCCATCATACTCATCTTATATTCAGATTTCATTCTTTTTGCAAAGCGAGTACATAATTTAAGGTTAGTAGAACCAAATATAATGTTATCGACATATATTTGAACAAGAATAATATGACCTTTTACTTTCTTGAATAATAGAGTGTTATCGATTTTACCACGCTCAAATTTTTCGATAAGGAGAAAAGATGAAAGAGTGTCATCCCATGCACGTGGAGCTTGTTTCAGTCCATAGAGTGCCTTATCTAGCTTATAGACATAACCTGGATGCTTAGGATCTCAGAATCCTGGAGGTTGTTTGACATAGAGATTTTCGTTCAGCCTTCCATTGAGAAACGCTGACTTGACATCCATTTGAAAAACATTGAAATCTTTGTGAACAGCGTATGCTAGAAATAGACGAATAGCTTCTAGTCTTTCCACTGGGGCAAAGGTTTAGTTTCATAATCTATGCCTTCCTCTTGTCTGTATCCCTGAGCAACTAGACGAGCTTTGTTGCGGGTTACAGTTCCATCTTCATCTAACTTGTTGCGATAGACCCACTTAGTGCCTATCACTGATTTGTCAGATGGTCTTCGAACAAGATTCCAAACCTTGTTTCTTTCGAATTCAGTCAGCTCTTCTTGCATAGCGCTGACCCAATTTGGATCTTTGAGGGCATCATCAACCTTCTTTGGTTCAATTAGTGAAATAAAATTAACATATAAATAACTGTTACCTGCACTGTGTCGAGTCTGAACACCTGCGTTTGTATCACCAAGAATTTGATCTATGGGGTGATTTATAGTCCATCGTAGAGCAGGAGCAGGAGCCGATGACTCAGAGTGAACTTCTGGAATCACTGAAGAGGAAACTTCAACGATGTCAGGTAATAGAGACACGATAGGCAAAACAGATGAAACTTCATTTACTGATTGTTGAGAGATTGATGGAATATCAGATGATGGTTCAGAAACAGGCATAATGTTGATTGGAACAACTGAGACCCAAGATGAGGAATCAGCTTTACTTGTCTGCATGATGGGAATGATGACAGGATCATCATCAGCGGCTGGTGTGTTGACCTGAGGGTCAGAGTTAGGAATAGTTTCTGAATCCCAAAATGAGAAAACATCCATTGATTAAGTTATTCGTTATCAGCAGAGGGTCTAAAGTTCGCTGAACGGGATTCATCAAAGGTGACATGAATAGTTTCTTCTACAGTCTGTCTTCTTTTATTGAAGACTCTAAAGGCTTTGGATATGGAAGAATATCTAAGAAATATTCTGTCGTCAGCTTTGGGATCAATATTTTCAAGAGTATCTCGGTTGTTTAAGATGAAGCACTGACAACCGAAAATATGAAGAAAGCTGATAGATGGTTTTCTTCCATGGAAAAGTTCATAGGCAGTCTTGTTGAATCTTTTGACGATCAGCGATCTATTCTGCAAAAAACACGCAGTGTTGACAGCTTCTTCCCAGAATTGAGTAGGAAGATGAGAATCGTTGAGCGTTGAATGTGCAGCTTCGATGATCGTTTGGTTTCTTCTTTTAGCGACTTTATTTTGTTGTGGTGTTCTCACAGACGAAAAGTTGTGAGAAATACCCTTGCTTTCAAAGAAGTTTTCAAGGGAACAGTTTTCGAATTCAGTTCTATGATCACTCCTTATTGAGCGAACAGTAAGATTGTTCAGGACTTCCATTTTCCTGACAAAGGACAAAAGTTCTTTTGAGGTGTCACTATTAGCACGGAAAAACATCACCCAGGTGTAGCGAGAGAATTCGTCCACAATAACCAGTGTGTATATTCTTTCCAGCGATGGATTGAATGTTGACAGGGCCAAACAAATCCATGTGGAGAAGTTGAAGAGGAGATGTCACTGAAGAAACTTGCTTTGACTTGAAGCTTGCTTTAGTTGGTTTTACTTTTTCACACGCTGAACAAAGAGATTCCTTAGCGTATGAGTGTTGAGAAAGACCAGTGACTAACTCTTTTGAAGAAAAAGTATTCAACGTCTTGAAGTTAAGATGAGAAAGCCTTTTATGCCATAGCCAGTTGACATCAGTAGAGTCTTTGGAGAGAAAACAAGAGTTCTTAGTAGTTGTTGAGTCCATGTTTATTACATAAACATTTTCTAAACGATATACGCTAAGAGCAACTTTCTACTTCTTTTCAGTGATGAAACATGCTTCTTTAGTGAAGCAAACCTTGAAGTCCTTGTCACACATCTAACTGATGCTAAGAAGATTGTGTTTCATCCCTTCAATGTATGTGACTCTTCTGAAGGTTGTTGTACCATTAGAGAGTACACCAAACCCTCGGGTATAGCCTTTTCCATTTCCACCAAAGGTCACTAAGTGACCTTTCTCTTCCTTGTATTCAGTGAGCAGGTTTTTCTTTCCAAACATATGTCGAGAGAATCCGCTATCAAGATACCAGATACCCTTCGAGACCTGCAAACAAAGGAAGATTAGTTTGGAATAGGCACCCATTTTACGATGGGTCCACACTTGTCAGTGGTGGTTGAAGAAGTGGAAGGTTCAGTTATCTTCGCAGCATATGATGATTCAGCTTCAGTGGTAATCTTCACCTTGGTTAATTTCTTAACCTTGGTGGCATTTTTCACCTTGGCCTGATTTGCACCAGGGATGGTCTTCTTTGCCTTAGGGCATTTGTAACACCCGTAATTTCGGTAAGTAAATATCACCCGAATGTCTTGCAGCTTGAAAATGGTGGAATTTATGTTGGGGAGACATTACTTAAAGTCCCTAAGAGTATCAGGAGTTCTGGCATTGAAAAAGACGAGTTTCGGGGCTTGGTACGGGTCAAGCTACAATGACCGGCGACTATGATAGTGTCACAGTCGCGTGGCATAGTCGCGGGGAAGGGACAACCTTCGGTACACCTTGTGCGACTATGACCATGTCAATGTCGCGTGGCATTGTCGCGCCAAGGGTGCAGGGTGCTGTCAAATACGAATTTTCAGTCTTTTTCTCATTTCTCACTTCCAACCTCTTCCCTTTCTCTCCCAAATCGTTTTCCCTTCATCCCTAACGAACCCTAACTGATTTTAGGGTCCTTTCTTGAAGATTCGAGTATTTTTTCACCATCTTATGCTAGTGGTTTCATCTCTTAAAGTAAAGATCAAGTTTCATCTCTAACATTGAAGATTTTGGGGTTTTCTAGGTTTTCATCAAAACCTTAGTGGTAAGTTAATCCTCCTAGTTTCTAAAGCTTCTCGCGAGTTATAAATGCTCCATTTATGACTTCCTAGTGTTTTATTTCTCAAGTTTTTGGTTTAGATGATTTTGTGAAAGTTATGTCAAAATTAGGGTTTTTGGTATAAATGGAGATGTTGTTGATGATAATGTTCGAGAACGATTTCTTATGGTGGAATGTGATTTTGATGGTTGGAAACTTATGGATCTAGGTTTTTGGAAGCTTTGGCTTGGAGATTCAAGTTTCTTCAAAGGAGCTTACGTTTGGGAAAATCTAGATTTAGCCTAATCTAGCAAGGTGAGTTCAAGTTGATTTGTGAAAACGTTGTACATGCCAAAATGTTTATTTTAAAGTATTTGTGTGCTTTATATGAAATTATCTCTTGTTGAATTATTTAGTGGGTTTTGATTAATCAAAGTGTTGAACTTTGCAATTCTTGTGACACACCCACATTTGGGGATTTTGAGAAATTGATAAATAAATCACAAGCGAAAATGGTTTTATTAATTTATTGCATGAGTGAAGGTTATTTGGTCAAAATACACTTTTAGTGTTTGTTGTGATTATGCAATAACTATGACGGGTTACATTTTGAAAATGTGAACGTGTGAGTTGGGGATTTTGGTCAATCTTGACCGTATGAGTATTTTGAGAGTGGTAAACCTTTTATTTTGGGTCGAAGGCCAATTGATAATTTAAAAGGCAAAGATTTTGAGTAACGATGTGTTTTGGTTTACGAAACGGGTGGACAACACGTATTTAGCTAAATGGATATTTTGCCTTAAGTGCTTGATTTATACTCGAATGAGTCTTTTGAGTGTTTGTCGATTTTAGTAGCTCGAGGTGGAGCCGTGGATGTGTTATGTGCCTAAATTGCGTTTTATTTGAGTATGTGCATCCCTTGAGTGTTTTGTCTTATATGTGAAGACCGTTTGATGACTTTGTATTCTTAGCGCCCTTTGGACTAATGAACTATGATGGGTTATATGCATTGTTGAGTTATAAAAGATTTGCGTATACGTATACACACATACATATAGATGCATGCATGATTTTGACTTCATTGGGAAGGTGGCAATGAAGGGGTTGTGAGATTATCACGCCTCGGGGCATGTGTTGCATGATGTGGGTTTGATACACTCCATTTGCATGAGTTGATGTTGATAAGCGATCATTAGATCTTTTGAGCGGATGGCTCGGTTTTGGACACAGTTGAGACTTGAGGGCATTCGCCCGGTTTTAATAAGCTCGTCGTGGGCTTGGGGTTTGAATTGCATGGATTGCATTGTATTTGAGATTCACATGTTTTGAATGCATTGGTTATTCTTTTGGGGTCATGTATATATATATATATATATATATATATATATATATATATATATATATATATATATATATATATATATATATATATAAAGATCCAGTAGGATTGAACTTGGTGATTTGGACTAAAGACCTGGTATGGTTGATGTCGAAGATGGACTAAAGACCTAGTATGGTTGATGTCTAAGATGGACTAAAGACCTAATATGGTTGATGTCGAAGATGGACTAAAGACCTAGTATGGTTGATGTCTAAGATGGACTAAAGACCTAGTATGGTTGATGTCTAAGATGGACTAAAGACCTAGTATGGTTGATGTCGTATGTTTTTCCCATCCAAGAAGCTTACTTGTATTTATTAATTGTGGTTTAACATGTGTTTACGCCCCATTCGATGGAATCGGGTCTCCCCCGTCATCGAAGGGTGTTGTTTTTGGTATTTTGTTTATCCATGTGTCGGCATTGTTTTATACGCGTAGGGATGGTTCTTCCCATGAATTATGAGTGGCGTTTTATGCCTCATCCTTGGTTGGACGTTTTCGAATATTGGAATTTTATTCGCATTAATGTTATATTGAGGTTTTAATAATTATTTACATCTTGAGTGAGTTTTGGATTTGAGTCTATTGCTGGGAAATGATTCTCATTGGAAGCTTTTGTCACGGAATTTGCGTGCGTTTGGAAAATGGGTGTTGGTGTACTTTACTCAAATCCTTTTTCGGAAAATCATGATTTACGTTGAAACCTTTTGTCTAACAAATTATTTGATCATGATGTAAACTCTTGAACTCACTAGGCGTTAGCCTAACCTTTTTATTTTTCGGCATGTGCAACAGGTTCAGGTTGGGAATAGCTTTAGCTACTCGGTGAAGTGATGAGTGCTAATAGAGTGAGAGAAGTGATTTGCTTAATAAAGTCTTCCGCATTTATTTGGGATTAGCAACTTGTACTGTGTTAGGTAACACCTGTCTTGAGTTGTTAATTGTAGAAGTCGTGATGTTTAATTTTTGAGGTATTTTCAAGGATGGTTTGTAGAAAGGAATTTATCCTATTTTGGTTATTTTATTGAAATTAAAGTTAGTTGCTCTTTCTAAATTTGAGGGTGTTACATCATTGATCTTCTCCTTAGCTAATTTCTCAGCTTTGGTGGCTGTAGGTCACTTACTAGCAATGTGATCGGTAAGTCCATAGTGATAACATTTCCTAGTAGCTTTAGGATCATAGGCATGCTTATTAGATATTTTTAAATGAGTCGGGCCTGCACCGAGAATACCTTTGGCATTGGATATCGGAGAAACTATAAGTTCCTCAGATTTCTTACCAGTGACACCCACTCTTATTTTAGGAGTAGATCATTGAATGATTTCACCGATCTTATTCCTAGAAGTAGAGGGATGGCTCATTGAAGGTTTTGAAACTTTCAGCTTAGGTACATAGGCACCTGATAACGCCACTTTTTGGCGTTATTTTCGGTCCTCAAACCAATGAGATTGGCTTGTGTTCTAGCAAAAAGGCGGAATTTTATGGTTTATTTAGTGAAATGTGCAGGTAATCGAAAAGACGGCAATCATCGAGAAAAGAAGCGAAAAAGAGTCCAAAAGGGAGCCAAAATGAAGCCCAACGGAAGCCCAAGATCCAAGCCCAAGACCCGTGCCCGAACAAGGACCCGAACCTGACCCAGACACATTCAGGAAACCACGCGGTTTGCAAGCCGCGGGACAAGTGGCGTAACCCTCTGTTCCAATCCTATAATTTGGTGTTTTCTGGATTTTAGGTCATTACTTCTCGACGTGCGACGATAGGCTGCTCGGGGGCGACTTTCAGAGGTTTTTCACAGACTTTTGAGCCACGATAGAGGATCGGTTGAGGAGAAGTTCACCACGCGAAGCGGATTAGAGCCGAGAGAAGGGAGTTCACCATTACATTCATCACGTTCATGATCACTATGTTTGTACACACGGTTTATCTTCCTTTTCTTATGTTTTTATACACCACCAACATGAACTAATCTTTAGATGTTGGGGGTTGGTTTGAATTTGGTTTAAGCATATGAACAGATGATTTGAGAATTTTATCAGTTTTTCCTAGTTAATGAAGCATGTGATTTGAGTTTTTAATGCTTTTGTGAGTCTGGCCAACTTTCAATTGTTTGTTTGTTTTCAGTTAAGTTCGAGCGAATTAATTGTTAACTAGAACTAGAATTTGCATGCCTAAGGTGAGAAATTGGATAGAGATATACCAAGTAAGCCTTAGTCCTATTAAAATCTTGACTTTAATATGTTTTGACTCCCATAGGTTGAGATCGAGAGATAAAACTTATGCTTTCAAAATAAAATCCGTGGTTGCTTGAGAAAGAACCACGGTGATCTTAGAGATTGGGTATTCATTAAAGGGAATAGCTGGTAATTGTTTTGAGTCAGATGTTTATATGTGAAAACCTTAGGATCCCCAACCCTTAACTGATTTCTCTATCCAAAGTTTCCTCAAGTTATCTACTGTCTCGTGTTTGATTTAATTATTTGCAATTAATTAGTTTAATACCAACAACTCAAAATTGCGAGCGTGCAGTTAATAGATCTTATAGTCATTGTGATACTTAGTTCCTAGTTCCCTGTGTTCGATACTCGTACTTTCAGTACCATTACTTGATTTCGACACCGTACACTTGCGGTTAGATTTAGGGGGGTGTAAACCCGCCTATCAGTACCCTTTTGAGGTTTTAGAACAACAATTTTTTCTTTACCTTTAGAAATCAAGGTAGGTTTGTCCTCAGGGGTGGGAGTTTTAGAAGAAGAAGAGCACTAAGAAGAAGAGGTGTCAGGGATAGATGACATGAACATTCCAAACTTTAGCATGAAACGGTCGGTCGTTGGTTCTTCAGCGTCAGCTTTTGTAACAACCCGAATTTCTAGTATGTATTGAAAGTTTCATGGCTAAAGTCCAAGAATTTAAAGTTAAGTTAAGGGGCCTATTAGCAATTTGTGAAAGATAAAAATTGGGTCAAAACCCTAGAGAATTCATTTCATCCCTATGGATGGCGGCTGAGCTAGAGAAGAGAAGGAGAGAAATAGAGAGAAGAGAAAGACATTCTTGGTGCAAGAACAAATTGAAGAGAAGGAATCATCAATCAATAAAATTGGAAGAGGAAGTGGATTTGGAGTCGAATTCTACAAGTGATTCTAGCAGGTATTTCCAAACTCAAATTCTTATCTCTAATTATCAGCTTTAGTGAGTTTTGTTTGAGGGTTTTGGTTAGAAAGTGAAATGATACTTTAAGGGAGAAATTAGACAACAAATCGTGTTTTATAGCTAAGGGGTTTAGTAAGGGAATGAACTGAATAAGTTCTGTTAGTGTTCTGCTCAAAATCGATTTGGATTAAGAGCATTTAAGCAAGTTTTGGTTCCCGATCTCTTTCCAGTCGCCGTACCCGGTAAGTCGCGTTGTGTTGAAGGTTACCGGGAGGGAACCTGGATGGTACCAGGTAGTGTCCGGGTGAAATGGTTCCCGGATGGCTAATCGGTAAGTGCAGTCACCCGGTAAGTGTAGTTTACCCGGTAAGTTGTTCGAGTTGTGATGTTGACCGGTAAGTAGTAGTACCCGGTAAGGGAAGTCCCGGTAAGTATGATCCGGTAAGCTTGTACCCGGTAATAGTATTAGCCGGTGGGTTGGTGTATCAGGTAAGTTGCAGTACCGGTATGTGTAAGTACCCGGTAAGCTATTGTTACCCGGTAGGTTATGTAGCCGGTAAGTTGAGTCCGGATAGTGTCCGGAAAGTTGGTTTTAGGGTCTGAGCAGTTTATATCTCATCCATTTCTCAGGTAACCCGATTGAAGGTCAGAAACAAGTAAGGAAAATATTAAAAGCACCAGGTGAGTTTTTCTAACTAAAATACGTGATTTAATGTGTTTTCCAAAGAAAGTGATTATGTAGAAATGCCTTGTTATTTTACATGATTTTTACTAAAATGAAAGTTAAATGTTTTACTGATTATGGTTCGTTTACGAGCATGAACTCTTTTAGAACTGTGACATATGTTCTCCATGAAATGTACGCTTTATTTTAAAGAACGGCTGTTAGCAATATAAAATGATGTGCAATGATTTCACGCTTGTATTTTACATTATGCTATGTGTATGTTATGTGAAGTCGATTTGCACAGTGGGATCTGAGAACCTCGGGATCCGATGATCCCTTGGGCATAGTGATGAGCTTGTAGGAGGGAATTCATTTCCTTCCTACTCGGATATGTGAGAAGCTTGTAGGAGGGAATTCGTTTCCTTCCTACTCGGATAGAGGGAAGTCTGCTTGGGCCCCGATATGAGGCGAGAGGGGAGTCTGCTTAGGCCCCGACCGTGGTTAGCGATGTGATCCTTAAACACTGTGCAGTACCATGTTTGATGCTTATGTGGAAAATGTTAAGAGTTTTATAAAATGATTTTATAATGTTGATGTACGTTGTTTATGGAGAGGACTCACTACACCTCATGGTCTAACCCTCGCTTTTCAAAACTAAAACCTTTTCAGGTAAGCAAATAGTAGGAGGCTCAGGTAAGTGAGCAAGAGCAAGATAGAGTACAGATGCAGCTAGAGACAGTGCAGTGCCACTTGTAGAAGCTAGATTATTCTCAGTTGTGTATAGGTTGTTTCCGCCAACCTTAGTTTAAGACTGATGTAATGAATTTTTGGGACCCAGATTTGTAAATGTTATGATTTAATGCTATGTATGTCCTGTTGTATTTAAGGGATTTAGGTGACCGGATGGGCCTAAACTTAAACTTTTGAGTAGAAATCACAACTGAGAATCATGAAATGCGTTAGGAGGGCACTAGTGTAGATATGGGAAATGCGTTAGGAGGGCACTATAGTAGATATAGGACTAATAGGGTACCGAGGACAGTCATGTAAGGTAAGTTTGGGATTTCACCTGGCTAGTGTTATTGCGAACTTACAGGTACATGTATGTGCTTGATCTACCTTATTATTCCGAAGTTGTAGTCTTAAGCTAGTATATATGTTGTGTTCCAGTAATCTAGATGGTCATCAAGATCCCTAAGGGATAGGCTGAGCTCTCTTGCTTGGGAAGTATCATGAGAAATCATATATGATGTGATGTGTGTATACATCGAAGAGAAGAAATATTGTATAGAATGTTATGAGTCATCTAGAGGTAGCTCTTCGTGGATTCGAAGAGGATGAATGTTGAGTTTGAGTAAGACTCATGTTTCGGGATGGTAAGGAAGGACATCGTCAAAACCCTGAAAGTATCAATGGAGCCCTGATTTCTTAGTCGAGCTTTTCAATGGCAGGGTAAATGAATAAGATACCTATAGTGAAGTGAAAGCATGTAGAAATAGAAAGTGAGGTAGTTGATCAAAATGAAAATAGTATGAAATGGTTGAGTAAGTGAGATGTGGAAAGCATGTACAGCAAGTTATTGCGTTACTGAGGGGGGCGACCATTGGTCGAAGGTAGAGTGTCAAGGATAAGCTGCGTGAGTGAAGCGGTTGACCTTGTTTAAGTGAGTAGCCTTCAATTGTAAGTAGAGTCTCATGCATGGAGTTCTTTTACGTACCATGAAATTTTCACGATTTAAAGTAAATATGTAAATGTCAATTTTGATCGAAAATGAGTCAGCCTGTACGAGCGCATGTTTAAAGAAAAAGCGATTTCAGTTACGTCGCACAATGAAGTTTTGAGCTTAATGATTTGCAAAATATCCCGCTCTTTTCATGATAAGTCAATTTTGTTGCAAAAGGTCAAGAAAACGTTTACCTTCAAATCTTTTATAACCAAAATGCTTATTGACCTATTGATATCATACAAATGAGTGTGAGAACTGACTGGTTTACTTTGTGTCGGTAATTCTTTCAGAATTGTGTCATATGAAAAGATTTTCATGCAATATATTACTATCGTAATAACATCGTCGGATTGAGCAAGATTGAGGTTCACGGGAAGATGCATGCAAGCGATTCTCGAATCGTTGTGCAGGGCATTGAAGTTATAATGGTAATGGGGTCATGTGTACCCAAGTTGTTTCCAAATGTTGTTTATTTAAAATGATATAATGTGTGGAATGATTTATTTACTGCGTTGTCATGCATGAAGGCTATGAACTCACTAGGTCGTAGAGTATTACACGTTAAGCTAAGGAAGAACTCCAAGAGTGGAAAGGTGTCGGACCAATCAGGGAAGAAGGCTTGTAGTATTAGTATTTGTGTTCAAGAGGAGAGGCGAACAGTGGTAGAATCGGAAGTGGACCTTAGTATCGGCTGAGTGAAGATCTGTACCCATGTTCAGTGACTGGAAATATAGATGTCGAGGGACGATGGTGTCCGGGGGAAGGACTAGGAGTTATCAAGGAGTTGGTTTTAGCAACTCGTTATGAGTAGTGTTGTGAGGCAGAAGTGAAATGTCCATGGCGTGGAATATGAGTTTTGAGGTAAGCTTGTAATATTGAAGTTGATCATGATGTGATGGAAGAATTAGGTTCCGTAAGGGACCCATGTTAAAGAATAGGTTAAGAAAGTATCCACAGGTTGACTGTTGTTGTCGAAGTCGGCCACTGTGTAAGGTGGCCGAGGCCGAAAACTTAAACCAGGAGGTTGAAAGTTGATAGCGCACCTTGTAGGGGTGTTAAGTGATGAGAGACTGCTGTCTTGGATAGGCGTTCTATTTGCGAGGTATGGAGGGTTCGTAGAAGGATAAGGTATGTAGCACGAGCGAAGCGAGTGTGTAGATTTTATCGTTCAGTGAGGGACTGTGTCCTGCTTATGTAAGGGCTCGGGTCGTAAAGAGCTAGCTAGAATGTTGTGTTTGAGCTAATTGAGAACTCGTGAGATATAGTTCAACAAGTTAGGAAAGGACTAAGTAGCGAGACAGACTCGATTATGTATACGGGAGGATATGAAGGCAAGTTCGAATTGTGTGAATGACCATGAGAGATCTGGTCTGCAGTGTGACGTTATGGGCAAAGAGAGTACGGATGTGTAGTGACAGTAAATGTCAAGCTAAAGGTGCCAGCTAGTGTCGTAGTGATGTGATATTAGAGAGAGAGGAAGCATCAAATAGAAGCTTTTTGGGGGTTTTGGGTGAGGTGTGCGACTTGTTAACTAGGTTGTTGGAGCACGTAGGGTGTAAGTAACGTTGTGATATGATTATGTTCGGGATAGCATGAAGGAGAGGTGGTGGGTAGTTACCCAAAAGAGAAACTAAGTGTTTTTGGTTGTAAGGGTCGTTAAGTAGGTATATTTTGGGATCATTGGAAGTTTAAAGAAGATGATGGGTGTGTTAGTCAAAATGTGGTGTAGTAGATGCGAAATTCTTAAAGAATGTGAGTTGCTTCTTATGTGTGAAAGAATTGTCCGAGAAAGTAAAAGTTGGAGATTTAAGAATGTGTAGTGACGTCGAACACTGGTGTCGTGTCAAGACGACTTGGTTGAATGCCTTAGGTTAGAATCTTGGTGCAACTGTTTGGATATGTATAGTAATGAGAAAGTATTATCAACATGTGGAAAGGTCGGGATAGAGGGGCAAGTAATGTCTCGTGGGCGGCGCTCCATGCTAACGTGGGGAGGTGGAGATCGTTTGTCGGAATAAGTGAGTAGGTTGGAAGTAGTAAGCTTGACAGTAACACCGAGAGGTGTAGTAGTGTGTGTAGATTGTCGTCGTTAAGTGTGCGAACCTTTGGAAAGGGTATTGGGGAAGGGAATTGTATATGATTTTGTGCTGGAAAGAAGTGGATAAGACAACTGAATCAGTTAAGTTAGTGACGTTATGGGAAATGTTCAAACGAATTGGTCATGCAGTGTTTAAGCTATTGAGAATAGTATGGTGTGACCATGGTTACTCCTCCCAGTCGAGTGAGGATAACCGGAGTTATGTTTTATATGACTGAACGATCGTGGCAATCAGTGAGAAATTGATGCGTTTTAGGGTAAGTTTAATTCGAGTATGTGAACACTTCAACGACAGGTTGGGAGGTTCCTACTCTTAATTACGTATAAGTATGGAGTGGTGAAGTGGTGAAGATGTGAGAGATGGTTGACGAACTGTGGTCGAGGTGGTCCGAGAAAAGGGAAATGTTATCTGCGTAGACGATTGTTGGTTGGGGGAAGTAAACTAGAATTGCTTGTAATACGATGAAGGAACGCTGAGTTGTGAGTTGTCGGGATGTACAAGGTTGGCCTTGTGCCAAGCTGTCAAGTGAGTAATTGTTTCTTGGTAAAAGAATCTTGTGTTGTGGCAGGGAATTCAACCAAGTTCCTCCTTAAAGGATGTAAAGATGCATGAGAAGCCCTATTTAATCTTATGTTGTCAAGATCGATCGAGTAGGAACAGTAGTCTACGAGTTAGAATACCGTAAGAACTGAAGTGAATGCACCCAATGTTCTATGTTTCGGATTTAATGATGTGGTTGACTGAGCCAGAAGTGGCATTACCTTGGGGAAGTGTCAATTGTGGTGTGGGCAAGATACCCGCATCTTTTCCCAATAAGGAATTCCGGGGACGGAATTCTTTTAAGGGGTGAGTGTTGTAACAACCCGAATTTCTAGTATGTATTGAAAGTTTCGTGGCTAAAGTCCAAGAATTTAAAGTTAAGTTAAGGGGCCTATTAGCAATTTGTGAAAGATACAAATTGGGTCAAAACCCTAGAGAATTCATTTCATCCCTATGGATGGCGGTTGAGCTAGAGAAGAGAAGGAGAGAAATAGAGAGAAGAGAAGGAGATTCTTGGTGCAAGAACAAATTGAAGAGAAGGAATCATCAATCAACAAAATTGGAAGAGGAAGTGGATTTGGAGTCGAATTCTGCAAGTGATTCTAGCAGGTATTTCCAAACTCAAATTCTTATCTCTAATGATCAGCTTTTGTGAGTTTTGTTTGAGGGTTTTGGTTAGAAAGTGAAATGATACTTTAAGGGAGAAATTAGACAACAAATCGTGTTTTATAGCTAAGGGGTTTAGTAAGGTAATGAACTGAATAAGTTCTGTTAGTGTTCTGCTCAAAATCGATTTGGATTACGAGCATTTAAGCAAGTTTTGGTTCCCGATTTCTTTCCAATCGCCGTACCGGGTAAGTCGCGTTGTGTTGAAGGTTATTGGGAGGGAACCCGGATGGTACCAGGTACTGTCCGGGTGAAATGGTTCCCGGATGGCTAATCGGTAAGTGCAGTCACCCGGTAAGTGTAGTTTACCCGGTAACTTGTTCGAGTTGTGATGTTGACCGGTAAGTAGTAGTACCCGGTAAGGGAAGTACCGTTAAGTATGATCCAGTAAGCTTGTACCCGATAATAGTATTACCCGGTGGGTTGGTGCATCAGGTAAGTTGCAGTACCGGTATGTGTAAGTACCCGGTAAGCCATTGTTACCCGATAGGTTATGTAGCCGGTAAGTTAAGTCCGGATAGTGTCCGGAAAGTTGGTTTTAGGGTCTGAGCAGTTTATATCTCATCCATTTCTCAGGTAACCCGATTGAAGGTCAGAAACAAGTAAGGAAAAATATTAAAAGCACCAGGTGAGTTTTTCTAACCAAAATACGTGATTTTCCGTGTTTTCCAAAGAAAGTGATTATGTAGAAATGCCATGTTATTTTACATGATTTTTATTTAAATGAAAGTTAAATGTTTTACTGATTATGGTTCATTTACGAGCATGAAATGTTTTACAACTGTGACATATGTTCTCCATGAAATATACGCTTTATTTTAAAGAACGGCTTTTAGCAATATAAAATGATGTGCAATGATTTCACGCTTGTGATTTACGTTATGCTATGTGTATGTTATGTGAAGCCGATCTGCACAGTGGGATCTGAGAACTTCGGGATCCGATGATCCCTTGGGCATAGTGATGAGCTTGTAGGAGGGAATTCATTTCCTTCCTACTCGGATATGTGAGAAGCTTGTAGGAGGGAATTCGTTTCCTTCCTACTCGGATAGAGGGGTGTCTGCTTGGGCCCCGATATGAGGCGAGAGGGGAGTCTGCTTAGGCCCTGACCGTGGTTAGCGATGTGATCCTTAAACACTGTGCAGTACCATGTTTGATGTTTATGTGGAAAATGTTAAGAGTTTTATAAAATGATTTTATAATGTTGATGTACGCTATTTATGGAGGGGACTCACTAGACCTTATGGTCTAACCCTCGCTTTTCAAAACTAAAACCTTTTCAGGTAAGCAAATAGTAGGAGGCTCAGGTAAGTGAGCAAGAGCAAGATAGAGTACAGATGCAGCTAGAGACAGTGTAGTGCCACTTGTAGAAGCTAGATTATTCTCAGTTGTGGATATGTTGTTTCCGCCAACCTTAGTTTGAGACTGATGTAATGAATTTTTGGGACCCATATTTGTAAATGTTATGATTTAATGCTATGTATGTCCTGTTGTATTTTTGGGTTGTTACAGCTTTGTAACCAAGACCACTTTTGTCACTAAGAGGGACCTGAGCACCGATTATTTCAGTGATCTTTGTTGAGGATTTATACCATCCTTCAACAGTAGCCTTTTCAGTTTTCAGTTCAGCGATAGCTTTTTCTCGCTCGATACTGATGACTTGATTTACGTAGACCTGGTCTTTCAAGTTTTCTTCTATTTTTGAAAGCTCTTGTATTTTTAAATGACAGTTTTTGAGTTGTTCAGTTAAATCTAAGTTTTGTTGTTCAGCTTTGGTCTTGCCATTCATGGCATCGTATAAGTCAACAATCAGCAGATCAATAGTTCGAAGTCTATCAACTTTAGGGATAGCTGAAGTAGTGGTAGAAGAGATTTATACCTGAGAGTTAGAAGTAGATGGAATTTCAGTTTGTTCTTCCTCCTCTTCTATTTTTTCCATGAGGCAAAGATTGGCCTCATCTTCTTCATCTGAATCTGATTCTTCATCAGACTCGGCCCAGTCATGATCTTCAGCGA
This sequence comes from Saussurea involucrata, assembly GCA_033807775.1. Taxonomy (NCBI): domain Eukaryota; kingdom Viridiplantae; phylum Streptophyta; class Magnoliopsida; order Asterales; family Asteraceae; genus Saussurea; species Saussurea involucrata. Next base: position 196,387,501 of record CM066321.1, on the reverse strand, counting down.
TCAGACCTTTTCCCTTCTTTTTGTATCCTTTCAGCTTAGCATACTTTTCTTTAAGCTTTTGGTACTTGTCATCTCTATCCTTTGGGTTAGAAGATTTCTTGAAGGATGAAGAAGGTTTGAAAACTTTCTTTGACCTACATTCACTTGCAAAGTGTCCTACTTTTTCACAGTTAAAGCACGTAGCAGTAGCCTTATCAACAGGAGTAGATTTAGACTTGTCAGTGAGTGAAAGAAGTTTATTTCTTCTGAAGTTACTCTTTCTAGCAAACCTCCTGAAGGAATTTGTCAAGAGTGCTAGAGATTCATCAAGTTCTAAAGGATCAGCGTCTGATGAATCATCAGAGTTAGATTCCATTTCAGTGATCGTGACAGTAGATCGCTGAGCATGTATTGACTCTGAGGATAGTAAAGCAACATGTGTGCTTTTGGAATCTTTAACAAGATTATTCTTAAGTTGAAACGACTGCTCATGATTGAGCATGGTGCCAAATAAGGTAGAGAGAGTCATAAATTTAAGATCCTTAGAGAGCTTAAGACACATGGTATAGTTGTCCCAGCTTGCAGGAAGACATTCCAAGAATTTTGTGTGAATCTCGGAGTTAGAGTAAATCTTACCAACAGTTTTTAAATCAATAATTAAACAATTGAAACGTTGCTGAACTTCAGAGAGAGTTTCATTCTTACCACAGATGAAACTTTCATATTGTCTTACCAGGTTTATTCTCCTGGATTCTTGTACATCTTCAGTACCTTCATACTGAACGCAGATAGTGTCCCACATGTCTTTGGAACTTTTCAGGTTCATTATGGAATGGTAGACTTCATAAGGAAGTGCCATGGAGATGATAGATCTGGCCTTTGTGTCGATGGCCACTTTCTTCTTGTCTTGTTCAGTCCACTGAGAAATTGCCTTAACAATAAGTCTTTCAGGGACGGCAGGTGTGGTAGTAGTGGCTGGAATAGCATGATCTATGATGAAAGGAACATAAGGTCCAGTTTCAACATAATCTACACCTTCCAAGAATATCATCATTCGATTTTTCCAAGGATTGAAGTTTTCTTTGCTAAATCGAGGTGGTTTGGCAAGAGAGCCATTATCTATGTAATTCGTGTTTGTGGAATTTTCCACATTGAAGAAATAGCAAGGAAGATAGCATAAGCAAGATCTTGTTTATTAGATTAAACAGTCTGCTCTGATACCACTTGTTGGTCCCGAAGGGTTATACAAGTTTGTAGAAGGGGGGGTTGAATACAAACACAGATTTTTATCTTTAAAATTGTTTATTGATATATATATATATCAAACAATTTACAGTTTGTTGCGGAATAAGATCAAGTTAAAAACCTAACCTAAACAAACTATTAGAATCACACATAATTCTTGCACTTAGAAAAGAGAGAGGATAAGAAAACTAGAGAGAGTTTTCTTGCACAAAGTATTTCAGCGAGGAAGCAGCTTCTTCAAAATGAAGTAGGGTTTAATATTTATACTACATGCATTTAATGCAAGTCAGTACAACTTTACATGTGGCGGTGTCTGGTTAGCTGCATGAGTTTGACTTTAGAAAACATCCCTTTTGGCCGCATGATGAACAGTGTAGTTGCAGAGTAGTTTGTACGATCCTGGACAAGGGATGTCCTTCTTACAAATTGTACAAAAGTGTGCAAGGGGATAAGACAAAAGTTGCTTGTAGAACAGACTTCATGATCAACAAACGCTGAATGAATCTTTATCAGCGAATGATAAAGTTCAACTCTCACTGAAGTCTTCTACTTGAAACTTCGCGTGAAATGGACAAGTCTTGTCTTCGCTGATATCCGCATCAGGTCACTAGTAGACTTAGTCACTCGTTCTTCAGCTTGGTCTTTGATTTCAGCTTTGAACTCAATTGTCGCGAGTCTTGTCTTCAGGGATCATAAGCAAACAATTACAAGATGAACTATCAGCGATCATCAGTGAGACTGAACATGCTCAGGGCTCACTGATGTACAGTTATCGCTGAAGTATAATTTCAAGCATATGTTTTCCATTAGCGATACTAAACAGACTTAATATATTTTCTTAGATGGTGAAACACTGATACATATTGTTTACTTACAATTTTCACTAAGTAATTCTAAGAGTCATTATCAAATCACTAAAGGGTTTGGATCAACAAAGAAACATAGAGAAGTTGTAATGCTGAATGACGAAACATATAGGCACTTGAGTAGTTATTGCCTTATTGAATTGTATAGATTAGTTGTCTCTTTTCTTTTACCTTTTCAGTAACACCTAATATCAGTTTCCTACTATTGCATTCCATTCCTTTTATTTTAGCAACTCTATACATTATTTTTGTAGAAGGGATTTTATTTGAAGCCAATTTTTCATTTCTCTCTTTTAATTCCTGTGTACTTCCATTTCCTTTGCTTGTTTGATTAAACACAACCATACTGCACTGTTTCTCTCCATTTCTTAGTTTATTTATGCTTTTTAGAGTATCTACATGTCCAGATATAATGCTTCAAAGCACTTACTATTTGAATGATAAGCACTTACCATTTGAAAGATTTATGTTAGATCGGGACAAGTCTTGGCGTGTTTGCTATATGGTTGCTATCAGTTGTATGAACTATGTGAAGTTGTGGGCCCTGAACCTACTTAAGTATGTTCAATTTTGAAACTGTTTCTTCTTTTAAAGTTCTCACCGCGGACGTCTTTATGCATTTCAAACACCGTGCTTTGTTAATAAGGAGCAAGTATTTGTGATAATTGATTCAGCTATATATATTAACTTGATTGTTTTCTTTGGGTAATCACTATTTATTTTCTCTTATAATTTCAATGGTTTTCTGGTTGTGATAGGACATGCTTGGTTCCGGCATATGTGAGGCTAGCTACTTCGAGATCTTGAAGCTGAAGTATGTATTGCAGCTGCTGGAAAGGTCACCAAGTTCAGTTGGATTCATAACCCATAACTTGCAATTCAACATATTCTTCCATGTGTAAAGGTTTGAGGTTCACTAAAAGTCCCGTTCTCTTGGATACTAATCTCTTGTATTTCAAAATCTTAATTCTTCCAAGAAAATCTTAACCCTACATGTTGCATACATCCAAATTATCATTTTTGTTGAGCATTAAATGTTTAAGTATTGCACATCTGTCAATTGACTATTATGTTTGGGCATTCTCCATTTTCTCATACACATGAAATGAGAAAAGAGCATGATATTCACATGATGAAACAAAATGTTTGCATTCACACGGTTTGCTATGTTTTTATTAAATAACATTATTGAATTAACTCGTGTTGGAAGCACATTCAATGGCATCATTAGTGCCATGATTGTGATTTTGAGTGGTATGATGTTTTGAGTAGAATGATAATCATGTAATTCATATGTGATTGTAGTTCTTCAAAACATTATCATATGTAATAATTCAAGTTTTTTTTTAATAAAATTGTTGGACTTGCTCTGAACCCTTGACTCCATTTTCTTCATATACTTGAACTAACTTTTTTTAGTGTGATTTTTGGTTCTTAATTTTTACAGTTAACCGATTTCTAGCTTTTCAACTATGCACTTTGAAATTGCAATAGAAATGGTATATTTTGTATAAGTTTGCTATGACCTGGTACCATATATGGGACATGAACTACTTTGTCCCAGTGTGGTACGTTGTGGATAAGAACTTACTTGCCAGTATATGTTTTGTCTGTTTGCTCTATGTCTTTTTGCCTTACCTTACTCTTATCTTTCCCACTCTATGTTCACACAATATGGATCATTCGGAAACCAAAGAAAAACTTTTGACGTTCTCTCTTTATGGTAAGCAATGATTGCCTTGGACAACAACCGTTGAGAGGGTGGTGGTGATGGCGGGAGTGCAACCGCGATTGTATGACGACTTTTAGAGGGCATTGGCGATGGCGACAGTTTAGTTGCAAAGGCAGAAAAGGTTATTGAGAGATTTTTTTGTTGAATCTACTACCGGGAAATTGTAGATGACAATCTATTTTTCTAAACAGAAGTTAAATAAGAAGTAAATAATTCAAACTGAACGTTACACAAGTCAATGAACAAATTTTTTAATCTTCAAACTGGTTGGTTTTAGATGTGAGAGCAAGAATGTGGACTACTTGGGTTCGGGCGAGAGTCGAGAGGGAGAAGAAAATTACACTACAAACAATTACATATTTATCATCTTCTGCAGTAAGCCTAGCTACTAAACTTTAATCTAAAGTAGACATACAAGACTTCTAAATTAAATAATGCTAGTAGGCAAGTAGTTTCTTAGAAAGGTGGCACAGTGCACAATGCATCACATCTACATGAAGCTTATAATTGCAAAATTATTAGGTGCAAAATTATCATGTACAAGACTTCTAAATTAAATAATGTTGTGTGTCCAACCAACGGACGGGTATGACACTAGTTCATCTTGTTATGGGACACTTGTAACACCCGTGATTTTCGGATAAGTACAATTTCGAGTCTGTGTGGAATCGATCTTTTAAGATAAATATGAAAAATAGGATTTTGGATTGAATCCTAGATTTTTATGGTCTAGTTGGATAGAGAATCCAAATACGAATCCAATGGTCCTTTCCGGAGCGAAAATGGAGCTAAAACGAAGAAGTTATGACCAAAACAGTGAGCGGGCGACAAACCGGACGAACTGGGTCAAGTGGACGTCCACTAGGTGCTTCAAGCGGACGTCCGCATAGGCCAAAATTGTGCTTCCATGGAAGAAACGGAAACTGGGGTCCGGGTGCAAGTGGGCGTCCGCATAGGATATCAAGCGGACGTCCACATGATGTCTGACGTGATTTTTCCCCCTTTTCTTCAAGAAAACCCTCCCCTCTCTCATACTTCACTTCAAAACTCAAAATAAACTCTCTCTATCCCTCAAAACCGTTCTTCCTCCCCAAGAAACCTTAAATCCTTCATTTCCTCTTCATCTTTCTCTCCCAAATCAAACCCCACACCATTTTATGAACCTTAACCTTCCTAGAACCCTCTAACTTCATCTTCTACATCAAGTTTCTAAGGTTTCATCCAACCCTTTTCTCCATTTGGAAGATTTGGAGTGTGTGGTTCGTTTTGGTGATTCTAGAGGTTTATGGCTGGTGGATTCAAGTTGTGGTTAAGGTAATCTTCTCTTTTCTTCATCCATGAAAGTTAGGGTTTTGGTATAAGTTAAGATCCTGATTAAAATGTTTGGAGAATGATTCTACATGATTGGATCTAAATATTTATGGTTGGAAACTTATAGATCTAGGTTTTTGGAAGATTTGGGCTTGAAGATTCGTTTTTCTTCAAAGGAGCTTACGTTTGGGGAAAATCTAGATTTAGCCTAATCTAGCAAGGTGAGTTCAAGTTGATTTGTGAAAATGTTGTACATGCCAAAATGTTTATTTTAAAGTGTTTGTGTGCTTTATATAAAATTATCAGTTGTTGAGTTATTTAGTGGGTTTTGATTAATCAAAGTCTTGAGCTTTACAAATATTGTAAAACACCCACATTTGGGAATTTTGAGTGATTCATAAATAAATCACGAATGAAAGTGTTTTGTTAATTTATTGCATAAGTGAAGATTATTTGGTCAAAATACACTTTTAATGTTTGTTGAGATTATGCAATAGTTATGATATGTTACGTTTTGAAAATGTGAACGTGTGAGTTGGGGATTTTGGTCAATCTCGACCTTATGAATATTTTGAGAGTTGTAAACCTTTTATATTGGGTCGAAGGCCAATTGAGAATTAAAAAGGCAAAGATTTTGGGTGACTATGTATTTTGGTTTACGTACCGTGTGGGCAATGCGTATTTAGCCAAACGTTTATTTTACCTTAAAGGGCTTGATTTATACTCAAGTGGGTCTTTTGAGTGTTTTCCGGTTTTAGTAGCTCGAAATGGAGCCTTGGATGAGTTATGTTGGTTCCTAGATTCACGTTGTATCACATAAACAGCATTAGCGGAAGCATTATATAAATCCATTAAATGTGAGTGATTGTGTAGACGATAATGTAACAATGAGAGTATCAATAATGAACAGTAATATGATAACAAGATCAAGTAAATAAGCTTCTCTTTATATTGATATTTGAATAACTCCAAGAACACGTTCAAGTGTGTGTATTCTGAAATCTCTCAGGAAACAAAACGTACAAAGGTAGTGATATGGAATATAGCAGTTTGTGCTCTCACAATTGTGGAAAACTATTCTTCCAAAAGCTTTCAATTGTGTGCTCCACTAACGTTCTATTTATAGCCTGATAAAGCACTGGACAGTGTACTATCTAACCCTGAGGTGACACGTGGAAAGTGTGTCTCTGTCCTTTTAAGGCTTACGTGGAAATTACGGACACGTGTCTAACACTTAGAGATTTCTACGAGACTTAAGCTTCACAGAGGTCTTCATTCACCAGAGCTCTTACGCCAGAGCTCTGATTGTCTTCTGGTGTGAACCGTTCTTCTGGTGGAACAGAAGATGTCATCTGTCAGAGCTCTGTCAAGTTCTGATGGTTCTGCCAGAGCTCTGTCGATCTCTGGTGGTCTTCTTGTTGATCTCCTTCTAAGTCTTCTGTCGAATCTCTGGTGGTCTTCTGACTTGTAATATTTTCAATACTTTTACATCATGTATACTTGGGGCTAACAATCTCCCCCTAAGTATTGAAAATACAAAAATACAAATTACAGAGATATTTAAACAAAAGACAGAGAAAGTTATCCTCTGTGAAACTTGGCACTACTCTTTTAAGGTGTTACAATACGGAACAAAGAATAAGTACACTAAACATAATTATCTCCTCTTAGAACTCTGTCGAATCTTCTGATTAGTTCCATGAATTCTAGTACGAGATTTATTTGGTTGATGTAATTCCTACAGCTGTTCTTCTGGACATTTCTCTCTTGGAAGATTCAGAATTACATTCTTGAGATACTGCAGCGACTCACTTGAGTACTTGTGGGTTTCAGCAGCTCTGATGGCCTTCTTGGTGCCCTTTTGTCGACAGATGAATATTGGAGGATCTCCAACCACGGTTCCAGTTCTGTAATGGTCATATCCCACAAGACTTTCATTAGGAGGTGCAATCGCCAGTTTCTCCACTTCGAATTCTATGCCTAGCTGAAAGTCGATTTGTGTTCTGAGATTGACGTGCTCTTGCATAGCGTATCGAACCTCTGGTAGAGCTGTTCTTGCTTCTTTGTATCTTTCGTTGAAGTTCAAGCAATAGCTGTGGAGTGTTATCAGATCATATGGATTTAGAAGCACAAGATCGTTGTCGTTGAAGGACTCTACCTTCTTGTCTTCTGATGATTCCACAGTGTACAGATGGTACACAACTCTGTCATAGGAGAATTTCCTATGCTCTATCTTTAAGATCCTGCCGATTCCAAACTAAGAGTTTATGGCTTTGTTCAGGTTTGACTTTGTTTCTATGAACCTTCGCCTAGCATTAGAGATTGTGTTTACTCTTTGTGGATTTAGGTAGAGATTGATGGGTATGGCATTGACAGGGATTATATCTCTGTCAGCATAGAGATAGGCAAAAAGTTCTTCCAAGGCAGGGACCTCGGTGTGTCGGGATGAGGTTTCTGGGTTCTGTTGAATTGGGTTCTGGTCATCATGGGTTTCAGCCATAAGAATATCAACATGTCGACCAGGCTCTTGTACAGTTTGGGTTTGGACTTGGGGTTGTTCTTGGTGTATTTGTTCATCAGCAGAGATTGGTTATGTTCTCTCTGGTTCAGTCCTTGGAGGGGATTGGGGAGGAGTGTCTAGGATGATGATATCTGGTGGTTGAGCTGTCGACTCTTCTGGTGTTCTGATATTTCTGTCTTTGAACATGTAGTCAAATTCTACTAGCATCATCTCTGTTGAAATTATCTCTGTCTCCGTTTCCCCATGTGTTTCTGGTGTCTCTTTCTCTTTCCCCTTCTCTTTCTCTCTTTCTTTCTCTTTCTCTTTCTCTTTCTCTTTCTCTTTCTCTTTCTCTTTCTCCCCCTTTTGTTGTTCTATGGACTCACCCGTCTGAGTATCTGAATGCCCTTCTGCAGCATCTTGGAAATCTTCATCATCATCAGAGGCTTCATCTGTAAGACGTGTAACAATGGGTGAGGTTGGAACAACAAACTTACCCTTCTAGCTTGAAGGTTCTCCTTCTGGGGGTCCTTCTGTAGGTCTTTTAAGTGTAGCAGTCTTTTTGATGGCATCTGTGAAGGTAGTGACTGCCTTTTTCAGTGCATCTTCAACCTCTGTTGCAGCAGTTCTGACCTCATCTACTTGACTCTCAAAGTTGAATTTGTGAGAGTCAAAAGATGCTTGGACGTGTCTCTCTGTCGCTTGGGCCTTCATGACGAATTTGGATGATATAGACATCATCTTGCTGAGAACATTTCTGCTGAACTCACCCATCTGGCCGACTATCATTGGTAGATCGTTGGGGCTTGGACCAGATATGTTCAGTGGAGTAGCAGAAGATGCTGTGGCTTCTTTAATGGCATCCTTGATAGAAGTGTTGATCATGTCTGTCAAGGATCTGATGTTGGAGTCAGAGAGGAGTACAGAAGGTATAGGCATGGTTCTGTTCATTGCAGTTGTGTGGTTCTCTGCCATAACTCTTTTTAGATCTGTGAGCTCTGTTGTCATTTTTGTTGTGTCCTCTGTTCTGGCTCTTTCCTCATCCACAAGTTTCTGTGAAGTCTCTGTATACTTTCTAGTGATCTCTTGCAGCTCAGACTTCAAAGAAACATTCTCTTGTCTGATCAGCTCCTCTTTGGTGGCATTTATAAGTTTATACTCATTCAAGGAGTTGCTAATACTATCACAGAAGCTTTTGAACTCTGCTCTTGTGACAGTGTCAGCGGGTAACCTTGGCTCCAACAGATGGATCCAAGTCAACCTCGAGTTCAGAGGTGCCTCTAACAAGAGTTGTTTTAATGTTGGCTCTTGGAGGACTTCCACCCGATCCTTGATGTTCCTTTTGAGGGGATACATCTACAGGTGTTCTGATCAGAGTTTCCTCTTCCACCTCAGGTTCTGGAGAAGGAAATCTGATGTGTTGAGAGGACCTGTGATCAAGACAGGTCTTCCCTTGTGCCACTAGGTCATCCCACTGCCCCTGAGTTGGGCAGAGCCTACGCGAGATACGAAAGATCTCAGGGCTAGTTTGTGTCAAATCTATGTGAGCCACAGAGGCTTCACCGTGTGTTGGTGACCTATTGATGTCCTGGGGCAATTGGTCATCATTACCGAAAATAGATTCCCCGGTTAAGTGCATACCAGAGGCGTGAAGAGTTGCCTCTGGTGGTTCAAGGAGGTGTGCACCTCTGATTCAATATCCCTCTGGTCTTGATCACCAGGGATAGGTTGTGTGGTTGCACTGGGAGTTGGGCTTCGGAAACGTACATGTGTGTTCATTTGAACATCTTCTACTAAACTTTCGTTTCCCTCGGTTCTTATGGGTTCAAAAGACTCAGAAGTCTCTCCCTCACTCTCCTCTTCCTCGCTACTACCAGAGGAGGACGAAATTACTTCCACCTCTGTAGTTTCCCTTTCTTCGTCATGGACAGTCTCCATAGGGGATGCTTTTTCCACTACTTCCTCTTCTACCACTTGGGTAGAGGAAGACCCCACTTCGGGTACTCTTGCGTCCGGTCTGTTAACTTCTACCTCTTCTCTTACCTCACTCTCAGACTCAAAAGAAGGCTCAGGACTTAAGTATGTTGGGGTTCTCACCTCAGGTTCTTGAGGTTGAGCAGCATGATTATAATTTTGGATAGAGACATGAGTTGGTCTTATCAAAGACAACATGGTACGTGGTACTCTTCTGATGATAGGGTATTCACCTGTTATTGTTGGAGAGAATATGGACATCACCCAAACAGGGGTTGGATTTCCTTGTGGAATTAGTTCCAAGGTTTGGAGGCTTCTCTGATGACCAGACTTATAAAGCGAGGATATTTGATGTTCTTCAGGTTTCTGTGCACTCCTACAACTCCTCCTCTTTCTATGGTCGTGGTCTTTGTATTGACAGCAGATAGAAGGTCTTTGTATAGAATCTTGGCATAATCAAAGTTTCTCTTGAAGAATATGCCATACATAATCTGAAGTATCTCTGTACTTGCTTGGTCTTGGCTACCAGATTTACAGGTTAGGGTTCAGTTCAGTGTGGAAAACATGAAGTTCCACACTGGGGGTAGGTTTCCTCGTCTGAACTCTCCAATCTTGTTCAGTTCGGCATTGTATCCCAAGAAACGCATGAAGTCAAGAAGAATAGGGATTTTTTGGGGTTTTTCGTATGCTTGAATTCTTAGGGTTTTGTCACGGATGCGTATTGTTCCTGCTCCTCCTTGTCTTCCAGAATCAACGTTTCCGATGATCCCTTTTTGTTCTGGGATGAACTGACATGTAGTCCACCATTGTTGGACATACAGCTCTGGAAGGTCATCATCGTATTTGGTAAGGGCTTGGAAAATCTCAGAGTTTTTGAAAAACTCTACAAAAATATGGTATGTGGGTAAATAGTTGGCTGGGTTAGCATCAAATCGATAGTTGTTATCGACAAAGTTGTAGGGTAGGATTATAATCTGGAGGGTAGGATTATAATCTGTGGAGTAAGCTTGTTTCGCCATTGTTGCAGGTTTTAAGGATTTGAAGAACTCAAAGGGTTTGAACAAAGGAGGGAATGTTTGAAGGTTTGAATAATCAGTAAGCGTAAGAAATGAAATGGATCATGGGAATGGGTATTTATACTCGAAATGTGTGGCTGGATTAGCGTCGTTGGTACTGTAGGTACTCGAGTGTCAGATGGTGGAATGGTGTCTACAGTGGAACGTGGAAACAGCTAACGGTTGGTCTTTCAATCAGAGAATGCCACGTAGGATTTGGTTCTGACATCTTTTGGGCTATCAAACCGTCACGGTTAGAGATGTGTGGGTGACATGTGGTTGATGCTCAGAAATAACCCGCACCTCTGATGACAACACTTATGATGACGTGGCAGAAAATTGACAGAGCTCTGGTGGAACTCAGCACAATTTTTCCTCTGTTGAGTGACCTTTCTTATTCTTTTCAAGTATCCCAAAATGTTTCACCGTTACCCTAAAATCATTTAAAAATCCTGTATCTGATGTGAGAATAGTCAAAAGAACGAAGGAAGAACTAAATCAGAGATTTCACAGAGTTATGGTGAAAGACAGTAGAGACTCTGGTGAAATGTCAGAGTTTTGGTAAGTTCTTGACATTATCCAAAAATCTTGACAATTAGATTTGAAATTTGATTTGACTTGCTCCCCCTTAAACCATGCTTATTTTCCTCTTAAGCTCCCCCTTAAATGGTGAGCTTAATCGATAGATTTTTCTTTTCAGCTTTTCTCTTTTCTTGCAACTATATTTACAAAAAGAAAATAAAAGAATATACACAAATGAAATTCACAAAAGAACAATATTGAAAAAGTATGCTTGCAGAGCTCTGGTGAACATCAGAGGCTCTGGTGAACTATCCTACCCAACTATTTTGATAGAGCTCTAGTAGGAACATCAGAGGCTCTGTTGATTTTTAAACAGAGTTAGGAGGACATGTTCAGCATACGCATCTTGCTGATTAAGAAGTTAAATCTCCTTTCATCAAGGGCTTTTGTAAACAAGTCAGCAAGTTGGAAGTCGGTTGAAACAAAGTACATTTCAATCGTCCCTTTTTCAACATGATCCTTTATAAAATGGTACCTTATGTCGATATGTTTTGTCTTTGAGTGTTGGACTGGATTAGCTGTAATTGCTATGGCACTCTTGGAGTCACACAGGATTGAAACTTTGTTGAACTCCATGCCATAATCTTTGAGTTGAGTTTTCATCCAGATCACTTGAGAGCAACAACTAGCAGCAACAACATACTCTGCTTCTGCTGTAGAAGTTGATACGCAGTTCTGTTTCTTGGATGTCCAACTCACCAATTTATCTCCAAGCAATTGGCAGCTACCAAAGGTACTCTTTCTGTTATTCCTATATCCTCCATAATTTGAATCTATGTATGCAATAAGCTCGAAACCAGAATTAAGAGGATACCAGAGACCCAATAATTGAGTCCCTTTGAGATATTTAAAAATACGTTTGACAGCAGACAAATGGGATTCTTTAGGATTTGCTTGAAATCTGGCACAAAGACAGGTTGCAAACATTATATCAGGTCTGCTTGCAGTTAAATACAGAAGTGAACCTATCATGCCTCTGTAGTTCTTGATATCCACAGATTGACCTTGAGGATCATGATCAAGTTTAACTCCAGTGGCAATAGGAGTTTTCATAGGATTTGAATTATTGAGCTTATACTTTTTCAAAATATCAGAGATGTATTTAGATTGACTTATGAAAGTCCCTCTGATGGATTGTTTAACTTGTAAACCAAGGAAGAATGAAAGTTCTCCCATCATGCTCATTTTAAATTCGCTTTTCATCAAATCCTCAAACCTATCACAGTATTCTTGCCTTGTAGACCCAAAAATAATGTCATCAACGTATATTTGGACCAGAAGAATATCATTCTTATACCTCCTAATGAATAGAGTTGTATCAACAGTACCTATTTCGATGTGATTAGTCAACAGAAAATTTGACAGAGTTTCATACCAGGCTCCGGGAGCTTGTTTAAGGCCATACAGAGCTTTGTCTAACTTGTAAACGTGGTCTGGAAACTCTGAACTTTCAAAACCTGGTGGTTGCTGGACGTAGACTTCCTCTTGTAGTCTTCCATTCAAGAAGGCAGATTTCACATCCATTTGATAGACCTTGAAACCTTTATGGGCAGCATAGGCTAAGAAGATTCTGATTGCTTCTAGCCTAGCCACAGGTGCAAAGGTTTCGTCATAATCAATACCCTCTTCTTTACAATATCCCTTCGCAACCAGCCGAGCTTTGTTTCTGATGATAATGCCGTCTTCATCCTTTTTATTTATGAACACCTACTTGGTTCCAATGGAAACTTTGTGTTCAGGAAGTGGAACCAAGGACCAAACTTTGTTTCTTTCAAACTCCACAAGCTCTTCTTGCATGACTTCAATCCAGTTTGGGTCTTCCAGGGCTTCAGAAATCTTCTTCGGCTCAATCATACTTAAAATGTTCACAAAGAAAGCCTCATTGATTGTTGCTGATCTCGTCTTTACACCATCTTCAGCAGCACCGATAGTTAGAAGATGGGGGTGATCCTTTGTCCATCTGGTCATGGGAGCATAGACAACAGGTGGAGTCTGTGCTTCTGATGGGAAAAGATGTATATCAGCATCAAAGCTCTGAGGATTGGGACCAGGGCTCTGTAGCACACTGCTCTGCAGAGTTGCCTCATTGCTCTGTGATGTACCAACAGGGCTCTGAGAAGGTGAGCTTTCAAACAATGAGCTTCTTCCAATATGAGTCAAAAGGGGTGATGATGGCTCTTGTTCAAGTTCTCTTACGTATGATTGTGGTTCCTCGTTTCTCTGAATCACACCTGTAGACAGAGAAGTAGATGGTGAAGAATTGGAGGGACCAGTAAGAGTTGTACCTGTCAGATTTTGTTCAGCAGAACTCTGAGCTTGATTGCCTCTGGTGATATCGAAAGAGAAATCATCATCATCGAAGAAATCGTTGAATAACAGATTGATGTCTTCTTCCTTTGATTTTGAAGAACTTGGCTTCTCTTTTGTCTGTGTCCCCTCTGGTGATTTGCGATCAGAGGAGCTTGATGTATTTTCATCAATGGACACATTTTTGCTCTCTTGAATGACTCTGATTCTTGTATTGTAGACTCTGTAGGCTTTAGAGGTTAAGGAATAACCAATAAATATTCCTTCGTCATCCTTCTTGTCGAACATGCCCAGCTGATCTCTGTCATTCAAGATATAGCATTTGCAGCCAAAAATATGAAAATATTTCACATTCGGCCTTCGGTTGTTGATGAGTTCATAAGCAGTCTTTTTAAATCTCTTTACTATGACAGCCCTGTTCTGGGTAAAACAGGCTGTTGAGACTGCCTCTGCCCAGAAGTTCATTGGGAGAATAGAGCCTGCCAACATAGTTCTGGCGGCTTCTACCAGAGTTCTGTTCTTTCTTTCCACAACACCATTCTGTTGGGGAGTTCTGGCAGCTGAGAAGTTCTGGGAGATTCCTTCCTCTGATAGGTAGGCATCAATTCTGGCATTTTTAAATTATGTCCCATTATCACTTCTCAACTTTTGGACTTTAAGACCTAACAGAACCTGTATTCTTTTCAACAAACTTATCAGAATTTCTGGGACATCATATTTTACTCTGATGAACTCAACCCAAGTATATCTAGAATATTCATCAATAAGTACAAGAATATACTTCTTACCCGACAGACTCTGCACAGAAATTGGACCACAAAGATCCACATGAAGCATATGCAAAGGTCTGGGACAACTGTGATCACTCTTTGTTCTGTGTGAAGTTCTTTTCATTTTACCCAGTTCACAGGCAGAACAGAGATGGTCTTTGTCAAATTTATGTGAATGCAGACCTTTCACAAAGTTGAGTTTCACGAGTTTGTCAAGATTTGAAAAATTCAAATGGGCAAATCTTTTATGCCAGAGCCAGACATCTTCCTTTTTCAAAGAGACTAAACAGAGTTTTTCTGTTGTAGTACTTTGGTTTGGATTAAATTTCATTTTATACAAATTGCCTTTTCTGTCGGCTCTTAAAAGTTCTTGACCAGACTCGGAAAGCAACAAAGAACAATACTTCTTTTTAAAGTTGACATCAAACCCATGATCACATAGTTGACTTATGCTGAGAAGATTATGATTTAATCCTTCAACATAAGCAACCTTTGAAACTGAAACACCACCATTATTTAAAGTACCATAGCCTCTAATATGTCCACCACTACCTCCTCCAAAGGTTACTGCACTTCCTATTTTGTTCTTGAATGAAGTCAGCAGCTCCTTATTGCCTGTCATGTGCCTGGAACATCCTGAATCTAAATACCAGATCTGCACATGAGGCTTCTGCAAGACAGATTAGTTCTTTTTAGGTACCCATTGCATAATGGGTCCTTTCTTGTTAGGCTTGGGGGTGTTAACAGGTTTACCTGCTGGCTTTCCATTCTGGGATGGTGTGCCAGAGGATTTTTTCTGTGTATTCTGAACAGTCTTGGGATTTTTCCTTTGAAATGACTGATTCAGAACACAGTGTGGACCATTCAGGTGATTCTGCAATTTTAACGACAGTTGAATGCAATTGCAGTTGATAGAACATGAAGTTGATTGACGCATATTGCTGTTTTTATTCAAAAACTATTGATTGAATGGTACATGAGATTGAAAAACTTTAGGAGACATCTGGTCCTTGTTTGGTTTCTTGAAATTGCCATTTTTCGTGGAAATAGATTCACTTGGCCAAAAGTAGTTTCTTCTTTGATTTACAGCAGAGTTGGGAACAGGTTTGTCATTGACTATCCACTTGCCCTTTTGCTCTGGTGTAAATCTGATAGGTTTATAAGCAAATGGAACAGAGGTGTTGTTCACTGGAATACTCTTGGCATTATCTCTTTTCTTCTCTTCTATCTCAGTGGAAGAAAGAATCTTGATACCCTTGTTTTTAAAATCAAGAACTGGTATAAATCTGGATTGGTTCTTAGAGAATGAGACATTTTTCAAATCTCCAGATTTAACTAGTACCTGTTTGGGTTTGTGCAAAACTTTCTCTTGAGCATAAAAAATCTGCTCTTCTACCTCAGAATCAGAGTCACTGTCAAAGGCTAGAAAGTCTCTGGTGGCTCTGGTGGAGGCCGAGAGGCCTTCCATGCACATGATAAATAGGTACGGCGAGAGAGGGTCCCCTTGCCGAATGCCCCACAACGGAGTTATGGGACCAATTAACTCGTGATTAACTTTAACGAAATATTTTACGGACATCACACACATCATAATCATGTTGACCCACCGAACGGGGAATCCAAGGGCCGAGAGAACTTTACGTAAGAAATCCCAATTTAGTCGATCATAAGCTTTGCTAATATCGATTTTGAGAGCCACTTCACCTTCTTTTTTGCGGGTATTACGGTGCATGGAATGGAGCATTTCGAAGGCGATGATGATGTTATATGTTGTTAGACAACCTAGGGGGGGGGGGTAAGGTTGTATTTAAATATTTTACTTTCAAAAATCCTTTTATAAAAATATCTTAATAATGTAAATACAACAGAGTATATGAAAACACAACAGATACGTATAAATACAGGATAGTATAAATACAGTAAATAAAGCAGAGTATAAATGCAATGAATATACAATAATTATATAAACAGATATAATTAAATGCACAGCGGAAATATAAAGAGATAAGGGATAGAGATACTTGACACGGAGATTTAGTGATTTACCACAACTTGGTAAATCACTAGCCGAGACACTTCCCGACACGATCCAATAAACGTATTCTTTACGGTAGAATACAAACCAAATACAAAGGAAAGCAATAGGCTCTCAAGCTTCAGCTAATTGAGATATACAGGATCACACACCCGTTATTCAAACACTTACAAGAGGAGTATAACTCACAATGGAAATCACTCTTGTATAATATTTATCACTTGGATATTTTATAAAAACGTTTTATAAAATAAATATGTAGTGATAATATGTAGTATGGAATATTAGTTGGGAGAGATCAGATGGATAGATGGCTGTTGGTTGTATCTGTATCGTATATATTTCTTCTCCACCATCGCATGCATTATATAGCAGCTCTTCCAACGGATACATGCATCCGCGGTATACCGCCAAAAGCACGCGGTATACCGTGCAGTAATAAAAGTGCTTTTGCAGAAGAGAAAGTCAACCCTGCAAAACAAACGTAAACTTGTACCCGCGGTATACCGGCTAAACATCGCGGTATACCGCCCAACTGTACCCGCGGTATACCTGCTAAACACCGCGGTATACCGCCCAGACAAAAGTACGACCAATCAATCAGAGATCTACAGTAAGCCGCCGCGGTATACCTGCTGAACCTCGCGGTATACCTGCGTCAGAAAAGGACAGTTTCTCAAAAACCTTATTTAATTAAAATCATTTATGGTTTTTAGAAATATCCAAGTGGTATATTATTTTAGGGTGTTTATCATTATAAATTATAAACACTAATGACAACGTAAATCTTCCGTCTTGAACTCTTCAGATAAAATCTTCGTGTTCTTCAAGAACTGTACACTTGGATTGGATTGTTAGATAAACAATAATACGGTGTGTTTGTAATCATCAAAATAAATATATATAAATATATAGAGATGTGGTACACTTGCACCAACATATGTAATCAATCGAATCTTGATAAATGCTGTTTGGTTGCGCGAAATAAGGGTCGGGAGGATCGGTTAATTCTATTCGCCAAAACTTTGGTTACGATCTTCATGATAACATTGCAAAGGGAGATAGGCCTGAAGTCTTTTAAAAAAGCCGGGGAGCCAACTTTTGGGATAAGGGTGATGATGGTGTCATTCACGCCCTCCGGAAGGGAACCACTTTCGAGCCAAAGTTTTCCGATGCTAAAAATTTCATCACCCAATAAGTCCCATTTCTTTTGAAAAAGTGCGGGTTGAAGCCATCCGGCCCCGGGGATTTATCCGGGTGCATTTGAAAGAGGGCCTTTCGAAACTCTTCTATGGTAAACGGCGAATCTAATCGGCCCAAGTCTTGAGCCGAGAATTTGTTTTTGATAAAACTAGTAATCCCGTCCGGGTTACCCGAACAAGCCGAGAAAGTATGGTTGAAATGATCAATCACAAGTTATCGAATACTAGGGGGGTCGTCAACCCAAATGCCATTGTCATCCTTTAACTTGAGAATTTGGTTTGTTTTTCTTCGTCCGTTGGCAAAAGCGTGAAAAAACTTCGTATTAAGGTCGCCCTCTTTAATCCAATGGACTTTGGCCCGTTGTCTCCAATGAGCATCTTCTTTCAAGAGGGTGGAAACAATTCGAGACTTTTCTTCTTCGAACGCCGCGGTGGCTAAAGGATCTTGGGAATGTCGAAGCCGATTGAGCATGGAATATGCTTCTTTTAATTCATTTTTGAAAGACGAGTTCAAATTTCTTCCCCATTTATTGAGCACTTTGGCGAGTTTGTGGAGTTTTTGGGGAAAGTTGAGATTTTCAGAATTCCTCCAATTTTCTGAAAAAACTTGGTCAAAGGTATCTTCGAGTAACCATTTGTTTTCGAATCTGAAAATACGAGAAGTACGGTTAGAAGCACAAACCTGCAAGAAAAGAATGACCTAGGAGTGATCCGATATTGGTGTCACCAGGTTTTCCGTTCTATACTCGGGAAAGAGATTTAGCCATTGAGAATTACCGACAACCCGATCGAGACGTTCATAGACCTCGTTGGGTTTACCTTTATGCCGACACCAAGTAAAAGGAAAACCATACATGGGTAGGTCCGAAAGTCGGCAATCCAAGAGAGCCTCTCTAAACCCTTGAATGCACCAATCCGAGTGAGAAATGAGGCCACACTTTTCCTATTGGGAGAGGAGGTCATTAAAGTCCCCCATAACCACCCAAGGGCGATTAGAGGATTCCGAAAGGGATTGAAGAAAGTTCCAAGAGTCCCGACGACGGGTCCGTTCGGGAAAACCGTAAAAACCGGTGAGTCTTCAAGACCCTTTCTCAACATCGATAACATCCAAGTCAATATTATTATGCAAATAAGACGAAAGAGAACACTGATAATTATCATTCCAAAATACGCAAAGGCCCCCACTGTGACCGTTACAACTGACAACAAAATAATTAGAAAAACCCAAGCGATTCTTTAGATTAGCGGCCCTAGCTTGGGATACAAGAGTTTCAAATTAAAAAAGAAAATCGGGACGGGAGGTGCGGATAAGCTCCCACAAGTCCGGAACTGCCCGAGGATTTGTCAGACCTCGCCATTTCCAACTGATAGCAATCATTTTTAAGGCGGGCCTGCCCTACAGGTCCCACCTTTGGTATTTCGGAGCTCGAAGAGTTGTCATCGGCGTTGCAACGGTTGGTTTCGGAGGATCCTTCTTCTTTAGAGTGTTTGCCAAAGGTATTGGCTTTTTGTTTTTTACCATCTTGGCCTTTGGATCTTTCACTGATGCAGTAACGTTTCTTGTTAAGGTGGGTTTGGGTATTCTCCAAATTTCCCGTACTGATAGGGAGAGGGGGTGAAATTATGGTAAATGGGTTTGCATGGTAGCTTCCGAAGAGGACGTGAGAGGAGGATGGGAAAAGGAGTTAGTGGGTGGGGCCATCATTTCTATTTTTTTCTTGGAGAAAGTGTCAAAAGTATGGTCGTGACTTTCCATAGGAGGGCAAAGAGTCTGCAACAAGGCATTGGTAGCATGTGTAGGAGAGATGGGAGGTACATGAGGTGTCAAGTTTTCATTTATTTTGTTATCTAAAAGAGGAGACAAGGACAAAGATGTTGTTCCATTACCCACCAACTTTCCTTCTATTCCTTTGTTTTCTTTGTTTTTAGACGCCAGGGAACCAAGAAGTGGGGTGGAAGAGTTGTCCAATGGCTCAACCACTTGTCCCTTTCCAAGGGAATAACCAAAAGAGGTATTGGCACAAGGACCAAAATAAAAGGTTATTTTACCTTTTTCATTAACAATTTCGTTTCCATGATCATCTCCAGTAATGTCGCCGGTGTTCCTCCGGCTTGTCGTATTCCGGCAAAAAACATTCTCCTCATCTTCGGTTCTGGTTTTCGAATCCCTAGGTCATAGTTCCTCGACTTGTCACTATTTATTCCTTGTTGGCAGGGTGAAGCATGTACCCACGTAGTCTAAGTGGAGCCACGGTCCATAGAGTTGAACTAGCTCTCCTTCCGGTTCCCGTATGGCGACAAGTTTTTTTAGGCAAACCGATTTGTCGTGGCCCCAAATACCACATTTAACTCCAATGATCGAGAGCCTTTCAAATTTAAATTGTATCCAATGGATTCTACCTTCGCATGGAACGAAAAGGCAGACGATAGGGCGTTTGTTAAGAGGAAGCTTAACTTGGGTTCGGGTACTAGCTCGCAACATTTCAACGTTCGATCCTCTCCATTTAATGGTAGCAGTTGGGTCCACAAGATGTAACCAATTGCGGATATTGTTTTTCCTAAAAAGACGGAGAGGGACGTTGCTAATGTAGATCATGAGCGGGATGAAACTGAGGTCCGCATCTTTCCAATCCCCCGAATGGGGCTAAGTTGCTCCTATGAGAAACCCACCGGTAAAAATTCATGGCACTCTTTGGAGAACCCATTTGAGGTCATCTGCAGAACCGAACGTAAAACCAAAAAACGAACTTGTTTTGTCGTTGTCCAGGAAGCGAACTTGCCATGGGTCTTTGAACTTCCACATTCTATTTAAGACTTTCCTGAGAAACGAGGGTTGACACTCTTTTTTGGAAAAACACGGGCTACCATAGTTGTGATTGAGAAGGAGTCGAGAGTTAGAACTTCAACCTTATGTGCGAGGGTCTCACTGGTGACTTCAATGACGTTCTCGGGACAGATTACAGAGTGCTCTTTGCCTGAGACATGGAGTTTGGATGCGAGAGAGGTGAGGTCCTTAACTGGGTTGAGTTGGGAAGCCATGAAAGCCAAGATCGGAGATGGTACAAGCGAGAGAGGAAGAGAGCTGAGGAAATTGGGGGAGGCTGTTAAGAGATGGTTATGTTGGGGATAACAGGTTGCTGGAAGAAAACGTCACCGGAGAAGAAATGGGTTTGGAGAAAACCTCCTGCTAGAGAGAGAAAGCCACAAAAGGGATATTTTCTGTTGTAGCATAGTTGTAACTGTTGGTCCCGAAAGGCTTAAACAAGTTTGTAGAAGGGGGGGGGGGGGGGGGGGGGTTGAATACAAACACACTATTTTACTTTTCTAAATTGTTTATTGATAAATCATTAACAATTTACAGCTTGTTGCGGAAACAAGATTAAGGATAAACCTAAATCTAAACAAGTTGGAACACTAAGTTTTCTTGCACTAAGAAAGATATGGAGATTACTAATAAAATCCTATCTTGAGAGAGATTTGAACTTGTCCAGAGTTAGCAAGTTACTTCAAATGAAGTGAGTTCATCTCTTTATATACTGCATGCATTTAATGCAATTCAGTATACACTTTACACGTGTCATCAGCGGATTGGTTGCATGTCATTGACCTTTGTTTGACAACCTTAGTAGCCGCATGAATGAACAGTGTAGTATTAGAGTGGTTGTACGATTTCAGATTTTCGGAGGTTCTTTTCTGACATTTCGTACGGTGGCGTGCAAGGGAGGTTAAGACAAAAGTACTTTGTACGGAGGACTTCATGATCAGCTTTCGTTGATTCAGCGATTATCATTTACTATTCAGCGAATGATAAAGTTCAGCGATAGCTGAAGTCTTGTACTTGATACTTCACGTTGAGTGGACAAATCTGAGTCTTCGCTGATCCGCATCAGTTCATTAGGAGACTTGTCGCTGGTTCTTGAGCTTGATCTTCGACTTCAGCGTAGAACCTTTGTTGACGTGAATCTTGTCTTCAGGGATCATAAGTAAACAACTAACTTATCAGCGATCACCATAAGGACTGAACAGACTCAGCGATATGGTGAACAGTGTTCGCTGAATGTTTAATCTAAAAGTGCGAGAGTTCCTATCAGCAGTACTGTAAGATCTTAGTACTTATCAGCGATAGTGAAACTCTGATACATATTGTTTACTTACAATTTTCACCAAGTATTTAAGATAGGGTCATTATCAAATCACTGAGGGTTTGGATCAACAATCTCCCCCTATTTGATTATGACATAGCAACAGAGAAAATTGCTATTTAATGAAAACATAAGGATAAAAAGAACTCATAAAATATTTGTCCCTTTTACTGTTTTCTGGGATCTTTTCAGTACTGATGGAGTAAAGTACATTCGCTGAAATCTTTCTTTAAATCTTTGAATCAGGTTACAATATGAATAAGAAAGATTACAAGTACAAGCGAAATAAATTACAAGTACTAAAGGATGACTGATACAATAGAGAAAAATGGTGATTGTTGTCAGCCTTCAAAGGGTTCTTCCTTAATGAGAAGTTCATCAAGGGTTGTCTTTTCAGTTGGAATCATCCAGTCAGGAACCTTTTCTCCTTTATTCTTTAGCTTCAGAGCAGCTTCAAAAATCAAGGGTTTTAGGTGTCGTGCCTGAATGTCTTTTCTGAAGTCGCACCAGTAGATGAGATCTTTGAGCTGTTCGATTGGAGTGATTGGAAGCTCAGCGATCCGTTGAAAGCATTTACGTCCGTCGTAGTCAAGAAAGAATATTCCATAAGGATTACTGATGACTTTACCAGGGACGAAAAGTTCACATGGTGGCAAAGAGATGTCAAGGGCAGGTAGATCAGGATCAGGACCAAGTACTTCAGCGCGAGAGAAACCAATTCCAGTTTCATTTCGTATGACAGGACCTGAGTTTGAATCTTGACGTTTCTTCCTTGGAGGGCCCTTTTTTCTTTTCGGCTTTAGATCAGGAACAGGAGGAATATCCACACAAGAAGATATCAAATCGATCTGTCTGTTTATCAGCTTTTCGAAATGATCCTTGTACTTAGATTTTGATGGTTGGATAGCTAACCTCATCTCCAGCCATTCAGAGAGACCATACCTTTTTACAGTGTCAGCACGAAAGGTTTCAGATGAGTCATCTTCTCTGAACAGTTTGATGTCAACAATAGGTACTCCGATGGAGGTTCTTCCAGAGATGAATACCTTGTTGATCTTCGCTGGACGATATCTGAAGTGGATTTTCTCTTTACACCAGATCAGGGTGGTCTGAGAAACTTCAGCTTTCTTTTCCACGATCTTCTGGGCTTGTTCCCAAAGCTTTCGTTGGATTTGAATGGGAATACGCTTCAGCTTGGGGTCTTTGACAGATTCTTGAGTGAGCTTGATGGCGTATTCTCTGTCTTTATCTTCAGCTTCCTTCCTTTCAGCGATGAGGCGTTCAGCTCTGAGATGATCCTGGTATTCAGCTTTTGAAATTCTGAACTTAGGAGGAACTGAAGGTAGTTGATCGCGCTTTAGGATGATTCGCTGATCCTCGAATCGCTTTATCATTTCTTCTCTCCTCTTTTGATCTTCTTCACTCAGCTTTTGAGAACCTGAGGAAGGTCTGTTTCTGTGCGAGAGAGGTTGTTCTTCTGATTCATCAGTCTCAGAGTTTAAATCTAAGACTGGGATTATGTCTTCAGTGGTAGCTGGAATTATTGGTGAAGTCGCAATAGAAGATCTTTCAGCGATATCCTCAAACAGGGGAGAGGACTAGCTGAAACGCAGCGATCTTACAAATAAGAACTGGGTAGAAGAACTTGGGTAGAAAAGATAGAAAAAAATGTGGATGTGTATGGTGTTTGTGGAATGGATAACTGATTTTTCAGAGATGATCAGGGAAGGAAAAATAAGTTTAGTGTACCTGACAAATCGGCTTTGCAAGTAGGATCGCCAGATTATCATCTTCAGCGATGCCTTTGTCTTTGCTTTTCTCAGCGCCAGAGGCTGAGTGCTTTGTCTTTGTCTTCTCCCCTGAAGGTTCTTTTATTGAAATACCTTTAAGAGCTTTGGTTCGAGGAGCAGGTTTGACAACAAAGAAATCATCGTCATCTTCATCATCATCATCATCGTTCCTTGGAGAGGAGGATGGTTCAGCTTCAGGGATGTCGATGTCTTCGTCTTCTTCTGCTTCGGATTCCTCAGCATCTTCTTCGAGTTGCTCCCCCTCAGATACAGAGGCGAGGTTCTCGGTTCCCTCAGGGTTTTCATCTCCCTGAGGTCCAGTAATCTGATCTTCATTACCCTCTCCCCTGATAGATTCATCATGGGAAAGGTCTTCAGCGCTCTTATTTTGATCTTCAGCGCTCTTCTCCTGTTCAGCGCTCTTCTCCCCCTCTTTCTCATGATGGGCGGGGGAGGAATGGGTAGACTCAGCATTGGTGTTGTCTCTGTCTTTCGGGCCAGAGACTTTCACACAACCTTCAAGCTTAGCTATTCTGTCTTCTAGGCCAGAAATAGCAGGCGTGATTTTCTTCAGCTCTTGGCGATCCTCTGCGGTGAATGAGTCCAAAATAGGTGCAGGGGCCGGAGCAGGAGCTGGATTATTTGCCTTGTTCACCAGCGTCTCGATCATTGTCTTGACAGAACTAAGATCGGTCTTCACTGAGCCCAAGTCGGTCTTGACCACTGACATATCACCTTCGAGTGTACCAACCGATTTCTTCAGCGTTGTAACCTCGCTGGAAATGGTGGAAACTGATGATTTAAGGTTGGTGTAGTCAGTGTAGATGTCGGAGAGCACTTTGGCAAAGTCGGCGAGAGTTTTATCAAGGTCTTTGATGTCATCAGAGGAGGCCTTCTTTTCCACCACAGTAGTCAGCTTCGTCAGATTCTCTCCAGCGTTTGTTACAGCTGTAGAGTTATTTGATAGACCGGTGGTGAGATCCGTAAGTTTCATCTCCATAGACTTCAGAGACTGGTTGATGTCTCCCAAATAAGGACCTGTAACATATAAGTACTTGTGAACAAAGGAAAGCTCAGAAGTTTCAGGTTTAGTTACAGT
Organism: Saussurea involucrata; assembly: GCA_033807775.1. Taxonomy (NCBI): domain Eukaryota; kingdom Viridiplantae; phylum Streptophyta; class Magnoliopsida; order Asterales; family Asteraceae; genus Saussurea; species Saussurea involucrata. Next base: position 196,362,912 of record CM066321.1, on the reverse strand, counting down.
GTTTAAGGTGGGATCTGTACCTGCAGGAGCGTTGACGAACTCATCAAAGTTTCGAGTCCCTCCATAGTGTTCCATATCTCCCTCAAAAGTTCCGTGAGGGATGGAGATCTCTGCAGGTCCTTTCTTCGTCATTCGCTGAGAAGCTTCAACGGCTTCTTGAATGATGGCATCTCCAGTTTTGACTGGAGGAGTGTCCAAAGAAATAGAGGGAGGAGCGAAGGATAAGAATTGGGGTTGGGTTTCAAGTTCAGCGTTGGATTCGCTGAGAAGTACTTCATCAGTCTTTTGAGAGACTGAAGAAGGTTGGGTAGATTCCAAAGTTCTAACCTCAGCGTTTAAGGACGCTGAAGTAGGTTTAGAAGGGATGGCTTGAATTGGTGTGGCAGAGCGTACCACGGAACTTTCCTTCAGCTCTTCAGAATGAGCTGAGGAGTCTTCAGCATGGAGTTGCTGGGGTTGCTCCTTGGTTTTCTTGATCCTTTTGGAATCAAGAGGGGTAAGAGATTGTTTCCTTTTCTTAGAAGGAATGGATTTTGTGGCCTGGGAATCAGCGAGGGGTATAGTCGCTGAAGGAGCCACATAAAGCGGAGAATTAAGTAGAGTGAGAAGAGTAGAGAGACGTACCTCGTTGGCGACATGCTTGAAGTCGAGAACTTTAGGGCCAATCTGAGAGAGTTTCAGATCACCCTCTTCAGGATAGCTGTCCTTCAGGCCATATTGAAAGATGGCGCTGATGAATCGTGGGTAAGGAACCCATGCTGGTCGGTCAGCGGCAGAATCAACACGTTGAATGAGGTCTTCATAGATGATGGAGGCCCAGTCAATGTTGAGACCTTTCAGCAGTGCGTAACCCATGGCCTGCTGAGGTTGAGCGGCTTGATCAGAAGATCCGGATTTCGCTGTCATGCAGCTGATCAGGTGAGCGAAGATGAAGTTCATCTCGCTGGGCATCTTGGATTTCTTTATCAGCGTCAGCTTCTTCTCAGGTAGCTTGTCTCTTCCAGTCTCCCAGATGTAACCCATCGCATCAAGGAAAGCAATGATTTCTTCCCTGTCAGCGTGCTTCTTGTGGTCAGGAAATGGAATGAAAGGATTTTCTGAGGTAGCGTTAGGGAATTTCAGAGCTTTGCGGATTATTGCGGGGGTTATCTTGATGGTGCCATACTCAGTATCGCTGAGTATGCAGTCGATGGTTTTAGATGGATCTTTGGCTGAGGGTAGGTCGGTGTGTCTGGCAGAGTACCAGAATTGGGATAATAGACGCTGACTGGCAGGAGGTGTGATTGTCAGTGCTGTGTAGATGGGGCTATTCTTCAAAAAATTTACAGCGTCGTCTAGATGGGATACTTGCTTCCGAGGAGGAAACTCGAGAAGCGCTGAGAGGTTGTTTGCCTTTGTCCAGTCTAGTTGATCCAGCTCAAACTTAACCTGAGGAGCTTTGGTGATTTCCAGTTCCTCAGAATCAGCGGAGATGGACTCAGCGGTAACATTCAGCTTTGAAGTTGCCATTTCACTGTATTATCAGTTCAACCAAAGATGTTAACAAATAAGAAATATCTTAATGTGGAAAGAAAATTTCCATTAAGATTTTTCGAATTTTGTCCATTTCATTCAGACAAAAAGTCTTAATGAAGATTAGGGTTTTTCTTGTTTTTAAAAAAAACGAATATAACACCTATAAGCCTTGTATTCCAGTTTAAAAAAATGGATACGAAAGAAGAACAAGTTTAAGATTTTAGATTTAAAACTTGAAGAACAACCATGAAATGGTTGTGTTTATAAAACCATGAAAGAAAATGATTTTATTTTTGAGTTCTTTTGTTTGATCTTGTGTAAAACAATGATAAGATCGAAAACAAGTTATTCGCATTTGATAATAGATAAGAACATATTAACCTTGAGTTCGAAGAAGAAGATGATGAACAGTTCTTGAAGATTGAGAGCACAAAATGCGACAGTGTTCTTTTCTTGCGGAGAAAGATTGACTCGCGTAAAAGACAAATATAAACTTTGAGAGTGTTTATATAGGAAGAGAGTAGAGAGAGAAAAACTTGAGCGGGAAAGTTTTTCATCATGACACGGACACGTGTTTGCATTTGATTTGATAGACAACGAAACGTGCAAACGTGTGTCAGAAAAAGAGCGTGCCTGGTGTTATCCGTTGCAATGACGTCACAACTGTCCTTTCACATTCTTTCGTTGTCTCTGAGGTTTTGAAAAAACTCAGGGACTCTTTGGAAAATATGAAGCACTGAATAGAAATATCAGTGAGGGTTTTAAGAAATTTCAAAAATATCGCTGTTAAGGAAGAGATATTCAGCGATGAAAGAATTTGAAATCTTGCATTTTCATGCGTTTTGTCAGAGAAAACATACCTTGATATCAGTTTAACCCAATTTATTCAGAGAGAAGATGATGAAATGGATTGTAGAAGTTTATTTTATCCAGAGCCTATACAAGAATGTATAAACGTATCGCTGATTAAATGTGAACCGCTGAAGATTTATCCTTCAAAGTTCAGCATTCCAAGCTCGCTGATGAGAAAGTTGAATCTTGTCTCATCAAGAGGTTTGGTAAACAAATCAGCTAACTGATAATCAGTTGGGATAAAATGAAGTTCTATATCACCATTCATCACATGATCTCTGATAAAATGATATCTGATTTCTATGTGTTTTGTCTTTGAGTGTAGCACTGGATTGTTTGCTATAGCGATGGCACTTGTGCTGTCGCAATAGATTGGAATTTTGGAGAGCTGAAGATCATAGTCTAGTAGTTGATTTCTCATCCACAAGACTTGAGAACAGCAGCTTCCAGCGGCTACATACTCAGCTTCAGCTGTGGAAGTGGACACTGAGTTTTGCTTCTTACTTGTCCAACTTACCAGCTTTCCACCCAGGAGCTGACATCCTCCTGTGGTGCTTTTCCTATCCATTTTGCAACCTGCAAAATCACTGTCTGAATAGGCGGTTAGATCGAATCCTGAATCTTTGGGATACCAAAGACCTAGATTCGCTGTACCCTTAAGATATCGAAAGATTCGCTTTACAGCTTTCATATGAGATATCTTAGGTTCAGCTTGATATCGTGCGCACAGACATGTTGCAAACATAATATCGGGTCGGCTAGCTGTAAGATATAGTAGTGAGCCGATCATCCCACGGTACAGCGTGACATTGACAGGAACACCCTTTGTGTCCTTATCAAGTAACAGCGGTGGTGCCATAGGGGTTTTCATAGCTGAACTTTCAGTTAAGTCGAATTTCTTCAGCATATCTTTAACATACTTTCCCTGATTTATAAAAGTTCCTTTTTCAGTTTGCTTAATCTGAAGACCAAGGAAATATGTTAGTTCACCCATCATACTCATTTTATATTCATCTTTCATTCTATCAGCGAAACGAGTACAAAGCTCAGGGTTAGTAGAACCAAATATAATGTCATCAACATATATTTGAACTAAAATGATATGACCTTTTATTTTTCTAAAAAACAAAGTTTTGTCAATCTTACCTCTCTCAAATTTTTCAAGGTGGAGATAAGTAGAAAGAGTGTCATACCATGCACGAGGAGCTTGCTTCAAGCCATAAAGTGCCTTATCCAGCTTATAAACATAACCTGGACGCTTAGGATCTGAGAATCCTGGAGGTTGTTCCACATAAACTTCTTCATTCAGCTTTCCATTTAGAAACGCTGACTTAACATCCATTTGATGTACAGTGAAGTTTTTGTGTACAGCATATGCTAAGAAAAGACGAATAGATTCAAGTCTTGCTACTGGAGCAAAGGTTTCGTCATAATCTATACCTTCCTCTTGTCTGTATCCCTGAGCAACAAGACGAGCTTTGTTGCGAGTTACAGTACCATGTTCGTCCAACTTGTTTCGATAGACCCACTTAGTGCCTGTCACTGTTTTGTCAGTTGGTCTCCGAACAAGTTTCCAAACTTTGTTTCTTTCGAATTCAGTCAGCTCTTCTTGCATAGCGCTGACCCAGTTTGGATCTCTGAGGGCATCATCTATTTTCTTTGGTTCAGTTAGAGAAATAAAGTTAACAAATAAACAAATATTACCTGCACTTCTACGAGTCCGAATACCAGCGTTGGGATCACCAAGAATTTGATCGATTGGGTGATTTATAGTCCATCGCTGAGCCGGAGCATGCGTCGCTGACTCAGTCTAAACTGGAGAAACTGAAGATGAGGCTTCAGCTACTTCTGGATAATCAGCTAAGAGAGGAATGCTTGCATTTGTCACTTCATTCACTGATTGCTGAGAAAAAGATGGAATTTCTGAGACATTTGGATCAACTGCGGGTATAGTGTTTATAGGAACAGCTGAGACCCAAGATGTTTCAGCTTCACTATTCTGCATATTGGGAATGATAGTAGGACCATCATTTTCAGTTGTATGAGCATGAGTAGTGGGAACATCTTCTGAATCACCAAGATGAGAAAACATCCATTGATTCAGTTCTTCTGTATCAGCGTTCGGTTTAGAGTTCGCTGAACGGGATTCGTCAAACGTGACGTGAATAGTTTCTTCTACAGTTTGTCTTCTTCGGTTGAAGACTCTGAAGGCTTTGGAAACTGAGGAGTATCCAAGAAAGATTCCATCATCAGCCTTAGGATCAAACTTTCCAAGGGCATCTCTGTTGTTCAGTATGAAACACTGACAACCAAAGATGTGAAGAAAGCTGATTGAAGGCTTTCTCCCATGAAAAAGTTTATAGGCTGTCTTTTTGAATCTTTTGACTATCAGCGACCTGTTTTGCGTAAAACAAGCCGTGTTGACAGCTTCTGCCCAAAACTGAGTAGGCAGGTGAGAATCGCTGAGCATTGAACGTGCAGCTTCAATAATTGTTCTATTTCTTCTTTCAGCGACTCCGTTTTGTTGTGGTGTTCTCACTGACGAAAAGTTGTGAGAAATACCCTTGCTCTCAAGGAAGGAATCAAGAGAACTGTTTTTGAATTCAGTTCCATGATCACTCCTTATTGAGCGAACAGTCATATTGTTCAGAGTTTCCATCTTCCGAACAAAGGTGATGAGTTCTTCAGGGGTGTCACTCTTAGAACGGAGAAACATTACCCATGTGTAACGAGAGAATTCATCAACTATGACCAGCGTATATTTCTTTCCAGCGATGGATTGTTTGTTAACGGGGCCAAACAAATCCATATGGAGTAGTTGAAGAGGAGATGACACTGAGGAAACTTGCTTGGTCTTAAAGCTTGCCTTGGTCTGCTTCCCTTTTTCACACGTTGAACATAAGGATTCTTTGGCGTATGAATGTTGAGGTAGACCAGTGACTAACTCTTTGGATGAAAGAGTATTCAGTGTCTTGAAGTTGAGATGTGAAAGCCTCTTGTGCCATAGCCAGTTGACATCAGAAGATGCCTTTGAGAAGAAACAGGAGTTCTCAGTGGTTGTTGAGTCCATGTTTATAACGTAAACATTTTCCAAACGATAACCGCTGAGAGCTATCTTCTCCTTTTTGTCAGAGACAAAGCAGGATTCCTTTGTGAAAATCACTTTGTTATCCATGTCGCAAAGCTGACTGATGCTCAGAAGATTATGCTTCAGCCCTTCAACATATGCGACTCTTCTGAAGGATGTTGTACCATTTGAAAGTACACCATACCCTCGGGTGTGTCCTTTTCCATTTCCACCGAAAGTCACAGAGGGACCCTTCTCTTCCTTGTATTCAGCGAGCAGGCTTTTCTTTCCAGTCATGTGTCTAGAGCATCCGCTATCGAGATACCAGATACCCTTCTTAACCTGCAATACAGAGGAAGATTAGTTTTGCTTGGGTACCCACTTCGTCATGTATACGTGTTTGTCAGTGGAAGAGGTTGGAATGGGTTCAGCAGTCTTCGCAGCATTTGAAGATTCAGCTTTGTCTTTCTTCACTTTGGTCAATTTCTTGACCTCAGCGGTAGGAGTCACCTTGACCTGACTTGCAACTGGTTTGGTCTTCTTGGGTGCTATCTTCACCTTAGCTATCTTATCAGCTTTGGTGGCTGTGGGACACTTACTTGCAATATGATCGGTAAGTCCACAGTGATAACATTTCCTATAGCTAAAATTAGTTCTAGGACCACTTGAGTGCTGAGCTTTTAATTTGGAATTAGAAGTGCCAGCACCAAGTACACTATTGGTTTTTGAAATAGGACGAACATTCAGTTCTTCAGATTTCTTACCAAGGACATCTACTCTGAGTCTAGGAGTAGGTCGCTGAACTGATCCAGAGGTCTGATTTCTAGAACCAGATGAATGAATCACTAAGGCTTTGGAAGCATTCAGCTTAGGTACTAAAGTACCCTTCTGAGGATTTTGATAAATTACAATTCCTTTACCTTTATCTTTAGAGACAGAGGTAGGTTTTGAATAAACCATTTTCTCCTTGCCTTTTGAGGAGGTAGGAGTTTCCTCAGGGATTGGTGTAACCGACGAGGAGTACTGAGATGAAGAAGTGTCAGCTACTGAGGATACGAACGTTCCAAATTTAAGCATTGAACGTTCAGTGGTTGGTATTGGAGTATCATATTTATAACCCAAACCACGTTTATCACTCAGAGGAATCTGAGCCTTAATTATCTCAGTGATCTTTGTTGAAGAATTACACCATCCTTCAACAGTAGCTTGTTCAGCTTTTAAAGCAGCGATAGCTTCCGCTCGTTCGATTTTGACTAGCTAATTTAAATGGACTTGATCTTTAAAATCTTCTTCAAATTTAGAAAGCTTTTCTATTTGAAGGTGGCAATTTTTAAGCTTTTCAGCGAGATCAAGATTTTGGTTTTCAACCACAGCTTTGCCGTTCATGGCTTCGTATAAACTTCTAGTCAGTAGTTCGATTTTACGGAGACTATCAGCTTCATCAATATTTACAATATTGGTAAAGAAGGAAGGTGATACCTGAATGGCAGATGTTGAAGTGGAGGGAATGTCTGAACTTTCTTCCTCTTCTTCAATCTTGGCCATGAGACATTGATTTGCTTCATCATCTTCAGAATCAGATGATGAGGCTTCTTCATCAGAAGCAGCCCAATCATAGTCAGCCATCAGGCCTTTTCCCTTCTTCTTAAAGCTTTTCAGCTTTGCATACTTCTCCTTCAGCTTTAAGTATTTGTCGTCTTTATTCCTTGGAACAAAGGATTTCTTTGAAAAAGCTGAAGGTCTCATGATTTTCTTTGACCTGCACTCGTTAGCGAAATGACCTGTCTTTTCGCAGTTAAAACAAGTAGCAGTAGCCTTATCAACAAAAGCTGATGACTTAGGCTTGTCAGCTATAGAAAGAGTTTTGTTCTTTCTAAACATTTTCTTCTTGGCGAATCTCCTGAACTTTTTAGTTAGGAGAGCCAAGGATTCATAATCTGAAGAATCAGAATCTGATGACCTTTCAGAGTTACTTTCTAACTCAGTGATAGTGACCACGGGTCGCTGAGTAGAGGGTTCCTCTGAGATTAAAGCAACAGGGGTGCTTTTGGAATCTTTTACAAGATTCTTCTTAAGATGGCTAGATTGCTCATGATTCAGCAATGTGCCATATAAGGTAGCAAGTGTCATTGATCTTAGATCTTTTGACAGCTTGAGACACATGGAATAATTGTCCCAGCTTTCAGGTAAACATTCTAAAAACTTTGTCAGAACTTCAAAGTTAGAATATTCCTTACCAACCGTTTTAAGATCTATAATTAAGCAATTAAAACGTTGATGTACTTCAGAGAGAGTTTCATTCTTACCAGAGATGAAACTTTCGTATTGTCTTACCAGGTTGATCTTTCTTGAATCCTGGACTTCAGACGTTCCTTCATACTGAACACATATTGTGTCCCACATGGCTTTTGAGGATTTCAGGTTCATGACGGAATGGTAGACTTCGTCAGGAAGGGCCATGGATAGTATGGATCTGGATTTTGTATCTATAGCCACTTTCTTCTTGTCTTCATCGGTCCAATGATGGATTTCCTTTGGAATCAGCCTTTCTGGAATAGCAGCTCTAGTTGCAGTGGCTGGAACGGCAGGATCAATCGTTACAGGGATGTGTGGACCGTTTTCAAGATAGTAAGGTATATTAGGGTCTACACCTTCTAAGAAGAGTGTCATCCTATTTTTCCATAAGTTGAAGTTGTCTCTGGAAAATCTAGGGGGTTTTGCAAGAGAACCATTGTCAATATAGTGAGTGTTTGTGTTTGAGTTGGCCATTTTCAGATAATAGCAAGGAAGAGAAATATCTTAGATTAGATCTTGTTTATGAGATTAAACAAATCTGCTCTGATACCACTTGTTGGTCCCGAAAGGCTTAAACAAGTTTGTAGAAGGGGGGGTTGAATACAAACACACTATTTTACTTTTCTAAATTGTTTATTGATAAATCATTAACAATTTACAGCTTGTTGCGGAAACAAGATTAAGGATAAACCTAAATCTAAACAAGTTGGAACACTAAGTTTTCTTGCACTAAGAAAGATATGGAGATTACTAATAAAATCCTATCTTGAGAGAGATTTGAACTTGTCCAGAGTTAGCAAGTTACTTCAAATGAAGTGAGTTCATCTCTTTATATACTGCATGCATTTAATGCAATTCAGTATACACTTTACACGTGTCATCAGCGGATTGGTTGCATGTCATTGACCTTTGTTTGACAACCTTAGTAGCCGCATGAATGAACAGTGTAGTATTAGAGTGGTTGTACGATTTCAGATTTTCGGAGGTTCTTTTCTGACATTTCGTACGGTGGCGTGCAAGGGAGGTTAAGACAAAAGTACTTTGTACGGAGGACTTCATGATCAGCTTTCGTTGATTCAGCGATTATCATTTACTATTCAGCGAATGATAAAGTTCAGCGATAGCTGAAGTCTTGTACTTGATACTTCACGTTGAGTGGACAAATCTGAGTCTTCGCTGATCCGCATCAGTTCATTAGGAGACTTGTCGCTGGTTCTTGAGCTTGATCTTCGACTTCAGCGTAGAACCTTTGTTGACGTGAATCTTGTCTTCAGGGATCATAAGTAAACAACTAACTTATCAGCGATCACCATAAGGACTGAACAGACTCAGCGATATGGTGAACAGTGTTCGCTGAATGTTTAATCTAAAAGTGCGAGAGTTCCTATCAGCAGTACTGTAAGATCTTAGTACTTATCAGCGATAGTGAAACTCTGATACATATTGTTTACTTACAATTTTCACCAAGTATTTAAGATAGGGTCATTATCAAATCACTGAGGGTTTGGATCAACAGTAACATAGATACTTCATCTTCACCAGAGTTAAAAAACATTGTCACAATCAAAATTAAATTAAAAAAATCATCTGATACAGATAGTAAATGTATTTTAATATTAATAAAGAATTAAGACCTTTTATAGTCTATTTCTACTTCATTTTCATCATCATTTTCACGATGAATTGTTGGAACATATAGTATTTATTAGGAGTGTGCATCGGACGGATCGGGTCGGATCGGGGCCAAAAATCCGTAATCCGATCGGCGGTCGGGTGAGATGTCACAAACCCGATATCCGTCCAAATGGAAATCGGGTATTCGGTTTTCGGGGCACATCGGGTCGGATATCCGAGTTCGGATATTTCGGATTGGGCCTGGACTGGGCCCATGTTTTTAGCCCATGTTTGCCCACTTTCCAGACCTGTTTTTTAGCCCATCTTTACCCACTTTCCAGGCCTGTTTTTAGACCTGTTTTTCAGCCACATTTTTACCAACTAATACTATATCAATATATAAAAATTAAACAAGTTAAGTAGTCAACACTCAACAACAATAATTCCAAAATTACAAAACAGAATAAGTGTTTATAAACAAACAAGTGAAATAGCGAATAACCAAAGTCCAAAATACGAACAAACAAGTGAAATAGCGAATAACCAAAGTCCAAAGTCCAAATAGCAATTCACAATTTCACATAAATAAATAGGAATGCTAAAACTTGAAACTCAATCCCCCATTTTGAAAGAAATTCCAAACTTAAAACTCAATCCCCTGTGCAATTGGCCCAAAATTGTTTCCACAAAAAATTATAATTCCATGAACTCAAGAATTGTTCATATTTAGGCATCACAATTAACAACCCTTCTAAACTAGTATAACAATTAACAGTACCTCACAAATCAGTGAAGAAAGTGGCTCAGAGCGTGGGGCCGTCAGCCGTGGGCCGTGGATGGTGCCGACGTGCCGTGGTGGAGAATGGTCGTGGGTGGTGCCGTGGTGAAGAATGGACGGTGATGGAAGCGGTGGGCGGCGGTGGGCGGCCGAAGACCTCAGACCGGCGGGGGGTGTGGCTGGTGGTGGTGGCGAATGGCGATCGGCGATCGCGATTTGGGATTTTTGATTTTAGGATTTTAGGTTAGAAATACGAAAGGTATATATGATATATCAATATATGTATTTTAAATTTATTAAATAAAATTTATTTTGTTTTAAAATCGGATATTCGGACGGGTCGGGTGGGTAAAACCCAAACCCAACCCGATCCTAGTTTACCCGAACAATTGAGCGGATCGGGGCAGTCGGGGTTCGGGTATATCGGGTGCGGGGTTTGGCCATAATCTCGGGTCGGGTCGGGTCGGGGATCTCGGGTTTTTCGGGTTTTGCTCACCCCTAGTATTTATCACATATCCTTGTCCCATATAGGAGAAGTGAAGAAGTGTTTCTTTGTTTAAAAGTGAAAATAACATTTGAGATGTTTGAATGATATTTGGAGGGAACACAAAGGGGCAAGGTGTGAAGGGTTTTGTTTGGCAATATTATATAGTTGAGGGACTATATATATATATATATAGAGAGAGAGGAAGGTTCAAACGAGGAGCGCACCAAAACGTGAGAACGTGAGGAGCAATTGACAGTTATGAATCACATGTGATTGGCAGTTGTGGATCACATGTGATTCACAACTGATCACATATGATTAACAGTTGTGAATCATTAATGATCCGCGACTTGCCACCTCGCGCCACATCTTGCTCGAATTTTCGATTTGTTCCGATTTTTTAGCAGTTGTTGATCACATGTGATCAGAAGCATGGGGGTGCTCATCACGTTCTCTTAAATTGATGCGCTCCTCGTTTGAACCCGCCTCTATATATATATATATATATATATATATATATATATATATATATATATATATATTATCAAAACTTCGCACTTTGCACTTTTTTCGTTAAGTTGCAATTGGTTAATCCGGTTACTTTTGGAGGGAAAGGAACTAACCAGGGTAATTGTTCATGGACCATTGCATCTGTTCGGAATCACTACATCCATTCAAAACCGTTGCACCTTTTCACGAAAGGTTGTGACTTTTGGAATTATCTGCTATATATATTATCATTTTACTCCATTTTCAAATTAATTTCGTTTTTCATCTTCTTCATCATATCAAAGACCATGACCATGAGAAGAACTTGTAGGATCGTTGCCTACGGTTTTTAAACTCAAGGAGATCCTAGGAGGGAATTAGCCTACAACCATCAACGACCTAGTGGAGGCTAATATTCCTTAAGGATAGTGATTTCATCACGTCCTCGTTTTACTGTTTAGCCATGCCCAATACCCTGTTCTAACATGAATACATATATCATACTTTACTCACAAATTATCATAATCAACAAATGTCATCTCATGTATGGCTAAAAACTCATAATACAAAAAAACTACCCACATGCAAAGTCTTTACAACTAAATTGAACAGGAAAGTTCTAGATATCTCTAGTTCATCATGTACTGAACATCAAAATTTTGAAAACAATGTAAGCATATTTAAGTTCCACTACTGAACATCAAAATTTTGTCTATTGTTTATGTAACAAACATGTATTGAAAATGTTGATCCTTAAGACATAGTTCGACGTATAATTTTATGAAAACTTGCTCACAGTTATCATTATAACAACAATGCTAAAAGAATCCCTTTCTTTGAGATCATATTGATCCATATATGGTATGAATTATTTGTTCTCCTTTTAATCTGTCTTGATGAGATGTACCTAACCTTTGATGATCCGATCCTCATGAGCTCATATGTATGTCCATGTCTACTAGATATACATGGCATTCCTATACGTGAGTCCATATATACACCCAAAATCGTTTCTTTTCACCGATAACACTTCAACATACTCCTCATTCAACTTACTAAGATAGTTTAAAACAATATATTGATTCTTGCTAAAAATACTAATTCATGCATACACATACATCTCATTTAAAGCACATGAAACTCACTTCAATGTATATGCCTCTCTATCTTGTATCTTGTAACATCTACCAACTTTTCTACAAGTTCGCATGACAACTAGTGATTAGCACTTTGTCTTAAAGTTGTTGTTCCAATTCAACTGAAGCGGAAACACAGTTATTTCAACATTGATCACTTTACAAAATTCGAGTATTTCTTCTCCTTGGAGGTTCTATAATACCAAAACTCTTCTAATTCCATTAAATCGAGTACAGAATTGGAGCTATAATCGATTTTGTACGAATTTTACAAAATTGTTTGTTGTTTCTGTCCAACATCACACAAGTATTAGAAAAACTCTTCTTTTTGACCTACATAGAGCTAAAATCGGTACTACCGGCTAACAAAGATTTGTCACGATTTCAAAAATTGTATCATATGACTTATTTTGATTAATGGGAAATTTGTTTTGAATTTTATAAATAACAAACAACATAAATATTGCTTATGTGCTTAGTACCATGACCTTAAGTTGATCTCTTTCTCATGTCTATTTACTTACTAAAACATTTATGAACATCATATGCTACTAAACCCACATTAATACCAAGTTTTAACATCAAAATCATACTTGTACTTGGTCATTTGTTCCTATTTAAAAACTTGTTGCACTACAAAATCTTAAACGCTTCTTGCATTCTTGCTTGAATTCTTTTATGAAATTAAAATAAAGAACAGTGTGAGTTTTCTCTACTAATTTGTTTATCCATGTTTGAATTTAGACATTTATTTTATACAGTTTTTAAATCAACCTCCATATATTCCAGTTTAACGTACCCCTTCACTTGAAACATCTTTCATCTAGGCTAAAAAATATTGGGATGTTATAACAACTCTTCACCCATTCACAGTATTTCTATCACTGAAATTTGCATTTCACTATCAGCGAAGGGATATCCTTGTTGAATACATTGATTATCTGGGTCCGATCGTCCTTAAATTCTTCATTTTCATATCTAGTACTTAAATTGGCTCCTTTGGCAACCTTTAATTAAATGTAACTTCAATCTAATGTTAGTGATCCAACTCTAGCAATGTTCTCGCATGGTTCAACATATCTTGGATTCACATAATAACTTCACTTTGAAACCTCGTTATTCTTTTTCAAAGTGATATATTTTATCATCACCCTATATATGTCTTGAAATTCTAATGGTCATATGTCGTATTTATAGCTATTCTTTCTATATTTAGCAACTTTTAACGTTTCCTTGATTCGCACAATCGTATATGAAGTTAATTTGTTGGGCTATCTATATATGGCCCCACTAACTATTTCTCACCAGCATGATTAGGGGAGTACCCATCCTCCGAACGTTAAATTTCCATCTTTAATTGCTCGAAGTGTTTCTTCAGCCATAGTGGACATTCTTTTTGTGAAGACTTTCCCTGATTCTTATGATGCGTCTATTGACGAGTAATAAAGAGTTTCAAAGAGTTATGGTTCCATATATTGCAAGTAGTGTGTGGCATTACCATCTTGCTTGGGTTGCTATCATCTTTCAATCTTTTTCGTTGTTGGTTGCTTGCCTCTGGGTCAACATAAGTTGCTCGGAAGTGATGGTGTTTGTTAATTTACTAAGTTTGCAACAATGTAATCTAGAACTTGATTAAGAGAAACCAATAGAGATTTAGGAAAACAATTAGAGTTTTGATTTTTCTTTTATCTGTAAATATAGAGATCAACGAAAAAGCGATAAAATGACAACAACCATCATTTAAGTCATTGTCTTCAACGAAAATATATGTAGCATTGAGTGATAGATGCCGATTAGGGGGGAAATTGATAGGACTTTAATAAATCAGTTTGGGTTTTGATTTTGATTTTGATTTTTAGGATATGGATTGAGGGGGTGTTTGGAACTGACTTAATGAAATATATGGCTTATTCATTAACTCATATATAGGTGTTTGAAGCTAACTTAATGGTATAACTTTTGACTTGTTTGCTCCTCCTACTTTAATTCCCTTGGCCACATCCTTCCCTAAAACAACACCCCTAAATTTGATTTTGAATTATTATGTTGATGCATGGATTTTGGTCTACAATATTGAAAAAATAGAAGAAATGTTCAAATAATAATAAAAAGAGGTATGGCTAAAAGTGCAATGCTCCGTAAGGAAGGAGATCTAGCTTCTTGGTCTAGTGCTTCCGAGATGGTCCCATTCTGCTTGTGTCCGCTAGCTGGCAACGTGTGTAGCACATGCTCCTCTTCCACGACCGGTGTTATAAACGTTCTAATAATTGTCATTAATGTAAACGATTTAAGAGCTCAAATGCTAAAAAAGGGATTATTCTGTTAATAAAATAAAACGAGTTTTGATTTTGATAATATTTTAGAGAACAAATTTTATAAATCTTTGTTTTGGATAATCAAATTTCAAAAATAACGCAATTAATAAAGTAAATAAGTGCGTCGTGTGTAAAAGTCGTGTGTCGTGCGTCGTCTGTTCGAGAGAGAACTTTTGCTTCGAATGCTCTTGCTTGTGCCGTAGATGATGTTGAACTCAGATCCCCGCAAATGAGGCTGGGATCTTCGCTTATATAGCCTTTGCAGCTTCAAATGATCCCATAAAAGTTTGAGTAACGGTCGTAACGTTTTTTGAGATTTAATGCTCATAATGATCTTGTCGGTTATAGTCGTTGGTCATTAATGGCTTTGATCTTGCATTAAACAAAGAAAACATAACAGTCATGCCGTACGTTAGTTTAATCGTGTTTGTCAGATATCCTGCGATAGTCGTGTGAGTCGGGCAACGACATGGTCGAGTGTCGTGCGTAACCCTCGACCTGAACTGGGTCTAACGATAGAGTTGTCGAATGTGTATGATCTTATCTTAACATAAGATGTGTCGTATAAGGAGTGTCTTTTCCATTCTCGGTCGTGGTCGAGACTTGTAAATTTTTACCCAAACAGTTTGGCCCCAAAATTTAAAATGAAGAGGCAATTTCAAATTTTGAATTTTAAATTTTTGTCAGAAAAACTTCTGGGGTCGTGACACGTGTCGAAAGTCGATTTAGTTGCTTAGGAACTGAATCGGTCCAATTCCTACTGAATGGGAAGTTGAAAAGAGGATAAGATCGTGACGTCATGCTGACGTGCGATCATGCTTGACAGCTGTGGGCGCCAGGTGTCGACGATCCGTCGAGTTTTCGAAAAGGCATGGACACGTGTCGATCATCGAACGACTCGATCTGACACGATCGATTACATAAATAGAGACCCTTGGCAGATCTTTTCGGTTTTATGTTTTCAGAGAGCCTTTAGAGTTATTTCTTTCTTCGATCCTTGTTTCCTTTCAGCGAATCCACTCCTAAACCAGCAAAATCTTAAATCGATTTAGAGTTCTCGAGGATTAGAGCATCTATTTAAGGTACGACTCTTTCTCCTTTTTATGCGTCGCAAGTCCATAGCTAGGAAACCTAGGAAGAACTAGGATATCTTTACTCTGTCCGATCTGAAGATTTGGCTCACTGGTCTAGCAATGTCGATCGAGCCAGAGAGTTCTATTAGAGATCAGGATGATATAGATTCTCTCAGGAAGTTAGCAAAAATTCCTGTAGGGATTAAGTTGTACAGAGTCGGTCAGGTTCGACCGGAGATGTGTCCAGACGGGTATTTCGTGATATACGAATACCCGTTCAAGATAGGTTTCGAATGGCCATATTCTACTTTAGCCAAGGCATTCATGTGTGAGTTCGACCTCTCACCGGGGCAGTTAATGCCCCAATTCTGGCGTGTCATCCAAGTCGTCGAGCGACTTACTAAGGATTGGGCGTCGCCCATGAACGTGAACGATCTCCTGACGGCCTATCAGGTCAATATGTACGGATATCGTCGTTATAGTCTTTTCTCGAGGTACAAGGGCGACTGTACCTTGGTCCTGAAAACTGCGGTCAACGACTGTAAGTGGAAGGACAGGTACGCGTTTGTGCGCGTAGCGACGCTGGACCCTGAGAGCGACTGGATTAGGGCCGGTTGGAACATGTCGGTGAGATTCTTAAGTTTTGTCGTACGTCCTGTATTTATATTTTGTCGACTTGTTTTTTACTTACCTTCTCTTTTTTATCTGTTTGACAGACATCAAGTTTGAGGACGTGAAGCCCAACGCTGACTCCAAAGCCAAGATCGACAAATTTTTGGAGTTCAGTGCCGACGATCGATTGTTCGTCACACGACATCTCGTGGACGAGGACGAGGACGTGGTGTACTTGGGGGAGAATCGAGAGGAGAGGCGAGAGGCGAGAGGAAGAGGAGGAAGAGGAAGCAGAGAAAGAAGAGTCGAGAGAAGAGGAAGAGGAGATGACTGGTAAGTGTGCATCGCTTTTCTTTCTCGATTCACTGCTCCGTCGCATAATCGTTTTATCGCCTAACGTTTCTCTTTTTGGCTTTTTAGGGGAAGCCAGTGCCAAGTTGTCGTCCATGGCTGCCAAGAGGGCTACCCAAGCTGAATTTGCCCGCAAGGGAAGAGAGAAGAGAAAGGGGACCTCAACCACTAGGTCGGGGGTTTTGAAGAGGACAAAAATGACGGTCCCGAGGGAACCGTCTATAAAGGCGGTCGACTCATCAAGAGTCGTCACTCCATAGAAGGCGAAGACGTCGGTCGCATCTCCTGGGAAGACGAGGACGTCTTCTGATGCGATCGACGCGATGCCGGTCAGTTCGGCGCCTCCGAAGACAACGACGGTGTCTCCATCTGCCACGTTGACCCCTTCGTCGGCCGACAAGGGCAAGGGCCACTCGACGGGAGAGGCCAAAGTCACGACGGTTAACTTTACATTGTCGTCGTACTTCATGTCGGATAATGTCCTGGACGGGACGGAGCTTTTTCCTCATCTGGGGAAATATCAGCTCCCCTCTTTCAGGGAGCGTTTCCAGGGGGTCCCGGTCGAGGAGACGGGATCTCACGTTGCAGGACTTGCGTTTATGGTAAGTTTTTTTTAAACTTGTCTTTTTGTGCTTTCTGTAGTTTTTGTCGAGTGTTATTAACTCATGTTTCTTTGTGTTTCAGGCGTTCCAGTCTTCCCTTGCCTTGTATTCCGAAATGGAGAAGACGAGGGGTTTGGTGCCTGCAACACTCGAAAGAGAGAAGGCGGCACTGAAGAAAGAGAAAGTCGCCCTGGCGCGCATCGAGGCCTTATCTGTATGGCTCAACGACGTTCAGAACGACCTAGAGGTCGTTGAACGTGAAAGGGATGAGACGAGAGGACGCCTCAAGCAGGCCCTGACCCTAATAGCCGATTTGAGGGCTGAGATGGACAGGACTAAAGAGTCCTTGGCTGCGAATGAAAAAGAAGCCAAGGATTCTAAGTCCAAGGTGTCGGAGTTGGAGGGGGGAGTGAAGGAGCTGAGGGATGAGTTGAAGTCTGTCTTCGCCCTTGCTCGACTGACTGCTCGAGCGGCGATCATGCGACAGCACTTGTCGGGAAGAATCCCCTTGCCTCGGCGTCGGACGAGCTGGCATTCTATTTGTCGAGCGTCGGATCTGAGAGGGACCTCGACTCTGACGACGAAAAGGGGGTCGAGGAGGAGGAGATGGACGAGGGCTTCAAGGGCGAATCTTATGGTCCTAAGGCAGCCGATGAGCCACCCCAGCCTTAGAAAATCTTTTTTTTCATTTTGTCTTTTATCGATCGACCGTTGGGGGTCGAGTCTCTTGATGTAAACGACTATTGAACATTCTTTTTTGAACTTATGCACTGATTCTTATTCATACTTGCAAGTAGATAACAAATACAATACTAATCATGCGATCATCAACTAAACATAAGTCGTATAGAACAAACATAGGCACTTGCGACAAAGGCATTTATTCAAAACATGATAATTTCTCTAAGTTAAAAAACTTAGATCGTGAGGTCTTTGGACCTTATGATCGTATAATTAAGTCGTACGACAGACTTTGGTCGTGCGTTCCTGCAATCAGCTCATATAAGAGACATGGTTGCTTATGTCGTGCGATCCTGTGAAAATGTACTTACGTCGTGTAATAGACTCAACAACTTTTGTCGTGCGATCTTGCGATAAAACAAGGTCAGAGGTTGGTCGTTGGCTAACCAACGACCCTCCGATGCTTAAGTCAGTAATCGTCGTGGTGAATAAAAAATCATATGAAAAAAGGGTTTAGAAGAAATACCTTTTCAGATGTGTTGCATTCCAGCTGCGTGGGATATCTCGATTGTCGAGGGTTTGGAGTTTATAAGCACCCTTGCCCACGACTTCTAAGATGCGATAAGGACCTTCCCACTTGGTGGAAATTTTACCTACATTGAGCTCTTGAGTGCTCTGGAACACTCGTCGGAGGACGTAGTCGCCTTCTTGGAAGACTTTAGCCTTAACGTTCTTGTTGAAATGTCGCTCGACCTCTTGTCGTTGTGCCGCCATTCTGATCAATGCTGATTCTCTAAGTTCTTCAAGGGCGTCGAGGTCATAACTTAGATCGACCAAGTTATGGTCGACAGAAGTATACCTCGAGGTTGGGATCTGGACCTCGACCGACAGAACTGCTTCACAACCATAGACCAAAGAGAAAGGGGTTTGTCCTGTGGACGCGCGTGGCGTCGTGCGATTTGCCCACATGACCGAAGGGAGTTCTTCGACCCATTTTTCTTTTGCAGCTTTCAACCTTTTCTTAATCGAAGCAATAATGGTTTTATTACTCGATTCTTCAAGTCCATTTGCCTGAGGATACCTTGGTGTCGAGGTCGTCAGCTTGATATTGCGGTCTTCACAGAACTGTCGAGTCCTGTTGCTTATGAACTGGGATCCATTGTCGCAGACAATTTCGAATGGAATCCCGAACCTGCATATGATGTTAGTCTGGATAATAGAGACGACCTCCTTGTCCCGGACTTGGGAAAAGGCGGCCGCTTCTATCCACTTAGAAAAATAATCTGTAAGTACGAGAAAAAATACCTTTTGCCTGGGGGCAGGTGGTAACTTGCCGACAATATCCATCCCCCATCTCATGAAGGGCCATGGGATAAGTGTCGAATGTAAAGGTTCAGAAGGTTTGTGGGACGTATGTTAATGCCATAAATTATCCAGAAGGATAACTTAAGGTTGATTGTGGAGCTTAACAACTAAAGAAAGGAAATCGTTCGACAAACAACACGACAAAGACAAAAACGCAAATGAGACCGAGATTTTGGTGACGCGGGAAAAACCTCAACGAGGAAAAAACCCGCAGACGACTGTGGATGTCGTCGCTGCATTGTGGTCGCCAAACAGGGGCGATGTCCTTATGTTCTAGGTGTCGAGAGTACAATGATTACAATACAAATGAAATAAAGACTTGAAATGTAAA